>CM028381.1:12697240-12763089 GCA_013146195.2 Codonopsis lanceolata | reverse complement strand
AAAATAATGGATACACTCTGAATCGGCCAATCAAGCACGGCTTTCAAGCGTGCTTACAAACTCTCTGAGCCCAACTACGCAATGAGAAAGAAGAAAAGAGGCGGGCGGGGACTCTCACTGCAAAGCCCTCCGGCGTGTGAATTAGTACAATGAGTTCACAATTTAACGAGTTTAGGCTAGGGAAAATAGGTGCGCATACCTCTCTGTGAATTTTTCTAGGCTTTTATACGTCTTGGAGGCACAGCGCCATATCATGCGCCCATTATCATGCATAGCGCCCATGATTGGCGTTAGCGCGCGATTGGCGTGCTTGCCCATGATTGGCATTAGCGCTCATGATTGGCATTGCTTTACCTATTAGCATCAACTCCTACGTAAGCGGCATGGCTTATAGCGAGGAATTATTGCTGGGTGCCAACCACCTGTTGTATCGATACGCGAGGTGGCGATCACCCTGGCCATTCGTGACTTGTTCGGTGACATCGAGCAATATTGCCCGCTCTTCGCTATTGCTCGCATGACATGTCGCTCGATTGCTCGGAAGGTATATCGGCCGACACGTGGCTCACGGCTTGGCTGAGTGGTAGAGGCGGCTCGTGCCCCAACTCCTTGTCTTATCGGTATTCATGCTCATGACGAGGAGGATCTCAAAAAATTCGAGTAGCTTCCCCCGATTATTCAAAAACCTAACATCTAGCTTGGCGGTAATTCACAAAAGCTTCTTAAACAAAGCGTTTCCTAGGAAGCGGCGTCGGTAGATCAACCGTCGGTATGCGTACGATTGAAGCTGCGGGTTCAACTTCCCATGTACATTAAATGCGGCCTCGCTCACCACGCGCCTCGTCTTTGAGCCCAATGATTTGATTCTCCAAGCGGCTTCCTAGACTATAAAAGGTAAGATTCAATTCATTTGCAGCTTTTTAACTTCATTGCAACTCACGCGACCTGGCAAGTCATACGAAACATACGGTGCATTCAAATCTTCATCAAAGAATTGCTTTCCGGATCACACCCTTGTGCGTAAACCCTCTTCTTTAACGTAAACCCCCTTTGCCATTTCACGAATTAGTGACCCAAACCCGAGGAATCGAAACCATGATCGGTACCACTGTTTCTTGATCTTGCGACCCAAATGTTCTGACCAATTCCCCTTGCCACACTTTTCCGGTCAATTTTTAACTTTGTTTTCTCGATTCCTTTTCTGTAGGATGTCTAGCGAAGGAACAATATCAGAAATTGAAGGGCAGATGCTTTACGACCATAGGACTCAGTAGAAAGGACTCCATCTTCAGTCTTCTTACGAAGGAAGCGAGCAAGAGGTGGCTCCATTGATCACTTGCGGCGATTTAAAAACCCTCATGGCGAGCATGCAGCGGCGATACGAGCAAGCGGTAGCTTCCCTCGCCCTAAGCGAGCAACAAGCAGGACCAAGCCAAGCCCCATTCATTCACGTAGCCTCTTTTCCCTCTTCCTCAATCAAGTGGGAAGACTTACAGCGAGGCGAGGTCGGTGCACAGTTACATTCATTAGGAATGGACCCCAAACTTTCGTGTCCGTGCCTTCGATTTGAACCTAGGCAGCGAAGGCCACAACTTTCAGGAGATAAAATGGTTTTCTATTTTGATTTCTTCCAAGTCGACTCCGGCTTCCTCTTGACCCATTCATCGTTGAATTGATGAATGCTTTACTACTCCCACGTGACTAACCTAACCACTGTTAGGTTCTTGGTATCCTTCATGTAGTCTGCACAAGGTCACTCGGGTTCGAACCCGATATGACTTTATTTCGAAAATTTTTCTCCTCTCCCTTGACAAGAAAACTGGCATCAACGTGGCTCGAACAGCTTTTTCAAACTCCTTCTTGGCGACCCAATAAGGTCGATAGGCTGGGGACGGAAAGCCTTGCTCGTTGAGTCGAGCATTGGATGGCCATTCGCTCCCTATATCGGCGGCTAGACTTCTGAAAATGACAAATATGCTCTAGAAATTTTGGGGAACCAAGAATAGTTAAGGCGTTTAGGAAACTGTTAGGAGCACGAGAAGGGCAAGCCGGGCAAGACTTTGTGTTGGACTGGCGGGTTCTTACTTCTGATCTCGGCCTTCTTCGAGCTGCTGGGATCTCCTGCCTTCCCATCGAAGGAATCGAACCCCGGGTTACAATCGAACCGAAACCCCACCCCACCCCCGTCTTGGGGTTCTGCCATGGAAATAGGTTCCCAGTGAATCACGAGGGGCGTGCTCGCCTTTGGGATCCTGCTTGGGCACAATTTTCACTTTCTGGTTATTTCTGAACTGCTTATCTCATCAGTCTTTTCTTCGACAACTTCACATACTTATGCTTTCCTTGGTACTAATTCTTGACCTTGTGCAGAAATGAGGCAATTGACCGATGTCACAAAGTTCATGCAAGCCGCTAAGAAGAACACGAGCAAACGAGCTAAACACCTGTCCACTCAACCAGCCATTAGCCTTCCTACAGTCCCAGCGGCGACTTGGCCAAGCGAGGAACCAGCGTCAACAACTTTGAGCAATCCACATCCACCTTCATCCACTCCCCTAGCGAGAGAGCCGGTTGATGTTTCACCTCCTGCTATCGAGCCCAGGCCAGCAGGAAACATAGGCGCCGGGCAGACAAAGCTGTGATCGAAGAAAGCACTCCCCTTCCTTCTTGGCAGCAAGCAAACTTCGTCATGCCCGAAGATCAACCTAAGGCGGCTGCCCTCATCAAAGAACTCGCCAACGTTCCCGATCTCGAAAACATCTCTGTACACAAACGAGGTGGTTTCCCATCCACCTCTGGACTCGGAATAATGAAACGCCTCGCCACAGCGGGATCAAAAAAGTATGCCGACCAAGCGAGCTCGGTATTAATTGGAGAGATGGGCACGTGTATGACCGAGGTAACACATTTCGCCCTTTACTTGCCATTTTCTTCTTTCATATTTCTTCTGAGATACTTTTCATAACGGATCGCCAATAAATCACTTGTTGATGTATGATCGGTTAATCGCCAACAGAACAAGACCAATGCCTATCTGTAGAGAAAAACACCATTTGAGAAAAAGCGGCTTGGAAGAAAAAATCAAGCGCATCAGGCGATCTCAAAAGCGAGTCCCTCACCACCAAAGTGGCGGAACTTTCCAAAGTGGAGGCCAGAAAGCGGCTGGAAGCCCAACTAAACCTATCCAAAAGTCGAGAAAAAGCGCACTCAACAATATAGCGAGGGTGCTTGCTGCGCTTGTCAGAATGACTTGGAGGCTGCCAATGCTACTGTCACAAAGCTTGAGCAACTGGTGTCAGAGGTCGGTTCTATGACAAGTGACGAGCAAAAGCGCAAATCATTGAGGACTACAAGAGATCATCAGGACTTCACCAAGTGTGGACGGCGAGGCCTACCGTTTTTGTGCGGGGGATGAACCACATTACGAGCGGCTACTTGTGGCGGTCTAGAGATTAACCGGCGGCTCGCCGAGTGGGGAGCTAACCCCATCTTTTGCTTGTCGGCCCGAGCCGGCCATTCCCAAGTGCCCTTCAACGAGGATGAACTAGAAGGCTTGGCCGAAGCCGATGCTGCAAAGGGTCTGTCTCCCTGGATCCCCCCTCCTGTCGTCGATACAACAGTTACCGATCTCATGACAGAGATTTGGCGATCTCAAGCCCCTCCGAGTACCACTGACGGCGCCGAAGACCAAGTTGAGGATGAAGTTATAATTACGAATACCCTATGACAAATCAGAAGAACCATTTCTTCAAGCGAGGAGAACAACTGCTGCTTTGCTATTTGAATTCGCGAGCTGCTTGGCGCCTTCGGCCTTCGTGCCATGTCTCAAAACAATTTAACTTTTCATCTGTAATATTTTAACTTCTTTGTTTTCGAATGAGCTTCCCATATTATCTTTAGCTAAACAAAAGTCATCTTTTACTCGCTCTCAAGCGATCATCATTTTGCTTAGCTCACTCGCTCTAAAGCAATCAACATTTAGCTTAGCTTTTACTCGCTCTAAAGCGATCAACATTTAGCTTAGCTTTTACTCGCTCTAAAGCGATCAACATTTAGCTTAGCTTTTACTCGCTCTAAAGCGATCATCATTTAGCTTAGCTTTTACTCGAATACCCCTCCTTTACGAGCATAAAGCCCTTTATGCTCGCTATAAAAGGTTACCCGATCAACTGAAAACATTTCTTCAAATTTGATCAAGCATATAGACCTTTATGCTCGATCAAAGACTTGAAGAGATTCAACTCAAAAAACCTTTTTTCAAACATAAAGTTGAAAAGTCAACTGAGCCTCATTATTGCCATTTACCATGAAAGAAAAAGATCAAAGAATTACATATTGTAAATCAATTACCAATAGTATTTCTTCAAATGATCCGCATGCCATGGATGCTTTAAATCGTCACCATCCTCTGTTCGCAACATGTAGGTGCCCTCCTTAATAATTCTCGAAACTTGAAAAGGGCCTTCCGAGTTTGGTGACAACTTCCCCATTATTTCGATGGCGTGGCCTCAATCTTCTGGAGGACCCAATCCCCGCGGCAAATGATCGACCACGAACTTCGCTTATCGTGGTGAGCCTTTGCTTTCGTTATATAGTTGGCCATCCTCATTTTAGCTTCAGTAGTTTTTCTTCCAACAAGTCCAAATCTGGCATTCGTGTGTAATTAGAACCGGCATTGTAATTTAAAACCACATGAGTGGGCAAGTACATTTCCACAGGACCATAGCATCAGACCCATATGCTAAAGAAAATGCGGTTTCCCAGTTGGACCCCTCATTGTTGTTCTTCGCCCATGAAAGTGAAGGTAGCTCGTCCACCCATCTTCGGCCTTTTCCTCCAAATTCCTCTTCAAAACATGCAAAATTTGTTTATTCGCGCACTGGCCATTACCATTACCAGGGATATGCCACGGATGGCGCCAATGTTTCACCCTCATTTGCTCGCACGCCTTTGTAAACTTGTCAGAAGCTGGGTCCCATGATCGGACACAATTGCTCGCGGGGCGTAAGCCAGACACCAAATGTGCTCGTGTACAAAGTCGATGACGTTGACCTCACTTATGGTCGCCAATGGTTTCGCCTCCACCCATTTCGTAAAGTAATCCACCGCGACTACTGCGTATTTGAACTTTGAACGAGCTACGGGAAAAGGTCCTATCAAATCTATTCCCCACATATCAAACGGCCATGATGCAATAACGAGAGTCGCTTTCGGTAGATGGCAACCTTGGAATATCTGCGTAAGCGGCGACACTTGTCACGTCGGCGAACATACACCTCGGCATCTCGCCGCAAAGTTATCAATAAAATCTGCGCTAACACTTTTTCGACTAGCGATCGTGGCGGATGACCTCCACATTTGCCCTCATGCACTTCGCCCAATATTCCTTCCGTCATCTGCGGGCGAACACACCTCAACAAAGGTCGTGTATAAGATCTTCGATACAAAATGTTGTCTAAGATGATGTAAGCGGCATGACCGTTTTTGAATAGTTACGGCCTCCTTTTTGTCTTCGAGCGACACCCGCTCTCAATGTAAGCTCGAAGATCATCTATCCAACATTTGGCAGCCGGCTCTATGTCCATGACCACCTCTTTCTCGATGACAGGAACCTCCAAGTGCTCGATCATGACTCCAGGATGCAAAGACTGGATTTCATCTTCTGCCATCTTCGACAAGTAATCTGCTCGCATATTGTCCTCCCGAGCAATTCTTACCAACTCCCAGTAATCGAAATCTTTTAAAATTTCCCTTACCATTGCACAATAACGAACCAAGATCGGATGATGTACCCCGTAGTCGCCCTTGACTTGATTCACCACCAGCGAGAATCACGGTATATAACCCTTTGCCGGACCCCGATGTCTTGCGAGCTCGGGCGGCAATTAGAGCTTCATATTCGGCTGATTGTTTGGGAATTTGAAGCGCAATGCTTTTTCAAATTCTACGTCTTGCTCGGGTGGTACTAACACTAGCCCAGCACCACTCCCAAACCGACTAGCCGAACCATCCACATGAAGCTCCCAACAATATTCCGGTCTTGGCTTTGGATCTGCACTGCGCGCTGCTGTTTTATTCTCTACTTCCTCGAGAGGATCCTTGAAGCTTGTCTCAGCTACAAAGTCTGCTATAGCTTGTGCCTTGATTGCTCGCCGTGGCTGATAATCGATATCAAACTCAGTTAACTCAATTGACCAGGTGAGTAACCGAGGTATCCGGCTTGTGCAAAATCTTTCGCAAAGGCGAATCCGTGTATCTGACAATTGAATGAAGCGAGAAAAATAAGCTCGAAGTTTCGGCGGCAACAACAAGCGAGTAAGCCAATTTCTCGCATTAAAATATCTTCCTCTACATCGGTGAGGGCTTTGGATACATAATAAGCAGGCTTTTGCACATTGCCTTCTTCCACTAATCAAAAGCTGCGACTCTGCTGCTTGCTCGGTAGCTGCCAGATACACATACAATTTTTCTCCATAGATCGGGCTACTCAATAAGGGTGGACTTCCTAAATACTCCACCAATTCCTTGAAAGCCTTCTGGCATTCCGGAGTCCACTCAAAGCCCTTATTACCTCGCAAAACCTTGAAAAAGGGCAAGCAACGCTCTGCCGACCTCGAGATGAACCTTCCTAAAGCGATCACCCTGCCATTTAACCTCTGCACGTCCTTAACACAACGAGGAAGTTTCATGGTAACTAATGCCTCTATCTTTTCAGGATTGGCCTCAATTCCCCTTTCAGTTACCATGAACCCAAGGAACTTGCCTGCTTTTACCCCGAACACACACTTGCTCGGATTCAACTTCATGTTGTTCCTCCTGAGATTAGCAAAAGTTTCACCCAAATCCTCTGTATGCTCGCATCCCTTGGTTTTGACCACCATATCATCAATATAAGCTTCAACATTTCTTCCTATCTGCGAGCTGAATACCCTGTTGACCATCCTTTGATAAGTGGCCCCAGCATTCTTCAAACCAAAAGGCATCATCTTGTAGCAATACAGCCCCCCTGCTGCTCGGAAAGCTGTTAGAGCCTTGTCAGAACCGGCCATCTTAACTTGATGATACCCAGAGTAAGCATCAATAAAACTAAGGAGCTCGAAACCTGCGATAGCGTCAACCAACTTGTCGATTCTCGGCAGAGGATAACAATCTTTCGGGCAAGCCTTGTTCAAATCCGTGAAATCGACACACATCCGCCACTTGCCATTCGATTTCTTTACCATAACCACATTAGCCAACCATGTTGGATAATGGATCTCCTCGATAATATCAGCCTTGAGCAATTTCTCAACTTCCTCCTTGATTGCCTGATCCTTTTCTACCGAATAAACCCGTGGTCGCTGTTGGATTGGTCGGTAAGCCGGATCAACATTCAATTGATGCAAGGCCACATCCTCGCTCACCCCTTGCATGTCCTCTGGTCGCCAAGCAAATATATCCAAGCTGTTCTGCAACTGCTTAATTAGGCTTGCTCGTGCCTCTGCTGTCAAAGCCCTTCCAATCTTAATCTTCTGCTCGGGGTAGTCTGGATTAATGACTATCTCTTCGATTCGTCTGGCGGTGAACTCAACTCATCCGCATTTGGAGCGTGTCACACTCCACCTTTTCATCTTTCTCAGCTTGATCCTCAACCTTATCGAGCTGATCAGTCTCCATAGCCTCTACAGGTTCCTCAGGCATAACTGCTGGCAAAACTTCCTCAGCAGGGTCTACAGCCTCAACTGGTGCCTCTAATCCCCCCGACGTCAATGTCGGCAAAGGATTACTAATACTTTGCTCGGCAACCTCTGCTCGCTCAGATCTTTCCGATACATGAACCGATGGCAAAGACGTAACCGCAACCTCTGTTCGGGCATTGACCAATGCCGCATCCGCTTCATTTTGATTGGGCTCTCCTGACTTCAATGTCGGCATGGGCGGCTTCCCTCTCAAATCTTCTGTACCATCGCGACCACCGATGGTCCCAGCGATCACATGAGAAGTTTCCTTGAATGCGATGGTAACCTTACGCTCGCCATCTTCCAAAGTCAACTTACGCTTTTTCCTTTGAGTATCCCTAACATATTCCGGCCGGTGACTCATGATACACCCAGCTCCTTAGTGCGTATAAAATTTTGCTCTCTGGTGCGGGATTGACGCCACCATCTGAAATTTAGCCATGCTCGGTACGCCCAAGATGATATTATATGGGGACTTCAAGTCGATTACCATAAAGGTAATCTTTTCAACCACAGTTCTAAGTCCTCGCCGATGAATACCTCGACTCAACAGTGCCCTTCACTGGGACCTTATGATTTGTAAAACCCTCCAAAGCCCCGGCGTATGGTTTTAGGCGATCATCGCTCAACTCCAACCCTTGAAAACAAGAGTAATACATTACATCTCGGCATGCTCCAGTATCCACCAAGATTCTGTGCACAACCCATCCATCGACCAATCTTTGAAACTATCAAGGGCGCTGCGCTGCGACATTACTCGCCAACTCACTGCGAGTAAACTGTATGGCATGTTCGCCCTCTTGCAAAGTCGTTGGTCGATCTACCACTTTTGACAAGGAGTAGATTTGCTTGCCGAGCTGTGTCGGGGTGAGTTCCTCGTCCATTATGACATTAATATGACCCCCAATTGGTGGAGCCTCTCGCCAGTGGAGCATTCCCTGTTTCTGCATCTCGTTTGAAGCGGTCCAACCTCCCTCATTGATCAACTTACGGATGGCCTTTTCAATGGCCAACATTCTTCGTGGTATGCCCATAATCATCATGGTAAGCACACCTCTTCGTGGTCCCTTTCTCATTTGTATTTGGATTCATACGAGGTGGATTGGGAAGCTCGTTTCTGACCTCGTACATAATATCCTCGCGCAAGGTATTGAGCGGGGTCAAATCCGACTCTCGAAGAAACTCTTTTGGCCGATCATACCGAGACTTACTTTTGTTGTAACCACCACTTCCGGCTGGCGCTTCCTTTACGGATTCCGTGGCTTCACTACTTTCTTTCTTCTTTTCTTTCTTTGGCGTCTCACCGGCGCACCACACGTGCTCGCATGAGCATCTCTGCCTGCGTCTTCGGTTCACGCATACTCAACTCTGATCGCAAACCACCTTCACCCTCGAGCAAGCCCGTCTCGAAACACAGTGTCACCTCTTGCTCGGTTAGCCCAGGAACTTGCTCGAGCACCTTGGTAAACCTCTCCAGATAGCTTGCTGTTGATTCATGTGCACCTTGCTTGACCTTAGACAAGTCGGCCCTTGTCTTAGCTAATGAACCAGCAGTCCCGAAATCGGCCAAAAACTTTGTTCGCAAATCGGCCCAATTGTTGATCGAGCGTCGCGGCAATGCTCCCATCGGGCAAAGCCTTACCTGCAAGGCCCTACAAAAGCTCTTATTTTTAATGCTTCGTCGATGCGAGGTTACCAACCCGATCGAGACTCGAAAGACATCAACCGATCTCTAGCTTTAGTCTTGCCGGTATATTCATTGATGTTTGGAAAAATCAAACCACGTGGTGGAGCATTCTCGATCCAAGGTGCCAGCAGGCTAGCAGGCGTCCCCAAAAATTCCCGTGAGGGCTTTACCTGTTCCCGGGCCTCCATCCGGCGTTTCAACTCTTCAAAATCTTGCATATTAATGGTTGCGAGCAAACCACCCCGTGAGGTTGTGCAGGGAGGGCTGTGGGGTCCCATAACCGCGATGGCTTGTGGAGCCCCCACGGCCTGCGCCACCTGTCCCTGAGGTGCCCCAGCGAGCTGTGAACCAAGAGCCGCCGAATGATGAGACCGCCTAGGAGAGGGAGTCCTATGTCTCGAGCATACGAACCCGGGGTGATCGTGGCGGCGGCTACATGCAAACGCCGTGGTGAGGCGAGCGGCGCGTCTGAGCATCGACCTGCGGTGTAGGTGGCGGCGGCCGTGGCCGGGCGAATCCTCACCAGCTCGAGGTCCCAACCTCGAATGAACACTAGGGATAACCACATGGTGGCCTTACTTCCCTCTGGTCGATCATTACGCTTGGAATCATGCTCGCGTGGTTGGGAATGTACAACCAAAGGATGCATCGGATTTCCCAGATGCGTGAAAGCATGACGGCTGACCGGTGCCAACGAGTTGGTAGTGGATCCAACTTCGATGGGCAATGGTGGTTTGCCCATAGCAATCATTGTAAATTGAGTTGATGCATCGGCCAGAGATAGATGGCTCTTTGGCGTAAAGCTTCTTCCACGAAATTCATGGGCTAAACCGGTAGCGGCTTGCCTTCGGCCATCGATTCAACCCCACGCCTCTGATTCAACTGGTGGCGTGCATCATGGGGTGGAGGGACATTACTCCCGGCAGCCTGATTGAATTTGGTCAGATTTTACCTTAAATTTGATCTATTTCAACACCAAACAATATTCAAACTCTAACCTACAACCTCAAATCTCTCTCCAAATATAATATTTTTTAACATATTCTATTTTTATTTATTTTACTTTATTTATCAACATGTATATTAATTTGCCATTAGACTTTTAAATAATAATTGTTAATACTTCACAATTAATGAGTTTAGAATATTTAATAGTTTTATGTTTATAATATTATTTACTTTATAAATAATATTTTAAAATCAGTAATTTAATAAACATACAAGTACTTGAAAATACCATAAAAAATATTACAATCAATACAAAATAAAAGAAAAATCATACCACTTGATATATAAACACACATACATCATTATAAAATAATTAAAAACATGTACGTTAAAATCTTTATAAATTATTGAATTAATAATGTTCATTAATTAAAAATACATAATATTATTTGTAGAATCTTGCATGCTTTAGATTTATTTAAAATCATTAAGTTAAAACAACTATCTAATTGATTAAAACCTTAAGCTATTTTTACTTAGATTTTGTAACAAGTCTAAATCTATCTGCTGAAACCTTCAGCAGATAAGATACTCTATATTGTTTATACAACAGATAGCCCTTTTGACTCTACTTAGCAACCTTCCTACTTGCTTCGTTCTATCTGCCTAAAGCATAAGTTATCAACAACTAGCAGCTACTGATAACAGTGTCAGCACCTACTTATACACTCAAAATTTTCTATCTGCTGAAACACTACATCCGTTGAAATATTTAACATTCACGTGCTTATTATAAAACATCATTTTGATCGATTTTTTCAAACAAAAGAATTATTCGCATGTCCTATCAATAGAAGACTTTCATGCATGTATTAAATGTTCTTTATATATTAAAACATAGCTAACCACTCTCTTTACTATTTCATGCTAGAGTATACTCTTTGTCTCTCAAAGTTTACAGAATTTCTGGGCATTCAATGATAAATCATGATCATCATTTTGTCAAGAAATTCAAGATTCAACCATGTTCTCTCAAACGATTACAAATCTGGATATCTCTATAAAATGTTTGAAGACATGATTGAAAAAGACACCCTTCGCAATATTACGTGCTCAATATTCAAAAATTTCAAATCTTCAAAGCACACTGAAATAGACAAACACGTTAAAACCTTCGTTCAGATCCAGAATTTCAAATATTTTTTTGAATAGTTTATTCTCTCAAACATTTACTAGATAGTCTCTCATATAATATTTATTTTTAGTTTCTGTTTGAATAATCACTGTTCTTTTGTTCCTAAATTCTTTCAAATCCTTACAGAACTTCTGATTGTTGCACAAGTTTGATTCTTACTAGATCAAACTCCCCAAACACTGGTTTTTGTTGTACAATGATCCGTTAGTGAACATTTAACACTTATATAATCTTAGTGCACTTCAAAATCCAAGTTTGACCAACTTGGTAGTGGGCGTAGTAGTTTTAACTCTGTGAACCACTCAAAATACGGTGTTCTGTCTACCTGTTGTTTTTACTGTTGATACACTTACACAGCTTGTACCTATTTAAGTGTTTAACAGTTACATTCCTGAATTTTTTACATAATTGATCTTATATATTATCCTTCAATTCAGTCTTTATACATAAGTGATTAAAAGAAAACCAAATCAAATTGTTTTAAGTTCAGCTGCTGCTACCTGCTGATTTTTAATAAGCTGCTGAAAACTTATCTTTTCCACTGCAAATTTTAAAAGTTTTCAAAAAAACCCCTAAATATTTTAAAAGGCTAGTCACCCCCTTCTCTAGCCTCATTTCGTTACAAACTAGACTTACATTATTATTATTTATTTATTTATTATTTATATTATCTAATATTATATATTTATTAGTTTTTAATACATTTAAATTAAAAATATCATATTATAAATAATTTTCAAATTTAATCATTCTTTAAAAAACTAATTTATAACATGGGCCCCCCCTTCCCCCATCCCAAATTTGGGGTATGAACCGTGGAACCCCAAAATTGAGGTAGCATTGTTCACATCCTCAAATTTGGAAAAGGATTTGGGGTTGGGTTGGAGTGTTCGGAACCCCCTAATTGGAGAATAGGGGGTACCGTTGGAGATGGTTTAACAAATGTAAAGAAATCAAAAAAACTCTTTGCCTATAAAGGAGAGTATTAAATAATATTAATAAATCTTCTGTAAAAAACGATTTTATGGATCTTAATTCGTAAAACATAGTCCTCCACTATCTCACAGTTTAATCCATCAATATATGTTGGGTCGGGTAATGAGGATCCATCATACAAAAAATATTTATAAGACCATCTTACTTAAGTTTTTCTTATTAAATAATACTACATTTATCCTAAAATTATTGTTTGGTTTGACCCAACACGCGTATTAAGTAAAAACAATTGACATGATTATTAATATTAGTTTAAAATAAAATGAAAAAATAAGGATAAAATATTATAAGTGTCGTTCTAACAAAAAAAATTAAAACATGATAATTATTTTATGACAGACGAAAAAAAATGTCACAAACATTTTGGGACGGAGGACTACTAAAAGTCTAATTTTTCAAGATTGAAAAGCTTGTCCACCTAAATACGATTCATTATAAATTCCCCACAAAACTAACCTTTATGTATCGTCCCAAATTGGTATAGGTCGAGGTCAAGCCCCGTTAATGGCCATACTAGTGTGAACTGGTCATTTTCTTAAAATTTGGATATTAGTCTACTTTAGGACAGAAAGAAATATTTTCACTCCATTTTCGACTTAGCTTGAAGGCCGAACACTCATTCTCATTAGAGCACTAACAATGGGGTAACAAAGAGGAACAAAATACAAATTTTCTAATACAATGGGGGGTAGCAATTGAGTAGTTAAACCATGATCTTCAATTTTGAGTAGCATGTCATGTTAGTGGGAACAAGGGGAAGCAAGTTGACAAAAAGTTGGGGTGCGTAGGATTTTTTTGGAAACAGAGCCAATAAAACCGGACCGAACCGATCAAAACTGGATCGGACTAATACTTAGGTTTGGTCCTGGATCTGAACTTTCAAAAAATTGGACATTTGGGTTGGTCCCGGTTCTCGAACTAAAAAAACACATAACCGGACCGAACCGACCTAATATGTTGTTTATTTATTTATTTTATTATATATACATATAATTTTATTATATAAGTATATATATTAATTCCTAATACTTTCTTTGTTCTACTTTTTAGTTGGTACTCTTTCATTATTTTGTTTCTACCGGTTTATTATGCTATGAGTTTATGAGTTCGACATTTTTAATTGTTGAATGTACTTTTATCATATGTTTTTTAATTTTTTATGAAGTTTCAGTCTTAAAATTTTTATTATGTATTTGTATTAAACAGTTAAAAAACAAAAAAGTATAGTATTGGTCTGGTGTTCTCATACATCTTTGATTAGTTCTGGACCGAACCTATGTTTTGGTTCTCATACATATTGAGTTGGTTCCGATTCTAAATTTTTTAAGAACCAGACTATTGGTCTGGTTCGATTTTCTCTTTTTTTTCAAAAAACTGGATCGAACCGGACCAAGCTCACCCATAGCCAAAAGTTATATTGTTTTTTTTTTTAATTTTTATCATTTTTCATCCAAAAGAAAAATATTTATTTTTTCGTTTTTTCGAACCTATACATTTTTATCTATTAATAGAGGGTTGGTTTGTTTTATTTAGACTTCAAATTAATTTTCTATAATTGCATAAATAAACTTATTTATTAGAATAAAATTATTGAATGTTGTGCCACCATTGGAAGATGTTTATTTAAGATATCTTATGGGTAGCTTAATATTTTTTATTATTTTTTTAAAATTAATGTGATGCACATGGGAGCCAATATTGCTATCCTATTGTACATGCTCATAGTACGCAAACTCACAAAATAAGAATATTTTTCATAAAATTGTTTTACATTGGGTTCTATTATAATCTCGCAATTCTTAAATTATTGTTACATTTGACTTTTTGAATCTGATTGTTTTTAAAGTGAAAATTTTTAACATTTGTTTTATTATTTTTTTCAAAATAATAGAACACATAATTTACTTGAAATATATATATATATATATATATATATATATATATATATATATATATATATATATATATATATATATATATACATACATCAAATTTAATTTAAATAGTAGCAAATTTGACTGAAAAAGTCAAATTTGATAATAATTTAAGAACATAAGAGTAATAAATAATGAAATATTCATATTTCAATAAAAGTATATCTAAATAAAACCACATACTAGTAGGATTCAAATATTTTTATCTCACCTTATATCATCATTCATGCATGTCTCATTTAATCTTAACCTTAACATGTGTTATGTTATTTTAGACATTAAGTATTCTTTTCAAAAAATCATAGTATTGGTCCGGTCCTGGTTCTCATACATCTTTGATTGGTTCTGGACCGAACCAATGTTTTGGTTCTCATACATATTGAGTTGGTTCTAATTCTAAATTTTTTAAGAACCAGACTATTGATCTGGTACTGATTTTCTCTTTTTTTTCAAAAATCTGGATTGAACTGGACCAAGCTCACCCCTAGCCACAAGATGAGTATTGTTTTTTTTTTTCAAAGTTTGGTCATTTTTCATCCAAAAGAATTTATTTTTTTTCGCTTTTTCGAACATATACATTTTTATCTATTAATAGAGGGTTGGTTTGTTTTATTTGGACTTCAAATTAATTTTCTATAATTGCATAAATAAACTTATTTATTAGAATAAGATTATTGAAGTTTGTGCCACTATTGAAAGATGTTTATTTAAGATAGTTTATGGGTAGCTTAATATTTTTATTTTTATTTTAAAAAAAATTAATGAGAAGCTTAGGGGAGCCAATATTGCTACCTCATTGCACATGCTCGAGCAAACTCACAAAATAAGAAAATTTTTCATAAATTTGCTTTACTTTGGGTTCTATTATAATCTCGCAATTCTTAAATTATTGTTACGTTTGACTTTTTGAATCTGATTGTTTTTAAAGTGAAAATTTTTAACATTTGTTTTATTTTTTTTTTCAAAATAATAGAACACATAATTTACTTGAAATATATATATATATACACACACACACATCAAATTTAATTTGAATAAGAGTAAATTTGACTGAAAAAGTCAAATTTGATAATAATTTAAGAACAGAAGAGTAATAAATAATGAAATATTAATATTTCAATAAAAGTATATCTAAATAAAACCACATACTTGTAGGCTTCAAATATTTTTATCTCACCTTATATTATCCTTCATGCATGTCTCATTTAATCTTAACCTTACACGTGTTATGTTATTTTAGACATTAAATATTGTTTTCAAAACATGTCATAGTTTTTGTCTTATTCAATTGAAGTGTTAAATGTGTCTTTATAAATAGAATATCCGGTAAAATAACAAGACATGAATAAACATAAAATTTAGTGAGACATAAATGTGAATATGTGATAGCAAAAACTTTGATAATATGATCTTACGAATATTTTTTTATAAGAAATATATTATTTACCCAATTCACCATGTGATGTTAGATTAAGCTGTAAAAAATGAATTCATTTTTACTAATTAAGAACCGTAAAATGGCTTTACAAGAGATCTGCTCATATGTGATAGAGGTTGAGATATAGTCGTTATTTTACCCGGCAATATTTTTAGTTACAACATTGTTAGTCTTACAACTACTTCTACAACTAAGCTTTGAAGAAGGGTAAAATTGTCTTTGTTCAAAACATTTTTTCCCAATTCAAGGCTTAGTTGTAAGAAAAATCGTAAAATAAGTGATAAGAATAGCATTTTTCAGTTAGTTTTTACGGGAACAAACGTAAAATTAAAATTTATTGAGACATGAAATGCGAGAGGGTCGGATACAATTTGCAGTTTGCACCCATAAACATCAGTCGTTATCTCACCAATCTGTGTAATCAAATGGTTGGTCGCGATTTAAGATAGCGACTGAGATGGACATATCATTACAAGCCGTTGGATCTCCTCGCAAGTTGCCATTTAGTTAAGACCACAAACTCGTGTACGGCCAATTATCATTTAGGTTAGATACTCTTTATTTCATTGCTTTTATATTTATGCATAAAAACAAATCAAATTTAGAAAATGTTGGTACATTATTGCGCATTAGAATAATGGGATAATTTAATCCCCATACACAAATGATTGTAAATAGTTATAAGCAAAAACTTATGTAGAACGGTGATGATGTTGTTTTTTGTGCCAAAGATATGATCGAAAATCTATTGAATCACTGATCGGTCTGCACGAAATGGATAAGAACGTCACGGCGAGGGGTGGCGCCGCAAACCTCCGGCGTCTTGAATCAGTATGAATGATAATTAGAGAGAATGAAATTTGACAGCGTAAGGGTGTAAAAATGAGAGCGTACCTTTCCCGTGGAGGGGTCAGGGCCTTTATATAGGGTTGTATGGAGCAAAGTTTGTTATGCCACGACGGCTTCTAGAAGGCATATCTGTCCTGCCGAAGTGGACAATGAACATATGACCTGGATTAATTGGCATCAACAGGTGGACACTTACAATTCTTAGGGCCACATGATCCGTCCTATAGCTGCTGGCAATGGTATGTTGGGCCTGGTCCGCCCCCAGTGCCTCCTTGTTACAACTTACAAGTGGTCGTGTTGTAATGACATTTTTACCCCTGTAGATAATTATGGGCGGCTCAGTAGTCCCCTACTCTTTGTTGTGCGAGCGGGCTCGGACCAAAAAGTAAAAATAAAGTATAAGCCCATAATCTATTATAAGAAATTTACATCAGCTAATTATCGGTATATTTGAGCAAGAACGGAAAAGTAAGCAAAAAGTATACGCAGACAATATAATCAAAAAACGTTTTGTTTCTTTTCGACTTGTTGTGCTCGCAACGAATAACCCTGGCGGGGGTCTCGCTGCCCGGTCAGCGAGTCTGGGTCCAAGGGCGAAGCGCCCTGGTTTAGAGGTTCGGGGTTGCCCCCGAAACTTTAAGGTGTGACATATGTTTCAATGTTTAAAAATCAGTTGCAAATAAATAATAATAATAATAATAATAAGAATAATAAATCAATAAATAAAGAATATCGGTCTTGGTATGCATTGCTATTGCTGTTCACTAATCTGTCTTATCCATATTTAATTTGAGCATGCAAGTAAATAAAAAGAATGGTGCATGATCGACATCAATTTTTGGTGGGTAATGTAATGTGGCTTCGAAACAAACGCAGTAATTAAAAATATTCCTTTATGCGGGCAGTGCAAAGTGCCCGGGTTAGTCATGCGGGCAAGGTCGACTTGTGGACAAAATAGGGCGCGGGCAATGAATGTTTTGCGGGCAATGCAAGGTGACCACCGAACAAAGATAAAATTTTTGCTATCAGTGCCCGTGGCTTTAATACCTCACCTTGAACTTTCACTTCACTCTGACAGACGTGTATTTTTCTTCCTTCTTTTAATGCGGGCGGTAGGATACATATTTTTCCTCCATGTGTACTGGTTGATCCTTTTGTCGGACCAATCTCATCTCTTTGAAAAAATGGATGACAATATTTAATCAATATAATAATACATAATTATAAAAATTGGCTCAAGGTATTATGAAAGTGGGTATAACATTAAAAACTCTTGATAATATCTCTTTAATATGAACCAAAACGACCACATACAACCGCATCGAATTCGGTAGGCCATTTATCAAAGAAAATGCGGATTACTTCAGATTGGATTCTCGAAGTGTAACGGGGATTATGGGTTTCATATCTCATGAGTTTGTATTCTTGCGGGCGTGGCATATCTTAATAGCGGGTAGCGTTTCGATGTCATTACTGTCGTTATGAGCGTTGAAATTTGCCTTCGTTGTCTAGCGGGCATGCAAAGTGCCTTCAGAGTGTGGGCAATACTGGATGACATGTGCAAGTAGTTCCCATGAGGGTTTAAAGCAGGGAGTCAGTCCCCGCTCAAGGCAATGAATATTACGGGCAGTTAAATGGGATTAAAACACACAAACACAACCGACCGTAGTCGAATGACGATGAGATCATTTGCGGGCGGACGTCATTGCCCGCTTTTGTGAACCTTCTTTTTGGTGCGGTCCGTCTTTGTGGGGGTTGTGCGGGCAATATAAAACTCTCCTGAGACCACGCACACACCTGAAGCTCCAGTCATGGCCAATAATAAACGGGAACAGATGGGTCCTATTAGTAGGAATGAGTGGGTGATGATTGGTACCATGCTTATAACTGTTGCATTGTGGGTTTCTGGGGAGGCCCTTCACATATCAAGTGTTGTTTCGGCAATGCTGGGTTTGTCAATGCTTATGTTATTTGGAGTGCTTGACTGGGACGATTTCTTAAATGAAAAATCATCATGGGATACCTTGGTCTGGTTCGGGGTGCTAGTTGGCATGGCAGCCAGCGGGCGATGATTTCCGCCCAAGGCGGGGCCAGTTGGGTTTAAGTGCGCGTAGGCGTCGGAGATGGTTGTGCGCCCATAATTATCTGAGGGGTAAAAATGTCATTACAACCACGACCACTTGTAACAAGGAGGCAGGGGACGGACCAGGCCCAACATACCATTGCCGGCGGCTATAGGGCGGATCATGCGGCCTAGGGGTAAGTGTCCACCTGTTGATGTCAACTAATCCAGGTCATATGTTCATTGTCCACCTCGGCAAGACAGATATGCCTTCTAGAAGCCGTCGTAGCATAACAAACTTTGCTCCGTACAACCCTATATAAAGGCCCTGACCCCTCCACGGGAAAGGTACGCTCTCATTTTTACACCCTTACGCTGTCAAATTTCATTCTCTCTAATTATCATTCATACTGATTCGCACGCCGGAGGGGGTTTGTAGGGCCACCCCCTACTCAGGTGACGTTTGCTTATCCATTTCAGGTACCGATCCAGGCTGGTTCAGTAGATTCTCGATCATATCCTTGGCACAGAAAACAACATCATCAAACTATTTTTACCCCCACAAAATCTGATGGGTCTTCTTGAAATTAGGTGATTTGATTTGGGGGAGAAGATGTGATGGGATGAAGGAGAAGCAACTATGGGCGCGGTTGCAGTCGGGGTTTTCATGGGTTTCGATTTTAGGCTGGCTGGCGGGGATGTGCTTTATTTGATGATTTCTTTCCAAGATTGATTCCTCTGTATTTGGATTAGGGGGAAATGAGAGGAACAATGGAATGGAGATTTTAGTGAATTGGGTGGTATTATTATTGAAGGAGATTTTTTTGTTTTTTAATCGTAAATGTGGTTGTCGTGGTGGGTGGCGGTGGTAGTAGCGGTGGTGGTGTGGACTTGTAGTTGGGAACGTTGGAGGTATCTCAACTCTCAAGCTTGACATTACTGACCTGGAAAATATAGATATTTAGTGTAGTATTCTAGATTACTCCATATAACTCCTATGTTTTAGTATAAAAATCAAAACTATTAAACTCTTTTAGAAGATTCGACTAAACTATTAACGGCAAACAACTCAAATGGTTTCCACAAAATGTGTAGAATTTATCGAGTACAGTTCAGTGTTGTAAAACTTCCTGTCTAACTTCATTTAGGCCCCTCTTTATGGTCGTGACTTTTTTAGTCGACGTCTAATCGATCAAATCGGCGCCTACACCAAACTTTCATAACCTTAATTTATTTTTGTAGTTTTGATTTTGTGGCATGCGGTGATCAGAGAAGGAAGGGGAGGCGAACCGGAGAAGGAAGGAGAAGTGGTAATGGTGAGACAAAGAGAGAGGTAGAAAAAAAAGGGGTTAATTGATTTTGTGGATATTCTGTGGGATGAGAGAGATGATAGATTAAAGGGTTAGATTTAAGAGGAAATAGATTAAAAGAGTGATGTTAGGTCTTAAAAATTAAGTTATATAAAACTATTTTAAAGGAGATTTGCTCTTTATTTAAACGGCCAATAAAACTTGGACTTTTAAGTATGTAGGATAATATAGATTAAATTCAAGTGGTTGGACAATTTCGTCATATTGTTAGAGATTCGTATATCAATATTCAATATTTCCGAGGAAAAGGACAAATTAAAAGACCTGGCCCTCGTTACCATCGTGGTCTTACACGGGGGCATGATGTTGTGTGGATATTAAAAAATCATGAAGTTTGTTGGGGAAAGGTTAGAACGGTAAGGTACACTCTTTAGGGTATTTTATGGGTACAATTGATATGCAACACAATTATTGTCGTAAAATGATACTCCGTCTGTTTCATTTAAAAAGTATTTATTTAAAAAGTTTAATTATTAAGCGATATATTAATATTATTAAAATTAATTATAATTACAAAAATAGTTAAATATAAAAAATATGGTTACAACACAAATAAAAGGTAAATATGAAATGTTATACAAATTGTAAGCATTATTTTTAAAAAAAAGACTCTTAGAATGAAACATCTCAAAATAATATAATGAACTTTTTACCTGAAATAAAGGGGATATCTAGTTAGAGTTGCACTTAGTACGGGCTGATAACTTTTAGCTCATGATATTAACAAGTAGGATTGGATTATAATACGATCTAGTATAATATTTGACCAACTTCTTTTCCTTAAGTTCGAATCTATTGGGGATGACAAATCGATCGTGTTGAACGATTATCAAGTTGACACAATAACATCACGACACATAAACACAAACACGAATGCAACAAGTTTATCGTATTTAAAATTAAAGTTTGAATACGACACAATAAAAATACAAAAAATACGGCTCGATACGATATGCACGATAAGCGAAAAATAGTAGATTTATTTCGTCGGGCCTCTTAGACCTATTAGGTTTGTTAAGCACGTTAAACTCAATAATATATACTTCCTCAGTTTTTAAATTATTGTCTCATTTGACCCGACATACCTCTACACACCCCAATTTTAACCTCTATTTTATAATGTCCTATAAAATAATATTATAAATTAAAATGGACTAAGGAATCACTTTTTATACATTTCAGGGGGCAAAGGGTCAAAAGGACTAAACAAAGGGTCAAAAGATAGAAGGAGGCAAGAAAAGGGGTCAAAGTGCAACAAAAGATAAGGAAAAACCAAAGGGGGCGTAGGACACCCCCGACAATGGGCGCCGCGCCAAACCTCCCTTGCATGGCGCCCTCTTTTTGTGCTCTTTACAAGTCTGTTCCTCGTCCTCAGTCGCGGTACACGATTAATCCTGTACGGCACCCATTTGGAGCAATACGGCGCCTACTTTTGGCTGTTACGTAGTCCAGAAAAACGTGTTACAGTAAGAGGAGCTGAACCCTACACCACCTAAACAACCCCTAAGCCATCAAGGAGTCCCTTCCTTACTCCCGAAGTTTGCCTCTTCAGCACATAGGAACCATCCTCCACCTATAAAAGAATCTCTTCATTTCTTCATAAGGATCATCCTACAATTACCATGTCATTACACTGCCGAAATACTCCCTCTCTCAACACAAACCCACATACACAAACACACTCACGCACACAACATATACACAAACACACTCACACACACAACACATACACAAACACACACACACACACACACACACACACCCAGCAACCCATTTCATACACATACTACACACACATATACACGAACCCACACGCATACACACCAACACACACACACCCATACATACATCACAACACACACGCATATACAACAACATCAACAACAACAAAAAGATTTCTCTTCTCAGGAAGACAAGGGGAACACACAGAAATCGCCTAGCCTAGGCGTACCGGGTATAGACTGTCACCCTCCAGAGGTAAAGGACCTCTGATAAATAAAATGTAAATATACATATATTGTGGATCCGTATATATTTTCTACCATTTGTATATATTGTTAATGTTCGTTCTCTTTTCTGTCTATTATTTTTAGCGTAAAATAATTAGTTATCCTATTTGGTTAGTTGCCTTTACACGTAATGTAAATAGGCTATAGATTAAGTTTTTGATTCGTTTTACTTTATTTATGTCTAGTTTGTGTTAGATTTGTATATACCATTTTTATGTTTTTTTTTTTGCTTTATTTTATTTACTTTTGTTCCCCCTGGTTATTATTTCTTTTTTCTTTGTAAAATAGAAAATATATTCTTTTAATTTTTTTTCATGTGTATATACAATTTTTTCTAGACTAAATATGTAAAGAAATAAAATGAGCATATTATCAAACCCACTTTGAGACCGAAATGACAAGTTGGGTGTCTAACCCCTTCCCCACTCGTAACTTAGCCCCCAAACCCATATTTTTTTTGTTTTCTTCTATTTACCATTTTTAATGGAGGTGACGATTTTATACACACACACATAGATACTATATATATATAGTCCACAACGAGGCCGAGCATATTCCACGAGCTTTAAGTTTTTTAAATCACTCGTTTTCACATAACGAGACCGGGGTCAAAACGGGGTTCTCACAACACCGTTTAATAAAACTAATTGACTGTATGGGATAATTTCACTTTTGGTACCCCAAGTAATGCCTTATTTCACATTTGATACCCCTGCTACCTTGCTCATCAAAGTTCATTACAAATGTTTGTTATTTTGATCAAAGTTAGTACTTTCCGTCCCTCGGCTGTTAAGTACTAACGTGTGACCTGCTAGCCGAGGTTAGAAACCGACTTGGTGTTGGCAATAGGTTAGCAATTACATATCATCTTCATTTCCTTCCTATGTTCTTCTCCAATTGAATCCCTCTTCTTATTCAAGCCCTAGCATTCAATTTTCCTCCAAATTGTTCCTCAAATTCTCTCACATATCTTCCCCCTTCTTATTCAAACCATAATATGAGAATCCTCTTCTCGATTGAGAATGAACAAGTTAGCCCATCCTCTTCAAATGGTAGTTGGAGCTCAAGGAATTTATATGATTTCCTTAATAAATCAAACACTTCTGTTTCCTTTCGCCAAAAAAAAAATAAAATGGAATCATCTTATTCCAATTCCAGCTTTGATTCTATTCACAATCAATTTAATCAAACATGGCCTTAAATGAAAATTTTATGGTAATTACCTCAAATGGGTCAGTTGTGGGAGCTAGAGCATTGGAAATCCAGGCCAAGATACTGACATCCAACACAAGGCAACTTAGGAAAGGTACAAGTGGTGAAGAAGCCAATTTTCACATATTCGAATCGGAACTGAAATTAATCCTCAGAATTCACCATGAATTACAAACGACAGCTGGGTTTTTGTTGCAGAGACCATAAATTTTCATTTATGGGTAATTGGTGTTATGCTATAGCCTATATATGATGAGATTGGGGGTTGTCATGCATCATAATGGTACAATTGATTACTTCTCTATTTCAAATGGGTGGACTTTCTTTTTATATTTTTCTTACTTTTTGACTTTGGAAGGCAATCAGTGGTCTAGCAAAGAAAAATGGCATGGAATCAATAACCTAAGAACAAATGTTGAAGTAAATAGGACGAGCTTGACAAGATTGAAGTTTGGGTGAGGAGTACAAGCCAAACATTTAGATCCCACCTCCCTGCCCCACTTCCACCACCACCATCATTACTACCCTTCTCCACCTTCCCCTACATCTTATTCAGCCAATTTCCCCCTCCAATTCTCTCTCTCTCTCTCTCTCTCTCTCTCTCTCTCCAAATTTTCATCAATTTTTGTTTTCAATTTTATTCTGTATATAAAAAGAATGGTTCTTTGGGTTTATTGGTCAGTCTTGGCGGTGTCGTCTGGTGGCCCAACCACTGGTCTAGGCCTACTATGTGTAAAGAAGACAATTTGGTCTATGTCTAAAGAAGAGTACGTATTGCAAACCTATTGACCGGTTTCTAACTTGGGCTTGTAGGCCAGACGTTAGTAGTTAACATTTAAGGGACGAAAAGTACTAACTTTGATTAAAATAACAAATATTTGTGATGAACTTTGATGAGCAAGATAGTAGGGGTACAATATGTGAAATTGGATCTTACTTTGGGTACCAAAAATAAAATTATCTCTTGACTGTATTATCAATATTGGTAAAAATGTATAGTTTCCTTTAATGCCCTTAAGTATGTAACCATAATTAAAGTAGGTAGAAAAGGAAAGGGTAAAATGATAAAAGTATTTTTTTTAAAGAAAAGTTTTGAAAGAGGACAATTATTTTAGAACGGACAAAAAAAGAGAGGACGATAATTTAAAAACAGGGAGAGTATGATTTTTAAATTTTAATTAATCATCAATAAAAATAGTAGATAGTTTATAAGTCACAAATATGTAAATGATAAAACCATGGATAAATCATGCAAATAGTTTAAATAAAGTGAATAATAGTCAATCGCCTCAATTAAAGTTACAAAAAATTAAAATTTTAAAACATATTTTTTAGTCATCATATCTTAACATGTTTATCAGGTTAGCATGATATCAATCCATTTTTTTATCATATTTTATCGTGTTTACCCGATAATAGATAAATAGCTCGAACCAAATAAGTTCCAACTCAAATCATATAATTTTATATTATATTTATGTCGATCAACCACGTCGTACCTAATCATTTATAAAATATAAAGTTATTGTAGCTTTTGTATAAATTTGTCCAAATAACTTGTGATCAAACTAACGAGCGGTAGCTTAACGAAAATGTCGAGTAGTTAGGTGTCATTAAAGTCATCCTATAATTAACTAGTCTTAACCTCCCGCCAAAGGTATCTGTATACTTCACTAATTCCAAAGTCCAATCATTTCAAAACTTCACCAAATAAATACTTCACTAGGTATCTGTATTTCACTGCTTTCCACGTCCACCAAAAAAAAGAGGCAAACTACCCTTTTGATCCCTAAAATTCTAGACTTTGTCTGGATTGGTCATTAACGTTATTTTTGATCCTTGTCATAAGGGTTTTTTTAGCCTTAGGTATTCTTACTTGTAGGGGTGTGAAGAAATTTTTTAGAATAATTGCAGGCCGTTACCATTTGGTGAAATTATAATCGCTCAGCTACTTTTTTTTTAAAAAAAAAAAAAAAAAAACCTTTAAAGTCTATTTTTGTTAAAATTTTCACAAAATACCCAAGCATACACCGTCACCTTTATCTAACAGAGTTTTCTCTCTTTTTCTTCCTCCTGCTACTTCCTTATATTCTCTCTGTCACATTCTTTTTCCCTTCTTCCTCCAGCTTGGTCTCCATCTCTTTTTTCTCTATTGTCGACCTCTTTTCATCTTCTCCGACCATTTTTTTCATAACTTTTGATCTCTGATGAACCACAGGACCCACCACATATTAAATCGAAGCTCTCGATGAAATCTACAAGACATACAGGGTTTCAACTAGTAACCTCTTCGTTTTAAGGTCAAAAAATGATGCTTAAGAACTGTTTTGAGCTTCGAAAGTTTTTCGATCCTCAATTTTTTACACAGATTTTGGGATAGTGTTCAATGTATTCATTTCGACGTCAAATTTATCCATTTTGATGCCCACCTTTGTTGATATTTGGTGACAATGTTTAATTATTCATTCTGACGTCAATTTTGTCCATTTTGATGCCCAACTATGTTGATATTTGGTGGCAGTGTTCATTTTGGTCAATTTCAATACCCAATTTTGTTGATATTTGGTGACAGTATTTAATTTATTCATTCTGAAACCAATTTTATTCATTATGAGGCTCAATTATGTTGATATTTGGTGAAAGTGTGCAATTTTGTCCATTTCGATGTCCAACTTTATTGATATTTGGTGACAATGTTTAATTTATTAATTCTGATGTCAATTTTGTCCATTATGATGCCCAACTATGTTGATATTTGCTGGCATTGTTCAATTGTACATATCGATGCCCAGTGTTTTCATTCTGATACCCAAATTTGGCAGCGGCCTTTTGAATTTCGATGTCTAAATTTTGACAAATTTCAATTGTGTATTTCTATGCCCAGTGTTTTCATTCTGATGCCCAAATTTGGCAGTGGTTTTTTGAATTTCGACACCTAAATTTTTCACAGATTTCAATTGTGCATTTTGATGCCTAATGTTTTCATTCAAATGCCCAAATTGGGCAGTGGCCCTTTGAATTTCGACGCCCAAATTT
Organism: Codonopsis lanceolata; assembly: GCA_013146195.2. Classification (NCBI taxonomy): domain Eukaryota; kingdom Viridiplantae; phylum Streptophyta; class Magnoliopsida; order Asterales; family Campanulaceae; genus Codonopsis; species Codonopsis lanceolata. Next base: position 12,736,635 of record CM028381.1, on the reverse strand, counting down.
TGACAGATTTCAATTATGCATTTCGATGCCCAATGTTTTCATTCTGATGCCCAAATTAGGCAATGACTTTTTGAATTTCGACGCCCAAATTTTGGCATATTTCAATTGTGCATTTCGATGCCTAATGTTTTCATTCTGATGCCCAAATTAGATAGTTGCTTTGCGAATTTCGACGCCAAAATTTTGATAGATTTTAATTGTGCAATTCGATGCCCAATGTTTTCATTCTAATGCTCAAATTTGAGTAGTGACTTTGTACGCGCTCTATGCGTGCGTTTGTTGTTCATTAAGGGTATTTTCGTTAGTTTATCACCAAAAATGTACTTTTGTGGTTGAAAACAAATATATAAGACTTTTTCGATTATAATATCATCACAAGGGACCGGCCCGATTATCACCCAACTTTTTTCAGAACTAGACCAGACCAATGGAACTATATCATACCAATAAAAACTGCATCAGCCCAATATTTTGGTTTGGTTCCAGATCTAAAATTTTATAGTACTGGACTTTTGGATCGGTCCCCCAGTTTTCAAACCAAAAAACATAAAACCGAGCCAAACCAACCCAATAGATTAGTTATATAATTATATATAGGTTAATTTATCACCCAATAAGTATGTAATTATATATAGGTTAATTTTTAACACTAACCCTAGCTCCCTATGTACAAAATATTATTTTCTATTTTGTTTTAAAGGGCGAAAGAGTGAGTGTGTGTGTGTGTGTGTCTTCATATCAAATAAAACTTTTGAAACCCTAACTCGTTTGAGTTCTTCAAGCTTTAGCAATTTTTTGTTTCTTTTTATTTTTATTCATTTATTTAATTTTGTTTCCACCAAATTAATATGTTATGAATCTATAACTATGACAATTTTAATTATTGAATGTACTATTATAGAATGTTTTTTTAATCATTTCATGAAGTTTAAGATTTTAAATCGTAATATTAGTCTGGCCTTGATTCTTATAGTTCTTAGGTTGGTTTTGAACCAGACCAAAGTATTGATTTTCATAAATATTAGATTGGCTTTGTAACGGTACATTAACAACAAGGGATCCAACATGATACTTGAACCGTAAAAGTGCTCCAAATTTCGAACCCTAGGCTCAGATTTTTTTTTGCTGTTGGAGTAAATGAGAAATGGATATGAGGACAATCTTGGCCGGAACGAAGATAGCTAACCAGAGCTGGGGGCAACATCGGCAGCTAGAGATGGGCTCGCTTTGCCGGAGTTGCGACTGGGGGAGAGATATTTTTTTTAATTAAGTGCAAACCCTATGCTCTCAATTCTCCACAGCTACAGAAGATTACTATATCTCTAGGCTTGTCAGAGCTTGGATTGGTTCGTGCACGTAGGAAAGTAGATCTGCAATGGAGTCTCCCCGGCCTGGAGTTGTAAGGGTGGTTATCGGAGGCGGTGGTGGTTGGGTCGGATTTAAGAGAGAGGGCAGAGATTGAGGAGATGCTGCTGTGTCCAGCAACTCGCCTGGACTCCAATTGCAAAAACCAACAAGCCTGTTTGTGGTGCGATTGAGAGGGAATCATTGTTTTCTTCCCGTTGGTACATGATTTATTGAACATTTTGTTTTATCAATCATTACCTTTATTTGTTCATTAGCAAAGCTTATCATTAAATATGACGTTTAGTATTTTGCAGTTCATCGGCAGCATTTTTTGAAAGTATCGTTTTGGACCCTTGCCGTTAAACTGTCGTTAGAATGATTATGCAATTAACCACATAATTGTTCCATTAACAAAACTGGAAATTGGTTGGTTACATTTTGGATATTGGATGTAGGTTGGTCAAATTATAAGATAGTTAAAAATGTAGTTATCCCTTTTGATAGATTAATAAATATCATGCAAATATTTACTTTTAATTCTTGAACACATCTCATGTAAAAAATGTATTGATTAAATTCTTTTTCTAGAAAATAAAAATAAAAATAAGGGGTATACTTAATACAGCACCTATAAAATATTTAATACAACACTTTTAAAAAATATTTGACCAAAATACCCTTTACATAATTAATTTTTTTCCTTTTTTATTATATTTAATTTAACAAATTTTAAATTTAAAAATATTTTAAACAAAATTAATTTATTTTTTTAATGTTTAAATAAAAAAATAACAAAAAAAATGAAAGGTTTAGGGATCGGTTTTGTAAAAAAATGTTTTACCAAAATACCCTTTACGTAATTTATTTATTTTTGTTTTTTTAATTAAATTTAAATTAACTAAAATTTTATTTTTTGTTTTTTATTAAATTTAAATTAGCTAATTTAAAATTTAATAATTAATTTGATTTGAATTAGGTTTAAATTAAAAAAAAACAAGTTTTGGGTAATTTAATTTTTTTTTAATTAAATTTAAATTAGCTAAAATTTATTTTTTTGTTTTTATTAAATTTAAATTAACTAATTTAAAATTTAATAATTAATTTGATTTGAATTAAGTTTAAATTAAAAAAAACAAGTTTTGGGTTTAGGGACCGGTTTTGTACCAGTTCAAATGGGGAGATGGGCTAGGGACCGGTCTGGTAGCAGTCCAAAATGGGGGGATGGGTTTTGGGCCTAGTTGGGTGGCAGTCCAAAAGGGGGGGGTTAAGGGCTGGTCCGGTAGCAGACGTTGGACTTGTGGGGGGAAATGAATGGGCTTGGGACTGACTTCAATCCAGTCCTTAAACCCAAAAGTTGTTTTTTTTTAATTTAAACATAATTGAAATCAAATTAATTATTAAATTTTAAATTAGCTAATTTAAATTTAATAAAAAACAAAAAATTAAATTGCAGCTAATTTAACTTTAATTAAAAAAACAAAAAAACTAAATTACCCAAAAAATGTTTTTTTAGCTCAAAACTTTTTTGTTAATTTAAACCTAATTCAAATCAAATTAATTATTAAATTTTAAATTAGCTCATTTAAATTTAATAAAAAACAAAAAATTAAATTTTAGTTAATTTAAATTTAATTAAAAACAAAAAATAAATTACGTAAAGGGTATTTTGTAAAACATTTTTTAAAAGTGGTGTATTAAGCATTTTATAGGTGTTGTATTAAGTACCTATGTAAAAATAATTAACTTTTAATTTGTTATGTCGAAACATAAAAAAATAACTCGAAGTTGAACTATATCATTTTAATATGTAACTAGTTAAGGTAATTCCAAGAAGAAGTTTATCAAGTTTATAACTCCTCCAGTCTCGTGTTTTCTTTTTCAACCAGAAAAAATATCACTTTTGAAGGCAAAAAACTATGATACCCTTAATAAATCAAAGGTATATTACGGAGATCACTTACTCAATGCATTGCGCTACATCAATTTTTACACCGTGATGTATCATTGAAATTATCAAATTTAATTATGCATCGTGATGCTTCAATTAATTTCTTGAATTGATGCATCACGATGCAAACTAATTCCAAATGCATCGCTTCCGTCTTCTTCTTTTTCTTCTCCTTATCTTCTGTCGTAAGGCTTAAGCTATTTTCTTCTATGGTTCTACCTTCATCTTTACTGAAAATCATCCTACGCATCCCATTCTCATGTATATTTCAATATCATTAGACAAAGCTGTTAAAAAAGGACATCTAGATATTTTAAGAAAAATATTTAAAAAATAAACTTTAGCAATTGTAAAACAAGAAGAATAAAAAGGTTACAAACTTGGCAATATGAGGTGGCCCTAAATTATCCCTAATTCCAAAGTAGACAACAATTACTAAAACATAACTTGCCCATCATACAAATATTTTTGGGTGCCTTACTGGTATCATGGTAAACAAATAGTAATTCCAAGCTTTTATACTTTGTATAGATGATCAACTCCCAACTCACACTATAGCTGACCCCAGTCATCATGAATTGACCTATGCCCACTAATGAACACAACTCAACACCTATATATTATATCATTATATTATACATCTTGTCTCTTACTACAGTTCTATTTACATTCCCTTTTTTACCCAAATGGTTCAGCCCAACCGACTCAAATAAAACAACCCAAGTACGTACGTGCTCAATGAAGATAGGATCATAATTAAATCAGAATAAGCTCAATTATCAAATATATTCAAATTATGAGTTATCTTAGGTCAGTTCACTTTCAAAAGTTTTCAATCCCTCGATCAATCTTTTTTTTTTTTTTCAATCGGAAAAATTAAGTCACTTTTAGGGATGACTATGATACCTTTAATGAGCTGGAGGCTCACTGCAGATCACTTACTCAAATGCACCACGTTGCATCAATTTTTGCACCGCAATACATCGAATGAAATCCCTAATCTAATTTTTGCACTGTAATGCATCAATTTTTGCGACGTAATGTATCGATTTAAACCCTAATCCAATTTTTGCACCGCAATGCAAAATCATTATGAACCAGACGTTCATGTCCTCCATCTGCTTCTTCAATCTCATCTATCATAAGCTTTCTTCTTCCTCCTTATCCGTTTTCGTTCCTACTAAAAAATCATTCAACACATCACACAGTTCCATTACAATTTCATACTTAATGAAATATCATTTGCAAAATCTTCCGCTATGAACAACACACCATGATAGCCAAATTAAAAGAACAAAGAAAAAAATAAGAAGAATAAACTTAAGGTGTACGATTTCTGGATTATCACAGTTCATGTGAAAGGATGTAAAGGTGAAATGGCGTTCCCTCAGGAGTCACGACCAAGTAAAGGCTAGAGTTCATATTCGTTGCTCAGTTATCACATAAATAGTCTGAGAAAGTAAAGGGATCACCATCACCTCAAGTCTTAAGTAAAGGCTGGAGTTATTTCCAAGGTATAAATCACTACCAACAAGAAACACGAAGAAACACAATTTACGTACAGTCCTTCTAGCCTTCTAAGATATGACATCGCACCAATTAATTGATCGAAGCTTGTACACCGCCACAATAGAAGGCAAGGTTGATAACCTCCTTGGACTCAGGGACTGCCTTGAGGATGCAGTGACCCCAAACAAAAACACCGTTCTACATACAGCCAGCAGCTCTTTTCGGTCAAGCACAGTCTATCAAGGTGATTGTGAAAACTTGTCCATCACTGTTGAATAGGGTAAATTTTAAAGGTGAGACTCCACTTCTCCACTCCACATTGCATCAAGAGAAGGGCATTCTAAGGTTGTCCGAGCACTCGTTGAATGTGCGAAAGCACTCGATGACAAATTACTTGAAAGTGGATTTGGAGCGGCCACAAAGAATATGTTAAGACTGACGAGTGATAATGGAGACACTGCCCTTCATAAGGCCGTTCGGTATCGTCGTGTGGATGTTGTGAAGTTGTTAGTAGGAGAAGATCCGAATTTTCTCATCTACCCAATAACGCCAGCGAAACTCCACTCTACCTTGCTGCGGAGAAAGGACTCCATGACTGTATAAAGGTTATATTGAAAACTTGTACATCACCTTCTTACAGTAGTCCAGGTGGTAGAACTGCTTTGCATAATATTTGATTCTGAAGGTATTTTTATTACACAATCTTTCACTTGTTCATCAAGTATAAATTAATTGAGCAAGTGACCGTCTTACGGATCTTAATTCGTAAGACGATCCTAGTCTCTCACAACAACTCGCCCTACCAACACACAATGGACCGGGTCATGAACATCCGTCTTACAGAAAAATTCCGTAAGACCCTCTTTCTTTAAGTTTTTGTCTAAATTTATTGTGTAGGTCTCCTATGTATAGAACCGTCTACACTCTCTCACAGCTGAGTCCACCAACACAATGGAGAAGGGGAATTTAAGTGTATTAACACAACTTAAGTATTCCTGGTTCTTAAACTCGTACGCACTTCCAGGAAACACCATGGAATTATTGGACTTGGTGAATGTAGCAGACCAAAATGGATGGACACCTTTTCACTGTGCAGTAAGTATTGGCCACATAAAAAGGGCTCGACAGCTACTTGATTCTCATCAACCTATAGCTTATGTTACCACAGAGAATGACGAAAAGGACACGGCTCTTCACATTGCTGCCGGCCGAGGTTACTTAAACATCATAAAAGATATTATATCAGAATATCCAACTTGTTTGGAGATGGTGAATGGCAAAGGCCAGAATGTGCTTCATATTGCAGTGGAGAATAATGAGCAGAAGGTACTCAAATTTATCTTACAAAGTCACATGTTGACTAGTAGCCTCATTAATCAAAAAGACCAAGAGGGGAACACACCTCTTCATCTACTTGCTGCTTCTGGCCGGCTACTATTCTTCAGATTTAGTAATGCATCCCAAAGCAGAAATTATTGTCTTTAACAACAAACATAAACTTGATGCCATTGGATATAGCGTACAAATGTGCTGGTGATTCGGTAAGTCTTCTCGTCCATCCTTCCGTTTTATGGAAAATGATTTCTTAAGCCATTTTCGCCATGATGGTTGCATTTACGGCGGGGACATATATCATTTTTAAATATATGAGATTGCATTTTTTAAATAATAATTAAGTATATATAATGACACAATTAATTGGGGGAGGATTTATCAATCAGAGTTTTAAGGCAGCTTTTGCCCCAAATTGTGGTGGTGGTATGGTAATCTACCACCGTCCATGGTGGTGGTCTGGTAATCTGCTCCATTAATACACCCAATAAGATTTGATAGTTAACTAGTCAAACTTCAACTTTGATTAACATTCAGAAATTTCAATTACAGTCCAAACTCTAGAACGTTCGATAGATCCAAATCCACACAGATTAAACCTAAAACAGTAAAAAGCTCAAATTTAACCTCCAAAGCCATACAAAGTCCTTCCCTGCCTCTTCAAAGCATAGACTACATCCATGGCCGTCACAGTCTTTCTCCTGGCGTGTTCGGTGTAAGTTACGGCATCACGAATCACGTTCTCCAAAAAAATCTTGAGAACACCCCTCGTTTCCTCATAGATCAGACCGCTTATCCTCTTGACTCCACCTCTCCTTGCCAGCCTTCTAATCGCCGGCTTAGTAATCCCTTGAATATTATCTCGGAGGACCTTACGATGACGCTTGGCTCCGCCCTTTCCCAGCCCCTTGCCACCCTTACCGCGCCCAGACATGTTCAGGAGAGCTTGATTTACTCGAAAGGCTTTTTGAGATTTGTTAAAGGTTGATTTAAGAGGATTTTGCTGTAGTTCAGATATGAGGGAAATTGGGGGTTTTATAAAGGAGGGAAATTTTGGGAATTGGGTTTGAAATTTGGGCGGACTTGGTTTGTTGGCGGTCTTTTTTGGTCAGATTCGGGGTGATCGACGGTGGTGAGTATTAATCCGCGTGGTGTAGGATGATTGATTTTGGGACGTCGATAGCCTGGGAATCAACGGGTGAAGATTATACTTTCTTGGCACGGATGGGTGACGTGGATTATTAATCTGTCTTGTGTCACCTATTTTCGAATAAAGAAGGGCGATTTACCCATTTTGTCCCTGTGCTATACATCATTTTCCGGACTCGTTCAAATGCTTAAAAATAGATTCGTCCAAATGCATAAAAATAATTGTTTTTTTCTTTTTCTATCAATTCAAAAGGATATTAAAGGAAACCGCGTATTATGCTATATTTATAATATAGTTAATTTTTTTTAAAATGGTGAACCAGGTTAAAGATGGCATGTTTGATTTAACTTATCTGAAAATGCTTATGACTTATGATTTAGCATAAGTTGTTTTTGAAGCGTTTGATTTTATTTATGGTAAGATGAGTCATAAGTCATATATAAGCCACTTAAAGCACATGTAAGGCTATAAGTTGTAAACACTAAGCCTAGTACTTAATTCTAATTTTCAAAAACATGTGAGTCATCTTCTTTATTAAAATTTTATATATTCCAAGATTATCCTTTTTAATAATAATGATAAAAACAAAAAAATATTATTATTATTATTATTATTATAAATAATAATAATAATAAAAGGAATTATAATAATATTAATTGAAAGGTAAGTAGGTGGTAACTTGGCCTGACGGGTTGAATATGGATTTTTGGCTGGTGGGTTATTGACGGTTTCGACTGGACAGCCAGGATCATTGAAAGGTAAGTAGGTGGTAACTTGGCCTGGCGAGTTATAACTTTTTGGGACCATATGTGGGCTATCCTGAAGTGGGTTGGTTATAGGAAAAGGGAGGTCATTTGGTTTCTTGGGTATGTTGGTGCTTGGGAAAGGGTATGGAGGATAGGGTGGAAAAGAGTTGATATTTGGATAATAGGGATTTGGTGGAGGATTTGGATTTGGGGTAGTGGCAGTATTTGGTGGGTTGGTATTTGGCTGAGAAATTGGATTTGGAGGGACATGGGAGGTTGATGCTTCTTGAGGGATTGCAGGGGAGGAGATTACCTTACCACTGGATTTTAAACTTTACACCAGACTAGTCATTTGGCTCATTATACGATCAGTCGCTGCACCCAAACTTTGGTCTAACCACTGCTGCATTGCTGAAGTCGGAGCGTACCCTAGAGCCCATGTATCTGTACGGGGGGTGGCAATGTCTGGCACGACACGTTAGCACGAACCAATAAGACACGATTATAAAACACGATTACAGAGACAAATGACACGATAAGCCCACGACACGACACAACACGAAACACGACACGAAAGACACGAAATTGTTAATATATTCAAATTAATATTTATTGTTTTATTTATGATCAAATAAGATGGATAATATTAAAGTACGATACTGAGGCACGAACACGACACGATAACACGAATTGCCACCCCGACTGTACCCATAGCGGACTGCTCGCTTTCTGCTGTCATACTGCTCGAATCGGTACTCTCTGAACTGATTATGCCTTTATCTGATTTGATACTGATACCCTTTGATCTGATTTCTGTACTTATTTCCTGTATCAACCGGCCAGTACTATTTCTGTCTTTCCAAATTCGGGCCAGGTTTCTGAGGAAAATGGGTTTTGATGGTATCAGAAGACTGACTGAAGGCTTTTTGGGCTTGGGGTACAGCGTGCCTTTATTAGTATATTTTATTTTTATTTATTCATTTTCCCTACAATTGACCGGATAAGCACCTGCTTTATTTTGACGGTCTCAGGACTTTTCCTAGAACAGTGGATTCTTTCTCCAGAGTATAGGACCAACATATTCCACATGCCTTTCGACTTCCCAAGATCGGACCGATTTCAGGCGAAGGGCCTATACTCTTTCCAGGATCCACCATTCGAAATGGTATAGGTCGAGCACAAGAGAATAATAAATCAGCCCCTACGTATTATTTTTTTTTTTTTGCGCAATTTATTTTATTTATTCATTTGTTTCACATTTTTTTTGCGGGGCCTGACCCACGATTCAAAGATGCAAAAACCGGTCGGTCATTGAAGTGTCCTAAGAATCTACAGGCATCCTAACATTAGCTTATGCAGGGGGTAGGCTGGCCATGGTGTAGGGTAGTAGTTCGGAATATACCTATACGTGTGCGCATGTGTGCAGTTTCTAAACAACAATAAAATCTTCTCTTTTTTTTTAGATATATAAATAGAATATAAAAACAGATATGGCATGTCTTGCTATTACGGGTGGATTTTCTCAACTTTTTTAGTTTGAGCGTGAGCAAGCAAGCACATCACATCAAGAAATAGAAAGAAAAACGGGGAATCTATCTATTCCTATTAATTACAAATTGGTCTTATATCCCCAAAATAAATGACAGAATGAAATAGTATGTACATTTTTTTTGTGTAATAAAAGTAAAGCGAACGGAATAATAATATAAAGCAGAAAATATAAAAATAAGGTGATAATAAAAATAAAGCCTCAGCCCTTTCGTTATGCTGCCCGGGAATTTATTGCATATATTTTTTTATTTTAATTTTTTTTTGTTTCTGTTTTTGTTTTGATTTTTTTTGATTTTTTTTAAATAATATTTTTAAACATATCTGTTACAGTTACTGGAACGAAACTGCTGCAAGATAGAGGAGGATCATATACACAAATATAAATATGGATGTTATAGGAAAACAAATATTCAAATGTTTAAACAAATATAACAAACATTCTTTAGCCAGAAACAAAGAAAAACAAAAAAGTTTTTTTTTATGAGTCTAGTCTTCAATTTTTATTTAAAATAAAAACGATCTCCCCAGCAGAGTCGCCACTGTGGATTCCCAGGACTGCACCCGCTCCCTGTGTGCCCTTGGATAGGGGTGGGCGTACGTGCGGATGCGGGACACCACTGCTCTCATTTCATCTTCCCTTATTTAGGGGAAAACGAAATTAAAAGTGCGAAAGAAGTGTTGTCTAAGATAGCGCGTTTGAATATGCCTCGATTGCCTTTAGTAGATTTTTGGTCCAATATGAGAGCTTTGAGTTTTCTACATCAAGTTATCCTTTTTTTAGGGGATACCAGGATATAAGAATACATCACTCTTTCATTCTCATTCTCTCTTTTTTAGGGAAAAACGGAAAAGTGCAAAAAAAGATGTTGCGAGGCCCCACTATGGATTTTATGAAAATAGCATTATGGCCTATTTCGGATCACTATGGGTACTTTGGGTTTCCTGCATCAAGTTATCCCTTGTTTAGGGGATACCAAGATATAGGAATACATCACCCTTTCATTCTCATTCTCCTTTTTTTAGGGGAAAACGGAAAAGTGCAAGAAAGGAGTGTTGCGACGCCCCACTGGATCCAAAATGTTTTATAGAGTCATCATTTTTATTTTAAGAAAAAAATAAAGCAAAACCAAAAAAGAAAAACCAGAGATTGCAAAAACGGGTTCGGATGCTAAGTTACGAGTTGGGAAGGTGCTAGGCACCCAACTCGCCCTTTCGGTCTCAAAAGCAGTTTTTGGCTAAAGTATGCTTTTTGTTATATTTATTTAGCAAATAAATAAAGCATTAACTATCTACAAATACACACATATTTACATTATTTACAGACTTGTAGCTATCTTCTTCTAATAATTTACAAATACATTTAAAAACATTTGGCAATAATAGCGGCTCTTTTTAAATGCTATTTTCTGAAATAATCTGGGCAGCACAACGGCTTATATTTTTACATTGGACCGGATGGAAAATAGCTTTTTAGTAAATAAACTCTTAAAGGTTTACCTTTAAGAACGTTGGTGTGCTCGCTCTATCCTTCAGGGAGAGGGAGTCTTTTTGCTGCTGTTGTGGTTGCTGCGGTGTGGGCAGAGTAACGGCTTGCAAGAGTTGCCTTTGAGACCTGTAAAACGGGCGGAGCAACTGCTTGCCTTTTGACACTTGCTTGCGTGCTGTTGGTGAAATTTGGGCAGAACAAGGGCTTATTTCTGGCTAATTTGGCCTTTTTCACTCGGGCAGAGCAACGACTCTTTCCGTGAGTTTTGGACCGGGGAAATAGGGTGGATACCTAACTAGAAGGCTATGGATCACTTTAACCGGTTGAATTTGTGTTTGGAGAAGGTTTGACAGAGTTTCGAGGCTTTATAAGAGAGGGGGGATCACTCTCGCTCACTGCGTTAAAAATACGCAGAGTTTCTTCGGGCTTCAAGCCTTCGTCGAAATGTGTCCCAAAAGCGTAGCCGGGCACCTGTATTTATAGTTGGATTTGTGTTTCATTGGCTTGTACCGCGCATTTGGAATTTTGCACAATGCGTTAACTCTTCGGGCACTGTTTGGGACTATGACGCGGCCAAAAGGGGATTTTGGCGCGGCGCCAACTATAGCATTTTCTCCAATTTTCGACACTTCCCCCCTTGCAGTTCACTATTCATGCATCCTACTTTTCCTTTTGCATTTTCAACCCTGTAACTTGACATTTGTTAAGTTTAAACAGTTCTTGATATCACATGCCAGAGTCACATATCAGGGGTACGAAATTTGGGTGTCTACAATAAGCCTTTAAGAGATTTTTATATAAAAAAATGATATTTTCAATCGGCCCAATGTAAAAAATATAAGCAGTTGTGCTACACGGATCTCTATAGAAAATAACACTAAAAAGAGTCATTATTATACCCAAATATTTTTAAATTTATTTGTAATTACTGGAAGGAAGTGACTGCAAGTCTATAAATAATGTAGATACATATATATCTGTTTAAATGCTTTATTTCATTTGCTGAATAAATATAATAAAAGCATATTTTAGCAAAAAACTATATTTGAGACCTAAAGGGTGAGTTGGGTGCCTAACACCTTCCGAGCTCGTAACTTAGCCCACAAACCCCTTTTTTACAAACTCTGGTTATTTTTTGTTTTTCTTTATTTCTCCTTAAAATAAAGATGACGATTCTGTTACAGCATTTTGAATCACAGTGAGGCCCGCAGGCTGCAACATAATTTTCTTGCATTTTTCCGTTTTCCCCTAAACAAGGAACGATCGATGAAAATGAAAAGGATGATGCATTTTCCATATCTTATTTTCCCCTAAACAAGGGATGATGAGATACGGAGAAACCCAAAGCACTCATAGCGATCCAAAATAAACCTAAGGTTCACAGTGAGGCTCGCAACATCCTTTTTTTGCACTTTTCCGTTTTTCCTCTAAACAAGGGACGATGAGAATGAAAATGGTAATGCATTTTCTGTATCTTGTTTTCTCCTAAACAAGGGAGGATGGGATACGGAGAAATCTAATGTACTTATAGTGACCTAGGATGATTTTCAAGTCCACAGTGAGGCAAGGCGTGTTCTCACGCGCCTTCACAACACCATTTTTTTGCACTTTTCCGTTTTCCCCTAAACAAGGGACGATGAGAATGAAAATGGTGATGCGTTTTCTACATCTTGTTTTGCCTTAAACAAGGGAGGATGAGATATGAAAAAATCCAAAGCTCTCATAATGGACTAAAAACACACTCAAGTGACCGAGGCGTATTCAATGCGTTTTTTAACAACACTCTTTTTGCACTTTTAATTTCGTCTTCCCTTAAACAAGGGAGAATGGAATGAAAAGAGTGATGTCATCCCCGAGTCGCGGGTTCCCCTAAAAAAGGGAGCGCACGATCCGGGGGATATTTTCCGGGGCACTCACAGTAGTATTGGCAACCAAAGGCACAAAGTTTTGAGTAGTTAGGCGGAGACCCGAACAGTTTTTTGTAGGGAGATAGTTGTTGAATGGTTGGTGTTGGTAGCCGATTTATGAGGTAAGTCATTGTTTGGAAGGAAAACGACCAGAATGGTATCGGAAGTGATGCTTTGGAAAGCATGGAGAGGCCGGTTTCAACAATATGACGATGACGACGTTCCGAGAACCCATTGTGTTTGGAATGTGAGGTGGTGAGGTGAGATGTGAGATGTCGTTGGTGGACATGTAGGTGGCCAAGCCAGTGTCCTATGCAAGGCCATTGTACCTCCATTGTCCGAGTAAATGGTGACAATGTTTATTTTGAAATAATTTTCCACAAGGGCTTTGAAACGAGGAAAGATGGTGGTGACATCAAACTTTCGTTTGAGCGGGTAGAGCCAGATATAGTGGAAGTGATTAAAAAAATCACATAATACTCTAACCCATCAACAAAATGAAGGGGGGGGATGTCCAAACATCAGAGTAAATAGTTTGAAGCGGCGATGTAGACACAATAGAAGATTGATAAAAAAAATTTTATGACTTTTATTGCATAAACAATCATTACATTGTGTTTGTTTAATGCGAGTAGTGTTCTAAAGCTAAGCCAAAATTAGATAGAAACTGACATTGGACGGGTTAAGACGGATGACCAATCCAATGATGCCAGTCTTGGTGAGAGACTTTAGATCTTACACAGGCAGATGGGCGAGGAGAGGGAGATGTGTCGGCCATTCATACACACCATTTTTAGATTGCCTGGTCAGAAGTATGCTCCCTGTCAGTAGATCCTTCACATGAAAAGAAGATGGTAAGAACTCAATAGATGTATTATTGGAGATGCAAAATTGAGATATGAATACGAGGTTCTTTTTCATGTCAGGTACAAAAGGAGCATTATGCAAAACAAAAGTGTGTGATGGTGTCTTAAGTGAAGAGAAACCAGTTTTGGAGATAGTTAACCCAGTACCATCACCAATGATCGTGTCGTCCACGCCCGTGTAGGTGGAGTGTAGAAAGAGGTTGCCAAGGTCGCCAATGACATGGTGAGAAGCACCATTGTCTAGAAGACAGCTCGGTGTCCCTGTATCTGCTGTGGTTGCCAGGTGTGCCTGTGGTTGCCACTTGGAGCCATTGACCAAGTTAGGAGCAGCGGGCAGAGATGTGGTGGGGACCAATAGATAGTTGGGGCAGCGGGTAGCGAGCAATCGTGTGTCCCTGTTGGTAACATCCTTGACACTTTCTAAGATATGGTCATTGTTGGCGAGGAGCAGTTGTCGAGGACTAGGAAGGTTGTCGAGGTTGTGAGGACAGTTGCCGAGCTTGCGAGGATGGTTGCCGAGCAGACGAGCTATTGGTCCTCGGGATAGCAGGATTGGGCGAAGCAGGATGAAAGAAGGATCCAACTTGTGACTGTTTGAGAAGCAGTTCGCGGTTGATGAGTTTTTCATGAAGCTCATTTAACGAGATATGATTGTCACGACCTTTGACCACATCAACAATGTGGCGGTAGTCATCATCCAAACCCCCGAGGATGATCTCAATAAGGTCCTCGTGGTCGAGTGGTATTCCAAGAGCAGCGAGCTCATCAATACGACCTTTGGCGGATTGCATGTAGTCGGAGATCGACTGAGTGCCCTTAAAAGCTCGCTTGAGGTAGTCCTTGATCTGATTGAAATGACCGCAAGTTGGGCGAGCACATGTGTGAGCAAGGGTTTGCCATGCATCAAGTGTAGTGGCGACCTGTTGGATGAAAGGAATCAAGTGAGTAGAAAATAAGCCAACAAGGGCGTCAAACAGAAGTTTGCTTTACCGGATCCATGGCTAGTATTGTGGGTTAGGGGTAGGAACATCTTTGGACGTTTGAGCATCCTTGGACAGTATGGTGGGAGGCAGACATAGATGTGAGCCATCTACGAACTTGTAGAGGTCATAACCAATAAATGTTTCCTCAACTTGGAGTTTTCAAGCGATGTAGTTGGTGGAGGTGAGTTTGGTGATGTTGTGGTGGGAGATGTTAATGAGTTGGAAGGTTTGATTTGGATCAACATGATTTTGGATAATGAGAGTTTGGTTGCCGGAAGCCATGGAGGCGGAGGATGGCGGCGACGGTAAAGGTAGGAAGGGAGATTTTAGGAGCAAAGTTTTGATACTATGTAAAAACTCACAATATTTATGAATAACGAAATAAGTCTTTCATTAATTGAATCACCTATTTATAGAGAGTTACAATTAGGGTTACACAAAGAGAGAGTATAAGAAACCTATATAAGATAGGAGTTCTAATAAGGTAAGAACTATATACGATAGTAACCACTAAATAATAATTACAAATATTTATTTTCTAATACGATCAAACTTTGTTAAATTGAAAACACCATTTTCATTAAAGATCAACAAAATAATCAATTGAAATCCACCACCGAAACTATCATTGCCATGGATAGAGACCAATAAACCTTATAATTGGTGAATCAATCTACACAACATTTAGGACGATAAAGCGCTAACAAATTAAAACAAAAACAAGAAGCAAAATTTTCATAAATAACATCTATAGATTATAAATTGAGGATCCTCCCATATTCGAGTTGCTTCCCAGCAAAAGCCAACGTCCGTGATCCTGCGAAATATCTTCCATGTCTGAAAATTTTATGAAATGTAACAAGGATTCACAAAACAAACACACAAGTCTTTCGGACCATGAATGTTACAATATTCACTAAAACACACATAATATTGTAGCAGAATAAAACAATAAGTAAAACAAGTAAATATAATACAAGGATGTAGTTCTTATCTACAAGCAATGCTTGTACATCGTGTTTTATGACAAAACTTTCATTAATTAAAAGTCGTGTTTTAATTAGTGTTTGGTAGATAATATAGAAATTATTAATTAGGGGTTTACTTATTATTTCCAAAGTTTTGTTTGTACTTGTTAGGTATTTTATTTAAAAAAAAGAAAAGTCAAAAGAAATAAAAATGATGTATTATTTTACACACGGTAAGTCTAAGTCTAACAACCAATTGATGTCCTTTGGAAGAGTGACCTAAAATGACTTTTTTGCCCTTTGGAAAACTCACTTAAGTGTGCACATGTCATTTAATGACAGACTTGGTAATGACATCCAACCGAAGGACTAGTAGCGTACAACAAAATCTTACTTTGGACCCAATTGGTTTTCTTGATTTAGGTTTCAATGACAAAACTTATCAAACAAACCAAACAAAAATCTTACTTTGATTTTCCATTATTACAAATATACCCCTTTCAGAATTAAAATATTTTCATTCTATTTTTGAAAATGGGTTTTTGGGTGAACTTACCTATTTTAAAAACTTTTTCCATTTAATAGATATATAGATATATAGATAAGAGACGAATGCTAGAAAATTGAAAAGTACAGAAAGAACCACCGGTTAATAAACCCTTCTTAAAATTATTAGACGATATTTTAAATATTGAATTTTTGCCCCGAAACATAACAATAAAAGAAAATATGTGTGGGGGCTAACTACATCCCATAATCCATTCTTTACACTTATTTTTTTGCAATGCACATATATACAATACGTTAATATAAAAAAATGAGATATAAAAAATGAGTTTTGAGGTACGGTTAGTGTCCACGTAATGAAATAAAGGAGGGAGGAAATACAAGAGGCATGCGCATGCGCTGCCAAACACAATGGTCGTTTTTACAAAGGCGCGAATTCAATTCAATTTTCCTGCTTTAAGGTAAGCCATTTTCGCAGTTCTGACAATTATGAATCAAATCTTTAAGCGCCACTTTACAAAATTTCAAGCTAACTTAGCCAACCCTATCACTAGTTGAAGACTTCATTTCAATTCGTCCCTTGATCCAAACCTAGGGTTTGCCATCTCCTTGCTGAAGAAAGGTTTTCTTTCAACCCATTTCTTCGTTTCTCACTTGCAGTTATGCTTCTTTAAAACAATAGCAAAATTAGGGCTGGCAATTTCAATACTGATGTCCTAGCCAATTCGGCGATGTTCATTTTTGTTCTTTCTGATTTTAGTAGATTTTGAATTGATTGATTGATTTTTCCTGTTGTATACGTGCTTCAATCAGTTACTTTCTGATACACTCAGTTGTGGGGTTTTGAGGGATATGATACATACTTGCTCGTTTGCTCTTTTAAAGTTCTAGTAGTTGATTTTGAATTGGTTTGTTGATTTTTCATGTTGTACACAATAATTAATTAATCTTTGGTGGGAGGGGGACTGTAAGTGATCTTATATGTTTGCTAAGTGCTAATGAAGCCCTTTACGGAACTGATTTCTGGTTTTTGTAGATATTTTGGGGCAATAGCTGGACATCGATCATTGAATAGCAAGTTTTCATTTAAGAGTGCTTCTAGACAAATTCACATGGAAACTAATTGCAACAGCAACTCTAGAGGTGCTTTGATTGTTTTAGAAGGTTTAGATCGCAGTGGGAAGACCTCGCAGTCTGCTAGACTACTCTCTTATTTGGAGGGGCGTGGGCATCCGGTTGAAGCATGGCGGTTTCCTGACAGAAATACGGGTGTGGGGCAAATGATTTCTTCATATCTTACCAATGAGTCTCAGTTGGATGATCGTGCAATTCATCTACTCTTTAGTGCAAATCGCTGGGAGAAGAGGTCTGTTTCTTATATTTTACACACACTTATCAAAGTTGCCCCCTTTATGTAAAGTAAATATAAGAAGCTCATGATTGAACATACTACGATCATCATTAGTAGATACAGTAGCATGATACATAACTTTCTCATAATACAAAATATACAGTAAAAGTGCCCAACTGGAGGTGAACTTTTTATTTACATGAAACTTATAAATCAATCAGGATGGCAGGATTAGACATCTTTTCTACCTCAGGGTTAATACTTACTTGAACCTGCATCCCCAGTAGGTAACGCAGTTGGTATGTCTGGGGGGTGGGGATGTTTTTCCAACTGATTGTCCATTGTTGATACGAAGCATGATGCATGCTTGTGGAGGTCTGTAAGAAGCCCAAAGATAACTTGAAATAAATGGTCCACTGTAGAGTACCGCCCTGCTGCCTTTGGCTAGCACGTGAGTGGCATGAGCCAAGCTCGGTGTGCCACACTTGCTGGTTCACCAAGAATGCATGGCAGCTCCCTGGCTAACCCTAATTCGCGTATTGTTGGATAGTCAAGGGAAGAACTCTGCTGGTTTCTCAGCATGCTTACCCTCGCTTGCAATACATGTGGGTGCATTATACTTATCATCTCTTGTCTCTAGTACGGATCACATCTGACCATCACGTGAGTATGCTACCGTTCTTTATAAATAGCGATTGGCTTCCTTTACGAGGCCGGTTTTGAGGTCCAAAGAGTGTCTTTAGCGTGTAGAGTGCTTGCAGTAAGTGCAGTGTTGTCCTCTCCCACATCATTCATATATCCGTGCTTCATCAATCATCCCTCTTCCTCACCTCTCCGTGGCCCGTAGGTGTGTAACACCAACTTAAACCCAGCTATTGACCTTCCTACCCCTTTTGCAAGGGCTTACCTTTAACATCCATAAGATATTGCACCTGATTTCGATGAAGCTTACAGTTATTGAGACACTCTATGAAGACGATGTTGAATACATGTTTACACCAAGGTGCTTGTCCCAGAATGATTGTGTGTATTGCTCAGACTTTTACTTCTGCATATCTATAATGTAGTGTTTGTCCTGCTATTATATGTTATCAGTCCCTTTAATTTCCAAGAAGAACAAGAGGATCAAGCCTAGGCCACAGGTCAACAGGGTTCACCCAGGGCACCTTGCATGTTGAGGCCTTGGCCCTTCAATCAGTGGGTATCTTAGGCTCCTAGACTAGCCTTGTTTATTTTGAGATTTTATGTTCCATAAGTTTGTTTTCTGTATAAGTTTTACAAGTTATACTCCATTAATATTTTCAAGGGTGCATCATATAAACACACATTTGGGGGGCCATTTCATGGGATTTCACTTGGGAGGATGGATAGGGAATCAACAACATAATGCACTTGTGTCTAATGATGATTCTTTGACATGGGTGATTTCTCCTTGCTAGAGCTCGAGGGGCTTAACATAATTATGAGAAAGATAATGCGCGATGGGTGGTACTTTAAGTTGAAGTTTGAGTTTGAGGTTCAAATTAAGTTTGTATGGATTCTTTCTCAACAAACTTAACTCATTTTGAAATTTTTCTTGAAATATTTGCTTTACTGGTCAACAGGGCTCACCCAGGCACCTTGCATGTTAGCCTTGGCCCTTCCATCTGTGGGCATCTTAGGCTCCTAGATTAGCCTTGTTTATTTTGAGATTTTATGTTTCATAAGTTAGTTTTCTGTATAATTTTTTTAAGTTATACTATATTAATATTTTCAAGGGTACAAAATATAAACACATTTAGGGGGCCATTTCATGGGATTTCACTTGGGAGGATGGATAGAGAACCAACAACATTATGAACATGTGTCTAATGATGATTCTTTGTCATGGGTGATTTCTCCTTGCTAGAGCTCGAGGGGCTTAACATAATTATGAGAAAAATAATGCAGGATGAGTGGTACTTTAAGTTGAAGTTTGAGTTTGAAGTTCAATTAAGTTTGTATGGATTCTTACCCTACAAACTTAATTGACGCAATATGGAAGCGGAAGAAAGAAAAATAAGCTTGTAAAACATGTACAAGCAGACATTTGTTTGGATTGCCGTTTGAATGGACGGGGATAAACAATCACATGGCATTGTAATTCACCTTGGAAAACTCCAATTCAGAAGCAAAACTTTATTAATCAAAAAGTCGTCATCTTTAACGTGAGATTACTACTCTATTTATTCCTTACTTATCAAAAAAAAATTACTACTCTATTTATAAGGTAAATAATAAAACCTTAACCTACTAGGACTAGGGCTAGTAAATTACAAACAAAGTTCTAATATATTTAGGAATGAAAATACTATAAGACTAATAACTCTAATACTCCCTTCGTTCCAAGTAAAGAGTCCACTATTTCATTTTGGGATGTTTCACTTAAAGAGTCTATTTTCAAAAATTAAGACATAAAAGTTTCATATTATTACTAATGAGCTACTAAAAGTGTTAATTTTATTAAAAAATTTGACTTTCAAACGGGAACTCTTTGCCTGAAATGAAGTGAGTACTAATTAAAATAAGAAACCTAATTAAAATAGAACTAAATTTCAACACTGTTCGACATATGACGTGGGCATTCGAAGTGTCACTCGAGCGAGTCAGTCATTTTGTGTGGGCACTGGCATTCAGTCATTCCCCGTGGGCATGCTGCATCACTAGAGCAAGGCTCATTCTGAACTGCATCATTGTTCTTGTTTCCCATCATTAACTCATCTTGAAATTTTTCTTAAAATATTTGCTTTACTGCACTTAAGTTTGCATCTGATTGCACATTGTGTATAGGCCCTGAGAGCCCCTTTAAAAGCACTTAGAACCTTTAATGATTACGAGGCCAACTCAGTTAACATGTCCACATTTTACCACGTAATATATATGTTTTACTATTTTGGTTCCTTATGCTGGTTTCTGATTTCTTGTGGACATAGTGTTGTATTTGAGAATTGTTTGAAAGATGCTGATAATCGTGGAGTTGCTTCTGACTTTATATGAGTTTTTCAGTGCAAAAAAAGATAATGACATAACAGAGTTAGTCTAACGGATTCTTTTGTTACTTTAGCTACCTTGTTTCGCTTGGAAACTTCTCGAGTCTTTGATATTCTCAGAACATAGTTGTTTTGGCCCCTTCATCGCGATTTGCTTTAGAATCTCACAAAAGGAG
The DNA here is from genome assembly GCA_013146195.2 of Codonopsis lanceolata. Taxonomy (NCBI): domain Eukaryota; kingdom Viridiplantae; phylum Streptophyta; class Magnoliopsida; order Asterales; family Campanulaceae; genus Codonopsis; species Codonopsis lanceolata. Next base: position 12,715,800 of record CM028381.1, on the reverse strand, counting down.
AAATCATGCAGTGAAGTAATGTAAATAATGGATCTATAACCTTCAAGAATCTATAAATATATATTAGATAAAAGTCCATTTAGTTAATAGCCTGAAAGTTTCTTAAGCACTTGGTAAGATATGCACTTAATCTTTGTAAATGTTTTGCAGATCATTAATGGAGACTAAGCTGAAGAGTGGGACGACCCTCATTGTTGACCGCTATTCTTATTCTGGGGTGGCTTTCTCAGCTGCCAAAGGGCTTGACATTGAATGGTGTAAGGTGAAAGTCATGCTTGAATGATCCTGAAAGATAGGGATGCTTTTTGGTTTTTATTTTTTGTTTTATAATATATCATGGAAATAAATCTCTTTTCTGTAGGCGCCAGAGGTTGGATTGCTAGCACCTGATTTGGTACTATACCTTGACATACCTCCAGAGGTAGTTTTTTTTCTTCCTAATATGTTAACTGCTGAAATATTCGAGGATGTGATGAAGGTTTTAACTTTTAATCATGTGGTTAAACCGATAATTTTCCGTAGTCTGAAAATGGTATTTGACTTTTAACCTCTAACTGTTTGATGGTTTTGTTTGTTTCTTGTTGACAAGCTTAGAATCAAATGAAGTTGTCAATTATTCACAGAACCACTAGAATAGTTACAAACCTGGTTGCTTACATATGCATCATTTTTCAGCAACCAAGCTCCATATGCAACAGGGGGCTTTTGCTTTAGAAGTAGAAGCCTTTTTATGATCCTTGGTAAATTTGTCTTTTGGATAACTTAATTCCCTCTTTCCTGTCGAGGAAAGCAGTAGGATGATCATTTTGATAGTTGTTAAGTGAGCAAGTGAAGCAATGTTTGATCTATTACCTCGTCCTCTTTTGCATATTTATATCCTTGGTAAGAGTTGTCAGATAAATTGAAAAGTTGATTTCAAATTTATCAGAAGGCGGCAGAAAGAGGAGGTTACGGGGGTGAAAGATATGAGCAGCTTGAATTTCAAAAGAAAGTTGCCCAATTTTACAAAGTCCTCAGTGACAGCTCTTGGAAGGTACCAGATGACATATTTATCTTTTTAGGGAAGTTTATTTGTGTCAGACTAGAAACAACCTTATGACTTTTGATTGCTTAGTTCCTAGATTTCTTACAATTGAAATGTCAAAAATGTTGTTCTAGTGACACCAATTATGTGTTGGTCTCTGACCTTAACTTGTTGGCTTCATAACAGATTATAGATGCCCGAGTTCCCGTGGAAGACGTTGAGAAACAGCTGACAGAAATAGTTTTGGACTCAGTTATGACTTGCCAAAAGGGAAAGTCTATTACTCGACTCTGGTCTAATTAACTTTTTTGAGCCGTTTTTAGCAGGAGGTGTTATATGTATTTATCCCCGTATGGATGAAAAGTACGATGGATATTTATAATTTTTGAATCAAAATTGAGTGCTAATTCATATTGAAATCACATCGATTGCGCAAAAAATCAAAATAAAAAGTTCAATATGCAACTGGTTGTGTACCGGTCAATCTAACAAGAAAGTGCTATATCCATTTGCCACTTTAAAGCCACTTCCACCGTACTCAGTTACTCACCACCAACTACGTCCAAAAACACAAAATAATTACAAAAAATTTCTCACTCGAATAATTAATTAAATGCATTTCATGTTTTTCCTTGTTGTGAATAGTATGGTTCGATTACTAATGCAATAGGCCAAAGTTAAAGTGGTATCGAAAACTAAGTAATGCTAGTAGGGGTGGCAATGCTTGACACGACACGATAGCACGAATCAACACGACACGATTATAAAACATGATTATAGAGACAAATGATACGATAAGCCCATCACGACACGACACAACACGAAACACGATACAAAAGACACTAAATTGTTAATATATTCAAATTAATATTTATTATTATATTTATGATCAAATAAGATAGATAATATGAAAACACGATAATGAGACACGAACACGACACGATAACACTAATTGCCATCCCTAAATGCTAATGGTGATAAATGGTGTTTAGGCCTTCTTCCTAAAATTGGACCTCAAACAATAAATAAGTGTTGGTAAATTGGAAATGGTCTTTGATTTTTATAATTTTATGGTGTCGATGTGAGATGAGTTCAATGGATGCTTGTGATCAATTATAATAACCATCTCGTTAACAAAAACAAAACTTATAAGTGAGGGGGTTGGTTATAGTGTAATTGGTTGTGAAAGAGGTAATTCAAACAAAGCCCATAACTGAGGGGTTCTTATGTAACTTACATATTTACGGATCAATCTAGACCGTCAGTTGTGTTTGATACAACTTAATCAGGACCGTCGGTTATACTCTGACTTCATTTATACTATAGATGATATGATAATAGCCTAGGAAAATAGAACTGTACACACTAGAACAATAGTAAAATCACTATCACAATAGTAAAATCATGAGTATTTGCTTTTTGTTCAATCTTGCTTTAATACCTCATTGAAACAATGGATGATTGGTTAATCGTTCCAGCACTAACGTTTAAGTTTCAAATAGGTTTGGTTTAAACAATTAGCGATATTATTCAGTCTAAAACCTAGCAGTTTCGGTTTAAACCTGCGATTTTCGATCAATTATTAAACTTATAATTTTTTTCTCAATTACGAGGCTTGTATGTTTTTTTCAACATATTATACACGACTGTATATTATATTAACTCTATTAAAGTTGTTAATCACTCAAATCCTAACAATTTTCAATATTATACACGTCCCGTATATTACTACCTATACCAAACCATATAAAAGACGAATTTCGGTTCAATCCTAACGATTTTTGATACAATCCTAACTGTTACGGTCCTTAATAGGTGCGTTTTAAACGTTCCACTGACCCATTAGGGACTCTTATGTGAACTGTTTCCCCTTCAAACTTAACAGTGGTGTTTACCTGATAGAATTTTTTTTTGTTAAAAAATATTTGATCTTCACGGAACTGCAAGCTTTTGACTATATTCTCTTCTCCAGAGCCTTTCGCACAAACATTGGCATGCATGTGTAGTTGTGCTTACACATGTCCATATAAAATATATCGATAAATGTTTTCGAAAACAAGTAAAAATAGTTAATTGACATTTGTAAATACAACTATTACTATAAAGTATGCATTTAGTGTTTATTATATATGATTGACGAATTCGGAAACAAAATTATACTCCCTCCGTTCTGCACAAAAAGTCTCTGTTTGAAAGTCAAACTTTTTTTAAAAATGACAATTTTAGTAGCTCATTAGTAATAAAATGACACTTTTATGCCTTAATTTTTGAAAGTAGACTCTTTAAGTGAAACATTCCAAAATAAAATAGACTATTTATCTGAAACAGAGGGAGTATAATGAAAGATTCTATCAATTAATTGATTGGATACATCTTCTAACAAAATCTTTAGACTTATTATCTTAATCATCAATCCACTTTTTTTACACTTTTTTACCGGCATACTCAATGTTTTTTGACCTGTAAACACTCTGAGCTCTTAGTATTTATTGCCAAACCACCTATTTTCCTCTACATATATTTTGTGATTACGCAATAGTGGAAATTACTGTTGTCTTTATATATCTCTAGTTCATAAACAGAAACTTGAGAAAAATTTCACATCGGAATCATCAATGGAGGGAGAGCACAAATGTTGGATTTGCTCAAGGTGCTTCAGGAATGGGAAAATTTTAGAGAGTCATATGAATTCTCACCTTGCCTTCCATCCACTTCCACCAAAGCTAGAAAACCCTTGTGATTCCATAGCTCAAGGCAACCCTAACCAGCCATCGTCATCTAGGTTGGCAAACGAGAGAGGGAAAAAGGGAAGTCACTCGATCAATAATCCAGGTAAGTCTTCTCAACCTTTTTCTGATAAGGTAATTTAAAGTTTGCCAATTTCTGATTTTGATATCTTTCCAACAATGTTTCATCAGAAAATTCCTCTCGGCTTAAATTAAAAGAAATTCAAGGATCCGAAGTTCCCGAAGTCCATGCATCACCGAAAAAATACATTGATACAATTTCTATTTCATCGTCTATAGAAGATGTAGCTCTTGTTCTTCTTAGTTTATCCAAAGGGGAAAGGATAGAAAATAAAGGACAAAGGTGTGATAAGGAGGACGAGAGTGGTTGCAATGGATACAATGACGACAACATCAGTGGCGATGACAACAACGATGATGCACGTGCCGTGGAAAACGAAGCGCATCAATGCAAATCAAGCACAGAGGTATTTCAATCTTACCAAACCCTAGAGCAACCCAAGGACCAATGTATCCAAATTCATGCTCAATGTGATGCAACCGCCACAAAAGAAGTTATCACGGGGAAAAAAAGAGGTAGAAAAAATTATCAATGTCCATCTTGCTCTAAGGTTTTTAAGTCTAGTAGGGCTTTAGGTGGACATAAGAAAGTTCACAACTCTTCATCGATTCCTCCAATTCAGGTTGAAAATGAGGAAAATTTACTCGATCTTAATTTCCCCCCTCCTGATCATGACGATGACATTAATTACTTGTAACATTAACTTGGAATCAATTCAATTCTTGGCTAGTTTGTTGTAAAACATGAGAAATTGATATTGTGTATGTTTAGCATTTATAAGTTACAAGTTGCCATTTTGAAATAATGGTGACATATTATGTAATATTTTGATGGAAGTTTTTATTTATTAGTCTCTTTTGTTAACAAACATCTTCACGTCTTTTTTAAACTTAATTGTTTTAATGATCTTGGTTCGTTACTCTTAAAATATTAGTATCATTATTAAAGTTACTACTAGTGATGCCCCCGTGCGTTGCACAGTTTGTAAACGAGTGTAAAATTATATATTCAGTTAAAGCTGAATAAAATACAATTAAAAAATTTAATATGGACAAAATAAACAAAGATTAATAAACAATAAAATAAAAGATAGAAAATCACATAAATTTGAAAATTTTATTATAAATTTATTATAAATTTTGTAATTTTTAGACGTATTTATTAATTTAAAGACAAATCTGTTTGCCTATGAAGTTTGTTAATCTATATTATAATTAAGCTCACCCTCCCACGTTTCAAATTTGAAAAGCTAACTACTGGTTAGGATTGACTTTTACCAAACACAATTACTGGGGCGTGTGAATTACAGTTGTGATTTATGGTTTATCCAAATCTCAAAGAGAAACAGTTTATCCAATTCTCTCTTCCCTCTTTTCTCTCCATTTTCTTCCTCTCTCGTTTCTCTTTCTCTTTCTGCAATTCATCTGTTGCTGTCTTTGCTCTCGAGATAGGTTTCAGCAACCGAGGCAAATGGGCCAACCGGAGAGAAGTGGTTTAAAATTTACCTACATTTGGTGTTCTGATCATTTTCTACTTTTGTTGCTATGCAATTTGTCGTCTAGGGTTCGTTTGCGTTGAGATCGAAGTAGAGAGGGTAAGGTGGGTGGGTCAAATCTGTTATATAAAAGTTAATTACGGATAAAAGTTAATTAACAAATAAAAACGGTCAAAGTTAATTAACAAATAGAAAAGAAAAGTTAATTATGGGTAAAAGTTACCAAACATAACTACCTATCACACTTTAATCGGTAAAAGTTAATTAACAAATAAAAAATAAAAGGTAATTACCGGTCACAATTTATTTTTATCAAACATAAAAGTTAATTACGAGTTATGATTTATTTTTAAAATGCGTTTTTTAGCAAATTTTGCAATCATTAAAATATGTATTTTTTATAATGTACATTGATCCGACCTTTACAAAATTTAAACATGTATGATTTATTCGAATACTAACTCTGTCTCATACTGACGTCGTGCCATGGGCACGAGCATAAAATCTAGTTTTTTTATAATTAAAATACATCAATTTGTAATTTTAAACTACATGTCTGTACTTGTTAGATCTGTTTTATATATTTGTAATTTTTAGATCTTAGTTCTTGATGGCTTATCAGTATTTATAAGGTCTATAATTTTATCCATCATCATTCGAATTATTTATTTTGCTGCGCTTATTATCTATAATCATTAAAACAAACTCACAAACACAAATGTTTCTAGATTGAAAAGTGCATCAGCAAATATCAGGTCTCCACATGCATATAGATTATTAACGAATTATAATTATGTCAAATCAAATCAAAATATGTATGAAGTTTCGTTTCAATGAGTAACGGTGGTGCATGTGTGTATTTTTTTTAACAATGATTAATTTAGACGATGTTGGTAATTAGGTGTGTAGTTTGTCAAATTTACGTGATTGTTTAGTGGTTTTATTTCTTAGCTTTTCTTGATGCTTAACGACTGTTAAGTATATTACAATATATCAAAGTTGGGTTACTGATATAATTAATCTATTTTACTGCTCTTATTGTCTATAAAGTTTTGTCTCAATGAGTAATGGTTATGTATGTGTGGTGTGTTTGTTTACCAGAAATGGTGAATTTAGACTATGCTGGTAATAAAATATGTACTTTCTCAAATTTATGTGATTGTTTAGTGGTATAATTTATTAACTTTTATTGAGGAAACAATTATTTTAAATAGAACCTCCTAGATGTATTTTGATTCATAAAACTCGCTGAATATAATGAAGTATTTTGTAGAGAGAATTACAAAAAAAAAAAACCTGTCCTATTTCACGTTTTGCACGCTAAACCTCATGTTTCCAAATTTGACAATTAAAACCTCCACCTATTTTTTTTTCAATGTAAACCTTCCGTTTGTTAAGTGTTAGCTTAGAAGACGAAATACTGACTCGCCTGCTCGTGTGGCAGCTGACGTGTCTTCGGTGAGAGTTTTTCCAAGTAAAAGCATATGCTAGATTTTGCCATAATTTTATTATCAATACCTATAATAAAAATATTTCTTCGATTTCACTCAAAAAGTTCATGTTTGAAATTTTTAATAATTATGTAATATACAAATATTTATAAAATTGATCACAATTACAAAAAGACTTGAGCATTTACCAAAATGTTTATAATATATGTGAACGGTAAAGTTGAAAGGTTATGGCCGGAGATTGAATGCAAAAATATTGAAATTGATTTCTTTAACCGAACATTCCAAAATAGAATAGTAATATCTCATCATAAAACTGTTTATACATGTTTTATTAGTGATAATTGTCGTAATTTTTTAATTCATGTTTTGGGAAAAAAAATATTATTCTCGTTTATACATGTTTTGGAATTTCTTACAATAAAATAAAAAAATGTAAACAAATAAACTTCCCACTCACCCCTAGTTGAATTTAATTAGAATTTTGTTGATTTTATAAGTTAGACAAAAGGTTTAATTTGCAAAATTATTATTTGAACATGGTTTATAATGGAGCGAAATTTATTGGAATGAAGGGAAATTGTTGAAAAAAGGTTAAACTTGCAAACCTATTATTTGGACATGGTTTATATATTGCAAAGAAATGTATTGGAATGGGGGGAAATCGTTGGAAAAACTCCCGCCGAAGACACGTTAGTCGCCACGAGAGCAGTCGAGCCAACATTCTGCTTCTAGGCTAACGCCTAACAGACGGAAGGTTTACATTGAAAAAAAAATAGGTGGAGGTTTTAATTGTTGAATTTGGAAACATGAGGTTTAGTGTGCAAAACGTGAAATAGGACATGGTTTTTTTTTTTTTTTTTTTTGCAATTCTCTTTATTTTGTAGTATATACTTTTAATGAAGTATTTTGTGTTAACATATAATGAGGTATTTTGTAGTATATACTTTTAATATTTTTATAACAAATACATATCTAAACTTAGAGACGTGTATTTATGAGATGTGATCAACTAAGATAATTATTTAAAAAATTATGATTTAAAATATATAAATCGTATCCATTTCTGAATTTGTTTTATACAAAATGACATTGTTTCGGATTATTTCGAGTTTAGCATTATATTCAGTTCATTTCAAGTAAATAGTTATTTAATTTTAAAAGAGAAGTGTTTCCAAATTTGAAAAGTGCATTTTGACGGGAACTTTCCAGATTTGTCTACTCTTTATATATATATATATATATATATATATATATATATATATATATATATATATATATATATATAACTCTCTTGAATATATTTCACATATATGCCATTTCAGGTCTTTTAACATGTATATATTTTATCGAATAATCTTTTGCTGTCAAATTTGGCCTAAATCATAATTTGGTCACCCTACTTTCACATTTTTTGCAATAAGGTAACTCTGCTATTATTTTTTAGAATTAATTATTGTATTTGGCTGGCTATCACACTTTGGTCACCAAGAGTCATTTATGTCAGTTATGTTGGATGAAAATGATCGAAAAGACACAAATGTCCTTTTGTATTCGGAACATGTCGTGCACGTGAATAAATTGATTGAAGTCGCAAAATCTTATCTCATTCAACCCCTTGCTTGAACACGTGAATAGATCGATTGAAGTCCTTTTATCACATTTATTGCAATAAGGTGAGACAATCACGTTAGGAACACATGATCTAGGTCAGGGTATTTTTGGGTTTCTACAAAAAGTTTAATGCTTTCCATCCAAAAAATTAGATGGAGTGATAAACGCATGATATATTGCCAAGTACAATGACTAAATTGAAAAAAAAAGTAGAGTTAGCATTTTGCAAAAAAATGTTAAAGTAGGGTGACCAAATTGCGATTTAAACAGTCAAAATTTCATCATTATACTTGTAGATTTGGCAAATTTTTTACCATATATTAGTCAGTTTTGGATTTCTATGATACACGAAACATTTGAGCCCTTAGGATATAAATCATATTACTTCAGACATTTATTTCAAAAACAGGTAAATTTACCAAATCTTTTCAAATTTTATTTTTTAAATTCTTTTCAAGGATGTAAATATTATTTTATATACTGTTGAGTGTTTAAAATTATGCACCCATTATATTTTAATTGCCAAATTATAAAATATATGCATGATCACGAAATATACTAAATATGTTTTTATATTCAATAAACTCATTTAGAAGTCAATCTCAATAACACTTTATATTATAAGAGAGGATATATATATGTTCAATATTAATTTTTCATAAAAAAAAAAGTAAGTTTCAATTCCTAAAGCAAAAAAATGCAACTAAACAAAATAAAAATATTGCCATTTTTGGAAAGTGAATTTTGACGCACGGAAACTTTCCTAAAATTACACCTCTCTTTATATATATATTAGAAGTTTTTAGTTCACTTCATTATCATCAATTTCACAATTTGGTTGAATTTATCTCGGCACCATACTACATGGTCAATATGATTGCAAAATTTGTGTGTTATCTTATTTGAAATCGGAAAAACAACAAGAGATTACATTAATAAAAAGTCGCTGACTAGATTACGAACGTATTACTATACTATTGTTATAGCACCATCAATGCACCAGTAGTTTACTCTTATGTGCTTGTGGATAATTAACACCCTTAATTCAGGGTCGTTCCTGGGCATAGGTTAAAGGGGCGACCGCCTAGGGCTCAAAAAAATTAGGGGCCCAAATTTTATTTATATGTATAATATATGTATATAATATATAAATATAATATTAATAAATATAAATAGGGAATATGGAAAATTGTCTGGAAATAAGAAACGGAAGCAGAAGCTTGATGCGGTGATGCCGGTAGACGAAGAGTTGATTAGACGGAAGGGCGGACAACGGGACAGTCGGACAGAAGGATCAAGGAGATGGAACGATCAACGGTGGCCCTCGACCTCGAGATTCACTCTTCTGTCTTCCCTAAGCATCTATGGCCGCTAGATTAATTTCCACTCCACCTTCAGGCTTTGCTTCAGTTCGATTTCAAATGCTCAAAGCAAGAAAAACTCTCACAGTCTCACTTACTTAGTCACTCTGCCGTTCTTCATCCACGAACTCGAAGCCGTCGGCGCCGGTGAAGGACCGATGATGCAGGTACTCGTCTAATTTTCCTTATTTCAATTTCAATTTTCAAAATTTCTCCCCTCTTCAGACCCTTCTCTGCTTCAGACGAATCAAACATTCAGACCTTAAACCTTCAAAGGCTCAAACCCATATTTCTTTTGGTTTAAAGTTTTTAGGGCTCGTAAATTAATTTTTTTTGTTGATCCACAATTTCTTTTCAAAATCACATAGTCTAAAAATTGTTTCAGTAGATAATAGATTAGAAGTTTACAAATTATTTCTTATATGTTGGTGCAGCATTCCAGCAACTCAGCAAGCAATCGAGCTTGAGGCCCTTATTCGTTATTTTGCCCCGAACCTTTGAAATATCAGGAACGGCCCTGCCTTAATTACATGTAACAATTTTTCTCATCCTATTCATATTCAATTAAAAAAGACCTCTTCAATGTAACTGTTGATTTTATCTTTTGTGAAGTTAGTCCCATAACTAAAATGTAATTTGACAAAAAATTGTAAAAGTAAAAGAATAGGGATTAGGGAACAACCAGTAGGAAGAATTTTTGAAAAGAAAAAGGAAAACGATCCTTCAAGCCACCGTACTTTTTCTAAATATCAATATAGACCACTACACTTGGAATTATTCAGGTCACAAAACTATGATTCCGTCGACGGTTTTCCCTATTTTGGAGCTTCCCTTAGTTTTTTTTCTGTTAAGTGGGTATGAAATACCCCATTTACTCATTTGCTAAACTTATTGGTGTGAACAACTATTGTAAAATAGATCTTTCAGACCATCCTATTTATTCAAAATATTCGTACAAGTCATCATACTTTTTCAAAATATTCATATTGAACAACATTCATTTTATTTTTAAAAAGATAGAATGAAAAGTTAAATGCATGATTTGTATTTGATAACTTTACCGCAAATATAAAGAAATCAAATATGGTTTTAATTTAATGTTTGGAGGGTTACTAGAATCGAAAAGAACATTGGAGGGTTGCGATTCTCTTTAAAACAAATTCATGAGCCGTTTGGTAGCCATAATTAAGGTGAGATATGATTAATAAATCAAATTTTATGATGTTTGGTGCCTAATAAACGGTCTGCATTAATAATCCGTGCTATCCGGATAATGCTCTTATCCCCTAGCTAGTTGTACCAATAGAGAGGTAATATTATTAGCGTCCTCACTAAAAAAAATACAAGATTAATATTTTTAATTCCAAAACTATATTCGTTATATAGTACTTGATTAATAACGAGATCACTCATAATACTTGAATTAATAATATTGATTATTTTTACATAGCTACCAAACAAGCCCGCAGGAATAATAATGTTACCTTATCAAATAATAAGGACAATAATAATACTGAGATTAATTTTTTAAGTTTTCCCGTAGGCCTAACACCATTTACAACCACTATATATATTGGTTCAAATGTTACCTGAATCCAATTTTTTTTTTTTTTTTTGCAATTTCTGCCACTACACCTATTTGAGCTCAAACTGATTCCATTTAGAGCCGTCAAAATGGGCCAAACCCGTTGGGTTGGTCCGCCCCGCTATATTAAAAAGGTGGGTTGGGTTTTAAAAATATGACCCCGTCAAAAGGCGGGCTTTTTGGGTTAGACCCAAACGGGTCGCGGGTTAGGCGGGGCGGGGGCGGGGCGGGGCGGGTTGGTCCGCCTATTTTTACCTACTCTAATATACATATATATATATACATATATATATATATATATATATATATATATATATATATATATATATATATATATATATATATATATATATATATATATATATATATATATATATATATAGTATATTATATATATATATACTTCAATATATATATACTCCAATCAACCATCAGTTGGACCCATAATTGTTGCTTGATCAAAGTCAATGACTGTGAGTGATTTAAAGGCTGGTAGAAACAGACTTAATATCATCATTCTTCAAGGACTTTGGCTCCGATACAAATTTAGCCAACTCGACAAACCGAATCACTCGATTGAACGCCCAGAGCAAAGAGACGAAGCGGTAGCCATGGAAGGTCAAGAAGAAACACAGAACCTCACCTCGTCCTCGCACACAAGCTATTCCCGCCAGCACCCCCATGTTGACGATATTGAAAAAGTCGCCTCCGCGGAGGTTACCACCAATCGCTGCCGCCGACTGTACCTTCCACCTCGCAATTGCTAGCACCAATTATATTTTCAATTTTTGATGCGGCCTTGTGCTGATATCTGATTTGGAGTTTTCGGTTGATTTGGAGAATCTGAGTTTAGGGATTGAAGTGAATACACACATTCGGAAGGGGAGGAGTATAAGATGGTATTCAAAATTTCAAGTGATTTTTTTCAAATGACGGGTTGGTCCGCCCCGCCCCGCAACTCAAGGTGGGTTGGGTTGGGTCATTGTTTTTTAAGTCTGCCAAATTTTCGGGTTGGTCCGCCCCGCCCCGCCAATTGGCGGGGTCCGCCATTTTGCGGGTTGGTCCGCCCCGCTGGTCCGTTTTGACGGCTCTAATTCCATTATATATCACTAATGGAATGATGATGTGGCAACGACATTTCTAATCATCTACTCCCTCCGTCCCCAAATAATCGTCTGGGTTGATCCGGTGCACGGTTTAAAAAAAAGTAATTGATTTGATTATTTATATTGGTTTAATGTGTAATTTCCTTTAATGTCCATGTATATGTGGCCCATAATTAAAATAGAGTGAAAAAGTAAGGGTAAAGTGGTAAAAGTGATGTTCTAAAAAGGTAAGTTTCAAAGTGGACAATTATTTTGGGACGGACGAAAAAGAAAAGGAGGACGATAATTTAGGGACGGAGGGAATAGTATCTACTCTAAAAGTCCAAAAGCACAAATTGACTACAAAATTTTCCTCCCTCAAAAAATGAAGTAACCTATTGTATTCTTTCTCCAAAATCAAGTCCTCAATGTATAACAAACCATGGCTATTATAATGACCCGAGCCCAAAAATCTGTTCCGCTACATGTAACACATTAACCTACAAAACACGCAACACTTTCAGTCACTAGGCCTATCATAAGTCGACTCAAAAGTTCATGAGTGGTGTTGATACCCAAAGGTAATGTGTGGCTGTCTTATAAACAACACACAAGTCTCACATCTACACGATGTGGCCCATGTGGGATGGGGGCGTCAAAATCTTCCCCAATTAAATCCTTGACGTTCTCGTCAAAGCCAAACCGTACCCTAGATGCAGTATTCAAGAGGTGGCTCGTACGGGGATCAAGGGGTGGCTCTCACCTCTCGTGATGTAACACTTTGGTCCGCACATCATTTTGTTCCACATTTTTGGCTGGGATCGGGTCTGATATAATTTGTAACGACCCTGAGCCCGAAAGTCTAGTCTGCTATGTGTAATGTGCACACTGCCAACTAAGCACGCAACAACTTGGGTCACCAGGTTATCAAAAGCCGACCAAAAAATCTATGGATGATGTTGGTACCCAGAGATAGTGTGTGGTTACCTTATACACTACACACAAGTCCCACATCTAACCGATATGGGATGGGGACGTCACAGCTATAATGTCCATCTCATTCCTCAACAAAGCTGCCACTAGTCACATTCCAAATCAGACCCATAGTCTTAATCTCAGCAACATAAACGACCTATTATGCAACCTCCGATTCCCCACTCCATTACATCTCTCTTCAACCCACCCTTAACAACACCTTTGCACCACCTTCATCTTCACCATCACTATCCTCCCTTGATATTTAAATTTTTTCATACTTATGTGCTTTTCATCTTACAAGCTGAAAACATGGTCGACCCTAGGCCTAGGCCCACTAGGTAGCTGCGTAGGGACCCGATTTTCACCCCAAAATAGGGACCCTAAATTCTAATCGCCTTTAGTATATACTTTTTATATAAAAGGGCTTCTTTGAAAATTGAAAAGTAAAGGTGTACCAACGTAAATTGGAGATACACGAAATCGACTTCACGACAATCAGTTAATAATAAAGAAGGCGGCCCCCCAATTGAGCAAAGAAATGGAGGCATATAATGGAACAATAAACAAAAGGCAAAAACTTGTGTAAAACGGTCTTTGGATGACAAGTCCGTAAGACGGAGCCCTAAAAATTATAAAAAAGAGGTTATTGGAGCGGACAACATATCAAAGAAGACCGCGAGTTACCTATCAAAGAAACAAGTAAAAATAAGAGAGAAAAAATTTGAATAGATAAGATTTGGGCCTGAACTTGAAACCATGAAAAAAGTGTAGGTCAAAGCTCAAAGAGGCGGACATAACTTTAGGCAAAAGGGGACATGTGTCGTACTGTGGAGGCACCAACACATTAATGACTATTGTCATTAATTGCTTAGATGCCCTCCCTTTTTTCAAACTTTGATGTCGAAGTCCTTTTGTGCCCAAACTTTACATTTTAGTCCTAAATCAACTTAAATATTTAATTAACTTCATTTTTGATACAAAATGCCACTTTGTGATCAAAAGTGACACACATTAAAGGGAAAAAGTGATATTTTAAGTGAAAAAAGGTAATAATTTTTATTAAAATGCAAAGTGACACTTTTAAGGCAAAAAATAACACTTTTAATGCTAAAAAATGACACATTTAATGTTAAAAGTGATACTTATAAGGTCAATGGTGATAATTTCTATTTATAATGCAAAATGACATTTGTAGGGTCAAAAGTGACGCATTTTATACTGAAAAGTAACACTATTAATGCTATAAAGTTACACTTTAACGCCAAAAGTGACGGTTTTCATTTATAAAGTAAAGTGACACTTTTCAAAGTAAAAATGACACATTTAAGACAAAAAATAACACATTTAAAACAAAAAATTACACATTTAAGACCAAAAAGTGAATTTTTAAAGGAAGAAAAGTGATAATTTTCATTAAAGATGCACAGTAACACTTCTACGGCTAAAAGTGTGACATTTTATGTTATAAAGTGACACTTTTAACCCTAAAAAATGACACTATTCATTTACAAACGTGAGGGGTGACACTGAAATTTTCAAAAGCTGAGGGGTTGCATTGAGATTTTTGAATTTGACTTATTTAACATGGATAGGTCCGTCTTATGGTTTAGATCTGTAATACCGTCTTACATGAGGCATACTCAAAACAAAAACTGTCGAAATTGAAATTTGAGAAGAAGAATCTCATGGTCCATTGAATCTTTGATATTTCAATTTCATAGCTTGCAGATTTTTGAAAATTTAAATCGCTAACCCTAATCTCTTTACTCTAAACTAGTTTAATTTTTTATTTGTTTTTGTTTTTTCTTTTTATGTAAATTCTATTGCAAGTATCAACATGTTTATCTAAGTATAAAGTAATTAGTCAATTAGGTTTTAAGGCTTATTTAATTAGGTTTTGCATGTTATATTTGCTAATTTGTAATTAATGATTATTTTATTAATTAATCATTATTTTAATTTTCAGATTTTATTTACCACTAAACTGTTTATTTCTATAATTTTTGTGTTTAAATATTTATTTGTTACTTGTTAGTATGTTTATGTTACTTGTAAGCGTACTATTGTTTATTGATTTATTTTTTCCAAGTGCATGTATGTTTAAGTGACATTTTTTTTGTTTCCGAACCCTTTTTTTTTAATTATAGATTTACAAACGATGTTCGATGAAGTTTGATAATTTTTTAATCGTTAATTCTTCTTTTGTAGTTTTTTTACCCTTGGGGCCCCATTTTTAAGTTTGCCTAGGTCCCCCAAAATCTCAGGACTGAAAATATTCTCGGATCAATGAATACCTTCATTAAAAATGTTTCGTAGATTACTGTGCAAGGATTTTAGAGAGAAAATTTTATGGTGTTTTTGAGTGAGAAAAATGAAATGAAATGGATTTTAGTTTTTAAAGAGAGAATAAAGCGAGAGACTTCATAAGCAATGTGTTTTTGGAGTACTTTCGGCTTGGTGATTGGTGGTGGGTATGGTTGAGTGGTGTTCGAACCTAAGTAATTCTAATGGTCTTAAACGGTGTTAGGCCTAAAATTAAACTGCATAAAAAAAAATAAAAAAATGTTTGCAATGATATGATAATAGGAAAATTTTTATTTTTACTATTTGATCTTCATGGAACTACAACATTTTGACTTAATTCTCTAGACCCTTTAGCACAAATATTGACCTGCATGTGTAGTCCACTAGTTGTGCTTACACATGTCCATATAAAATATATCGATATCAGAAAAAATAGTAAAAAAATTAATCAAACTTTTTAATGACATTTGTAAATACAAGTACTGCTACAAAGTATGCATTTAGTGTTCACTATATATGATTGACGTACGAATTAGAAACAAAAAATATATAATGAAATATATTATCAATTAATTGATTGGATACATCTTCTAACCAAATCGTTGAACTTGTTATCGTAATCCTTAATCCACTTTTTTTTTACACTTTTTATCAGCGCGTATTCAATGTTTTCTGACATGTAAACACTCTAATCTCTTATTATTTATTGTCAAACCAGCTATTTTCCTTTACATATATTTTGTGATTACGCAATAGTAGAAATTACGGTTGTCTTTAAATATCTCTAGTTCATAAACAAAAGCTTGAGAAAAAATTCACACGGGGATCATCAATGGAAGGAGGGCAAAAATGTTGGATTTGCTTAATTATGACTTGCCAAAAGGGAAAATCTATTTCTCAACCCCAGTCGCATTAACTTTTTTGAGCAGTTTAGTAGGATGTGTAATATGTATTTATCCCCATATGGATGAATCAAAATTGAGTGCTAATTGATATTGAAATTACATTTTTTTAAATCTTTTTTTTCCTCCTAAGGGGGGGATTAGAAGGGATCGAACATGAGACCTCACACTTTATAAAACCACATGTCTACCACTGAGCCACCCCCTTAGGGGCATATTGAAATTACATTGAATGTACATAACTTATGTTGATTGACGCATAAAAAATCAAAATAAAAAGTTCAATATATATCTGGTTGTGTGCAGGTCAATCTAAGGTCACGTCTGGTGTAGTAGCGTTTTGAAAACACAACTTTTTTTAAACGCAACGTTTTTAAAATGCAACATTTTCAAAACGTAATTTTTTTCTTGTAAACATGTTTGGAAAATTATTTCAAAACGCTATTTTTATAAACAAAATAGTTGTAAACGCAACACATGTATAAATTTATATTTTATGAACAAAAGTTTAAAACAAAATTTTAAAAATAGTTATGTAAAACAAAAATATGTTAGTAAAATAAAAATATTTGATGGAACAAAAATAATAGTTACATAGTCAATAAAACAAAACAATTTAAACTAAGGTTAGTAAAATAATAATAAAAAATTACGGAACAAATTTTTTCCATAAAACTAATTCTTAAAAATAAAACAAAAATAATAGTTACGAAGTCAATAAAAAAAATATAATGGAAGTTATTAAAATCAAAATAATTTACAAAACAAAAAATAATAGTTAACGGTAAAAATAATTTCGTTATTTTGATTTTAGCTTATTTTCTTCTCAGAAATTTCTTTATTCATAAAATACAAATATAATTTAATAAAAAAAGGAAAAACTTATTTGGGTACAAATTCTATTTGCAGGACATAAAAAATTCAAGTTTGTTCGAAAACATTCATTATACAGAGTTTTTAAATAGTATAAAGTGTTCGAGATTATCAGACCATGAATTGACACTTAAAATTAGTGTTCTAGTAATGCTATTGAGAAACATTGACCATATTGCAGGGTTGTGTAATGGAACAAGACTAATCATTATAAATCTTGGGGATCACATCGTTGAAACAAATTTTTGAAAGGAAGAAATGTTGGAGAAATTGTTTTTATCCCAAGATTGTCATTAACTCTATCCGATGTAAGACTGTCTTTCAAGTTCCAGAAAGACAATTTACATTACTAGTATCATATGCAATGATAATTAACAAGTGTCAAAGTCAATAATTGCACGTAGGTCTTTTTTTGAAAAAATAAGTATTTAGCCATTAACAGTTATATGTCGTAGTTTATAGAATAACAAATTATTTTTGGTTTGAAAATATTGATATGTGGTGAAGATGAAAAACCAACTAATAAGACAACAAATGTTGTGTATAAGGAAATTTTTTAGATCTATAATGATTAATGATATACTTATGTGTAATTGTTAATAAACCGATTCTCCTTATTTTGTTTATGTACGATTTAGTTGACGTGGTTTGCATGCAGGTTAAAAAATTAGTTAGTATTAATATATATAACTTCTTCTATTGTCAATAATAGAAGACTTATATTTAAAGCCTCTTGCAACTACCATTACTTCTGACCAATGTGGGACAAAACTCTTTAAGGTGAGACATTACTTCTAATGACTCATTTCTAACACCATACTTTAAACATTGATATCTTATTCATCCAAAACTTGATTTGGACGAATAAATATATCATTTTGATACTCTTTGCCGAGTAAGAACACATTTTGCCTCAATTACTTTTTTTTCTAACAAGTCAAATGACACATAAAAAATTTGTGTCTCAAGTAGAGATTAATTTCTTTCACTAATTTTTTTAACAAATATTATACTTTAAGTCTTGATATCTTATTCATCCAAAACTTGATTTGGACAAATAAATATATCATTTCGATACTT
>CM028381.1:12638686-12697140 GCA_013146195.2 Codonopsis lanceolata | reverse complement strand
ACTTTTCTCTGGCTGGAATCGGTGCAGCTTACCATTGAACCACCATTCACCAATTTTATTGCATTAATTTTGAATCATGCTGATTCAATAGTTTAATTATTCTAATCTAATTGTAATCATGATTCATCAATTTTATTGTAATAATTTTGCATCGCGGTTCAATAGTTTAATTATGTAGTCTAATTGTCCCCCATCAAATTTTATTATATTGATTTTAAATGTTCAAAGTTTAATTTAATCTAAATTTTATCACGATTCATCAATCTTGCATTATTTTTAAAAATTTAGTTCAATAGCTTTAATCTAGCCCAATCCAAATTCATCAATTTAATCGATATTTTTGCGATTCAAAATCGTAATGAATCAAACCATGTCCTCATCCTTCTTCTTCCTTCTCCTCCGCTGTAGCTTTCTTATTCCTCCTCCTCCTTCAGTGAAAATCCTCCAACCCAACATATTTTCATTAAAGTTTTGTACTTAATCAATCGAAAACTTCGTTACCTTTCGGGGCAGTCGATCCCGTTTAAGCTTGCTGTCCAACAATTGTGATTTTTCCAATCCAATGTTTTTGTCGGAGATGTTGAAGAGGACGATGACATTTTCGGAACAATATTTCGAAAACTGCTCTTTTGCAAATGAAAAAAAGAACAGGGTACTAGAGGGGTTGATTTTTTTGGAAAAGGGACCAGCCATAATTATGTCGTATATTATAAATAACGGCTAAATGCATCACTAGTCCTTGAACTTTAGCCAAACCCATCATCAGTCCTCTAACTTCAAAAGTGATCACCATTAACCAAATATCGTCATTTTTGTTCACCGCTAGTGCTTAGCCCTAACGTCGTTAGTTTATTGCTTTTAAGTGAGCATGTACCACTCACATGCACAAAAGTTGAAGGCAAAACAGACTTGTACATTTCAAATAAGGGGTTTGTTTGTTATCATCATCAAAACATGGGGCTATGGATAACATCATAAAAATAAAGAGGTCATCTAAAAAAATCGACTCCCACTGGATTAGTGATGGTGTAGCTGGGTGACAACTGACAAGGAAGCAGGAGGTCCTTGGTTCAAATCTTAGCAGATCCACTTTTGTAATTTTTAAAAGTGGGTGTGGTTTTATTTTGAAATTTTTTATTTTTCTTGCACACCCTTAGGTACAACAAAAACTACTTGCACTACATTAAGACCTATTTTGATTAGAGCATCTACAATGCTAATGTGGAGAAAGAAATTAGATGTCACTTAGGATTTATTCTCAGTTTTGAAAGAAAAAAATATTTTCAATGCAAATATGGATGATAAATGTGGATATGATGTAGCAACCAAATTTGCATTGGAGAGATCCATTTTGTTAGAATGTGAATGAAAAGAGAAAAAATGATGCATATGATTTATCATGGTCACATAGGATCAAATCCATAGTTTCATTGGTGATGCTCTTAACAACCTCGAATGCATTATTATTTTGGCTCGCTAGTTATTTAAGTTTTAAATAAATAATTCAATTTTAAAAATTATACTTATAATATTCATAACTTTCATCTTTATCTTTCACTTATATAATCGTTACGGTTAAGTACATTTTTTTTTATTACCAACTTCAATTCTACTTATGTATGTTTCAATTTTTCACATTCTACTTGATGATATAGATACATCATAGTCCTCATTATTCTTTTTAAAAACTCTTCTATTGGTTGTTCTTTTTTCTTTTCTTTTTTTTTTATTTTTTTATCAAATATTATTTTAGTGGCATGCCACATAAGATTTAAATCCACGATTTCATTGGTGATGCTCTTAAGAACCTCGATCTACATTATTCATCTCACTCGAATTCATTATTCTAGCTCACGCTTATTTATGTTTTACATAAATAATCAACTTTTAAAAATTATACTTATAATATTTATAATCTTTCATCTTTATCTTTCACGTATATAATCGTTAGGATTAAATATTTTTTTTATTTATTACCAACTTCAATACAACTTATGTATGTTTTAGGGTTAAGTATACCATTAGTCCCTGAACTTTTGCCAAACACATTATCAGTCCCCAAACTTCAAAAAAGTTTCACCACTGACCAAAGTAGGCCTTTTTTACTCATCGGAGATCCCTAGCCCTAACGTTATTTGTATATTTTCGTTAAGTGAGCATGTGCCACTCACATGCACAAAATAAGGGGACCATGTATAACATCATCAAAATAAGGGAGCAATGTGAAAATTTTATACCATCTTCTCCGATCAGGGACTGATGTGAAATTTTTTACCAAACTCTCAATCGTCCCCAAACTCATTAGCACCACCTGTAATACGAGTGTCCCCACCTCCTCAATCAGGTGTATCCCCACCTTCACCTTCTCCACTTCAAGTTCCACCATCGGTGATTGGGACTCATAATTCAAATCCTAACACATCGTCACCAATGGAGGCATCGATCGCAGTTGCGTGAGTATTGGTATAGTACTAGGTTTCATAATGCTTGGTGCAATCGAGCAAATTGCCCGATGCACGAGCAAGAGAAAGAAAAAGGTCACAGGAATGCCAACATCGCTGACCTCTTCACCAAACACATGTAATTCCTTAAAAAGTAATGAATTGATCCTTTGGAATAATTTTTCCATTCATCGTTAGGTTCGTGGATTGGGCATAATTCGAGAAAAGATCGATTTCGCAAGTTTACCCAACAAGATTTCAATTTAATGTATTGAACATGCTTGCAAACTTATGTTCTCTACATAGTGTTATTAAGATTTGTGATTTGTGTCCAAATTCAAGCTTACTAAAGACACATAGATCGCCAGTGATACTAGTCGCTCGCTGACATTAATTTTTATATGCTCTATCATAACCTCGGTTAATTAGGTAACGCAAGGCTATGGTTTACGATAAAGCACTAGTGGAGGCTACTAATGGGTTTTCAAAAGAGAATCTATTGGGTGAAGGTTGATCCGTTCGTGTACAAAGGATACCTACTTGATGGGCAATAGGTTGTAGTAAAGCAACTCACACGCTCACTCTTCCCACCATCTCCTTCCAACCCCGGCTCCCAAAAATTACCCAAACCGGCGAAGGCAACCTCAAAATCCACCATGTCGCTTCCTCCGACTCCACACCCAGCCTCTTCATGTCTTTCCATGGCCACCATAGCCATCATCTCCTGGCTAAAACCCACCTCAACAAATCCGCAAAGCTCCACCTTCTCCAAACGAGCTCGCTCTGCATCTTCATTGCCATCACGCACCATGGTATTAAAATTTTCACATTGCCCCCTTATTTTGATGATGTTATACATGGCCTCTTATTTTGTTCCCTCTTATTTTGTTCTGTGAGTGGTTGTAGGTTCCTGGATCGGCCCGCGCACCCTCGCTGGATGGGTGCCACCTCCCTTGTTTAGGAAGACGAAATTAAAAGTGCTCAAGATCTCATAAGGGAAGACGAAATTAAAAGTGCGAAAGGAGTGCCTTTAGTCTAAGATAGCCAATATGCTTGAATACACCTCAAGTTGCCTTTAGTGGATTTTTGGTCCTTGTTTAATATGGGAGCTTTGGGTTTTCTACATCAAGTTATCTCTTGTTTAATACAGATATAGGAATACCCCCTTTCATTCTTATTCTCCCTTTTTTAGGGAAAACGAAAAGTGCAAGAAAGGAGTGTTGCGAGGCCCCACTATGGATTTTATGAAAATAGCCTTATGGCCTATTTCGGATAACTTGGGTGTCTTGGGTTTATGGCCTATTTCGCTCAAGTTATCTTGGGTTTATCCTTGTTTAGGGGATACCAGATATAGAATACAAGTTATCCCTTGTTTACCTTTTCATTTACATTCTCCTTTTTAGGGATACCAGATATTCCAAAATATTTTATAGAGGAACGAAAAAGTGGAAGAAAAGATGTTGCAGGCCCCATTTTAAGGAACAAAATATTTTATAGAGTCGGGTTCGGAGGCTTTAAGTTACATTTGGGAAGGTGCTAGGCACCCAACTCGTCCTTTCGTCTCAAAAATAGTTTTTGGCAAAAGTATGTTTTTTGTTATATTTATTTAGCAAATAAATAAAGCATTAAAAGACGTAAAATAAAAACAAATACATCCGCGGCTACAAATTATTTACAAATCTCGCACTCGCTTTTTACAAATAATTACAAATATACTTAAAAATATTTAGCATAATAATGGCTCTTTTTAGTGCTATTTCCTAACTAAATTTACATTTTTATATTAGGTCGGATAATAATGGAAAATAGCACTTTTAAAATAAATATTTAAAACTTACCTCACCGGCAAAGACAACGACTAATTTTTATATTAGGTCTTTTGATGAAAAAATTCAAATAAATATTTAAAACTTATTAGTCGACTTATTTTGGTTGTTTTGTTGCTAGGATCGGAGAAGATGGTATTAAAATTACTTTTTGCACATTGCCGGTTGGTTTTAAGTTTGGAGGAGATTTGGCCTTTGGATCGCCACTTTCATTCGATGAAAGTGGCTTATACATCTATTTACGGAGAGAGGACTTATCTTAAATTTTCTATCTTCGTGCTTCATTTTGTTTGTTTTGGACATTATGTGTGGCACATTCAAACCTAGCTCACTTTGGAAAGGCCAAGCTTTTTCATTTTTGCACTTTAAACATTATGCTTGCGACATTTTCAGCTTTGTTAAGCAGTATATTTCATGTCATGTTAAGTGCCTCAGATTAGGAGCAAAAATACCTACTTTGGTCGGTGGTGAAATTTTTTGAAGTTGGGGACCGATGATGGGTTTGGCCAAAGTTCGAGACTAATGGTATACTTAACCCTTTGTGTTTACTCCGGAACCTAATAGATAAAAAGTTACTATATAAAGATAAATATTTTGTATTCGACTCCAGCATCGTTATTCAACATTAATGTTATATTGTGTTCGCTAAACTTATTTTGTGCATGTGTTCGCTAAAAAAAAGTTAGTTGAACATCAAAATTTTTATCTGTGTCATAAAAAATAACAAAGGTTTAAATTGACATATAGGTGCAATTATAATAATCATTGTGTATATAATATCAATATTTCAAGCAAAAATAAAACTTTATTGTTATATGTTTATCATTTTTATGGCTTATGTTTATTTAATTATTAGCTTTGTCAGTTGATTATTTTTTTAACTTGAATTTATAGTACACACATGTTACCAAAAAAAATATTCATCCAGAAGTCAAAAAATAAATAAAAGAAAAATAATTGATCGAGTACATTCTTTTTATTGCATATTGTTTAAAGGAATGAATAGTAGTTTTTAGAAATTATTTAATACTTATTTTTCTTATATGTTTGTAGTTATTATAAATTTTAAATACTTTAAATTGTGAAAAGTCAAAAAAATATTCGTCCAAAAATCTTAATTTTATATTTTTTAAGGGCCTCTTTTTTTTCTTATCGTTTTGTACTCCCAAAAGTTCAGGACCGACCCTAATAGGGTGGTCCAGAAGATCCATTTTACCATAGATGTTCACACCAATAAATTTACCTAATGGGTATTTCATACCCACTTAACAGGAAAAATTAAGGGAAGCTCAAAAATGGGGCAAACTGTTGACAAAATCATGGTTCTATATGACCTGAATGATTACAAGTGTAGTGGTCTATATTAATATTTTGAAAAAGTATGGTGGCATGAAGGACTGTTTTCCTTTTTCTTTTTAAAAACTCTCCCTATTGGTTGTTCCATTTTTTTTTAATTTTGTAATTTTTTTTTTCAAATTTCATTTTAGTTGTATGACTCACATGCCACAAAAGATCAAATCAACGGTTACATTGAAGAGATATTTTTTAACTGAATATGAATAAAATGACAAAATTTGTTATGTGTGATTAAGGGTATTAATTAGTCAACGACTTTTCGATTAATGTAATCTCTTGATTTCAAACAACCAAATTGATGATAATTTTAACCAAGATCATTAAAAGAATTAAGTTTAAAACACACATGAAGATGTTTGTTAACAAAAAAGAATAATAAACAAAAACTTCCTTCAAAATATTGCATAATATGTCACCATTATTTCAAAATGGCAACTTGTAACTTATGCTAAACATACATGATATCAATTTTTCATGTTTTACAAAAAAACTAGCCAAGAATTGAATTCATTTCAATTTAATGTTACAAGTAATTATTAATGTCATCGTCATGATCAGGAGGGGGGAAATTAAGATCGGGTAAATTTTCCTTATTTTTAACCTGAATTGGAGGGATCGACGAAGAGTTGTGAACTTTCTTATGTCCACCTAAAGCCCTACTAGACTTAAAAATCTTAGAGCAAGATGGACATGGATAACTTTTTCTCCCTCTCTTGTTCCCCGTGATAACTTCTTTTGTGTTGGCTGTATCACCTTGAGCATGAATTTGGAAACATTGTTCCTTGGGTTGCTCTAGGGTTTGGTAAAATTGAAATACATCTTTGCTTTCCACCGCACATGCATCATCGTTGTTGTCGTCGCAATCGTATCCATTAATGCAACCACTGTCCTCCTTCTTATCACTACTTTGTCCTTTATTTTGGATCCCTTTACCTTTGGATAAACTTAGCAGTGCAAGAGCTACTTCTTTGGCGGATGATGAAACAGAAATTGTATCAGTGGATTTCTTCGGCGATGCATGGACTTGGGGAACTTCTGATCTTTGAATTTCTTTTAGTTTAAGACGAGAGGAATTTTCTGATAAAATTTGGTCGGAAAGATATCAGAATCAAAAATTGGCAAACTACAAATTACCTCATCAAAAAAAAGGTTGAGAATACTTACCTAGATTATTGATCGAGCGACTTCCCTTTTTTCCTCTCCCGTCTGCCAATCTAGATGACGATGGCTGGTTAGGGTTGCGTTGAGCGTCGGAATCACGAGGGGTTTCAAGCTTTGAAGGAAGTGGATGGAAGGCAAGGTGAGAATCCATATGACTCTCTAGTATTTTCCCATTCCTGAAACACCTTGAGCAAATCCAACATTTGTGCTCTCTCTCCATCGATGATTCCGATGTGATATTTTTCTCAAGTTTCTGTTTATGAACTAGAGATATATAAAGACAACAGTAGTTTCCACTGTTGCAAAATCACAAAATATTGTAGAGGAAAATAGGTAGTTTGGCAATAAATACTAAGAGCTCAGAGTGTTTACAGGTCAGAAAACATTGAGTACACGCTGGTAAAAAGTGTAAAAAAAAAAGTTGGTTGAGGATTAAGATAATAAGTCTAAAGATTTGATAAGAAGATGTATCCAATCAATTAATTGATAGAATCTTTCGTTATATATTTTTGTTTCTGAATTCGTCAATCATATATAATAAACACTAAATGCATACTTTATAGTAATAGTTGTATTTACAAATGTCAATTAATTATTTTTACTACTTTTCTGAAAATATTTATCGATATATTTTATATGGACATGTGTAAGCACAACTACACATGCATGTCAATGTTTGTGCTAACGACTAGAGAATTATATAAGTCAAAAGCTTGCAGTTTCCACTATTTAGTTTGAAGGGGAAGCAGTTCACAAAAGAGTCCCTAATGGGTCGGGTTCGGGTACCCACTCAACTCCATTTTACAAGGGATGAAATGTGAGACTGCAGGAGACGACTCCCCATCCATTGTTTCATAGGGGTATTAAAGCAAGATGGAACAAAAAACACCTACTCATGATTTTACTATTGTAGTGTGTGCACTGTTTTATTTTCCTAGGCTATTATCATATTATAGAATTATAAAAATCAAAGACCATTTCCAATTTGCCAACACTTATTTATTGTTTGCGGTCCAATTTTAGGAGGAAGACCTAAACACCATTTACAACCTGTGACAGCCTGACCCCGAGAAGGGATCGCGGGTCGTGCCGTCCAAATAAGGACAAGACATGCAAGTAAGGACTCAATTATCAAAATTGATGTGACGCAACATTGGACACGCAGTACAACTCAGCACTAAAAACCGGAATAATTTAAAACTTAAGAACCTGATATAACAATTAATAGCAAGTAAACCAAGTCATCGGCGACTTTACAACCAGAACCCAACAACTAAACAATTCATGCTAATATATATACACTTCGACGGCTAAACTCGCCGAAGAACTACAAAAGTAAATAAGAGCTAATGGGATGCTCAGCGGAAGTCTTAACAAGTGAACCAATACATGCAAGCAAGACTCGACCTACAAGTGCCGGCAAACAACTAGAAACATAAGTAGTGCTGTAAGTCTTAGTCTACAACAAGTACAAGCTACTACAATTACACATTTCCAAGTGAAGTCTAAGTGACTTTCTTTAACCCAAGCGTCCTTGCAAAAGATAAATCAAAAGAGCCAACGCTACAACCTCTAGGCGCGCAATCACGGACAAGAGCAGACGAGCAACCTCAATAAGACGGTCCTTGACGGTTAGGATCTAAAACAGTAGAAGGAAGAGGGTAAGTCATAAAGACTTTGTAAGCCACCAATATGCATGACAGGATAGAATGCCATGGCATACATAGCACGTTATCATATTTGATTATCAAGCAAGGTCATACTAGCACATAGTTCTCATGTCGTGATGCACGTTATTTTCACATAAGTGCTTAAATAAATCACATTGGATAAGGATATGTTATGGAACCGGTGCCGCTTCGTAGACCTGAAATAGACAAGGTTATCACGATTGTATTTGTCGGATGCACGTGTATGATACATCGACCACGATAGTATTGTTCCAAGCGCCCTTTGGTTACGACGAGGTACTCTTCTCCACTGTGATCAATAGTGAAGGGTGTGTGCAAGTTTATGGTGTGGCGACCCATCACTACCATGAATCTTGCAAGAGCGACTCGTCCAATCAAGTAGGCATGTTACTGTACGATATACAAGTCAAGCATGAGATCAATCACATTAAGAATTCCCAAGAGCAAATTTACAATTCAATTGAACTCTAAACGTCGTTGGGATTGATTATAGAGTCGGTATTGTTCAATGACTCTCTAAGTGCAACTTCGTTGAGTTATCGCTAAATTATCACTAAGTAGAGGATGAAGGCTATGTGCAATTCATTGCTATTTTCTATGTTCTCGACTCGTTTACAATTAGACTACTAAGTCATTCATGACTTTTAGTCCATCAAGATCAAAGTTCCCAAATTTGTGAACCCTAGAATGTTCATCATTTTGAAGTTATAAATTTACAACAAGTCCAAGAACAAAAGTAATTCCAAATCCCTTCTAGAACACATTTAATTCTAGGCATAAGTCCAAATTACCAATTATGAGTCATTGACCCAAAATTTACAAAAAATTAACTTAAGGAATTTCAAGTTATTAACATGGTGCATGTCTTCTTAAGCATGCATCTAGAGACTATCATGAAGGGAGCATGCTTGATATTGAGCATACAAAAACAGGGGATTGGGTGCTTACCTTGTTTGAAATCAAACGATTGGATGACAAAATAAATCAAGCATTAAGAAACTAGGGAGCAAGGGCTTCGATTTGGTGGTCTCCATTCGAAAATCTGATGGTCGGATCTCCAGCAATCATGCAATCAAGGTGAAGGACTCCAAGCTCACTTTCTCTCACTAAGAACCCAGCTCAACAATGGTGGAAATGAAAATGGCTGTCAAGTTTTGAGTTTGGGGAAGATGAACTCACTAAAGGGTCAATCCAATGCTTGAGTTATTAAGCTTCTTATTGGTGGATGCAAGTGTACCCTTGATTAAAACACATCAAAGGGCTGAAAATAGGCTTAAAAGGGTCAAGAGTCAAGTTGGGGGTTGAATTGGGTCGTACAAGGGTCAAGGGTGCAAGCCACAAATCAACAGGACTCAAAATCCCGTAATGCTGGAATAGGGGGGCTTGCGGCCGGAAGGCCCCTCCAGCTTGCCCCCGCAAGGTCTCCAGAACACTCCTCCCAAGCTACTGCCATCCATGCGAGGGCAAGCCCAAACCACCTTGCGTCCGCAAGGTCTCCAGATTGAAAAGCTCTTAAATTTGGCCTAGAATGACCCCCAAACAACCCAAGCAATTCAAGGGGGATAAACCAACACTCAAAACACAATTGAAACTCTCCCGAAACAAGTCGGGATAAAGGAAAACGAACGTCGGGAATGATGTAAACAACTAACGATCATGAATGCTAAGAAAACTAAGCATGAAACTCAATCTAAGCATGTTAAATACTAAGTTCAATACCAAGAAACTTATAGCCAAGATGTTAAGACTCTCAATGACTTAGAAAGGAACTCGAAATGTCAAGGCATGAACACAAGGACCCAAAACAACCACGTGCAAAACATAGAAGTCTTTCAACCTTTATAACTTAATAAAAGTCACACAACCAAGGTAGTCATGGAAGATATCTTACAAGCATGAATGGTGAGCATATTAGACATGTCAAGTAAACAACGAGAACAAGTTAAACAAGTATGGTTCAGGTACTCACATCCTCCCACACTTAAAGGAATTTAGTCCCTAAATTCTTACCAGACATCTCGAATAAGTATGGGTATTTCTCCCTCATCTCAAGCTCGATCTCCCACGTAGCTTCCTCGATGTCATGATTTCTCCACAAGACTTTCACTAATGGAATCCTCTTAGTTCTCAAGATTTGCTCTTTAGTATCAAGAATCCTCACCGGCTTCTCAACATAGGAAAGATCGGGTTCAAAGGTAATCTCTTCATAAGAAAGAACATGTGATTCATCCTTCAAGTATTTGCGAAGCATAGAAACGTGAAACACATCATGAATACCCGAAATAGAAGGTGGCAATGCAATTCGATAAGCCAAAGAGCCAACCTTCTCAAGGATCTCAAATGGACCAATATACCTCGGTGAAAGTTTACCTTTCTTACCAAACCTCTTAGTACCACGGCGTGGCGATATCTTCAAGAACTCAAAATCACCAGCCTGAAACTCAAGATCACGTCTCTGGTTATCCGCATAGCTTTTCTGTCTACTCCGAGTCGTACGCAATCTATCTCTAATCAGCTTCACACTCTTAGCCGACTGTTGTACCATTTCGAAACCCCATCACTTAGCTTCACCAACTTCATCCCAACAAATTGCTGAACGACACTTACGCCCATACAAAGCCTCATAAGGAGCCATCTTAATGCTAGATTGGTAACTGTTATTATACGCAAACTCTGCCAACGGTAGATGTGAATCCCAACTACCCTTGAAATCCATGGCACAAGCACGAAGCATGTCTTCCAATATTTGTATCAATCTCTCCGACTTCCCATCTGACTGAGGATGAAAGGTCGTACTAAAGTTAAATTTCATACCCAAGGCCTCCTATAATGAATGCCAGAATCTCGAGGTGAATCTAGGGTCTCTATCTGATACAATGCTAACAGGAACACCATGTAGCCTAGCAATCTCTTGAATATACAACGCTGCCAACTGACTCAAGCTGTAAGTAATCACAATAGGAATAAAATGAGAAGATTTCATCAACCTATCGACAATAACCCAAACAACGTCGAAGCCTCTACGAGTACGCGGCAACCCCATGACAAAATCCATCGTGATATGTTCCCATTTCCACTCCGGAATCTTAAGTGGCTGCAATAAACTAGCAGGTCTTTGGTGCTCGGCCTTAACTTGCTGACAAGTCAAGCCCCTAGATACATAATTATCTATTTCCCTATTCATGTCATTCCACCAAAACTGTCTCTTCAAGTCATGGTACATCTTAGTACTCCCTGGATGTATCGTGTATTTGGCCTTGTGAGCCTTATCAAGAACTAGGGGTGGCAATTTAAGGCACAACATGATTGACCGACAAGAATACGGCACGAAATTATAGGGTTTGGGTCGGGGCTTATCGAGTTCGGGTCGTTATCGTGCCGGCCTGATAAGGCACGTTAAGATTCGGGTCGTTATCGGGTTTTTATCGTGCCAGCCCGATAAGCACGAAAAAAAATAGGTATAAATAGTAGGAACCCTAAAAAAGAAACTATTAACTAAAGTGTTGTCACTATTGTGTAAGCTTCTTGAAGACGGAAGGGTAAGGGTAACTCTCTCCAGTCTCTCGTCTCTCACTCTCTCTCTACAGACTACAGTGCCGATTTTGCCGTCGATTTTCATCGATTTTTCACTCTCTCTTCTTAGATCAGCTCTTCTTACTACTCGGTCGGTGACTCGCGCCTCCACCACCGCCACCGCACCGCCTCACCTCCGCCTCCGCCCGCTACCTCCGTGGCTCCGCCTGCTCTCCCTCGGGTCTCAAAAGTCAAGACTCTCAACGACTCTCACTCACACGAGTCACACCGATGCAATCCCTCTCACTAACAACTCCGAACTCTGAAGAAAGGTAACCGACTAACCGGCGTAATCCCTCTCTCTCTCTACAGTACTTGTTCTTGTTGATAGATTTCTTGACGAATTGCTCCATGTTTTTGTTTTCATGGCTGTTTCCAGTAAATTAATTACGCCATTCTCTTAAAATTCGGAGGTGAATCGATTTCTTGAAAATGGGCCTTGCTCAGTACTCTACCCATGCAATTCGTTTTAGTTTATTCAATTTCTTACCATTCATTTGTTTGTTCAATGTCTTAGCGATGCATTCGTAGCTATTTTCGGTGAGTTAATTAGCCTGATGTTGTCCCTGAAACTGTTAGGGTTCTGTTCTGTATGTAGCATATGAAATTAGATTGATAACCTAGATGGTTGTGATTATTATATGTTTTTAGCTTGAAATTATATTCACTCTGCATGTAGCATTGGGACATAGTTTGCTGAAGTTGGATGTCCCTTTTATTCTGGTTCCCATGATCACACAAGGAAAGTGAAATTCAACTTAATACAGAAATTAAAGCTCAAAGAGAAACAAAAGAGTTTGTGAAGGCAAATCAAAGAAACATATTGGGCTCAATTAATGGTATATCTCAAACACAAAATACTTGAACTAAAAAAAGATGGGCAAAGGTGAGAAACTGAGAATCATGAAATGACACAATTCATGGGCAGAAAAGAACTTGAATCAACCACGACATCATTGATAAAGTCTCACATGAAAGTGATTCTGGAATGATGACCAAGAAACAGCAAACTGAACAAGGACCCACAAGAATTAACAAAAGGGAGATGAAAATCAATTCTAAAAATTAATGGGTATTGTTCATTTGGCCAAAGAAATGAATCCCCAATTGCATAAACAAGCAGCTTTAAAGAGAGATTCTAGTGAAAATCCATTAATGGAGAATAAGAGTAATTTTGTAGACATACCAGAAATTGGAGATATGTACTTGGGCTGAAACTTGGAGAAGAAGGGGTTGAATAATTTGCATACATGAGTCTATGATGAAGAATACAGATGTATATGTTGTCCCTGAAACTGTTAGGGTTATGTTCTGCATGAGATTTTCAAAAATGAATATGCAAATAGACTAATAGGCTTCTCATGTAAATAATGTTGAATCTATGGGAATTATAGGGTTCTATTCAGCTCATTTTGAAAGATGTAATTATCTCGTATGAGGTTTAATTGTTGGTGAAGCTGAAAGGGTGAGTGAAGTGTCCATTTTTTGGCATTATGAAAAAAAAAACCAGAAAGAAAAATTGAATGAGAAACTTTAGTTGGCATATAGTCTTAAGAAAGAAAAATTGAATGAGAAACTTTAGTTGGCATATAGTCTTAAAATTGAATTCATTTTACTCTTACTTTTTATAACTATTTTAGTGGTTGAAGTTTATTATTATTACTTCGATGGTTGAAGTTTTCCGGTTAATGAATTGTTTTTATGTTGTTTCCCTTCTTGGCTTCATGGATATATGTCACTTACAAATTCTTATCCTATTAAATATTTTCTTTTTGTTTTTGTTTTTAATTCTATACAGAGATCAAGTATGGATGATCAAATAAATTTGAGTGACGTTGATGGTGATGATGTCGTCGAGATGGATGCAGAAACATTCACCACCACATCTACAAATGAGCCAAAAAAAAAACAAGGAAGCTTCGATCAAATGTTTGGAAAATCTTTGAGAAGATTCCGTTACAAGATGACAACATTCAAAGAGCAAGGTGTAAATTATGCAAAAATGTCTATAAAGCTGATAGCAAGAATGGAACTGGCACATTAAGTCGTCATATGAAAAATTGCCCAAGAAGAAATGCACGTGATGTGGATCAGCTACTCCTTGGTGGGGATCAAGGATCGATGTCTTTGAAAGTATGTAAGTTTGATGGTGAGCATTTTCGCGAGTTAGTAGCTACTGCTATTGTCATGCATGATTTACCATTTCAGTTTGTTGAGTATGATGGGATTCGAACATGTTTTGATTATTTGTGTCCAAATCTTCATTGTGTGTCTAGAAACACAATTAAGGCTGATATTCTTACTATGTATGCAAGAGAAAAAGTTAGGATGCAATCTATGCTAGAATCAGCTCCTGGTAGGATTTCTTTGACATCTGATTGCTGGAGTAGTATCACTACGGATGGTTATCTAAGTCTTACGGCTCATTTCATTGATATCAATTGGAGTTTGCAAAAAAGGGTGCTTAATTTTTGTTTTTTACCTCCTCCACATAGTGGTGTTGCTTTGTGTGACAAAATCATTTCATTGGTACATGAGTGGAATATTGATAGCCCTTTGACTTTGGACAATGCTTCTGCTAATGATGTGTCTACTGATTTGTTGATGAATCATTTCAAAGGATCACTTGTTGCAAATGGAAAACTTTTTCATGTTCGTTGTTGTGCACACATTGTTAATTTAGTGGTTCAAGAGGGATTGAAAGATATTGATAAATGTGTGCATAAAGTCCGTGAAAGTGTTAAGTATGTGAGAGGGTCTCAATCAAGGAAGGTAAAGTTTTTGGAGGTTGTGAGTCAAATGCAATTGGACTCTAAAAGAGGTTTGAGACAAGATGTGACAACAAGATGGAATTCTACTTACCATATGCTTGAAAGTGCTTTGTTTTATCGACGTGCATTCTGCCATCTAGCCTTACTTGATTCAAATTATAAGCATTGTCTTGATGCATTAAAGTGGGACAAGGTGGAGAAGATATGTGATTTCTTGGCTTTGTTTTATGAGATAACTAATATTTTTTCTGGAACAAAGTATCCCACTTCGAACTTGTATTTTCCGTGTGCTAGTACATGTTATGAGTATTTGCAAAGGAATGCTGAAAGTGATGATGTGTATGTCAAGGATATAGCCTTAAGGATGCTTCCAAAATTTGATAAGTATTCGTCGGAGTTTAGTTTGGTTTTGGCATTGGCAGTGGTTGAGATCCTCGGTATAAACTTGATTTTGTGGATTTTGAATATGAAGAGATCTATGGTTACAATGGTTCTCCTGCAATTTTGAAAGTCAAGGAGACTTTGTTTAGTTTGTTTGCTCAATATGAAAAGAGACCCGATATGAATCATGTTCGTGAATCTAGCAATCCCATTTGTGGTAATTCCAAGGAAACTTCTAACATTCTACGAGATGAAAGAAAAAAGAAGTTGATGGTAATTTTTCTATTCTTTTGATCTTTTCTTATTTTTATATGTTACTCTTAACTTTTCCAATTTTTAATTAACTCTTTTAGTACAACTTGTTTTTTGTTTTTCTATAGAAATTCAGGACATTCAATAATGATGGTGCTTTTGGTGTTCACAAATCTCAATTAGAGCTTTATTTGGATGAGCCAAGATTGAATTGTGAAGACCATCTTGATATTCTTGATTATTGGAGATCAAATCAATATCGGTATCCTGAAATTGCAGCTATGGCTCGAGATATTTTATGCATTCCAGTTTCAACTCTTGCATCTGAAGCATCATTTAGTGTAGGAGGACGAGTACTCGATCAATATCGTAGTGCACTAAAACCAAACACAGTGGAGGCAATAATATGTACAAGAGATTGGCTATTTGGCGATAAATGTAAGGGTATCTCTTACTTCTTTAATTTGCAAACAAGCTTTAACTGTCAATTTAATCTTCATTACAATGTATTTTTTTAGTTTCTTGCTGATAATATTTATGAATGCATGTAGATCATCACTCGTTGAAGACTGAAGAGCTCACTGAAGATATCATGAACTTGGATATTAATGATGCTGATGATCCTTCCCCAGGACCAGGCTCTAGTTTGGGTAGCACATCCAACAATGTAAGTAAAAATTTGAATAATTGGTACTTATTTAAATTTGATTAAATCATATTGTTGGATATTTTAAGTTTTTTTAACTAGCTTTATGACATCTATATGAATAGGTTGGTGAACGTTGAAGTGGATTGAATCATCGGATAAACGAATGAAGTTGAAGTCTTAACTGTTTTTGGATCATTTGTGTAATCTTTAGACATTTTTTGTAATCTTTTTAGACTATGTTTGTGATTTGCACTTCTAGTTTAGTTGTTGACTAGTGGGTTTGGTACTTTTGGATCTTTGGTGCATCAATTCCTATTTCCTACCGCCCTATCATTCCCAATTTCCTAATTTCTAGTCTTAACTTGTTGAATAGTTGGCTTGTGATTTTGTATTTTTGTGTAGTTGTATGTTTTGTAGCTGGCTCACCTCTTGTTGTGCAAGAATAGTGATGGGAATGATTGAATGTTGATAGATAATTTATTTTAGAAATTTATAATTATTTTTATTTTAAAAATCTTGCCTAACGGGCTTATCGTGCCTAACAAAAAAAAAACCCGACCGTTTTTGCTTAACGTGTCGTGCCGTGTTTTCGGGTTTTTATCATGCCGTGTTTGGGTTATGGTTTTAGGCACGATAACCTTATCGTGCCGAAGCTTATCGTGTCGTGCCTTTATCGTGCTAGCCCGATAAGGGCACGACACGACCGATTTGCCACCCCTATCAAGAACCATACGCTTCACTCCATTGGTAGAAGGAATGCAAACTCTACCTCGAAAAGTCAAGATACCACTGCTATTCATCGCAAACTCGGAAGTCTTATTCTCACCCAATCCATCAATAATCTTCATAAAATATGGATCTAACACTTGTGCCTTCTTGATCAACTCAAACAATATATGGGTAGCACGAATGCTAAAAAAGATAATATCACGCTCGTTCTCAATAGGACCCCACTCACGAGCATCCTCTAATATTTTCCACTCTCTCATCATCATACAAGACATAAAAGCCTTCCTACTTAAGGCATCTGCAACAACATTTGCTTTCCCCGGATGGTAAAGAATAGTACAATCATGATCGTTCAGCTTCTCCATCCAACGCCTCTGTCTCATATTCAACTTTTTCTGCGAGAAGAGGTACTTCAAACTCTTATGATCGGTGAACACTTCAAACTTCTCCCCATAAAGGTAATGTTTCCACTTGTGAAGCGCGAAAATAATTACTGCTAACTCAAGGTCGTGTGTAGGATAATTCTGCTCGTAAGGTGACAACTTCCTCGAAGCATAAGCAATAACCCTTCCATTCTACATAAGCAGGCAACCCAAGCCTTCTAATGAAGCGTCTCTATAGATCACAAAGTTATCACATCCACTAGGCAATGCTAAAACAGGAGTTGTAGTCAATCTCCTCTTCAACTCTTGAAAACTAGCCTCGCACTTATCACTCCAAATAAAAGTAGACTTTTTCTGAGTCAAGTTCGTCATAAGAGTAGCAATCTTGGAAAATCCCTCAATAAACCTACTGTAATAACCCGCCAAGCCCAAGAAACTACGGACTTCGATCACTGTACTAGGGGTCTTCCATTTAGTAATTGCCTCCACTATAGATGGATCCACCGCAATACCAGCACTAGAAACAACGTGCCCAAGAAAAGAGACTTGCTCGAGCCAACAATCACACTTACTAAATTTAGCAAAAAGTTGCTTCTCTCGCAACAGGGAAAGAACCACTGTCAAATGATTAGCATGTTCCTCTCGTGACTTTGAGTACATTAAGATATCGTCGATGAAAACCACAACAAAGCAATACAAATAGTTATGGAATACCTAATTCATCAAATCCATGAAAACTGCAGGTGCGTTTGTCTACCCAAACGGCATCACCACAAACTCATAATGACCATAACGTGTCTAAAAAGTTGTCTTCAGAACATCCTCCGCCCGAACTCTCAACTGGTGATAACCACACCTCAAGTCTAGCTTGGAATACACCACTGACCCCTGAAGTTGATCGAAGAGATCATCAATGTGAGGTAAAGGGTACTTGTTCTTAATAGTAACATGATTCAACTACCTATAATTGATACACAACCGCAAGCTACCGTCCTTCTTTCTCACAAACAACACCGGTGCACCCCACGGAGATACACTCTGCTTAATGAACTCCCTATCAAGAAGTTCCTGTAACTGCTCCATCAGTTCCCTCAACTCTACAGGAGCCATTCTGTATGGTGCCTTGGAAATAGGTGAAGTCCCTGGCAATAACTCAATGCAAAATTCTACCTCTCGATCGGGTGGTAAAGCATACTCGGTTCGAGAATACGTTGGGAAACTCACTAACAACTAGGACCTCCTCTAGTGAAGTAGTAGGCATACTAGTATCGATCACACAAGCTAAATAACCCGTAAACTCTTGAGATAAAAGCTTCCTAGCTCGTAAAGCAGAAATAACATGTATGCTATTCATGGCATGATCACCCGTAAAAACAAAGTCCGGAATACCGGGCATGGCAAAAGTAACTCTCTTACGACGGCAATCAACTAGAGCATGATAAGTACACAACCAATCCATACCCAAAATCAAATCAAAGTCCCGAATAGGCAAAACTACAAAATCCGCATGCAAGACTCGATCACATACAAGCACATCACAAGTCTTATAAACCTCTGACGCCAACAAATGATCACCCAATGGTGTAAACACTTTAAGCACGTAAGGCAACTAAGAAGGTAACATCCACAAATGCTCAATGAAATGCGATGCAACATAGGAATGAGAAGACCCCAGATCTATAAGAGCTCGAGCCCTATGATCGAAGACTGAGAGAATACCTCCAATGATTGTGGTCGACTCCGGAACACCATGCTGATCAAGTGCAAATACACGAGCTTGCGCCTTAGGATGGCCATCATTATCCCTCTTGGCACCCGACTGCTGAACGGAACCCACGGACTGAGTAGCCTTAAACTTAGGACAATCCCTCATCCGATGGTTTGCATCTCCACATCCTAGACATTGCCCAAGTCTGGTCCTACAATCATTATACGAATGCCCCGACTTGTAACAATAGGAACACCCAACAGGTTCACTCCGCTAACCTTGCTTCCCTTTCGAAGATGGAGCACGACTATCACAACTCTCGGACGAACGCCTAGTCTGTCCATCTGACTACTACCTAGACCAGCCACCATTGCGATGGTTGCCCTGATGACTGGACCGATTACTCAAAAATTGACCTCTCCCAGAATGCTGCGAGGTCACCTGAGACAACTACAACGACGGCTGCTGATGCAAGGACTGCATAGTAGACTTCTGCCTGTGCTCCTCTATGTCCCTCTCGATCTCATAGGCGTGATAAACCGCACACCGATAATCTGTCAACTGCAATGATAAGAGCTGTCTCCGAACTCGGTCGGTCTTCACGAACTTGAGTACCCTCTGGGACTCATCCGATACTAGATGTGCACAATAGCGAGACAGCTCGGTGAACTTATCTGAACACTGGGCCTTTGTCATAGAACCTTGTTCTAGATCATGGAATTCCCTCTCTCTTTTCCGCCTCACTACCATAGGTACATAGGAAGCCTTGAACTCCCTCTCGAAATTCAACCAAATCCTTGGAACCCGATTAAGATTCCAGCTTGCTAGCAATACTTTCCACCAATGATTTGCGGCCCCTCTTAGCTTATACACCGCTAACACAACTTTCTCTTCCTCGGTGTAGTCTATATATATTTTGGTTTATGCCTTAGAGGTAAATATATTTCTCCATTTATCATTATTTATTAAGGTATTTATTTATTATGTATTGTTTGTTTATTCATAGTAATGCATCATAAATCCCTTAGAATAAATATGTTATTCTTAAATATTCATAGTCAAGTATTATTATTAATAAGGGCAATAATAATACACGGAGACTAGTATGTGTTAAGACTCATATAGTTTATATCAGTCTACACATGGGTGCGTGTTAGGTGTAACGACCTTGACCCGCATTGACCGCATGGATCGTTACGTGAGTGTCATGAGTGAATGTGTTTGTTGTCCTTCTACTTGAAGTCGTTATATACCCTAGATGAGGAGTTGTATACCGATGAACGTCATTCTATAACAAGGTGATTATAAAGTCGGAAATTGGATATGCCACGAATCATGCTGAGGGATATGAATGATATAGATATAATTTGTTCATCCTACATAACAGGAGTATAATATTTATGGGTCCCTTGATGAGTGAAACTTAAGTAAATGCATGGTCGTGCTCAAATAAATCAATATGAGATATTAAGTTTATTTATTTATTATATAAGTCTACTCGGAGATCAAGAAAATAAGATTAAATCATAATAAGGATGACAAGTTCCATGCCTTGTGTTTAATCAAATATTTGGACAAAGGAAAAAAGAACTATTTTGGTCACAATCAGTTATTTGTAATCACTGATAATACTTATTACTTTGGTAGCAATGATGTATTGCTAGATGTCGCACATTGTTTATAATTAATTATATATTTGATATAGTAATTAATTATTGCCAACGTAATTTAGGAACCTATTGGGTCACACACTTAGAATGAGTTTGACTGGAATTTATTTGGGTCATTAATCAGATTAATGGGCTTAATGTAAAATAAAATTGAGACCACAATATAGTCCTAGTTATAAGACTATGACTTATAATGGCCGGTCCATATCTCTCTTTCCATATATAGGAGGTCTTCTTGATGTAAAAGAAGGAATGTTAGACACACAATAGGATTTAGGGTTTGGTGAAACACTAAATTCGTAGAGAGAAAAAATTAGGAATTAGTTTTTCATTAGATGAAGGGTTTCCTACTTTGATTCAACAAGTGTCTAGCACAGACTTGTTGGATTAATCATGTCCAATCCATTCGTATAGATACCATAGAGAAGCCATACAAATCGTTTGTTACGGTGATCGAGATTCAAACGTGATTCTATTGAAGATTGATCGTTTCAATATTCGGGTGTGTATCTTAAATCTAATTTATATTAATTCGCATGGATCTTGGGATGGTTTTTGAAATTAAAGTTTTGTTATTCCGCATTGTTAATTTCGATTAAAACTCAACAGTGGTATCAGAGCTACTTGCGATTATATAAATTGATTTGTATCAATTGTTGATACTATAAAATTGTTTTATGTATAAACTATAAACCCTAATCGAAAAGAGTTTCGAGGAAAAAGATTAAAGTTGTATAGATAATTGCAAAGAGTTGCAATATTATTTTGTGTGTAATAAAACTGTTTTATATGATCTAATTGTTTGGGATAAATTTTGGAGAATGTTTCTAAAGAAAAAAAATTGTAGCAATTTTTGGAAAAGAAAGAAGAACAGTTTTGGAGGCAACATGAATGCGAACAGGAAGTTGTTCATTTTTGGAAAAGAAAGAAGGACAGTTTTGGAGGCAACATGAATACGAACAGGAAGCTGTTACATAATTGGTATGTGATTTGGTTTTGGGTTTTATTATATATATTTATATTTACTCGTTTTATTCAATTGCATTGGATTGCACTTTTAATTATATGATGGATATAATTGCATGGTGCGTGGATATGGCCCAAGTTTTCTTTATACGATGGTTGATGGTTCTTTTATTTTATTTATTTAAAATATGACATTCTTGTCGTGCCTCTCTATATGCATTCTGAATGTAAATTTTCTTCTCATCTGAATCCCCTCATATGTTAAAACAAGGTTTCTAAATTTTGTAATTTATTTTGAGAAGACGGAGACCATAGAAAGCAAAGGAGAACTTGGATACAACGGAAGCACTTGGAGAAGTTCTTCATTTTTCTCGATTCGACGCTTTTGTTCAAACTTCTCGCTTTTGTTCAAACTTCTCGATTGCTTGAGAAAATCGTTTAACTAGGGGTCATATCCATGTCACGTAATTGTTATATGATGTATATACGTGGTGCATGATATAATTGTGTAGTATTATTTGATGAGATCAAATAACTTTAAAATCCCTCTTTAAAATATTAAGTTTATGTCTTCCAAATATGTGACACTCGTCATGGTCAAGATCATTCAATGGTAGGTATGCTAAAGCATGAATACATTGATTTATCTTAGATGGGACATGATGGAATAAGTTAGTAATATTCAATTGTCATATAATTGGGTCCAACTTAACTAAGCTAAAGGAATTAATTCGATTGTAAGCTTAGAGACATGTAATTGGGATATAATCTATAAGATAGATTTGAATAAAGAGTTATTCGCCCAATTGATCCAAAAGTTACATGGTGATGTAATTGAAAATTATTTTCTACCTAAATAATCAAAACTTGGGTGATCGATCAGCCAAAGCTGACTTGAGATGAGATGAAATATAGATCTTGGCCCACTAGAAAAATATTTAATATTTTTCTGAATTAATGGTGAGGGTCATTAATTTGATATAAAATAGTGGGAGCTATATTTATAGAGTCCTTAAATATAGTTTGTATTAATTTAATGATACTTATTTATGTATATTTTTGTGATAGATATTCATGACTGCTAATACTCAAACTCAAATTTTATCGTTGCGATCAGTCCTTGAGAAGGACAAGTTGTCTCAGAATAACTTTCTAGACTGGTACAGAAACGTGAGAATTGTTCTCAAAGGGAAAAGAAGAAGTATGTGCTTGAGAAGCAATACCCCAAAGAGTTGAAAAGCAATAAGGGAAGCAGGGCTTCCACTTCATGTATTTTTGTTATAGAAATCAATCTTTCTACTACTTCATAATGGGTATTGGATACCGGTTGTGATTCTCACATTTGTACAAATGTGCATGAACTAATGAAAAGTAGAAGATTGTCGAAGGGCGAGGTGGACCTACATGTTAGACATGGAGCAAAAGTTACTACATTACCTGTAGGAACTTATTTTTGACCTTGCCCTCTGGAGTTGTAATAGAATTAGACAATTGCTACTACGTCCCTGCTATTAGCAGGAATATTATTTCGGGTTCTTGTTTGGACAAGAAAGGCTTTTCATTTATTATTAAGAACAATAGTTGTTCTATTTATTTAAATGAAGTGTTTTATGTTAGTGAAAAATTGTCTAAAAATGGACTTTATGTTCTTATTCTTGATACCTCTATCTATAACATAAATACCAAGAGGTTTAAATAGAATTATTTGAACCCGACATACCTTTGGCACTAACGTTTAGGCCATATAAATGAAAATTTGTATTTCAAGACTCCGATGGATTCTTGGACTCATTTGATTCTGAATCTTATGAGGTATTTGAAGCTTGTTTATTGGGCAAGATGACTAAGTCCACATTCACCGGTCAAGGTGAAAGGGCTAGTGATCTTTTGGGTCTTGTACATACAGATGTATGTGGTCCACTAAACACAAGTGGAAGAGGTGGTTGGCATTACTTCATCACATTTACCGATGCTCTCAGTAGATATGGATTTGTTTATCTTATGAAACACAAATCAGAATCCTTTGAAAAGTTCAAGGAATTCAAGAATGAGGTACAAAACCAGCTTCGTAAAAGTATAAAAGCACTTCGATCTGATCCAAGGGTGAATACTTAAGCCAAGAGTTTGATGATAATCTAAGGGAGTGTGGGATTCTATCCCAACTCAATCCACATTTTAACGCCATAATGGAACAGTGTGTCTGAAATGAGGAATCAAACTTTGTTAGACATGGTTTTATGTATGATGACTCATGTTGTTTTTACAGACTCTTTTTGGGGACATGCACTACTATATATAACAAATTTAATCATTAATCGGGTTTCCCTATTCAAAAGACACCATGTGAGATGTAGACTGGGAAGTGTCTCAATATGCCTTTCTTGAAAATTTAGGATTGCGAAGCTTATGTAAAACGTTTACAATTTGATAAGCTTGACCTTAAATTATGGGAGTATATTAAAGAAACAAAAGGATACTATTACTACAATCTAGTTGAGAACAAAGAGTTTGTTGCTCGAATTGGTATATTCCTAGAAATGAGAGTTTATCTCTAAAAGAACAAGTGGGGAAATGATAAACCTTGTGTTTACAAGAAAACTAGTGGGAGGTCAGTAATATATTTGGTCTTGTATGTAGACGACAAACTATTCATTGGAAATAATATCCCTACCTTGCAGTCTGTTAAAGGTTGGCTATGGAAATATTTTTCAATGAATGATTTAGGAAAGGCATCCTATATTCTAGGAATATTAGATCCATATAGATGGACCAAGAAGGTTGCTTGACCAAATGTATTGTACGCTTTGAGCATGACAAGCTGAGCACGTACTAGTCAGATCCAGGTGATGGTCATTAGATTGCTATGAATAATATTCTAAAGTACTTGACAAGGACTAAGGATACATTCTTGATTTATGGAGGCGATGACAAGATCATTGTAAAGGGTTACATTGATGCTAGCATTCAAACCGATAAAGATAATTATCAATCGCAGTTAAGGGTTTATGTTTTGCCTTTGAAAGAGGAGTTGTCCTCTTGCTTAGCGGAAGCATGATAGTCACAATGAATCTATGGGCATTAGAAATGCTCCAGATTGAGTCTAGTGCAAGTGGGAGATTGTTAGTTTATGCCCTAGAAGCAAATCTATTTCTCCATGCATCATTATTTATTGAAGTATTTATTTATTATGTATTGTTTGTTTATTCATAGTAATGCATCATAAAGCCCTTAGAATAAACATGTTATTCTTAAATATCCATGGTCGAGTATTATTATTAATAAGGGCAATAATAATACACGAAGACTAGTATGTGTTGTGACTCATATAGTTAATATCAGTCTACACATGGGTGCGTTTTAGGTGTAACGACGTAATGGATTGACCCGCATGAGAATGCTACGTGGATCATTACGTGAGTGTCATAAGTGATTCTCATAGTGACAAATGTGTTGTTGTCCTTCGACTTGAAGTCGTTATATACCCTAGATGAGGAGTTGTATATTTTGATACCGATAAACGTCATTCTGTAACAAGGTGATTATAAAGTCGGATATTGGATATGCCACGAATCATGCTGAGGGATATGAACGATGTAGATATAATTTGTCCATCCTACATAACGGAGTATAATATTTATGGGCCCCTTGATGAGTGAAACTTAAGTAAATGCATGGTGTGCTCAAATAAATCAATATGAGATATTGAGTTTATTTATTTATTATATAAGTCTACTCGGAAATCAAGAAACCAAGATTAAATTATAACAAGGATGACACATTCCATAACTTGTGTTTAATCAAATATTTGGACAAAGGGAAAAGAACTATTTTGGTCACAATCAGTTATCTGTAATCACTGATAATTCTTATTACTTGGGTAGCAATGATGTATTGCTAGATGCCGCTCATTGTTTATAATTAATTATTTGATATAGTAATTAATTATTGCCAACGTAATTTAGGAACCTATTGGGTCACACACTTAGAATGAGTTGGACTGGAATTTATTTGGGTCATTAATCAGATTAATGGGCTCTAGGTAAAATAAAATGGAGACCACAATATAGTCCTAGTTAGACTAGGACTTATAATGGCCGGCCCATATCTCTCTTTCCTATATATATATATAGGAGGTCTTCTTGATGTAAAAAAAGGAGTGTTAGACACACAATAGGATTTAGGGTTTGGTGAAATACTAA
Source organism: Codonopsis lanceolata (assembly GCA_013146195.2). Lineage (NCBI taxonomy): Eukaryota > Viridiplantae > Streptophyta > Magnoliopsida > Asterales > Campanulaceae > Codonopsis > Codonopsis lanceolata. The sequence continues at coordinate 12,671,384 of CM028381.1, read as the reverse complement.
ATTCGTAGGGAGAAAAAAATTATTGATTTGTTTTTCGTTAGACGAAGGGTTTCCTACTTTGACTCAACAATTGTCTAGCACAGAATTGTAGGATTAATCCTGTTCAATCCATTCATGTGGATACCATAGAGAAGCCGTGCAAATCGTTTGTTACGGTGATCATGATTCTATTGAAGATTTATCATTCTAATATTCGGGTATGTTTCCTAAATCTAATTTATATTAATTCGCATGGATCTTGGGATGGTTTTTGAAATTAATTTTTTGTTATTTCACCTTGTTAATTTCGATTAAAACCCAATAATATATATATATATATATATATATATATATATATATATATATATATATATATATATATATATTAAACGTCATTATTAAGAGATCGGAGATAAAAAAAACCAGGGCGAAATTTGAAGAGCAAGCGAATAAGTTTTAGCATTGGTGCCAAGTGGGCGTTCATTTAGTTCATCATAATTAATGGTCACAAATGGGCATACCCATTTGTGCCCACTTAAAATGTTGGGTGTGCCCATACCCATTATTTGTTGGGTGGTCTGGGCGGGCGAATGGGTGTGAGAAAAATTTGTCACCTCTAGTAATAATGGTAGAAGTCTTTTACCAAAAGACTTTAAAAATCAACATCACTTTCTAACAATTGTATGATATATCTCTTTTATTGGTAATTAATAATAATATTTTTAAAATAACATCAATTTCTAACCAATGTGGGATACATCTTTTCTATTGGTAATAATAGTAAAATATTTTGTAATCAATGTAAGCTACATCTCTTGTAAAAGTGAAAGTTTTTAGTCTAAAGTCTTTAAAATCTAACATTTTCTTTTTAAACAATGTGTTATACATCTCTTTTATTGGTAATAATATGAAATAATTAAAATTAACATCATTTTCTAACTAATGTGAGATATACATTTTCTATTGGTAATAATGGTTTAAATCTTTTATCAAATGACTTTGAAAACCAACATCACTTTCCAACCAATGTATGATACATCTTTTTTATTGGTACTTAATAATAGTATTTTTAAAATCAATGTCAATCTATAACCAATGTGGGATACATCTCATCTATTATTGAAAAATTGATGTTTTTAGTGAAAAAAATTGTGCAACTTGAAGCACGGATTTCTTTACGTGTCATTTGTTTGTTGGTAAAAGTAATTACGCAAATGTGTTCTACTTATTGAGAGTATCGAAATGATATATTTATTTGTCCAAATCAAGTTTTGGATAAATAAGATATCAAGACTTAAAGTAGAATACTTGTTAAAAAATTAGTGTTTTTATTGAAAGAAATTGTGCAACTTGAGGCACAAATTTCTTTACGTGTCATATGTTTATTGGCGAAGGTAATTGCGCAAATGTCTTCTACTTGGTGAGAGCATCGAAATGATATATTTATTTGTCTAAATCGAGTTTTTGATGAATAAGATATCAAGACTTAAAGTATAATACTTGTTAAAAATAATTAGTGTTTTTAGTGAAAGAAATTATTCAACTTGAGACACAAATTTTTTATGTGTCATTTGTTTGTTAGAAAAAGTAATTGTGCAAATGTGTTCTACTCGGCAAGAGCATCAAAATGATATATTTATTCGTCCAAATCATGTTTTGGATGAATAAGATATCAATGTTTAAAGTATGGTGTTAGAAATGAGTCATTAGAAGTAATGTCTCACCTTAAAGAGTTTTGTCCCACATTGGTCAGAAGTAATGGTAGTTGCAAGAGGCTTTAAATATAAGTCTTCTATTATTGACAATAGAAGAAGTTATATATATTAATACTAACTAATTTTTTTAACCCGTGCGTTTAACGCACGTCAACTAAATCGTACATAAACAAAATAAGGAGAATCGGTTTATTAACAATTACACATAAGTATATCATTAATCATTATAGATCTAAAAAATTTCCTTATACACAACATTTTTATCTTATTAGTTGGGTTTTCATCTTCACCACATATCAATATCTTCAAACCAAAAATAATTTGTTATTCTAGAAACTACGACATATAACTGTCAATGGCTAAATACTGTTTTTTTCAAAAAAAGACTTACGTGCAATTATTGACTTTGACACTTGTTAATTATCATTGCATATGATACTAGTAATGTAAATTGTCTTTCGGAACTTGAAAGACAGTCTTACATCGGATAGAGTTAATGACAATCTTGGGATAAAAACAATTTCTCCAACATTTCTTCCTTTCAAAAAATTTGTTTCAACGATGTGATCCCCAAGATTTATAATGATTAGTCTTGTTCCATTACACAATCCTGCAATATGGTCAATGTTTCTCAATAACATTACTAGAACACTAATTTTAAGTGTCAATTCATGGTCTGATAATCCCGAACATTTTATACTATTTAAAAGCTCTGTATAATGAATGTTTTCGAACAAACTTGAATTTTGCCTTAAAAGTGTCACTTTGCATTTTAATAAAAATTATTACCTTTTTTCACTTAAAAATATACTTTTTCCCTTAAATGTGTTGATGTGGCAAAATCACAGCTTGGGCCGTCCTTGAGTTGGGTAGGATATCTGAGCTTTGGATCTCCTTCCTTGAGCCTGTTAAGAACACAAGAAAACCTGAGTGGAAGTGCAAGACAGGGCCTCGCGAAACCCCTCCGGCGTGAGAGTAAGTCTTGTGTGAAAATTTGAAAGCAAATTGACAGAGTGTCGAGGCTCAAGAAAGTGTGTGTGTGTACCTTGTTAATGATGATGGAGAGGTATTTATAGGTCTTCAATGTGATTGAATCCGTATAGGATTCAGTTTTCATAGTTACCAAATCAATCAAGGAGAGAATCCCTTGATTTTAGGCATAATAGGCGGCTGACCGCGTAGATGTAGGAGCAGATAAGACAAGTATCCTACTCAAGTATGGAAACCTTTGACTTGTCTTGGAGAGCAAGCCTTCGATGTTTCCCATTTGATGTGTGCCCGGACGAGCAGGGCTCTACCCGACTATTCCACTTGCATTGCTCTTGAACTTGTTATAGGTCCGGGAAAGGCGGGCCAACGCCGACCAGTTTGGAGGAGATGAATCTGGTTTCTTTGCTAAATATGTGTGATGTCCGGGCATGGCCCCTGATCGGACAGGCAAGGCCTATGCCCGGCCAGGTTCGAACGGGAGTTACACTGCTCGCTGCTTGATGCTTCCATTACTTTGCTCGCTAGGCCTGTGGGGGCCATATGCATTGTGCTCGTGTCTTGCTCGTGACCGGGTTTGGGCCGGGCATATCAGTGGCCCCTAGCTCCTTGTCTGGCGAGCATTGATGCTCGGAGCGGGGAGCGTTTATATTGCATGTTCACACGAACTCCAACACTTGTGAATTTTTAAGAAGTCAATAACTGGGCCGAGTGTACTGGCAGAAAGATTTGGAACTTTAGCTGGCAGATAGCTGGAGCGTGCCGAGGAAGCTTGTTGCCAAGAGCGTGCCCGGCGCGTGGGCGAAGAAGGAGCGTGAGCCGCCAGCAGCAGGGGTGACTTGACGGGGCACGAAGCATGAAGGGCCGCATTTAATGCTTCGTGATGATGGGCCGCCAACCCTAGGTGCCGTTTCGGGCCTCGCGCTTTCCCTCCGAAACCGTTCAGAACCCGGCCTATAAAAGGCACACTCTACTTCCTCTTTTCTCTTTTATCGTCCTCAAGCTTTTAGAGAGAAGAATTTCTGGGAAGCGTCATACTCGACGGTCGCTCCTCCGCTTCCAAAGATCCATCCAATTCCCAAGGTTTGTAGTCTTCGTATCGGTCCAAGTTTTCGTGGGATTGCTTTGAGCAGGCACATTGTTCCAGAAAAAACAGTAAGCTCCTAACCTTTCCCCCATTATGCTTTCGACTTTTCTGGCTTTTCTGGGTTTTGGGTTGACTTTTGGCTTTCTTCCATCATTTTCTTCTATCTCCATTAGGGTTTAAAAGGGTAGGACCGCCCTTAGGTAGAGATCGAGGAATAGACCCCGTGGTTTTGCTCGCTAGGCGGGCCTGGCCCCTTTGGTTGACCTAGACTTAGGATTTCTTTCCCCCTTTTGCCTTGCCAGTTACCCGGGCAGGATACTGATACCCATTTCCCTCGATCTCTTTGTAGATGTCTGACATGTCTGAAAATGACCGCGAGGCTTTTAGCTACGGCAGGAAGAACGACTCGCTAAGCAACGAAAAGTCCCCTTCCATTGGCAATGATTGCGATGAGGGAGCCAGATCCGTGGTCGGGCCAACGGTAGGCGTGTTACTACCCCCATATATAGTCGACCTAACTGATTCCTCCAGCGAGGAAGATTCCGGCGAGGAGAGTGTGACCGGGGGCTTTACTGTTCTTCGTTGGAGGGTGCTGGTCTCGGATCTTGGAAAACTGTTGAAAACTGGATCTTGATGCCGGATTTCTTGATGTTTGCATATATGGAGATCGGTTTTCCCTTGAGCTCTGTAAGTTTGTATGGGTGATAAAGTTCAAAATGAGGGGAGTTTCCCATCTTTTATACCTGGTAAAGCCGGCGGTTGGTGGTCACTCATCATTAGGGCTCGCGTTACGAGGCTCACTTCTCGAGGCAGCATTTAATGGCTTGTTGAAAAACGGGCTTGTCTCTTCAAAAAAAAGTGGCGGCTGACGACTTGGCTTTCTAAGTACGTTTCCCTAAAAATCTTTTGGGCAACGGTCTGTTTAAAATTTTTGCTCGATGATGGTTTGATTCACACGCTGAAAGATTCAATTACTCTTTGGAAGATATTTTTGAATTCTGAGTTCATCTCTTCGCCTCGAGCATGAATACTCGATGGACAAGGAGTAGGGGCTACTGAGCTGCCCAGCCCAATAGGCCCAAGCCATAAGTCACATGCCGGCACATGACCACAACTTAGTCAAGCGAGCATCCTAAGGTCAAAGCTATGGAAAGAAGGTTAGAGGTTTCTTGTACATTGCGAGCAGGGTCTCGACCTTTACCGAGCAAGATGTCACCGAGCTGGGGGCTTAACCAGCGAGCAAAAGTATGTCGCGAGCATGAGTTGTTATGCTCGCGAATTCAAGAGTTGTTGTCAGTTGAGGACGGTTATGTCCGGGAAATTCTCCATTTAGACCGTTGTGGTTAATAGGGGAGTTAATGGGGCAGTTAATATGCCCGCCATCAATGTCATGATCATTAGTGGACAGTTATGAACGGTTATACTTCTCCGGCAACTATAAAAACCCCTGAAAATGAAGGGGAGAGGTACATGATTTTTACTCTTGAGCCAAAACTCTGCTAAATTGTTTACTCTTTGGTTAGTCTTGGACTAATTCTTACGCCGAAGGGCCTTTGAAGAGAGTGCCCCTGCCTAGTTTTACGAGTTGTTCCATTTGATTGCAGAGTGGGGCTTTGGAGATTTACGGATACGTTGAAAGCCAGGTATCCAGTTTTGACGGGTCCAGTGCATCCAGAAGATCTTGGACGCATCAACTGTTAACTATTATTTTTTGTTTTGTAAATTATTTTGATTTTAATAACTTCCATTATATTTTTTTGTTTTATTGACTTCGTAACTATTATTTTTGTTTTATTTTTAAGAATTAGTTTTACGAAAAAAAAAATGTTCCGTAATTTTTTATTATTATTTTGCTAACCTCAGTTTAAATTGTTTTGTTTTATTGACTATGTAACTATTATTTTTGTTCCATCAAATATTTTTATTTTACTAACATATTTTTGTTTTACATAACTATTTTTAAAATTTTGTTTTAAACTTTTGTTCCGTAAATTATTTTTATAAATTTACTAACCTCAGTTTAAATGTGTTGCGTTTACAACTATTTTGTTTATAAAAATAATGTTTTGAAATAGTTTTCCAAACATGTTTACAAGAAAAAAATTACGTTTTGAAAATATTGCGCTTTAAAAACATTGCGTTTAAAAAAAGTTGCGTTTTCAAAACGCTACACCAGACGAGACCTTAGATTGACCTGCACACAACCAGTTGTATATTGAACTTTTTATTTTGATTTTTTATGCGCCAATCAACATAAGTTATGTACATTCAGTGTAATTTCAATATCAATTAGCACTCAATTTTGATTCATCCATATGGGGATAAATACATTTTACACATCCTACTAAACTGCTCAAAAAAGTTAATGCGACCGGGGTTGAAAAATAGATTTTCCCTTTTGGCAAGTCATAATTAAGCAAATCCAACATTTTTGCCCTCCCTCCATTGATGATCCCCATGTGAAATTTTTCTCAAGCTTTTGTTTATGAACTAGAGATATTTAAAGACAACTGTAATTTCAACTATTGCGTAATCACAAAATATATGTAGAGGAAAATAGGTGGTTTGACAATATATAATAAGAGATTAGAGTGTTTACAGGTCGAAAAACATTGAATACACGTTGGTAAAAAGTGTAAAAAAAAAAGTGGATTGAGGATTAGGATAATAAGTCTAACGATTTGGTTAGAGATGTATCCATTCAATTAATTGATAGTATATTTCATTATATATTTTTGTTTCTAATTCGTACCTCAATCATATATAAACGCATACTTTGTAGCAGTACTTGTATTTACAAATGTCATTAAAAAAGTTTGATTAATTATTTTTACTATTTTTCTGAAAACATTTATCAGTATATTTTATATGGACATGTGTAAGCACAACTATTGAACTACACATGCAGGTCAATATTTGTACTAAAGGGTCTAGAGAATTAAGTCAAAATGTTGCAGTTCCATGAAGATCAAATAGTAAAAATAAAAAATAAAAAATACTACATTGCTACTGTTTAGTTTGAAGGGGAGGCAGTTCATATAAGACTCCATAATGGGTCGGGTTCGGGTACCCATTCAACTCCATTTTGAGCTGGCACAAGGGATGGAATGGGGACGACTCAGTACCATCTGGTGTTTCATACTTTCATAGGTTAGTAAAGCAAAATGGCACAATAAACACCGTTTAAGACCATTAGAATTACTTAGATTCGAATGCCACACTTTAACCACGTTTGCCGCCTCCAAACCCAGCTCAACCATACCCACCACCAATCACCAAGCCGAAAGCACTCCAAAAACACATTGCTTATGAAGTTTCTCACTTTATTCTTTTTTAAAAAAAAATCGGAAAAAGACACTTTTGAAGACAGAAAATGTCTTTTTAAATCGCTCAGTCTCATTTTTTTTAAATCAGAAAAAGACACTTTTGAAGGTAAAAAGATTACGATACCCTTAATGAGCATGAGGCGCGCTACGGAAATGAATCACGGTGCATTGACTATTGAACCACGATTCACCAATTTTATTGCATTAATTTTTGTACCGCAATTCAATAGTTTAATTACCTAATCTAATTGCACCGCGATTCATCAATTTTATTGCATTAATTTTTGAATCGCGGTTCAATAGTTTAATTATGTAGTCTAATTATACCGCAATTCATCAATTTTATTACATTAATTTTTGCACTACGGTTCAATAGTTTAATTGCGTAATCTAAATTGTATCGCGATTCATCAATTTTATTGCATTATTTTTTGTATTGCGGTTCAATAGTTTAATTGCGTAATCTAAATTGTATCGCGATTCATCAATTTTATTGCATTATTTTTTGTATTGCGGTTCAATAGTTTAATTGTCGAGTAATGTTAGAGCCACTCAATGAGGACTCAAAATCTTAATGAATCAAATCATGTCTCATCCTTCTTCTTCATTCTCCTCCGTCGTAAGCTTTCTTATTCCTCGTCCTTCGCCTTCGCTCCTACTGTGAAAATCCTCCAACCCAACATATTTTCATTAAAGTTTTGTACTTAATCAATCAGAAAACTCGTTTACCATTCGGGGGCAGGTCGATCCCTGTTTCGTTGCCCAACAATTATGATTTTTCCAATCCAATGTTTTTGTCGGAGATGTTGAAGGGGACGATGACATTTTCGGAACAATATTTCGAAAACTGCTCTTTTGCAAATGAAAAAAAGAACAGGGTACTAGAGGGGTTAATTTTTTTGGAAAAGGGACCAGCCATAATTATGTCGTATATGATAAATAACGGCTAAAATGCATCACTAGTTCTTGAACTTTGGCCAAATCCATCATCAGTCCTCTAACTTCAAAAGTGATCACCATTGACCAAATATCGTCTTTTTTGCTCACCGCTAGTGCTTAGCCCTAACGTCGTTAGTTTATTGCCGTTAAGTGAGCATGTACCGTACCACTCACATGCACAAAAATTGAAGGCAAAACAGACTTATACATTTCAAATAAGGGGTTTGTTTGTTATCATCATCAAAACATGGGGTTATGGATAACATCATAAAAATAAAGAGGTCATCTAAAAAAATCAACTCCCACTGGATTAGTGATGGTGTAGCTGGGTGACAACTGACAAGGAACCAGGAGGTGCTTGGTTCAAATCTTAGCAGATCCACTTTTGTAATTTTTTAAAAGTGGGTGTGGTTTTATTTTGAAATTTTTTATTTTTCCTGCACACCCTTATGTACAACAAAAACTACTTGCATTACATTAAGACCTATTTTGATTAGAGCATCTACAATGCTAATGTGGAGAAAGAAATTAGATGTCACTTAGGATTTATTCTCAGTTTTGAAAGAAAAAAACATTTTCAATGCAAATATAGATTGATGAATGTGGATATGATGTGGCAACCAAATTTGCATTGGAGAGATCCATTTTGATAAAATGTAAATGAAAAGAGAAAAAATGATGCATATGATTACTCATGGTCACGTTGGATCAAATCCATAGTTTCATTGGTGATGCTCTTAACAACCTCGAATGCATTATTCATCTCACTCCTCGAATTCATTATTTTGGCTCGCTAGTTATTTATGTTTTACATAAATAATTCACTTTTAAAAATTATACTTATAATATTCATAACTTTCATCTTTATCTTTCACTTATATAATCGTTATGGTTAAGTATTTTTTTTATTTATTACCAACTTCAATACTACTTATATATGTTTCAATTTTTCACATTCTACTTGGTGGTATAGATACATCATAGTCATCATTATTCTTTTTAAAAACTCTTCTATTGGTTGTTCTTTTTTCTTTTATTTTTATTTTTTATTTTTTTGTCAAATATTATTTTAGTGGCATGCCACATAAGATTTAAATCCACGATTTCATTGGTGATGCTCTTAAGAACCTCGACTGCATTATTCATCTCACTCTTCGAATTCATTATTCTGGCTCGCCAGTTATTTATGTTTTACATAAATAATCAACTTTTAAAAATTATACTTATAATATTCATAATCTTTCATCTTTATCTTTCACTTATATAATCGTTATGATTAAATATTTTTTTTATTTATTACCAACTTCAATACTACTTATATATGTTTTAGGGTTAAGTATACCATTAGTCCCTGAACTTTTGTCAAACTCATTATCAGTTCCCCAACTTCAAAAAGTTTCACCACTGACCAAAGTAGGCATTTTTTGCTCATCGGAGATCCCTAGCCCTAATGTTGTTTGTATATTTTCGTTAAGTGAGCATGTGCCACTCACATGCACAAAATAAGGGGGTCATGTATAACATCATCAAAATAAGGGAGCAATGTGAAAATTTTATACCATCTTCTCCGATCAGGGACTGATGTGAAAAATTTTACCAAACTCTCAATCGTCCCCAAACTCATCAGCACCACCTGTAACACGAGTGTCCCCACCTCCTCAATCATGGGTATCCCCACCTTCACCTTCTCAACTTCAAGTTCCACCATAAGTCATTGGGACTCATAATTCAAATCCTAACACACCGTCAGCCAATGGAGGCATCAGTACTGCAGTTGCAATGAGTATTGGTATAGTACTAGGTTTCATACTGCTTGGTGCAATCAGAGCAACTGCCTGGTGCACGAGCAAGAGAAAGAAAAAGGTCACAGGAATGCCAACCTCGCTGACCTCTTCACCAAACACATGTAATTCCTTAAAAAGTAATGAATTGATCCTTTGGAATAATTTTTCCATTCATCGTTAGGGTTCAGGATTGGGCATAATCTGAGAAAAAATCGATTTCGTGCAAATTTACACAACAAGATTTCAATTTAATGTATTGAACATGCTTGCAAACTTATGTTCTCTACATAGTGTTATTAAGATTTGTGATTTGTGTCCAAATTCAAGCTTACTAAAGACACATAGATCGCCAGTGATACTAGTCGTTCTGCCGGTTAATTTTTATATGCTCTATCAGAACCTGGTGGATTAGGTAACTCAAGGCCATGGTTTACGTATGAAGCACTGGTGGAGGCTACTAATGGGTTTTCATAAGAGAATCTATTGGGTGAAGGTGTATTTGGTTCGGTGTACAAAGGATACCTACCTGATGGGCAAGAGGTTGCAGTAAAGCAACTCACACACTCACTCTTCCCACCATCTCCTTCCAACCCCTGTTCCCAAAAATTACCCAAATCCGGCGAAGGCAACCTCAAAATCCAGTCATGCCGTCTTCCTCCAGCTCCACACCCAGCCTCGTCATCTCTTTCCATGGCCACCATAGCCATCATCTCCGGCCAAAACCCACCTCAACAGAGCCGGAAAAGATCTGCCTTCTCCAAACAAGCTCGCTCCAGATCATCATCGCCATCACGCACCATGTTAGGTTGATCTCCTTCCTACCCTCTATCCACGCCCATCATAATCGCCGACGCCATCTACAAACCCAGCAGCATACCCAGCCCCACCATAGACCCTAACGACCTTCTGCTCGCTCCAACTTCAATTTCGGCCCACAGCATTTCGACAAGCATCCATGGTCGTTCTAGCAACCCATCTCTCACGCCGCCTCAACAGATTTGAGTTTAAGTAACAAAAAAAATTCACATTAGTCCCTAATCGGAGAAGATGGTATTAAAATTTTCATATTGCCCCCTTATTTTGATGATGTTATACATGGTCCTCTTATTTTGTGCATGTGAGTGGCACATGCTCACTTAACGGAAATACACAAACGACGTTAGGGCTAGGGGCCTCCGATGAGCAAAAAATACCTACTTTGGTCAGTGGTGAAATTTTTTGAAGTTGGGGGATTGATGATGGGTTTGGCCAAAGTTCAGGGACTAATGGTATACTTAACCCTTTGTTTTTACTCCGGAACCTAATAGATAAAAAGTTACTATATAAAGATAAATATTTTGTATTCGACTCCAGCATCGTTATTCAACATTAATTTTATATTGTGTTCGCTAAACTTATAAAAAAAGTTAGTTGAACATCAAATTTTTTATCTGTGTCATAAAAAAATAACAAAGGTTTAAATTGACATATAGGTGCAATTATAATAATCATTGTGTATATAATATCAATATTTCAAGCAAAAATAAAACTTTATTGTTATATGTTTATCATTTTTATGGCTTATGTTTATTTAATTATTAGCTTTGTTAGTTGATTATTTTTTTAACTTGAATTTATAGTGCACACATGTTACCAAAAAAATATTCATCCAGAAGTCAAAAAATAAATAAAAGAAAAATAATTGATCGAGTACATTCTTTTTATTGCATATTGTTTAAAGGAATGAATAGTAGTTTTTAGAAATTATTTAATACTTATTTTTCTTATATGTTTGTAGGTATTATAAATTTTAAATACTTTAAATTGTGAAAAGTCAAAAAAATATTCGTCTAAAAATCTTATTTTTATATTTTTTAAGGGCCTCTTTTTTTCTTATCGTTTTGTACCCCCAAAAGTTCAGGACCGGCCCTGATAGGGTGGTCCAGAAGATCCATTTTACCATAGATGTTCACACCAATAAATTTACCTAAGGGGTATTTCATACCCACTTAATAGGAAAAATTAAGGGAAGCTCAAAAATGGGGCAAACTGTTGACAAAATCATGGTTCTATATGACCTGAATGATTACAAGTGTAGTGGTCTATATTAATATTTTGAAAAAGTATGGTGGCATGAAGGACTGTTTTCCTTTTTCTTTTTAAAAACTCTCTCTATTGGTTGTTCCATTTTATTTTTTTTTGTAATTTTTTTTCAAATTTCATTTTAGTTGTATGACTCACACCACAAAAGATCAAATCAACGGTTACATTGAAGAGATATTTTTTAACTGAATATGAATAAAATGACAAAATTTGTTATGTGTGATTAAGGGTATTAATTAGTCAACGACTTTTAATTAATGTAATCTCTTGCTGTTTTTCGGATTTCAAATAAGATAACACACAAACTTTGCAATACTCTTGACCATGTCGAATGGGTGCCAAGATAAGTACAACCAAATTGATTATAATGAAATGAACTACAGACTTCTAATAGTAACTTTAATAATGCTACTAATATTTCAAGAGTAACTAACCAAGATCATTAAAAGAATTAAGTTTAAAACACACATGAAGATGTTTGTTAACAAAAAAGAATAATAAACAAAAACTTCCTTCAAAATATTGCATAATATGTCACCATTATTTCAAAATGGCAACTTGTAACTTATGCTAAACATACATGATATCAATTTTTCATGTTTTACAAAAAAACTAGCCAAGAATTGAATTCATTTCAATTTAATGTTACAAGTAATTATTAATGTCATCGTCATGATCAGGAGGGGGGAAATTAAGATCGGGTAAATTTTCCTTATTTTTAACCTGAATTGGAGGGATCGACGAAGAGTTGTGAACTTTCTTATGTCCACCTAAAGCCCTACTAGACTTAAAAATCTTAGAGCAAGATGGACATGGATAACTTTTTCTCCCTCTCTTGTTCCCCGTGATAACTTCTTTTGTGTTAGCTGCATCACATTGAGCATGAATTTGGAAACATTGTTCCTTGGGTTGCTCTAGGGTTTGGTAAAATTGAAATACCTCTTCGCTTGATTTCCATTGATGCACTTCGTTTTCCACTGCACATGCATCATCGTTGTTGTCGTCGCAATCGTATCCATTGAAACCACTCTCCTCCTCCTTATCGCTACTTTGTACTTTATTTTGGATCCCTTTACCTTTGGATAAACTTAGTAGTGCAAGAGCTACATCTTCGGTGGATGATGTAACAGAAATTGTATCGGTGGATTTCTTCGGCGATGCATGGACTTGGGGAACTTCTGATCTTTGAATTTCTTTTAGCTTAAGCTGAGAGGAATTTTCTGATAAAGTTTGGTCAGAAAGATATTAGAATCAAAAATTGGCAAACTATAAATTACCTCATCAAAAAAAGGTTGAAAGACTTACCTGGATTATTGATGAAGCAACTTCCCTTTTTTCCTCTCCCGCCTGCCAACCTAGATGACGATGGGTGGTTAGGGTTGCGTTGAGCGTTGGAATCACAAGGGGTTTCAAGCTTTAGAGGAAGCGGATGGAAGGCAAGGTGAGAATCCATATGACTCTCTAGTATTTTCCCATTCCTGAAACACCTTGAGCAAATCCAACATTTGTGCTCTCCCTCCATCGATAATTCCGATGTGAAATTTTTCTCAAGTTTTTGTTTAAGAACTAGAGATATATAAAGACAACAGTAATTTCCGCTGTTGCGAAATCACAAAATATTGTAGAGTTAAATAGGTAGTTTGGCAATAAATACTAAGAGCTCAAAGTGTTTACAGGTCGAAAAACATTGACTACTCTCTGGTAAAAAGTGTAAAAAAAAAGTGCGCTGAGGATTAAGATAATAACTCTAAAGATTTGATAAGAAGATGTATCCAATCAATTAATTGCTAGAATCTTTCATTATATAATTTTGTTTCCGAATTCGTCAATCATATATAATAAACACTACATGCATACTTTATAGTAATAGTTGTATTTACAAATGTCAATTAATTATTTTTAGTACTTTTCTGAAAATATTTATCGATATATTTTATATGGACATGTGTAAGCACAACTACATATGCATGTCAATGTTTGTGTTAAAGACTCTAGAGAATTATATAATTCAAAAGCTTGCAGTTCCACTATTTAGTTTGAAGGGGAAGCAGTTCACAAAAGAGTCCCTAATGGGTCGGGTTCGGGTACCCACTCAACTCCATTTTACAAGGGATGAAATGTGAGACTGCAGGGAGACGACTCCCCATCCATTGTTTCATAGGGCCATAGGGGTATTCAAGCAAGATGGAACAAAAAACAGTACCCACTCATGATTTTACTATTGTTCTGTGTGCACTGTTCTATTTTTCTAGGCTATTATCATATATCTATAGTATAAAAGAGGTCAGAGTATAACTGGCGGTCCTGATTGAGTTGTGTCAAACACAACTGACAGTCTAGATTGATCCGTAAGTATGTAAGTTAAAGTCTTCCACTGTTATTAATTTTCTGACCAATGCACCTTCCAGTGTAGCTTCTGTACAAGCTACATTGGGAATTGCATTGACAGTTCTGTGAATCCTAGCTACTGTTGATTCTTATAATTGGTATCAGAGTCTTCTCTTGACGTCACTAAGAGTTGATTCTGGTTGAGGCCATGATGGATTCTTAATATGAGAACGTTGTTCGTCCTCCAACTTTGACTAACGCAAATTATTCTATTTGGAAAGTAAAGATGCTTATCTTCATCAAATCAATTGATGAAAGAGTGTGGCTTGTTGTTCTAAATGGTTGGACTCCTCCAAAAACTACTGATAATGATGGTGATGTAAAGATCACTAAAGAAGCAGATTGATCAATTCGAAGGTTTTGTCTGCCATATACAAAGCCTTAGATGCAAACACTTTTAGGGTAATAGCTAACTATGAGTCTACTAAAGATGTATTTGTGTGAGGGACCTGCCAGTGTTCGTGCTTCAAAACTAAGATTTCTTACCACACAATTTGAAAATACTAGAATGAATGAATCTGAAGATATCATGTCTTATTATGGTAGGCTTCTTGATATGTCCAATTCGGCTTTGGCTTTAGGTGATCCTATCACTAATGATCGTCTTGTTAGTAAAATGATGTGTACTTTGCCTGAAAGGTTTAATGTAAAAATTTGTGCTATTGAGGAAGCACATGATATTGAAAAAATGGGTTTTGAAAGATTGGTTGGTATTCTTCAAAATTTTGAATTAAACCTAAATGAACAAATTAGACAAAAGGGCAAAGGTGCATCATCTTTTACTCCTCTTGTGAAAAATATTGCTTTGCCATCTGTTGTTGATGTCTCTCCTGATTTGCTTGCATTACAAAAAGAAATTGATGAGTCTGATTTTGGAGAAGATTCTATGGCCCTTTTGACCACTAAGTTTAAAAACATTTTAAAAGCCAAGGGTCAAAACAGAACTCCATCGTCAAACTCCAAATCCTCTTTTAAGCCTGATTCTAGTAAATTTACCCCCAAAGAAAATTCCTTTCAAACTCCAGAAAAACCTTTAACTAATCCTTTTGCTTCAAAACCTTCTTACAGTGGAAAGAATATTGATTCTATTCAGTGTAGAGAGTGTCAAGGATTTGGTCACTATGCAAATCAATGTGCAAACACCTTGAGAAAGAAGGGTCTAAACTTTTCTACAACCTTGAGTGATAGTGATGATGAAGATCCAAGTGATCTCATCACTCTTACTGCGTGTTGTATACAACTCTCAATCTGATTTTACAGGTCTTTCAGTTGATGTACCTCCGAATGTAGCTCCTTCACAAACTACATCAGAAGCTACATTGGACAGAAGCTGGGATGATTTTTATTGTTTTAACTCCTTGATGGTGGAGAATCAGAATCAGAATCAGATCTGCTAGAAGCCTACAAAGAGTTGTACTAGGATTGGGAAAAGAGGGCTCTTCAAGTAACATTGCTTGGAAAGACAAATGATACACTGAAAAAGGTAAATGAAGATCAGAAAGAGTGTATCACAAGACTGGAGTGTTTGTTGAGCAAGGAGGGTGTGGAGATTGAAGACATGAAAGAAGAACTCATTAAAGCCAATGAAACCATGGCAAAATGGAATTCAAGCCAACACAAAGTGGATGATATGTTGAAGTCTGGTAATAATGGTAGGTCTGGGCTTGGATTCCTACCAAATACTTTTGTTAAAGGAGGTGAAGGTACTTCTACTGAAACAAGACAGCCCACACAAAATTTTCAAACTCCAAACTTCTTTGCAAAACCAAAAACTAGAAAGAGATCGAAATTTTGTGTGTCATTACTGTCACAAACCTGGGCATATTCAGCCCTTTTGTTACCAAAAAAAGGTTGTCTATAAGGAAGAGATTAGGCAAGCTTACTTAGTTCATAACCGAGTGCAGCATCAGATGCAACAACGGATGCAGCAACATCAGAAGCTATATCCTAAGCAACATCAAAAGCTACATCATAAGCAACATCAGCCAAAAACCTTTAAAAAAGTGTGGGTTCCCAAAGGTAGTTACAGGAATGCTAAATCCAAGTACTGTGACCCCTTTGATATATGTCCCGGTGCGAAGTGGTCTGATGATGAACAATGCAATGTGTAGACACCCCAAATTCGTACCCCTATTTTATATTGTCTAATAAATATTGCAAAATGGACTACTAATTATCTTTTGTATTTTTCAGGAACAAAGGTGCGGAAAAAAAATAAATAAAACAAAAATCAAAAAGAAAAGAATAGAAAAAGAAAAGAAAAAGAAAACAAAAGAAACAAAAAAAGAAAAGAAAAGAAATCAAAAAAAAACAAAAGAAACGAAAAACAAAGAAAAAAAAAAAGAAAAAAAAAAGGAAAAAAAGAAAAAGGAAAACAACCTAAGCCGCCAGCTACCCCCCACCCCATTTCCTTCCTCCCTAATTAACCCACTATATATATATATATTAGACTCCCTCAACTCTCTCTCATTTCTCTCTCAACCAGCGACCCCCACTAACTCTCTCTCTCTCATCTTTCCCCTCATACCCAGCGCCTACTCTCTTAATCCCTCTACCTCACAAACCCAATCTCTCACAAATCACTCCACCCGTCTCCCTCTCCCTCATTCCCTCGCACACACTCACATATACTCCCTCTCTCTCATCACACACACATATATATATATACTCTCTCAGCGGCCCACCCACACAATTAATCCCACATATACTCCCTCCATTTCCAGCCGTCCCCTCATACCCACACACATCACCGCGTACACACACACACACATAAATACATAAAACACACACACACAAATCTGCACATGTCACAATCACACACCCCGTCAAGACAGCCGATTTCGCATTAATTCAACAAAAATCAACAAATACAAAGGATTAGCTACGCGCCCAAATTAACACAACACACAAACAAAACACACAACACACAACACACAACAAACACAACAACAACAAAAAAGACTCCTCCTCCCAGGTATGACAGCGAGCAAGACACCGCCGTTTCTCTAAAAGGTAATAGCGCTTTAAAGGCGTTTTTATTTATTTATTTACTTTCCAGCTTCATTTATTATTTAAAGTTGTATTTTTAAATCCGCAATGTAGTCAATATATAAGTTTCAGAGCGCCTTGATTAGATTAGGAAATATTTTGTAAAAGAGCCATTATAATGGCCAAATATTCTTAAATGTGTTTGTAATTATTGGAAGGAGGCTATGCGGATGAAGCTCAGAATAATGTAGCCTACGAATGTATCTCGTTTAATTTTCCCTTGTCAAAATAAGACCTTATTTATTTGCTAGATTAATATAACAATGAGCATACTTCAACCCAAAAACGCTTTGAGGCCATCGAAAGGCGAGTTGGGTGCCTAGCACCTTCCCAACTCGTAACTTAGCCCCGAACCCGCTTTTTAAAATCTCCGTTTTCTTTTCTGGTTTTCCTTTATTTTTTGCCTTTAAAATAAAGGTGGCGGCTAAAAACTTTCGATCCAAGGTGGGGCAATACGCAACATCTTTCTTTTGCAGACTTTCAATGCGTTCTCCTCTAAACAAGGAAGAATGGGAATGGAAAGGTGGATGTAGTTCTTATGTCTTGGTATCCCCAAATAATGGATAAATGGACATAGAAAACCTAAGGCACTCATACCGATCGAAACGAGCCATAAGGCTATTTTATAATAAATCCACAAAAGGCAACCGAGGCGCATTCAACGTTTATTCCGACAAAGACTTCTCCCGCACTTTGATTTCGCCTCCCCTAAACAAGGGAGGGTGGAACGGAGCAAGGTGTCCCGATCCGCACGCACGCCAGCGCCCTAAACAAGGGGCATGGGGCGCTGGGCACATCCCGAACCTCACAAAGGGCGACTGGCTGGGAGTTGTTTTATTTTAAATAAAATGGAGGGCTAGACTCATAAAATAAAAACTTTTTGTTTTTCTTTGTTCTACCGCAGACGCCTCGTTATACATTTCAATAAAGTGTTCCCCATTACTGGCTATATTTGTGATATGATCCTCCATCCGCAGCGCCTCGCTCCGATACTCCGTTACTGATGTTTAAGAAAAAAAAATCAAAAAAAATATATATATATACAAAAAAAATCGAAAATCAAAAAAAAATACATATTATATATTTTACAAATAACAAAGAGCCGGGCTTTACTTTTTTTCTGGGCTTTATTTTTATTTCAAATTTCATTTTTCTTTTTTTTCATTTTATTCTAGATATTTGTACATATTTACATTCATTATGTCATTTTATTTTGGGGACATAGGACCAAAATTTGTAATTAATAGGATAGATAGTTTCCCCACTTTTTCTTTCTATTTAATGTGATGGTTTATTGTCATGCCAAACTAAAAAAGCCGAGAAAATCCACACAAACAAAGAAGACAACCATAAGCGTTTCTATTTTTCCGCTTATATATCAGAATAAATAAAGATTTTATCGCTTTCTAGATACCACACACACGCATTACGCATATAGCTATATTCCGAATCGTTACTCCTACACCATGGCCAAATTCTACCTCGCATGAGCCAACGTTAGAATGCATATAGATTCTCGTGATTCATTTACTGACCGTTTTGCCAGACTGAATCGTAATCAAATAAAAAAAAAAAAAAAAAAGATATATATAAAAAAAAAAAGAGTCAAAAAAATGCGTAAAAAAAAATGATGAAAAAAGAAAAATAAATGCGAACAAAAAATAATAATAATAACAAAATAATAATAATAAAAAGGCGATTTATTCTTCTCGATGCTCGACCTAGACCATTTCGAATGGTGGATCCCGAAAGAGTATAGTCTTCGCTCGACCACCCAAATTCTGGGAGTCGAAAGCGCAGGTGGAATACGTTGGTCCTATACTCTGAGAATCCACTGCTCCAGAAAGTCCCGAGACCGGCTAAAATAAAGTGTGCTTATCCGGTCAACTGTAGGGAACAAACAAATAATAATAAAATATACTAATAAAGGACGCCTGCATCTAAACCCAAAAAGCCTTCACCTTTCCCGATACCTCCATAACCCATTTTCCTCGAAACCCGTCCGAATTTGAAAAGGCAGAGACACATCGCCAATTGATACACGACGGATAGGCGGTATCCGGCATGCATAAAGATACCGAAGAAGTATGGCAAAGTAGTGAGCAACTCCAAAGAAGCATCAACCTTCCATGCTCCTCCAAATCCAATTTCCTCACCAAACACCAACCCATCGGATGCCTATTATTACTAAAATTTTAACCCTTTTTCATCACACCCTCCATATCCAACCCAATATCCCTATCCAAATTTTAATCCTTATCCACCCCAATATCCTTATCCGCACCCCATCCATATCCTACCCAATATCCATATATCCAACCCAATACCCCTTACCTCGACACCACAGAATTAACCCAAATTCTTTCCCTAACCCTCACAAGATCTACCAAAACCCAACTCTCCCGCCTCACAAAATGGAGGTCGACATCGAAAATTTGAAAACCATGATGCTTAGAATCCTTAACCAAGAAGTTTCTAATGAAAATTTGGGAACAACTTCCTGGTATGATGGATAAAGGCACCCCGAAAAAAAAAAAAAAAAAAAACTCCCTCAAGTTTGAGTCCATTTCTAATAAGCCTCGTAATCCAAGTATATTAAGACCACTCCCACTTTGACGCCCGCAGATCCGATGGACTACTTTGATATATTACCCCTATTCCTTTCCCTAGCCTTACTGATTTGGTCATCTACCAATCCGCTCCCTAAAATTGAGTACCCCTATTCCTTTCCCTAGCCTTACGGATTTGGTCATCTACCAATCCGCCTCCCTACAATTGAGGATCTCAAACCCCGTGTCCTCAATAATGTAATAAACCCCGCATCGTGTGCTTTTAATAATAATCTAAACGTCTTTGCTTATTTCTTAGTTGCACCTACATTAAAAGACGATTAAATAATTATAATAATGAGTCATTTAATAGGACCCAAAAGAAAAAATCTTGAGCTTGTAAAGTCAAGAGAGCGTAGACATCATCAAAGAATCAAGACCGATCCACCATCAACTGGGCGGACAAGGAAATCAAAAGAAGTCGAATCGACAACTACTCCGCAAGGATAACACTCATGGATCTCATCGAAGAGTTCGTGGACATGCTTACCTGGTCCTATAAAGAGGTGTCAAGAGTAGACCCAGCCATAGCCAAACACCGGACCCTCATATATCCGGATGCTCAGCCAATCAGACAAAAGCTCCACCGCATCAAGTCAGAATGGTCACTACAAGTTGAAAAAAAGAAAGCATGAAATGCCCACACGTCAACTTTATTCTAAAAATAATAATAATAATACAAGCAAAAAAAAAAAATAAGAGAAAGGTAAGAAAAAAAATATACAAAAAATAAAAAAAGTAAAAAAAAAGAGAAAAATTAGAAAAAATATCCGATCTCGACCGGCCCAAAATAGTGACCATTCCCAAATCTAACAACAAGATGTCGAGCTATAGTCAAATCAAAAGCAGGAGACCAAGAAAAGACCTCATCCCTCGGGGACCTATCGCTATCATGTCATGTCATGCCTAAAAAAAATGCTTGGGCTACTTATCAAAGGTCTACCCCTCTCTTCCACGATGTGCCGTATATTGTCAAAGAGATCCCGTCAGAGATGTCGTACTCCCCACAAGCCAAGAAAGAAGACCTTGTTCACCCCCAATTTCAACGAGTTCAAAAGGTACCTGCTCGATCCATTCTATCCAACAAGTGTTTCCTCTCCGACTCGCTAGTCGAAACCCGAAAGCGGCTAAGCAGCAAAAGTTAGGGCATTCAAAAAATGAAAAAAAAAAATGAAAAAAGGAGAAATAAGGGCTCGCTAGGCTGAAAACCCGAAAGGGCGGCTTAGGCAAAAATTAGAGCAAATAAAAGAAAATGATGAAAAAAAAAAAAAAACAACAAAAAAAAAAGAATAAAATAAGGAGAATAAGGAGAGGGAAGGCACTCTTTGAAACCTCGGATCTTACCTCCAATCTTCAAGATGCAAGGGGCTCGCGTCGACAAAAGAAGAAGAAAACCACGACAGAAAGCTCACAATAATACACTAAAATATAATATTACGGGTCCTAAGGTGCAACTTAGGAATAATTGCTAAAGAAGTTTAGATTATGCATTAATGGCATGTACATATCTATTATTGCCTTTACCCCCTTTGTTTCCCCAAAACTATCCTTCATTTGCGCTTAAGCCCCTGAGCAGCCCATCAATGGCCCACCACCCACGGCCCCATATACTTTTCACGAAGGCACGTAAAGCCGGCCTCATCGATGAGAAAAACCAAGTATCTCTCGCCCTATTCATCATCGCGTTGCCATTGTCCCGAAACAAATCGATGACTTGATTCCGATCATCCACCGCCTGCCTCGATTACAAAGGAAAATGCGAGTTGTGAGAATAGCCTTATACCAAAAGTACCCCGCAACAATTATATGGCCAAGAACGAAGGAAATGACGCTTTTCCTCTCCCCCATATCAAAAAAAAAAAGGAAGCCCGCTCGAACCCGAAGGTATATTCCTTTAAAATCCATTTTGGAAATACAGCCATTACCCGTTAGGTCGGATAGCTTTACTTTGTGCGTGTGTCTTGAGTCCGCATGTGTTTATAAATTTTTGCATCATATAAAATTAGATTGCATTGTAAATATTTGTACGTGTTTTCAAAAAAAAAAAACAAACAAACAAACAAACAAAACCACAAAAAAAAAAAATTGTATCATTCTTTACGTAAATACACACTTGCCATTTTTTTTAAATATATATATATATGTACATAATTTACATGTAAATAAACATTTGATTTTAAAAAAAAAAATGTATATATTGTACATATATACCATATTTTTACATTCCTCCAATAACAAACAAAAAACAAAACAAAAAACAAAACAAACAAAACACAAAGAGGTAATGAACATGCAAATAAAGAAAATGGTGAGCATGCGAAAAAAGTGAGCAAGAATAAAATCCCAAGAATGAACTACGTTGTCCGATCCCCTTATAAGGGATACGTGAAACTTATTTCGATAGGTCCGACCATCACAATAAAAAAGAAAATAAAAAAAGGAGAAAAGAATAAATTCCCCAAAGAAGAGTGGCAAAATGCCAAGATCACGAATCCGCTACGCCACCCGGCATTAAACAAGTCGCACAGATTCTACCCCGACTTTAGAATAATTTCCTTTTTAGGAAAATTTAAAAAAAAAAGAAGTTTGCTTTTGTTCTCAAATAAAAGAAAAACTCTTTTCGTGATTGAGTTTTGATTTCAAAAACAAAAAAAAAACAAAAAAACAAAACAAAAAAAAAGAGGGAAAGGAAGAAGAAAAGAAGAATCTGTCGTGTCCAATGATTTCTGGCCGCTTGATGCAATAAAAAATTTGAAGAAAATTCCTTTGTCATATTCGACCTACGCTTATCTGCCGAGTACGCGAAAATTTGAAAGTTTTCTTATTATGTTTGGAAACAAGGTACGAGGCCACCAGCATTATGATTTTGAAAATGCCTCTTAACGTATTTCAACGACGTCTTTATCGGTTGAAATATGGTTTTCGAAATACACAAAAATCTTCATACCGTATTTGACAACGGTTTGACCTGAAGAATACGGTTTTAAAAACATAAAAATCTTTTCTTTCGCTTGTGTTCTCAAATGGGTTTTGAGCCCAAATCACCGAACCAAAGAAGAATCAAAAAGCATGAAAGGTAAGAGAGGTAAGAAAAGTAAGATTTTCTTATTCTACTTCTTCAGTAAATAAAAGAAAAATTTTTCTTTCAAAAAAGTTTTGTTCAAAAACAAAAACAAAAACAAAAAAAAACAAAAACAAAAACAAAAAAAAGGAGGGGGAAAGGAAGAAGAAAAGAAAAATCTTTGTCGTGTCCAACAGATTTCTCTACAGGTTGATGCGGTTTTTGAAAAAATTTGAAGAAAATTCTCTTTGTCGTATTCGACTACGCTTTTGCTCGGTCGAAAGTCAGTTTTCGATTTTTTGAAATTTGAAAGTTTTCTTATTATGTTTGGAAACAAGGTACGAGGCCGCCCAGACATGATTTTGAAAATGCCTCTTAACGATTTCAACGACGGGTCTTTATCGGTTGAAATATGGTTTTTAAATACACAAAATCTTCATACCGTATTTGACAACGGTTTCTGACCTGAAGAATACTTTTTCGAAAAATATAAAAATCTTTTCTTCATTGGTTGTTTGTTTCTGCTTAAGTCGAACTACGCCCTGTCCGATTTTTTGTTAAGGAATACGTGAAGGCGCCTTATCTCGATAGGTGTCCGACATTGCAACATATAAATATTTGCATATCTGATTTACTTCTTCCTAAGTATTTCTTATCTCGAATTTGGGAGTCTATCTTATCAACGCATGTTCGCTTACTTGATAAGCTTCGGTTACCTACAGAACTCCATCGCTGAGGGGCTCTGTAGACACCCCAAATTGCACTCTATTTTATATTGTCTAATAAATATTGCAAAATGGACTACTAATTATCTTTTGTATTTTCAGGAACAAAGGTGCGGAAAAAAAATAAATAAAACAAAAATCAAAAAGAAAAGAATAGAAAAAGAAAAGAAAAAGAAAACAAAAGAAACAAAAAAAGAAAAGAAAAGAAATCAAAAAAAAAAACAAAAGAAACGAAAAACAAAGAAAAAAAAAAAAAAAAAGAAAAAAAAAAAAGGAAAACAACCTAAGCCGCCAGCTACCCCCACCCCATTTCCTTCCTCCCTAATTAACCCACTATATATATATATATTAGACTCCCTCAACTCTCTCATTTCTCTCTCAACCAGCGACCCCCACTAACTCTCTCTCTCTCATCTTTCCCCTCATACCCAGCGCCTACTCTCTTAATCCCTCTACCTCACAAACCCAATCTCTCACAAATCACTCCACCCGTCTCCCTCTCCCTCATTCCCTCGCACACACTCACATATACTCCCTCTCTCTCATCACACACACATATATATATATACTCTCTCAGCGGCCCACCCACACAATTAATCCCACACATATACTCCCTCCATTTCCAGCCGTCCCCCCTCATACCCACACACATCACCCGCGTACACACACACACATAAATACATAAAAACACACACACACAAATACACACAATCACACACCCTGCTGTTACGCTGCCCGATTTCAGACAACAAAATCAACAAATACAAGCAGTTACGCTGCCCAAATTAACACAACACACAATAAACAACACACAACACACAACACACAAACACACAACAACAACAAAAAAAGGACTCCTCCCCGAAGAAGACGATGAGCACATCGCCTAAAAAGGTAATAGCCTTTAAGGGCGTTTTTATTTATTTATTTACTTTCCAGTTCATTTATTATTTAAAGTTGTATTTTTAAATCCGGCGCAATGTAGTCAATATAAGCCGTTGTGCTGCCCGGATTAGATTAGGAAATATTTTGTAAAAGAGCCATTATAATGGCCAAATATTCTTAAATGTGTTTGTAATTATTGGAAGGAGGCGGCTGCGAGTCCGTAAATAATGTAGCCACGAATGTATCTGTTTAATTTTCCCTTGTCAAAATAAGACCTTATTTATTTGCTAGATTAATATAACAATGAGCATACTTCACCAAAAGCTTTGAGATCAGAAAGTAGTTGGGTGCCTAGCACCTTCCCAACTCGTAACTTAGCCCCCGAACCCGTTTTTAAAAATCTCTGGTTTTCTTTTCTGGTTTTCCTTTATTTTTGCCTTAAAATAAAGGTGGCGACTCTAAAAACTTTCAGATCCAGTGGGGCCACGCAACATCTTTCTTTGCACTTTCAATGCTTCTCCTCTAAACAAGGAAGAATGGGAATGGAAAGGTGATGTAGTTCTATGTCTTGGTATCCCAAAATAATGGATAATCTGGACATAGAAAACCTAAGGCACTCATAGTGATCTCGAAACGAGCCATAAGGCTATTTTATAATAAATCCACAAAGGCAACCGAGGCGCATTCCAACGCGCTTATTCGACAAAGACTCCTCCCGCTTTTGATTTCGTCCCTCCCTAAACAAGGGAGGGTGGAACGGGAGCATGGTGTCCCGCATCGCACGCACCCCTAAATAGGCGGGCGCTGGCACATCCCGAACCTCACAATGTTACCTTCACATATTTAAAATCTCACATGGCAGGTTCTTGGTATTTTGATAGTGGGTGTTCTAAGCATATGACGTTCTATTGAGAACTTGAAAGACTATGAGAACATCAATGGAGGGTGCATGACGTATGGAGGGGAGCTAAAGGTAGAATTGTTGGTAAAGGCACTTTAAATGTAAATGGTCTTCCCTAAGCTCACCAATGTCTACCTTGTTGAAGGTTTAAGACCAACCTCATAAGCATCAATCGGTTGTGTGATGATGACCTTCAGTAAGGTTTGATAAGAATTCTTGTAAGGCATTTGATCAAGCTAACAAGTGTCTTTTGGCAGTACTAGATCATCGGCGACAAACTACTATATGTTCAATAATGCTCAAACCTGTCATAGTGCTAGCATTGATATCACAGATCTATGACATCAAAAATCAGGGCACATGAGTTTTCGTAAACTACATGAGCTTGTGAAGCATGATGTTGTGAAAGGTCTGCCTAGTCTTGATAAGAACTTCACAAAGGTATGTGGACCATGCCAAAAAGGTAAGCAAACCAAGGCCTCTCACCTTCCCACATCTCAGTGTTCCACATCTAGATGCCTTGAAATGATCCATACGGATCTCATGGGTCCCATTGAAGTAGAGAGTCTAGGGAAGAAAAAGTATACCTTTGTCTGTGTTAATGATTTCTCTAGATACACATGGGTCGTTTTCTTGAAAGAAAATCTGAAACATTTGTGGCTTTTAAAATATGGTACACTCGTGTTATGAACTTATATGATCTAAAGCTTACTAGAATTAGATCAGATCATGGCACAGAATATGAAAATTCCTCCTTTTCTAGTTATTGTGCTTCAAATGCCATAACTTATGAATTCTCAACTCCTAAAACTCCACAACAAAATGGAGTGTCAGAAAGAAAGAACATGACATTTCAAGAAATGGCTAGAGTTATGTTGAGCTCCAAGAATTTGTCAAAAAGATTTTAGGCAGAAGCCCTAAACACATCTTGTCATATAGGAAATAGGGTTTTCTTGAGACCAGGTAGCACCATGACACCCTATGAAATTTTACTAGGGAAGAAACCTACTTTGAAATATTTTCATGTTTTTGGGTGTGTGTGCTATCTGCTCAATGATAGGTATCATCTTTCAAAATTTGACTCAAAAAGTGATAAGTGTGTTTTCATGGGATACTCCACTAATAGTCGTGCTTATAGAGTATTTAATCTTAGGACAAAAACTATTATGGAGTCTATGAATATTGTTTTTGATGATCTAACTGATCTTGACCACAAAACAGTTGAAGATGATATTTCAGGTTTGCTAGACTTTGGGATCATGAGACAATTGCGCAAACTTCAGATCCTGCAACTACAAACAGTGTTCCTGCCCCAGAAGATACGGAATCTACAAGTTCTAGAAATTCAGTGGATGAAGTTCAGGATGTAGTTCTGAATGCAGTTCCGGATGCAGCTACATCACAAGCTGCATCGGAAGCTACATTGGTCAGAAACTTTCCAGATGCTGAAAATGTCTCTAAACAGCCTGAAACTCAATCCAGTCTGACTTATCGCAGCCATGACATTCCCAGCCGCTTTCAGAAAGTTCATCCATCTTCACAAGTCATAGGTAATGTGCATGATGGAATGTCAACAAGGAAAAAAGGTAAGGTGGACTATAGGAAACTAGCTTGCCTATCCACTCTTGAGTGTGAAGAGTTTCATGCTTCATGTTATGTGTCTACCATTGAACCAAAAAATGTGCATGAAGCCTTAAAAGATGAATGTTGGATCAATGCCATGCAAGATGAGCTTGATCAATTTGCTAAAAATGATGTTTGGTTCCTTGTACCTAGACCCACTTCTGTGAATGTTATTGAACTAAGTGGATTTTCAAAAACAAATCAAATGAGGTGGGAGAAATAATGAGAAATAAAGCAAGACTTGTGGCTCAAGGGTACACACGGGTTGAGGGGGTGGATTTTGATGAAACCTTTGCTCTTGTTGCCCGCATTGAGTCCATACGTCTTCTTCTTGTCATCGCATGATTTCTTGACATTACTCTTCAACAAATGGATGTGAAGAGCGCTTTTTTAAATGGTATTCTAGAAGAAGTTTTTGTAGAACAACCAAAAGGCTTTGAGGACCCCCATAAACCTAACCATGTTTTTAAATTGAAGAAGGCCTTGTATGGTCTCAAGCAAGCTCCTAGAGCTTGGTATGGAAGACTTACAGACCATCTTGAGAAAAGTGGTTTTAAAAGGGGAGAAGTGGACAAAACACTTTTTATTCAAAGAAAAGACAAACACATTTTGATTGCTCAAATCTATGTAGATGACATTGTGTTTGAGTCCACTTCTAAGTCCTTAGAAAAGGATTTTGTGCATTGCAAGACATCTTCCTTTGAAATGAGCATGGCAGGAGAAATAAAAATTTTCCTATGGATTCAAATAAAACAAATGCATGAAGGGATGTTCATCTCTCAAGCCAAGTATGCACTTAACTTGGTGAAGAAATTCAGTCTTGAGGATGGAAACAAAAAGAAAACCCATATGGGTACATCCAATAAACTTTGCAAAGATGAGAAGTCTGAAAGTGTTGACCATACTCTGTATAGAAGCATGATAGGAAGTCTGTTATATTTGACTGCCACACGACCAGACATCATGTATAGTGTGTGTTTGTGTGCTAGATACCAAGCAAACCCTAAAGTCTCTCATTTGAAAGTTGTCAAACGTATAATTAGGTATGTTGGTGAGACTTCTACTATGGGTTTGTGGTACACAAAACACACTAATACCAACCTTGTTGGTTTTAGTGATGCTGATTGGGCAGGTAGTGTTGATGACATGAGAAGTACATATGGTGAATGCTTTTATTTGGGTAATAACTTGATTTCTTGGTTTAGTAAAAAGCAAAATTGTGTTGCCCTCTCCACAGCTGAATCTGAATACATTGCCGCTGGTAGTGGGTGTACACAACTTTTATGGATGAATCAAATGATCAAGGATTATGGCCTACACAGTAATGTATTAACCATGTATTGTGACAACACCAAAGGTGCAATAAGCATAGCAAAAATCATGTTCAACACTCTAGAACTAAACACATTGATATAAGACACCATTTTATTAGAGACTTGGTTGAACAAGGTATTATTTGCATTGAACGTGTAGGGACTGAAAATCAACTGGCTGATATTTTCACTAAGAGTCTTGACTTTGACAGATTTATCAATCTTAGAAAATATCTTTGTATGTGTGTCATGTGACCCTACACTTGCTTTATATAAAAAAAAGGCATCTTGCATTGAGTATTTAGGGGGCACACTAGATTCATGTCACATGTTTGTGCCTTTTGTTGCTGGGATTTGCATTCAAAATTAATTGTGACTTTTGTGTCTTGCTCTCTCCAAATTGTTTGTTTTGCAAGTTTAAAGTCCACAAAGGAAAGAGCTACCTTTAAAAACAAGGGTGGTATCACTTTATCTTGGTACTATGGAACTTAGGTTCTCATAGGTTGATCTTGAGAAAATTGGATACCCTTGAAAAAAGTGTGAAAGCTACCTAACGAAAAAAGAGCTACCTATGAACAAGGTTGTGGCAATTTTCTTTTTGGGACTATGAATCTTGGATGTCATGGGTCAAAAAGCAAAATGGCTTTCCTTGGTAAATAGTGTGAAAGGTTCCAAGTTGCATGTTGTGAATATGCTTGAAATAAAGCGGAGCTATTCTCTGGGGAAAGAAAGTACCTATAGAATTTGTGGGAGATGTGTATTGTTATAATGAACAAAAATGAGTTCACATAAAATCACAATTTTGGCGAATGCATCTCCCAATGCGACTTTATTAGGAACTATATTCGGAGATGATCTAAACATTTTTCATGTGTTTATTGCATTAGTCTAGAAGTTATCGATCGATTTCCTCATGTGTTAGGCATATATTTTAGGACATATTTAGTTATTGATGATATCGAAATTTAGTCCTTATCTCAAAATTTGCAAAATAATTACCAAAGTATTCCTTGTTGAATTTTTTTGTGGGAGTCTAATCTTTGTGAAGTATTAAGAGTTTTTGGATAATGGACATATGTTGCTATGTTACAACATGGGGGAACAACGTTGGTAAATCCTTTAGTGTGTTTGTTATGAATCCTTGATATTGTTTGAAATTCAAAAATTCAAGATTGTGAAAAAAATCATGGTTATACAAATATCCGATTACTCTCTTTCATCTCACACTAATTGGAGTCAAAAATCAGATTTTTGTGAGTGATTTTTGGTCATCCTTGATTTTATTCAAAAATCAAAAGTTGGTTGGGCTTATCACAAACACCCCTCATATTCCACGATTTTAGTAACTAACGGCTAATCCATTCATTGTGAGTTTTTAAGTGGTACGGCCGGGTTAGTGTTATTCTCACTCTTTCCTTGCTCAAGTCGATACCCACTTTGCTAAGATCCTTCTTGCCATTTTCTTATATTCATCCCTCATAACCCTAACATTCTCCATGGCTTCTACTCCTTCCAATCCTGAGAATCCCTAAACACAAACCCTACGCTAATGTAGCTCGGTGAACCTTCTCCAAGAGCTACATGTAGCGAATGGCGACCGGTCCTTACATGTAGCCCACCTTGACCCATAGCCAAACACATTGGGTCATCAAGCCCACCACAAGCCGACAAAGTCCATGGATGATGTTGGTGCCCGTAGTAGTGCATGACTACCTTATAAATCAAACACAAGTCCCACATCTACCCGATGTGGGATTGGGGTATTACAATCTCCCCCTCAAATCCTTGGCGTCCTCGTCAAGTCGAATCATACCGGGCGATGCAGGAATCAAGAGGTGGCTCGTCGGGGATCGAGGTGGCTCCCACCTTGCGGTGTAGCACTTTGGCCGCACGGCACTTTGTTCCCACCGGGACACGCTCATTTCTATCCAAGCCATGGGACCATGGGCCAGGGTGGCCGGCCAGGCAAAGTAACTTTTGGGCTCATGAGGCAACTCAAAGCGCAGCTGAGACAAACAAATCATTTCTTAAAAATTAGCCAAAACAACGATGTCCATTACAATAACTAGAGGCGATAATCCATATGAAGATCCCAAAGTAGTAGAAAAAAAATTGAGTCAAAGGCTCTTACAAACCAAGTCTTTACGAAGAAAAGAAATCAATCTCGAAAAAGTAAACTCTCGAGTCGTCCATTATGCGATCCAAGCCTTCATCAATACTAACAATCACGCAAAATGATAAGGGGTGAGCTCACGGCTCGGCAGTGCGACTACGCTATCTAGGGGATCAAACACGTATATCAATAACAATTTTTTTATGATAGTCAAAGTAAGCATTGTCAAATCATATTTTATAAACGACATTTCAAATTTTTTTTTTAAGTAAAACATTTCTTTGAAAACAAGTCAACAACACCACTCCCATACCAATAGTGTTATCAACAATTTCTTGAAACAAAGTCGAAAAAAACTTTAAACATAATTTTCTCAAAGAGTTTCAAAATCAAAACTTGGTTCGAAGCTAGTCAATTCGTCATTGTCCCATACCGGCGGCATAACCAACTAACCCGTTAAGCGATTTATTCAATAAAATTCTTGGTCTTATTGACTACGGTCATAAATGCGACTCATCGAGTTGTCATAGTACCGCATATGACTCGTCGTGATATTGCCGTCCAAAAAGTAATCATAATCGCTATGACTGCGTTAATAGTGTTGATGCAGCTGTAACTCGTTCAAAATTGTCATAGTACCGCTATGACTCATCAATAGTGTTAAACCATAATATTTTATGATTGGGCTTATTTTAATTTAATTATGGGCCTACTTTGTTTGGGTAGAACATTGAACCTTATATGTGTGTTTGGGTTTGGCCCAAATATTATGGTTTAACACTATTGACAGTCATAAGCGGTACTATGACAATTTAGAACGATTGATCTTGTCTTTCTTGATGACGAGTCATAGGCACTATGACAATTTTTGGACGAATTCAGCGATCGCACTATCGGCAGTCATAGCGGTACTATGACAATACGGATGAGTCGCTGATGCTGGCGGCGTGAGTCAATAAGACCAAGAATTTTATTGAATAAATCGTTCGGTTAGTTGGTTATGCGTGGTATGGGACGATGACGTAATGACTAGCTTCAACCAAGTTTTTTTTGAAACTCTTTGAAAATTATTGTTTAAAGTTTTTTTCAACTTTGTTTCGAAAAATAACACTATTGGTATGGGGCGATTGGTGTTGTTGACTTGTTTTCAAAGAAATGTTTTAAAAATTGAAATGTCGTTTATAAAATATGAGTTGACAATGCTTACTTTGACTATCATAAAAAATTGTTATTGATATACGTGTTTGATCCCCTAGATAGCGTAGTCGAGACTTCTATTTTTACCGTTAATGATTGATGAAGGCTTGGATCGCATAATGGACGACTTCGAGTTCTTCGTAGATTGATTTCTTTTTCGGTTAGAAAGACTTTGGTTTGTAAGGAGCCTGACTCCATTTTTTTTGTCTACTACTTTGGGATCTTCATATGGATTATCGCCTCCTAGTTATTGTTGGACATCGTTGTTTTGGCTAATTTTTAAGAAATGATTTGTTTGTCTTGCGCTGATGTTAAAGGCCCAAGGCCAGGAGCTGCTGGCCAGGAGTCTGCCATGCTATGGTTCGAGTGTGACACTACATCTCAATCATTTCATCGTCTCCAAACCAACGGGTAGTGCAATTGTAATTGCTACTCCTCTTGAGCCCCTCTCTGTATTACAGGGAAAGGGGAACGCCATTGTCATTGAGGATCATGGGGATTTGATGGTTTCCCCAAATTGGAATAGTACCACGAAGTCCAAGCTACTAAGGGGGATTCAAGTAATTTCGAAAATCCAAGTGTTCTTGAGGTAGAAAAGGCCAAGAAACTCAAGGTTACAGCCGGTTGAAAGAAATTGTCGGATTGCTAGTAATGATGATGTGATGATTTTTTGTTGGTCTTGAAGGCGAGTAAATTTGTTCTTGAACCTCGTATACCGCACACAATATTGCTAGTGATGATGATGATGATATTGTTTAGTTGCTTTTTTTGCTTTAGGAATTGAAACTTACCTTTTTTTATGAAAAATAATATTGAACATATATATATCCTCTCTTATAATATAAAGTGTTATTGAGATTGACTTTTAAATGAGTTTATTGAATATAAAAAACATATTTAGTATATTTCGTGATCATGCATATATTTTATAATTTT
>CM028381.1:12554526-12638586 GCA_013146195.2 Codonopsis lanceolata | reverse complement strand
AAAATCAACATCACTTTCCAACCAATGTATGATGCATGATGCATTTCTTCTATTGATACTTAATAATAAATTTTAAAACCAACATCAATTTCTAACCAATGTGGGATACATCTCTTCTATTGTTGAAAAAATAAGTGTTTTTGTGAAAGAAATTGTGCAACTTGAGGCACGAATTTCTTTACGTGTCATTTGTTTGTTGACGAAGATAATTGCACACATGTATTCTACTCGGTGAGAGCATCAAAATGATATATTTATTTGTCCAAATCGAGTTTTTGATAATAAGATATCAAGACTTAAAGTATAATACTTGTTAAAAAAAATTAGTGTTTTTAGTGAGAGAAATTATGCAACTTGAGCACACGAATTTCTTTACGTGTCATTTGTTTGTTGGTAAATGTAATTGCGCAAATGTGTTCTACTTAGTGAGAGCATCGAAATCATATATTTATTTGTCCAAATCGAGTTTTGGATGAATAAGATATCAAGAGTTAAAGTATAATACTTATTAAAAATTAGTGTTTTTAGTGAAAGAAATTATGCAACTTGAGGCACAAATTTCTTTACGTGTCATTTGTTTGTTGACAAAAGTAATTGTGCAAATGTGTTCTACTCAAGAACATCGAAATGATATATTTATTTGTCCAAATCAAGTTTTGGATGAATAAGATATCAAAGCTTAAAGTATGATGTTAAAAGTGAGTCATTAGAAATAATATCTAACCTTGAGGAGTTTTATCTCACATTGGTTAGAAGTAATATTAGTTGTAAATTTTTAAAAAATATAAGTCTTATACTATTGACAATAGAAGATGTTATATATACTAATACTAATACCCCTTATCATATTGATTATTATTATGTATTATTATTAGTTAATGGTTAGAAAACCAAAAGTATATATATCTTATATTGCTAATAATAGTAAATCTCTTTATATAATCTAAAATAATTAAAATCAATATCATTTTTAACCAATGTGAGATATACATTTTCTATTGGTAATAATGGTAGAAGTTTTTATCAAAAAACTTTGAAAACCAACATCACTTTATAACAAATGTATGATACATCTTTTCAATTAGTAATTAATAATAGTATTTTTAATACATACATCAATTTCTAACCAATGTTTAATATATCTCTTCTATTGGTAATAATAATACAATATTTTGTAACCATGTGAGATATATCTCTTGTAAAAGTGAAAGTCTTTAATCTAAAGACTTTAAAATCTAGCATTTTTCTTTTTAAACAATGTGTTATACATCTCTTTTATTGGTAATAATGGTAAAAATATTATATATAATGGTAAAAACCAAAAGTTTTTTAAAACTTATATATATATGGATATTTTATAAATGAAGATTTATTAAGGTGGTGAGGTGACACAACCATAGTGCTTTCTCACCAGCTTTAATTTGATTTTCAGTGACTTTAAAATCAACATCACTTTCAACCAATGTATGATACATTTCTTCTATTGGTACTTAATAATAGAAGTTTTGAAACCAACATCAATTTCTAACCAATGTGGGATACATCTCTTCAATTGTTGAAAAATTAGTGTTTTTAGTGAAAGAAATTGTGCAACTTGAGGCACGAATTTCTTTATGTGTCATTTGTTTGTTGACGAAGGTAATTGCGCAAATACGTTCTACCCAGTGAGAGGATCAAAATGATATATCTATTTGTCCAAATCGAGTTTTGAATAATAAGATATCAAGTCTTAAAGTATAATATTTGTTCAAAAAATTAGTGTTTTTAGTGAGAGAAATTGTGTAACTTGAGGCACGAATTTATTTATGTGTCATTTGTTTGTTGTCGAAGGTAATTGCGCAAATGTATTCTACTCGGTGAGAGCATCGAAATGATATATTTATTTGTCAAAATCGAGTTTTGGATAAATAAAATATCAAGAGTTAAAGTATAATACTTATTAAAAAGTTAGTGTTTTTAGTGAAAGAAATTGTGCAACTTGAGGCACAAATTTCTTTACGTATCATTTGTTTGTTGACAAAAGTAATTGTGCGAATGTGTTCTACTCGGCAAGAACATCGAAATGATATATTTATTTGTCAAAATCAAGTTTTGGATGAATAAGATATCAGAGGTTAAAGTATGGTGTTAAAAGTGAGTCATTAAAAGTAATATCTCACATTGAAGAGTTTTATCCCACATTGGTTAGAAGTAATGTTAGTTATAAAAGTTTTTAAATATAAGTCTTCTACTATTGACAATAGAAGAAGTTATATCTATTGTTATTGTTATATATAGCTATATGATAATATCCCTTATCATATTGAATATTAATAAATATTATTAATAGGTAATGGTTGGAAGATAAAAAGTCTTACATGATTGCCTAAGAATCAATATTTATCTAAAGTGGAGTGAATTGGTGATGATAGTGTTTCCTCATCAACTTTATATATATATATATATATATATATATATATATATATATATATAAGAGATGTTTCATTCTAAGAATCTACTTTTAAAAAATAATGCTTATAATTTTAATAATATTTTATATTTATCCTTCATTTGTGTTGTAACCATATTTTTTATACTTAATTATTTTTATAATTATAATTAATTTTAATAATATTAATATATCGCTTAATAATTAAACTTTTCAAATGAAGATTTTTTAAGTAAAAAAGACGGAGTATCATTTTACGACAATAATTGTGTTGCATATCAATTGTACCCATAAAATACCCTAAAGAGTGTACCTTACCGTTCTAACCTTTCCCCCAACAAACTTCATGATTTTTTAATATCCACACAACATCATGCCCCCGTGTAAGACCACGATGGTAACGAGGGCCAGGTCTTTTAATTTGTCCTTTTCCTCGGAAATATTCATATACAAATCTCCAACAATATGACGAAATTGTCCAACCACTTGAATTTAATCTATATTATCCTACATACTTAAAAGTCCAAGTTTTATTGGCCGTTTAAATAAACAACAAGTCTCCTTTAAAATAGTTTTATACATCTTAATTTGTAAGACGTAATCTTACTCTCTTATAATTTAATCCATTAATATACGATTGGTCAAATAAATAAAATATGTTTTACAAAAAATAACCATAAAATCATCTTACTTAAGTTTTTACCATAAATAAATGTTCACTTTTGAATATTTCATAAAGATTCAAAATTAAAAGTTATCTATATCATTTTATTTATTATTAATATCTTGAAATGCTACAAAGTATTTTGATAATGTTCTTAGACTAAAATAATGTTGTTTATGATGAGACTTGAGCAACAATGTCATGTTGCTAGAACACCGGTGTATTTGGTGAGCTTTGAACAATAATGCTACTAGTAAGATTTAAACACTCGACCTCTCATTTACGAGAAATGAACAGCACCATTAATTTATGTTAAAGCTCTTTGGTATTCTCATTTTAATTGATATGCCTCATTCTTATACATAGTTGGAACATACACACTATGCTAATGAAGTATTTATAATATTGTTAAATGAGTTATACAAGATACTCTTTTAATAAGTGTGTATATAACTATAAGGTGGTCTCCTATATATAGGATGATCTTACGAATTTTAATTCGTAGGACAAACTTATCTATGTTAAATGTGCAAAGATTTACTAATTTCAGTGCAATCCCTCGACTTTTGAAAATTACAGCGTCATCCTTCATGTGTATATGTTCCTTTTTAGTATTAAAAGTATCACTTTTCAGTATAAAATATGTTAATTTGCAACATAAAATGTGTTACTTTGTATTTTTAACAAAAATTATCACATTTTACCTTTAAAATATGTTACTTTTTAGCCTTAAATATATTATTTTTTAGTCTTAAATGTGTTACTTTTGCTTTAGAAAGTGCTACTTTGTATTATAAATGTATAAATAAAAATCGTTACTGTTAGTTTTAAAGTGTCACTTTTTAGTATTAAGAATGTTATTTTTTAATATTAAGAGTGTCACTTTTACCTTTTAAATGTGTCTCTTATCAATTCGTCAAATTCCGTTAGGGTCTGTCAAACATTTCAAGACAAATAAGGCTAATTGAGCTAATAGAAGATGAAAGTGCAAGGCGTGGAAAGAATGAAATTTTCGGTATCAAACTTTTAAAAAACAAGTACCGAAGTAAAACAACAAACTTCTTATTAATGTGCTGTCACCTTCAGCGAGGTGACACGTGGCGTGGCTCTCATTAGGTGATCCGTGAGCTGTATGGTAGATCTAGATCGATCCGCAGGTTTCAGTTCCATTTGTCTGATTTTTTTTGCTTATTTTCTCTCACATTTTGACTTATTTTACTACTGGGTAACACACGGTCTTTATTAACAGGTTATCTGTTCAAGTTACCTTATTTTTATCATTATTGGGATTCCGTCTTACATATTTATGATCCATAAAACCATTCTACATAAGTTTTTGCTTATAACTATTTACAATCATTTGTGTATGGGGATTAAACTATCCCATTATTCTAAAGCGCAATAATGTACCAACATTTTCTAAATTTGATTTGTTTTTATGCATAAATATAAAAGCAATGAAATAAAGAGTATCTAACCTAAATGATAATTGGCCGTACACGAGTTTGTGGTCTTAACTAAATGGCAACTTGCGAGGAGATCCAACGGCTTGTAATGATATGTCCATCTCAGTCGCTATCTTAAATCGCGACCAACCATTTGATTACACAGATTGGTGAGATAACGACTGATGTTTATGGGTGCAAATTGTATCCGACCCGACCCTCTCGCATTTCATGTCTCAATAAATTTTAATTTTACGTTTGTTCCCGTAAAAACTAAAAATACTGTCGGGTAAAATAACGGCTATATCTGAACCTCTATCACATATGAGCAAATCTCTTATAAAGCCATTTTACGGTTCTTAATTCATAAAAAAGAATTCATTTTTTACGGCTTAATCTAACATCACATGATGGATTGGGTAAATAATATATTTCTTATAAAAAAATATTTGTAAGACAATATTATCAAAGTTTTTGCTATCACATATTCACATTTATGTCTCACTAAATTTTAGGTTTATTCGCGTCTTGTTATTTTACCCGATATTCTATTTATAAAGACACATTTAACACTTCAAATTGAATAAGACAAAAACTATGACATGTTTTTTAAAGAATATTTAATGTATAAAATAACATAATACGTGTAAGTTTAAGATTAAATGAGAAATGCATTAAGGATAATATAAGGTGAGATAAAAATATTTGAAGCCTACAAGTATGTGGTTTTATTTAGATATACTTTTATTGAAATAAGAATATTTCATTATTTATTACTCTCCTGTTCTTAAATTATTACCAAATTTGATTTTTTCAGTCAAATTTACTACTCCCTCCGTCCCTAAATAATTGTATGGGTTGATTCGGCGCACAGTTTAAGAAAAAATAATTGACTTGATTATTTATATTTGTTTAATGTGTAGTTTCCTTTAATGTCCATGTATATGTGGCCCATAATTAAAGTAGAGTGAAAAAGTAAGGGTAAAGTGGTAAAAGTGATGTTTTAAAAAAGTAAGTTTCAAAGTGGACAATTATTTTGGTATGGACGAAAAAGGAAATGAAGACGATAATTTAGGGACGGAGGAAGTACTATTCAAATTAAATTTGATGTGTGTCAGTGTGTGTGTGTGTGTGTGTGTATATATATATATATATATCAAGTAAATTATGTGTTCTATCATTTTGAAAAATAAAAAATAAAACAAATGTTAAAATTTTTCACTTTAAAAACAATCAGATTCAAAAAGTCAAACATAACAATAATTTAAGAATTGCGAGATTATAATAGAACCCAAAGTAAAACTAATTTATGAAAAATATTCTTATTTTGTGAGTTTGCGTACTAAGAGCATGTGCAATGGGGTAGCAATATTGACTCCCCTAAGCTTCCCATTAATTAAAAATAAAATAAAATATTAAGCTACCCATAAACTATCTTAAATAAACATCTTCCAATAGTGACACAAACTTCAATAATATTATTCTAATAAATAAGTTTATTTTTGCAATTATAGAAAATTAATTTGAAGTCCAACTAAAACAAACCAACCCTCTATTAATAGATAAAAATGTATATGTTCGAAAAAGCGAATTTTTTTTTCTTTTGGATAAAAAATTACCAAAATTTGAAAAAAAAAACAATACTCATCTTGTGGCTAGGGATGATCTTGGTCCGGTTCGGTCCATATTTTTGAAAAAAAAAGAGAAAATCGGTACCAGACCAATAGTCTGGTTCTTAAAAAATTTAGAACCAGATGTATGAGAACCAAAACATTGGTTCGGTTCAGAACCAATCAAAGATGTATAAGAACCAGGACCGGACCAATACTATGATTTTTTGAAAAGAATACTTAATGTCTAAAATAACTTAACACGTGTAAGGTTAAGATTAAATGAAACATGCACGAAGGATGATAAAAGGTGAGATAAAAATATTTGAATCCTACAAGTATGTGGTTTTATTTAGATATACTTTTATTGAAATATGAATATTTCATTATTTATTACTCTTCTGTTCTTAAATTATTATCAAATTTGACTTTTTCAGTCAAATTTGCTACTATTTAAATTAAATTTGATGTATATATATATTTCAAGTAAATTATGTGTTCTATCATTTTGAAAAAAATAATTAAACAAATGTTAACATTTTTCACTTTAAAAACAATCAGATTCTAAAAGTCAAACGTAACAATAATTTAAGAATTGCGAGATTATAATAGAACCCAAAGTAAAACAAATTTATGAAAAATATTCTTATTTTGTGAGTTTGCGTGTTGCGAGCATGTACAATGGGATAGCAATATTGGCTCCCCTAAGCATCACATTAATTTTTAAAAAATAATAAAAAATATTAAGCTACCCATAAGCTATCTTAAATAAACATCTTCCAATGGTGGCACAACCTTCAATAATTTTATTCTAATAAATAAGTTTATCAGGGATACTTAATACAGCACCTATAAAATACTTAATACAACACTTTTTAAAAAAAGTGGATCAAATTGTCCTTTTCCATTTTATGAGTAAATGAAAAAAAAAGTAAATTTTTTTCTTTGTTTGGGACTGCTCTAAAACCAGTCCAAAAGTGAAAAAAAATTTTTTTTTTTGGGATTGCTCCGAAACCAGTCCAAAAGTGCAATTTTTTTTTTTTGGGACTGCTACAAAACCAGTCCAAAAGTGCAAAAAAAATTTTGGGGCCGCTCGAAACTCAGTCAAAAGTCAATTTTTTTTTTGATCGAAACCAGTCTAATGCCTGAATATATTTTTTTTTTTTTGGTTTTGGGACGCTCCAAAACTAGTCCAAAAGTGAAAAAAAATTTTTTTGGGAGAAAAACCAGTCCAAAAAAATTTTTTGGACTGCTCCGAAACCAGTCCTAATGCCCAAAGATTTTTTTTTTTTGGGTTTGGGACTGCTGCCAAACCAGTCCAAAAGTCCAAATTTTTTTTTTGGGACTGCTCCGAAACCAGTCCTAATGCCCAAAATTTTTTTTAAAAAACATTTATTTTGTTAAGGGTAATATATTATTTTTACAACAAAAAGTGTTGTATTAAATATTTTATAGGTGCTGTATTAAGTATACCCCTAAGTTTATTTATGCAATTATAGAAAATTAATTTGAAGTCCAAATAAAACAAACCAACCCTCTATTAATAGATAAAAATGTATAGGTTCGAAAAAGTGAAAAAATAAATATTTTTCTTTTGTATGAAAAATGACAAAAATTTGAAAAAAAAAACAATATAACTTTTGGCTATGGGTGAGCATGGTCCAGTTCGGTCCAGTTTTTTTTAAAAAAGAAAAAATCGGAATCAGACCAATAGTCTGGTTCTTAAAAAATTTAGAACCGGAACCAATTCAATATGTATGAGAACCAAAACATAGGTTCGGTCCAGAACTAATTAAAGATGTATGAGAAACAGGACCAGACCAATACTATACTTTTTTGCTTTTTAACTATTTAATACAAATACATAATAAAAACTTTTAGACTGAAAGTTCATAAAAAATTAAAAAACATTCGATAAAAGTACATTCAACAATTAAAAATGTCGAACTCATAAACTCATAGCATAATAAACCGGTGGAAACAAAATAATAAAAGAGTACCAACTAGAAAGTAGAACAAAGAAAGTATTAGGAATTAATATATATACTTATATAATAAAATTATATGTATATATAATAAAATAAATAAATAAACAGCATATTAGGTAGGTTCGGTCCAGTTCTTTGTTTTTTTAGTTCGAGAACTAGGACCAACCTAAATGTCCAATTTATGAAAATTCAGATCCAGGACCAAACAAAAGTATTAGTCCGATCTAGTTTTGATTGGTTCGGTCCGATTCTATTGGCTCTGTTTTCGAAAAAATCCTACACACCCCAACTTTTTGCCAACTTGCTTCCCCTTGCTCCCACTAACGTGACATGCTACTCAAAATTGAAGATCATGGTTTAACTACTCAATTGCTACTTATTGCTACCCCCCATTGTATTAGAAAATTTGTATTTTGCTCATCTTTGCTACACCATTGTTAGTGCTCTAATAAGAATGAGTGTTCGGCCTTCATGCTAAGTCGAAAACGGAGTGAAAATATTTCTTTCTGTCCTAAAGTAGACTAATATCCAAAATTTAAGAAAATGACCAGTTCACACTAGTTT
This sequence comes from Codonopsis lanceolata, assembly GCA_013146195.2. Taxonomy (NCBI): domain Eukaryota; kingdom Viridiplantae; phylum Streptophyta; class Magnoliopsida; order Asterales; family Campanulaceae; genus Codonopsis; species Codonopsis lanceolata. The sequence continues at coordinate 12,629,887 of CM028381.1, read as the reverse complement.
GGCCATTAACGGGGCTTGACCTCGACCTATACCAATTTGGGACGATAGATAAAGGTTAGTTTTGTGGGGAATTTATAATGAATCGTATTTAGGTTGACAAGCTTTTCTATCTTGAAAAATTAGACTTTTAGTAGTCCTCCGTCCCAAAATTATTATGACATTTTTTTTTCGTCTGTCATAAAATAATTATCATATTTTAATTTTTTTTGTTAGAACAACACTTATAATATTTTATCCTTATTTTTTCTTTTTATTTTAAACTTTAATTATGAGTCACATACACATGATTTTTTTTTAAAAAACTACCCATTAAACTAATATTAATAATCATGTCAATTGTTTTTACTTAATACTGCGTGCTGGGTCAAACCAAACAATAATTTTAGGATAAATGTAGTATTATTTAATAAGAAAAATTTAAGTAAGATGATCTTATAAATATTTTTTGTAAGATGAATCCTCATTACCCAACCCAACATATATTGATGGATTAAACTGTGAGATAGTGGAGGTAGGGGAGGCAATGCTTGGCACGACACGATAGTATGAACCAGCACGACACGATTACAGAGACAAAAGACACGATAAGCTCAGCACGACACGACACAATACAAAATACGACACGAAAGACACGAAATTGTTAATATATTCAAATTAATATTTATTGTTATATTTATGATCAAATAAGATAGATAATATAAAAACACGATAATGAGGCACAGACACGATATGATAACACGAATTGCCACCCATAAGTGGAGGACTATGTCTTACGAATTAAGATCCATAAAACCGTTTTTTTTTCCAGAAGATTTACTAGTATTATTTAATACTACTCTCCTCCTTTATAGTCAAGGAGTTTTTTTGTTTACATTTGTGAGATCATCTCCAACGGTGCCCATATTCTCAAATTAGGGGGTTCCGAGCACTCCAACCCAACCCCAAATCCTTTCCCAAATTTGAGGTTGTGAACAATGTTACCTCAAATTTGGGGTTCCACAGTTCATACCCCAAATTTGGGATGCGGGAAGGGGGGGCCCATGCTATAAATTAGTTTTTTAATGAATGATTAAATTTGAAAATTATTTATAATATGATATTTTTAATTTAAATGTATTAAAAACTAATTAATATCTAATATTAGATAATATAAATAATAAATAAATAAATAATAATAATGTAAGTCTAGTTTGTAACAAAATGAAGCTAGAGGAGGGGGTGACTAGCCTTTTAAAATATTTAGGGGTTATTTTGAAAACTTTTAAAATTTGCAGCGGAAAAACTAAGTTTTCAACAGCTTATTAAAAATCAGCAGATAGCAGCAGCTAAACTTAAAACAATTTGGTTTGGTTTTCTTTTAATCACTTAGGTATAATGACTGAATTGAAGGACAATATATAAGATCAATTATGTAAAAATTTCAGGAATGTAACTGTTAAACACTTAAGTAGATAGAAGCTGTATAAGTGTATCAACAGTAAAAACAACAGGTAGACAGAACACCGTATTTGGAGTGGTTCACAGTGTTAAAACTACTACGTCCACTACCAAGTTGGTCAAACTTAGATTTTGAAGTGCACTGAGATTATATAAGTGTTAAATGATCACTAACAGATCAGTGTACAACATAAACCAGTGTTTGGGGGGGTTTGATCTAGCAAGAATCAAACTTGTGCAACAATCAGAGGTTCTATAAGGATTTGAAAGAATATAGGAACAAACGAACAGTGATTATTCAAACAGAAACTAGGAATAAATATTATATGAGAGACTATTTAGTAAATGTTTGGGAGAAGAAACTCTTCAAAAAAATATTTGAAGTTTTGGATCTGAACAAAGGTTTTAACGTGTTTGTCTATTTCAGTGTGCTTTGAAGATTTGAGATTTTTGAATATTGAGTACGTAATATTGCGAAGGGTGTCTTTTTCAATCCTGTCTTTAAACATTTTATAGAGATATCAAGGTTTGTAACCGTTTGAGAGAGCGTGGTTGAATCTTGAATTTCTTGACAAAATGATGATCATGATCTATCATTGAATGCCCAGAAATTCTGTAAACTTTAAGAGACAAAGAGTCTACTCTAGCAAGAAATAGTAAAAAAAGTGGTTAGCTATCTTTTAATATATAAAGAACATTTAATATATGCATGAAAACCTTCTATTGATAGGATATGCGAATAATTCTTTTGTTTGAAAAAATCGACCAAAATGATGTTTTATAATAGGCGCGTGAATGTCAAATATTTCAACGGATGTAGTGTTTCAGCAGATAGAAAATTTTGAGTGTATAAGCAGGTGCTGATAACTTATGCTTTAAGCAGATAGAACGAAACAAGTAGAAAGGTTGCTAAGCAGAGTCAAAAGGGCTATCTGTTATATAAACAATAGAGATTATCTTATCTGCTGAAGGTTTCTGCAGATAGATTTAGGCTTGTTACAAAGTCTAAGTAAAAATAGCTTAAGGTTTTAATCAATTAGATAATTGTTTTAACTTAATGATTTTAAGTAAATCTAAAGCGTGCAAGATTCTACAAATAATATTATGTATTTTAAATTAATGAACATTATTAATTCAATAATTTTTAAAGATTTTAACGTAGATTTTTTAAATTATTTTATAATGATGTATGTGTGTTTATATATCAAGTGGTATGATTTTTCTTTTATTTTGTATTGATTGTAATATTTTTTATGGTATTTTCAAGTACTTGTATGTTTATTAAATTACTGATTTTAAAACATTATTTATAAAGTAAATAATATTATAAACATAAAACTATTAAATATTCTAAAATCATTAATTGTGAAGTATTAACAATTATTATTTAAAAGGGTAATAGCAAATTAATATACATGTTGATAAATAAAGTAAAATAAATAAAAATGGAATATGTTAAAGAATATTCTATTTGGGGAGAGATTTGAGGTTGTAGATTAGAGTTTGAATATTGTTTGGTGGTGAAATAGATCAAATTTAAGGTAAAATCTGACCAAATTTAATGTATAGTGTTGGAGATGGCCTTATGACACTTTGTGCCATTTCGTGCGTTAGACATAACTCAAATATATAAAAGCTAGATATAGTTAATTTTGTTTTGTAGGTGTTTTAATTTATATTCTCGTCGTCTCAAAATTATTATCATACTTTCTTTTTTTGTCTATCTAAAAATAAATTTCTTATTTGAATTATTTTTTAAATAATATTTTTACTATTTTATCCTTATTTTTTCATCTGTTTTAATTATGGATTATATACACATGAATTTTAAAAAAAATTACACGTATAATAAATATTAATAATCAAATTAATTATTATTTTTTAATTAGTGTGTTGACTCAAACAAAACTATAATTTTGAGACAGAGGAAGTAATATTTTATAACTATATGGACAAGATTTGTATATTGAAAAGTTAGACTCTTTGTTAGTATTATTTTTATACTATTTTCGTCTGTAAAAAAGAGTCGTACATTGACTATACAATTTTTTACGGTCAACTGAACCATATATATATTTTTTAACCAGGTTGAATCCTAGGGTAGTAGTTTCGGTCTCTCATTGCTACTACCAGGAAAATCGCGAGATGTGAAATGATCTGAGTTAAGAAGAGCAACACATACAGCCCAACCTCGAAAAGCAAAGTGCTTCCACCAAGATCGAACTCCACGCCGTTCTCCAAAGATCTTATGTCCCCCTCCTTTTACCACTCGGCTATGCCTCGGGGGACAACTGAACCATATTTTGTTGTTACTCCCTCCGTCCCTAAATTATCGTCCTCCTTTCCTTTTTCGTCCGTCCCAAAATAATTGTCCACTTTGAAACTTATCATTTTAGAACATCACTTTTACCACTTTACCCTTACTTTTGCACTCTACTTTAATTATGGGCCATATACACATGGACATTAAAAGAAACTACACATTAAACCAATATAAATAATCAAGTCAATTGTTTTTTCTTAAACTGTGCATTGGGTCAACTAAGACGATTATTTAGGGACGGAGGGAATATTTAATTGTAGAAAATGAAAGTAATTTTTTTTTTCTTTTTTCGTACCAGTAAGAGTCGAAGTTACAAAAATAAACAAACTTTTACATAAATAAAAATAAAATGAAGCTGCACCTGGTCAGGACGGCTCGCCTCTATGAACCTGTACCTGTACCTGGGTGATCATTGAACGTCACTGTACCCACCACTCACAAATAGTCTTTCGCAACAGTTGGCTTCTCGAAAGATTTAAATAATTTTATTATCGGGGAAAGTTCTGGTCGTTTTTTAAAAGTTTCTCATCTTAAGAATTCATTATTTTTATTTCAATAATGAATGAATATTTTTTGAAATATTATTTTGAAAATATCATCGTCTTTTTTAATAGCTTCGATAACTTATTTTGGATTCAAAAATCATAATTGTTCGTAATGAAACGGAGATTTTTGATTCATGAAATATGAAACTATAATAGATCTGTGCTGGGTTGAAGAATTTTTCAGTTGGAATAAAGGCGGAGAAAGATAAGAAGAAAAAAAAAGGCTTACGACGGAGGAGATGAAAGAAACATGTGGAGGAAGTGGTCTGGTTCTTTATAATTTTGTATCGCGGTTCAAAAATTAATGTATTAAAATTGATGAATCGTGATTCAAAAATAGACTAGCAATTACACAATTGAATCGCGGTGCAAAAATTAATACACTAAAATTGATGAATCGCGGTTCAAAAATAGACTAACAATTAAATTATTGAACCGCAATGCAAAAATTAATACACTAAAATTAATGAATCTCGGTTCAAAAATAGACAAGCAATTGCACTATTAAACCGTGATATAAAAATTAATGCACTAAAATTGATGAATCTTAGTACAAAAATAGACTAGCAGTTACACTATTGAACCGCTGTGTAAAATTAATTCAATAAAAAATGATGAATCGTAGTTCAAAAATAGACTAGCAGTTACACTATTAAACCACGGTGTAAAAAATAATACGATAAAATTGATAAATTACGGTGCAAAAGCAATGACCTCCGTAGCGTGATTACGGTTAATTAAGGATATCGCAATCATTTTACACAAATATTGATTTTTTCGATTGAAAATAAAAAAGATTTATTTTAACGATTAAAAATTTCAAAAAATAGATCGATCCATAATTTTTTATTATTATTTTAGTTTCAAATAAGGATTTTTTACCAAAAACATGAGTATATATATACGTCGACGTCTTCTTTTTAAACTGAGTACATTATTACAACAAGACATCAACAAGTTCACGGATTGAGACTAGAAGACTACTTTCGCAACTTTTATACCACAATTTTGTCTTTCTTTATGGACCTATATATTGCAAGTTGATAAGAGGGAGGACGAATTCACAAAAGTCATAAATAAAGAGAATCCAGATCATTCGAACACTTTTATACATTAAATGATGTGGTTTCCAATATGTCATCTTATTTGTTTTACTTACTATAAGTTAAAAAATTATGTTAATAATATGACACAAGAGCCACATCATTTAAGACTCCAAAATTAAGACTATTAGAAAATAATTATAAATAAAAACATATTACCTTTTCCAAAAAAATTGTCATTTTTTTCTTTTTGATGAACCAAATTCAATTGTATAAGATCAATACTGTGACATTAAGATTTCCTTTCTAGTAAAAGACCCTGATACAAATCTCATAATGGGCATCATTTATATATTTCCATTCTGTGTTGATACTTTTTTATTCCTAGAAGATTTTTTCGTCCATTTGTGACACATTTTTATTATTTGTTCTTTTTGCCTTCAAAAATTAATGGATACGTTTCGCCCCTATAGGAAAAAATTATTGGATACGCCCATTAGTAACATTTGAAATGAATTGTAACGCTATTGAATAAAGTTTTTGGTTCCACCACATATATCCTTGACCAAAGAAGGTTAATTTTAAAATATTTATCAAACATTAAACTAGTAAGAAAAATAATAAAAACTTAGTCATGTAGAACAAGCGGTCGAAACGTATTGAGCAAGGCGTTATGGAAGAGTTCGAAACTCAGGGGTCCAGCGGTAGTTTCTGAAAGTTGGGTCGGCGGGTTGTTTTCACAGTTTTTCGTTAGTTTCCGTTATGCACTAGTAGAAATCATTTAATGGTCGACAGAACTTTAAGAGAGTATAACTTTCGCGTCCAAATGAATTACGGGGCTTGTCGCATATCAAATCGAAACTCTCGACGAGATCTACAAGATAGGTTTACCCGGTGAACAATTCGTTTTAAGCCCAAAAAAGCTAACCCGGTGAACAATTCGTTTTAAGCCAAAAAAAACTTTTTTCGTTTTCTTTGTTTAATTCTTTTCCTTTTAGGGTTTGATTTGTTAGAACATATAAATATCATCTTAAACATTTATTTCGGCAGCTTTTGATAAAATTTGAGTTTTCTTGTTTTCTTGCTTCGTGCTTGAAACCCTAAAGCCGCCATATGTTGTTGTTAATGAATTTCTCATAGAAAGAGTTCCTGTTGATTGTTCTGTTGTGTCACTTAGAAAAGACGAATTCTCTTAGGCCTCGCCTGGTACAACGTTTTGAAAACGCAATGTTTTTAAAACGTAGAATTTTTAAAACGTAATTTTTTTCTTGTAAACATGTTTGGAAAACTATTTCAAAACGTTATTTTTATAAACAAAATAGTTGTAAACACAACACATTTTTAAAACGCTCAAATTGGAACATTTTGAAAACGCTGCATTTTTAAAACGTTGCATTGAAACACTTTTAAAGAGAAAACATTACGTTTTTAACCAGCGTTTTGGTCAAAACGTTCTATCAAACAAGTACTTATTTGATCTATCATGTATTGGTAAATTGATCCGTAAGATAATGATACTACACATAAATGATTAGAAAAACGATCAGAACACCTAATTGAAGAAAAAAATAATTTTTAAAAATTGCTAATACTCTCTCCGTCCCTAAATTATCGTTCTCTTTTTTTTTTTTGTTCGTTTTAAAATAATTGTCCAGTTTGAAATTTGTCTTTTTAGAATATCAATTTTACCAATTTATCCTTATTTTTTAACTTTATTTTAATTATGGGCTATATATATATGAGTTTTAAAAGAAACTACACATTAAATCAATATAAATAATCAAGTCAATTATTTTTTTCTTAAATTATGCACGAAATCAACTAAGACGATTATTTAGGAAAGTAAGGAGGAGTATTGTTTCCATTTCGATTTGTCCAGCCTTACTCGAGGGGAAAGGACAAAATTGATAACAACACGTGCCCTTTTTTCTACCCACTGACACTGCCAACGTGGCGGCAGTACAGCCTGGGACCCAAAGTGAACAACACCAAAGCCGACATCCCTCCCTCAATTTAAATACCAACACCCTGCCATACAAACCCTGGTTTTAGAGAGATGTACAGAAAAAAAAGGACAAAAAAGCAATGAGCTAATTTCACCTGAAACCCAGCCAGAAATCTTTCTCCGGCGATGCCCAGCCCAATTTAATTATTTTCTTCCATGTATCTGAGATTTTAATTAAGGAGAAGATGGGCATTTCGTGCGACGATGTCGTATTGGTTGAGGAAGGTAAGAATTCAGGCGACCCCAGCGTCTTGACGGTGAACTGCCCCGATAAGGCCGGACTCGGGTGCGACCTTTGTCGGATTGTACTTGAATTTGGACTCTATGTTACCCGTGGAGGTCAGTTTATTCTCATTCTCTATACCCTCCATATTAAATTTTCTTCTCATTGTTGTCTCCGGTGTTTACTTTAATTTCCTCCTTATTTTTCTGTGATTTCTCGTTGATTTAATGAACTTTAGTCGATGAATATTTGATTGCGGATAGTTCTTGTTAGTTTCTTTATGGGGTTCGTAATTTGTATTGGAATTGTGTTAGATGTTGTTTCATTTCCAGGAATGTATTTTGATAAATGCCAAGAATCACATTAATTTCCAGAATTTATCTGTATGTGTGTGTGTGTATTATGTTGTTAATTTTTGAGACTTTGAGTGAAACAGAGGCAGTATATTCAATGTCTATGGCCCATTGGCTCTGGGTATCTTCATTGGGATCTTCCCTCTTGATTTAACAATACTCCCTCAGTTTCCGGGTAAATTTTTCAAGAAAATGAGACTTGCACTAGCTTATTAGTAATAAAATTTAATTTTGAAAATGATTCTTGATGTGAAACACCCAAAAATAAAATAGTGGATTTTTTACCCGGAAAAGAGGGAGTATTAAGTAAAACCCAGCTCATTCTTTGTGTGATTTGGTAGTACATGAATCACATATTACCGGTCAGTTTTTCCAATGACATCTTTCTTGATTTTCGTCATCATTTGATGTTAAGCGGTTGTTGTGGTTTTTGTTTTCAGATTTCTCTACCGATGGAAAATGGTGTTACATAGTATTGTGGGTTGTTCCTCGTCCAAGTTCATTGAGAGTTGACTGGGACAGCTTAAAGAAGAGGTTTTTATCTGCTTGTCCATCTCATTTGCCTGCATTTTATCTCAATCAACTGTCCGCTTCACAACCATCTCCAGTGTACCTTTTAAAGGTTTTTTCCGTGGACCGAAAAGGGTTGATAAATGGTAACAACTTGTATCGTTTTAACCTTCTTTTTTGTTTATAATTTTACCAGATGTTCTAATGTGAATATGTGTTTCTTTATAGATGTTACTAAAGTTCTATGTATACTTGAGCTGACAATCCAAAGAGTAAAAGTGATGACAACCCCAGATGGAAAAGTCATGGATCTCTTCTTTGTGACAGATGACATGTGAGTGAACGTGATTCGAAGCAATTTTACAGAGTATGTGAGATTTGTGTTTGAGATTAATGATTAATGTTGCTTTATGATTTCAGGGACCTATTACACACGAAGATACGGCGAGAAGAAACGTGTGATCACCTAAGCAATGTCTTAGGAGAATGTTGTATCAGCTGTGAACTTCAATTAGCTGGTCCCGAGTATGAAAGTCAGAAAGGGTTCTCTTCTCTTCCAGAAGCTATTGCGAAGGAGTTATTCAGCTGTGAACTATCCAACAAGGAGGATCAATCCCAAGTTAAAAAGGCTACGATTGCAGTAGATAATTATTTGAGCCCGGCTCATACATTGCTCCAAATACAATGCCTTGATCAAAAGGGACTCATCTATGACATTTTAAGGACATCCAAGGACTGCAATATCCAGGTATTGAACCATCTTGGCATGTAATACAACTTGATTGACCAAACCTGTTGTATGCCTGGCATTATAGAAATTGATTGCTGGTTGGTTTGTTCAGATAGCTTATGGAAGAATCTCTCCGAGTTCTAAAGGGTACAGGAGTGTGGATCTATTTATTCAGAAAACAGATGGAAAAAAGATTTTGGATCAAGAGACTCAGGTTGCCTTATGCTCGCGTTTAAAGGAGGAGATGCTTCACCCATTGCGAATCACCATTGCTAATCGGGGCCCTGATACGGAACTTCTGATTGCTAACCCTGTCGAGCTATCTGGAAAGGGAAGACCACGTGTTTTCTATGATGTTACGTATGCTTTAAGGACACTCGGGATATGCGTGTTTTCGGTAAGGAGCTCTATATCTATCTTAATGTTTCCTCACTCAAACACTAATATGCATTTTTGTGGGACTGAAGTTTGTTTATTGTGGGTCTATAGGCTGAGATTGGAAGACATTCGACATCAGATCGCCAGTGGGAAGTGTATAGGTTCCTTTTGGATGATACCCGGGAATACCCAGTAAGCAGCAGTCGAGCTCAAAGTGAGATTGTGGATCAAGTCAGAAAAATGTTAATGGGCTGGTGACGGTCCTGTCTCTAGTTGATGAGCGTCCAGTTCTTGTTTGGCGGGAAGTTGATGCATATTTAGAAGAAGTGCGTCCAATGTGTTCATGAGAGTGGTTGACCGACAGTTCGAGCAGCACAGAGAGTCTTAGGGTCAGAATCGGATCCTTCAGTGCTATTAGAGCCGAGCCACCTTGTAGTCAAGTTCGATTTATGATCTTTTTGCAATTCCCATGTAATTCCTCTATTGTGTGTGTAGTTAGTGTTAGTTCTCAACTCCCTCCGGCTCCTCCCCCACCTTCTGCATCTCTTCTTCTATTCCATTTTCCTTTGCATGAACTCCAAGGAACCACATTTTCAACCCAATTTTGTTTATATCTCTTCTCTCTCTCTCTCACTCTCACTTAAGTTGTCACCTCCGATTTCCTGTTTAAAGAAGGAACCAATAATAACATTATCTGGCTAGTCCATTTTTGGGGATCTCTCCTATAGCCGCCATGAATAATAAGCATTTCTTCTGTGGCCAAAAGCATAATCCCATTTCAAAACGCCAAGTCCTCAAAATTGTAGTTCTACATAATTGAGCCATCAAAAAATAATGCTACACTTATTACTACTTTTAGTAATTGGATTATATTACTCGAAATATTTTAAAATAGAATATCGCAACATTTTGTTTTATATATATATATATATATATGTGTGTGTGTGTGGGGGTGGGGGAAGTGGGAAGTGAGTTGACGTGGTAGGTGAAAGGATGTCAATAATTGAGTTGGAATATATTGTTTATAACTTGGAAAGCGACGGACTCGGAACTTCATTTTGGAAATGACATGGGAATCTTCATAGTTCATTTTCCATATACAGTTTATTTTTCAATTAATCATAAACACGGAAAAATAAGAAGAATATTTCCTAAAAATCATTTTTCATGAAGCCTTTTGTTTCTTATAAGCTGACAAGGCCATTAGACCATAAACAATAATGAATCTAAAGTGGGTGCTTAAAGGATTTTTTGGGATTTTTTGAAATAACAAAGATTCCTAAAAAATGCTTAATAAGCAAAAAAGTGGGTTGGGAGCAAAACAAGCAACATGCTTAACAAAAATGTTTGGCTAAAAACGATGCAGTTTAATACAAAATGAGGAAGAAACGGCTGAGTTTCAAGGGACAGCACCTGCACGACCTGCACACGCCTCTCTTGCCACTTGCTCCCTTTTCCTCGATTCCACTTGTCCCATCATTATTTTCTTTTCCTCTATTTCTTTTTTTTGGTCAATTTTCAGCCATAAAATATATTTTTTTAATTTTTTTTCCTGTATTAAAGTAAACATTTTTACCTACAAATAGAGACTTGGTTTGTTTCATTTGGATATAAGAAATTTTTTTTATGAATTTTTCAAATTTCTAGCCATTTTTCTGTAAAAATATTAAATTATTGGAGATAAAGATGATGGGGTATGTTAAAATATTAGAGTTTGTGCATTGTTGAAAGAGTATTTTTATTGGAAAGCTTAAGTAAGGAGCTTAATTGTATTTTTGTAATAAAATAGAAAAAAATGGAGGTTAAGCTCCCTAAATGAAGAGCTTTGTTGTTCTTGCTCTTAGTTTCTTATTAGCTGACAAGGCCATATAAATTTGTTTTAAATCGTTAAAGTATATTTTAAAGAAAAAATAACAAAAATACCTTTAATAAAAGAAAGACGCACAGATAAAGCCACAACCCAAATTTTGGCCTCGCAATGAAAAACATTGGGCATCGCTCAGATTTTTGGACGTCGAAATGCAAAAGTTACTGCCCAAATTTGGTCATCGTGAAAAACAATAGGTGTCGTTCATTTTGGGCCGTGTACTGTGATTGCTACATTCCTACAATTTTAATTCATATTATCACATTTTGCAACTAAGAGGCAACGACGCCCACATCATAGACAATGATGCCCAAATTAGATTTGCTTGAAAACTTTGCTTATTCCTTTCAATGGCAATACTCTTTTGATAATAAAAACAATTGTTCCAGCAGAAGCAGAAATGAGAGTTGGAATTCATTTTCCTTTATACGTATGCTATTTCTCTAAAACACGATCATCAATCTCATTTCAAAAATTTTACAACTCAATGCATGCTTGAGTGACTTGCATTTGGTTACGCTCACATTACAACTTATGGCAACAATGCTCACATCATAGGCAAGGACGCCCACATAATAGACAACGATGCACAAATTGACATACAATTTTACACAACCTGATCTTGATCTCGACCTCGATCCCGCCCCCCTCTGTCCCATACAATTTCACACACACGCATCGAACGACAATCAGTGTGTTTTTTTGTGGAGCTCTAAAGCATTTCATCTTAAAAGCAATTGTTAAATTGTCAAATTTAATTTATTTTTGTAATAAAGAAACAAAGAAAACGATAAGGAAGGTTTCGATAACTAGACGCATTCTTCATGGAGGAAGTTCAAAGAAGCTCAGTTGCTACAGAAAAAAAGTACGACCTTTCAGGAAAAGCAGGTAGTTCAAACAGAGAAAGGAATGAAGGAGGAAGGAAGAAACTGAGTTGCACTCCAGCTTCTTATCTCATTGAAGACGACAGTGGGTATTTTAGAAACATTTTTATTAAAATGAACTTTAGTGGTTGAATAAAAAAATAGGGTAATGAAGTGGTTATAATTTCACAAAAGAGACCGACCTGCAATTATTCCAAATGTGTTTTTGAGTTCGTATCAGAGTATGAACGGGTGGAGATCTTTCGAGTTTCATAGAATTTTATGTTGGGTGTTAATCGGGCCGGTCCCCTTTCATCAATTTCCAACCACTGAAGGACACAATTGTTTAAATCGGTAAAAAACACTTTTTAGGGCAAAAGGATGAGTATCCCTGGAATGAAATTCGATCAAGCACACGATGCATCACACTTCTAAGTCGATGCATCACATTCCAATTTTTGCTTTGGAATTCCAAAAATTGTGCATCAGGATTTTCTGCATTGATAATTCTGTTTGTAAATCGCAAAATCAAAATTGTGCATCGGGTTACTATTGTATTTTAATTCCAAAATTGTGCATCAGGTTACTATTGTATTTTAATTCCAAATTGTGCATCACAATTCCAAAATCGTGCATTAGGATTTTTTTGTATTCTAATTCAAAATTATGCATCGTAAATTCAAAATTATGCATCAGAATTTTCTTTATAGGTAATCAAGTTTGTGCATCAGAATTTACGTTTGTTTTCTAATTCTATATTGTGTATCGCAAACATAAAATTGTGCATTGGCATTTTCTTCATCGGTAATCAAGTTTGTGCATCATAAAATCAAAATTGTGCATCGGGAACTCCCCCGAGAACTTCTAACTATCTGGTCAATAGAAAATGGCAATGGAAATTCTTCCTGTTCACTCCATTGTGAATAGGGCCTGAATGAAAAAGGAAAAGAATGAGGGTCTAGTAAAACATGAGAGGAAGAAATGCAGGAATGGAAGATGAAAGGGGCATTACTTCAGAGAATTGGGGCGCTGGAGCGGAAGAAGAAGAAGCTTGATGTTTGATCTCGTGAGTCCGAATCCTCTATTCCAAAAGTATATTTCATCTTCTATTCCAATGTAAGATCCACCGTTAACTTGTCAATCAGTAATTGATTTTGTTTATATAAATAATTTTGTTAATTTACTAATTGACAAGTTAACGGTGGATCTGATATTGGAATAGAAGATAGAATACACTTTTGGAATAGAGGATCTGGACTCCCGATCTCGTACACTTTGTCTAGTAATAACTAGGAATAACTAAGATGGACCACGAGAAGAAAGAAAGAAATGAGTCAAAAAAGTGGAGTGATTCAATGAGCTATTGAGCTAGTTTTGGAGTAGTGAGCTATGCTATCTTCGACAGGACCTGAGCTAAAACGGACCTGGGGCTCGGCGTTGGAGTAGGAGATCTCAAGAAGGAGAAGATGAAAAAGGAAATTTTCATCGGTTCAGTGATTGGACATTATTGAAATAAATTTATGAGAGTGACCTTATATGGTTGAAAAAAAAAAGAATTATTTAAGCGATTAGATTTTTTAGGAAAGTGAACCAACCTCCAATTTAACCCTTTTATGTTTGGCATCTTTTTCAGACGTAGAGAATCGGCATGCTCTAGGAGTGTTCTTTATGGCATCATGCTTGTCTAGGGCCATCATGAATCAGATGTTAATCAGAGGAAGGCCTTGTTCATTTTTAAAGCGAAGAAGCTAGGTTTGTATTTGATCCACATAGTAAACGATGTATCTAAGTAAATTATGAAGCCAAGGTTTAGTTATGAACAACTAGTCTACAAAGTGGAGTCTCTTACTTCTCTCTCTCTCTCTCTCTCTCTCTCTCTCTCTCTTTCTCTCTCTCTCTATACATAAATATATGTATATATATATACATACATATATATAATAAAAATAAAATGATTTCCTTTTCACTCTTGAGCAATTAGTAAGACAATCGGAGAGCATAATCCTAATGAGCGATGCGGGTTTAGGTCGTGTGTTAGAGCATCCCCAATGGAGATCAAAGCCTCAATGGGATATCTAAAAGTAGCAATCGGAGATGAAATTTAGGCAAAAATGTACTTGGGTGTCAAATGTTGATACGTACTCAAACCGGTAAGTATCAAACAAAGGTTGGGGCCTGGGGCCTGGGGGAAGGGTTGATCGAAACGGCAGTGTTTTGGGCAAGAATCGATTAAATAACATCGTTTCATATCTTCAAATTGAAACAAAAAGTAAGCCCGGGGGCGACGCACCTTTACATGTCACTTTTTTTTGATTTTTTAATATGTGACCAATATCCGAAGATATGAATTGAAACTTGTAAAATTCGAAGTGTATACTACATTCTGTTGAAATACTTGAGGCTTGGTGAGAACTTGAAGATATGATTATTGTTATCAGCAGTGAGAGAATTGCATAGTTTTACATGTGTCACTTCCATATGAATTGAAACCAATGACCTAAAGGTCTTAGATTGTAACTACATTCGAAAATACTTGGTTTACTGAAACTCTGGAAGATATATTGACGTTATCAAAGAGTGAGGAATTGGATAGTTAATTGCTACCGTAGGCAAATACAAGATGGCCATTCTCAAAAAATATTCGTGTTAGAGAACTCTAAATACCATAATCAAATTGAGATCTATCCCTATTGATCCTAGCATCAAATCTAACTGTAGCCCCGCCCATGAGCCCGTGACAGTAGCCCTAACTATAAAACCTATTCTTAGCAGTCCATAGACAGTGTGCTGGTTCCAGTTCCCAATTTCCAATTTCCAATTTCCAGTAGAAAATGCACCATATGAACTCAAGACTTGAAATGCGCCATGTGAACTCAGACTCATCATGCAAGCCTGAAAGGTAGAGAAATTATGGAGAAGTATCCATCCATCTTAATTTTATACATATTCCCAGTCATATCTCAACGGTGCAGACAACATCCTCACTAATTATAGTATACTTAGACCTTGGAATCAGCACCGACTTTCTAAATTAGCGGTAGTTTCTTAAATGATGCGGTTACGCATGCTCCGAGCTTCTAATACTATTAAATCGCCTCAACATCAACATACTTTTTCGACTTGATATAAGCTATCTCGATTTCTTGAAGCGACTTCCCTTTTGTTTCCATCACATTTCTTTTTACGAAAGCAACTGCCATGCATCAAGCACAACATACCAAACATTAGCTCAAGCAAACGCAAGAACAGAAAACAGACCATTCCGAAAAATCATATCTCACATAAGGCTATAAGAATACAAGAAGGATTTATGTAGTAGTGACTGTAGTGTATTACCCAATGCACTGACATACAGAATGCCATAGCTTTCGCCCTTCTCCGGCTGGGAAATATCTCTGATAGGAGGAGACCAGGAATTGAACAGGACCAGCTCCTACACCAAATGAAAAGACAAACCTACAGAAAGCAGTTCGTTTCTGTCGATCCAAGCTGTTCTGCACGTGTCCCTCATCCATCACTATTTTACAGGCAGAAGATTTTGGATTTCTTTTTTCCTGGATAAACCAGGATGATCATAACTAACTGCCAATCAAGAAGAGTACTCACATCAGCATATATGCCACCAACAGACAGATGCAGAACCCCTGAAGTTGATGTCACCAGAATTTCTCCAATTACTTGAAGAGTTGTTGATAGTGCCTGAAAAAGCCAAATAAATGCACAGATGCAAAAATACAGAGGTAAGAGGATTCATTCAAATTTTTGGATATTGTTCCAGTGTGACTTGAGAGTATCAGCTCTAACTTATTCATGGACTCATGGACTACTTGAGGATTGAGTGCAATTGGCAATTTCTTAAGGGTCGTTTGGATTCATTAATTTTGAATTCAATAAATATTAATTCTATGGAATTTAAATAACTTGGAATTTGCTTGCAAAATCATAGCAATTTCATGGTTTGGATAATGTGTAGAATTTAATTGTAATTCTATATTATAGTTAAAATAAAATTTCATTTGTATATCAAGTATTTAGTTTAGCCTAGCGGTAATGAGTGTTAGTGATAATGAATGGTAAATGTTCAAACCTTTCTAACGAAAAAAATTTTAGAATTTATTTTTTTATTAATAAATAGCATATAGAGGTGGTTGGAGGACGGAGGTGGCGGACAGTGGTGGCTGGAGGTGGCAGTGGCAGTGGCAGTGGCTGTGCCGGAGGTGGCTGGAAGCGGAGGGCGGATGTGATTGGTGGCGGTGGCAGAGGTCAGTGGTGGCCGGAGGACGGTGGTGGCTGGAGGCAAAGGACGATGGTGGTTGGAGGTGTTGATCAAAGGTGGCGGTCGGAGGTGATCGGTGGCGGTGGTCGGGAGTTGTGGTGGTGGTAGTGGTGGTAAAAGGAAGGTTAGTTGTTATTGTTTATAATAATAGACCAAAATTTAGAATTTAAATTTTTAGAATTTTGTATAGAATTAGTTTTATGGAATTGAGGCATTTGAAATTTCAACTCAATTCCAATTCCAAATTTTAAATGCGTTGTCAAACGACTGAATTGGTTTTGGAGGCTGCAATTCCAAGCTATGGAATTGGGGTATCCAAACATATCATAACGAAAATTTTATAATCGGAACATTTAAAACTAGCTACACTTGGTGCTCAGAATGCTACACAGATATTTGGACCATTTAAGGTATTGTTCGCGGAAAATATGTGGAAGGGGCTATTAAGTGTTCCCTCCGTTCCGAGCAAAAAGTCCTGGTTTGAAAGCTAATTTTTTTTAAGAAAATAACATTTTTAGTAGTTCATTAGTAATAAAATGACATTTTTATGTTTTAATTTTTGAAAATGAACTCTTTAAATGAAACATCCTAAAATGAAATAGTATACTTTTTGCCCGGAACGGTGGGAGTATATATAATCTGAAGTGTAAGCTAATTCCGGGAAAAAAAAAACTAATCTCTACAGGGAGACTTTAATAAACAGAGATACTACAATGCCACTAAAGCTCCACTGAAGGTTCAGTACCCTTCTCCCTCCCCAGTTTGTCCATCAGAAGCAATGCGATAATAGATACTGAAGTTTAATGGTCAAAAAATCAGTATCATTGCTTGATGAGAGAGAGAGAGAGAAAGAAAGAAATGCAATTGTAGAATGTGTCCAGAAGGGTGTGATGAGTGTTGGGTAAAGTGTTGGGGGTGACACGTTGTTATCAAAGAAATCTCAAATTAATAAAGAGTAAGAAAGAATCATCTTCCTATCCCTTATGGGTAATTTAATTAATTTACAGAAGTCAAACTAATAATGAGAATCCGATAAGGTGAAGAGAAAATCAAATAAGAGGGCAAAATTATATATTTTCTTTAGTAAGTTGTATCTCACTATAAATAAATAAATAAATATAAATATATATATATATATATATATATATATATATATATATATATATATATATAAATTATACTATATTAGTATATTATATATAATAAAATAATAATAAATACATATTGTTCTCAATCAAATGATTTTCCATCAATGAAAATGAGGTTTTGATCTCTAAAGAGTAAGGAATCGGGTAGAAGTAGTGGTGAAGAGAAAGAGGGCAAAAGTACTCACTAGGTTCTCAATCAAATGATTTTCCATCAATGAAAATGAGGTTTTGATCTCTATTTATAGTGATTATATGGGATGATACGGGGATATTTCGATATTCCCTACTAGGTGTCATCGTCTTATTGACCATGCAATAATCATACAACAAGTGTCCCGTAACTGAGGATCACAATTAGTTCTTTCTCTTTTAGTGATCAGGTCACACGTGTCGTATGTGCATGGTATCACATGCGTAGAATTAGTTTCTCGGAACCCTAATGCTCGGAGATTGGGGCTTTAGGGTCTGCTCAATATCATAGGTTCAGACAAAATGTCATCCTGACGGAACGTGTTGATGTTTGGTCAATTTGCTCATGGAGACCATACATAGAGTCGGGGTGCGGCCGTAGAAGTGTTGGTGTCATTACCCTTAGGCTAAAAGGGTTCAACCCCCCCCCGCCCCTTTAGGCTATCTCCCGAAGCATAATACGTTCTTGTACGATAGGTCTTAGATTGGGGAAGACCGGGTAATTACGTGACAATTACCTGAAGTGACGTAGCATAACCCCTACTACACAAAGTATAAGGAGTAAACAATCCATACAGAGATGATACAATTTGGAACATTGACGTAAAAATATCTCAAATGCATATTCACGTACATGCCACACCATTGACACCAACATGTTAAGGTGAAGGGGCACCACCATGACACTGTACAGTCTGGAAAGATTGATTAATTTTCTCATCGTACACTCAAATTTACAAAGGAAAAAGGCGAATTTAACAAGAATGTGATTATAGTCTGCATAAAAAGATATACAGTACAGAAGGCCGGCCATTTGCAAGATATTTGAACACCACCATTACTGACTTGCAAAGTATCCAATCGGCAATTGCTTTGGAGATCTATAAGAATTGAAGTGAAAAGCCAGTGTCAGTCTTTGTGTACTTGCATGAGCCAGATTCCTCAAAATCAGAATCTGACCCAGCATCCCTGTAATTGCCCCACTCACCAGAAGAATCCTCATCTTGAACACTGTTTGAAGATGGAACCCTCAGCTGGGATATTGGAACTGGTAGAGGCTCTTCATTTAAATACTTGTCATGGAGCAGTTCCATTGCTGTGGCTCTACTTGCTGGATCGAAGCAAAGCAGTTTTTTGACAAACATGATCTCTTCGGGAGACCTATTGGGAAGGCATGCCTCGATGCCAGTTGGATTTTCAACTTTGCCAAATGAAATTGTTAGATAATCAGGAAGGTTTAAACAACCAGGCCAGGCTTCTTCTGACAAGTTGCCCAAAATATTGAAAATTCTGCTTAGCTGATCAATATCTGAGGTTCCAGGAAATATTGGTTCTAAACTGAACAGCTCTGCAAATATGCACCCCAAAGACCACAAGTCAATCTCTGACCCATAGTCTGTGGATCCATATAGAAGCTCAGGGGCCCTGAACCAACGAGTTCCAACACAGGATGTAAGCTGACCATATTTGTTGTTTCCACCCTCCTGAGCCTCGTAGTAATAAGAACTCTCGGGAATATTGTCTTCTAAGTCACTATTGGTACATGTGGCCACACAAGATGTGTTCGCATCATGGATGTTTATTTCGTTGTCAATTTCATCCATAGGGTCTTTAGCCCTGATCTCCTGCAACTGTCTTTCTGAGTCTTTTTCATGAAGAACCCCTTGCGCTAGATTCCCTTCACCTTCTCCGACTTTCTCTGCTTCAGGTGGTTCAGCCATAGAAGCCTCGTTGGGAATTTCCTCCTCCTGTGGCTGCGCTTTGTCATCGGCAGAAACATCCCCAGATTCCAGAAGTATTCTTGCCTGTAAATAAACAAGTATAAAGCAAATATTCTAAGCCTTGGAAGAAAAAAGGAAGTTTTGATCTCCAAATGCGTTATTTGCTCTGTCCAAATGACTAACCTATAAAAACAGCTTAACAGTTCAAATAGAATATTGAGCTACAACTAGGCTCTTTCCACCAAAATGGATGCATAAAGGATATAAACGTATCATTACCAACCTGGATAAGGTTTAGTGTCCCCAAGTCTATTTCACAATATGAAACATGTAAAAGACACCGAACTGATATAAATTCACCAAAATAAATCCCTTATTCCACCTTAGTTGAGCCTAGGAGTTCAGTTTCATAGTGGGAAACAGTTATAAGTCTCCAAGACATTGTGCAAACACAACTGCCCTAACTTTACATATCTAGGCATGTCCACTAAAAAGCACATGAACACTATTTTTTTTCTAGTTACGGTAACAGAATCCACAAGTTTCCGAAAATTAGCTATGTCAATCCCTCTGGAAACATGTTAGTACAACTATAAGCCGTCAAGGTCTCCTCATTGTTAAGTCTATCAAAAGTAAATGGATATTCTCTATAGCTGAACTATAAAAAACTCTCATGCAGCTATCCAAGCAACAATTTCCCTACCAAAAATGGGTAACTGATGCATACATGCAGTGCACATGGGCACATGGACTGAATTCCAAATTCAGCTTAATTGAAGCAAAAGACGTCAACCAGTACATTGCATCTAGTTTGACCGAAATTCAGGTATCTATATTAGAGTATCTACAATATATATAATGAACCTTACTATAATACTATGATAAATGTTTTTGCTTTATCCAAACAATTAATGGCATGCCTATATATAGCCTAGTACAACGAGTAGTTAGGTAGGCTTGGATGTAATTGAATCAATTTATATGAAAATATAATTACTTAAGCCTTGCTCCTGAATTACCCTCCTTCCTTTTGGTTGTGTCCTTGATTTCCATAATATTTTATTTGGTTCCTCCCTCATATTCACCCACATCAATAGCCATCACCATCAAGGCACAACCACTTTCAGATGAAATAGAAAACCCTCGTTATTCAGTTCAGAGCACATTTTTCTGTTTGCAATATAGTTTTTCACGGAATCTCTCATTACTCATGTCAGGGGATTTGTCCCGCACTGTTCAGTAGATTCCATGGGTCATGCACCTGTTTACCACTGAGAGCCATTTTAAATTGCTCATGTACATTAAAACGAGTAAAGCAAAAATGAAAAAGGTTGACAAGGACCATTACCTTCTTCCATTAGATTTCACAACCATCTATATGCAATACTATTATACTACATAAGAAATGCACTACAATTCTACCATCTTTAGCACAGCTCAATAACGACACAAGTTTCAACCATAATTGATGATCAATACTTTGTCAACAATTCAAAAACTCTATGTACCTAACAGTATCAAGTGAACAAAAAGACTAGCTCTATCACATTCCAACACACAGATTTTCAATAAATAATCATAGAAATTCAATCACAAAATTTGCGAAAAACCCCAATCGTTTACCTGTCCAAAATCAGCCAATTTGAGGACACCATCAACCGAAATCAACAAATTGGAGGGCTTCAAATCCCGATGCACGATCGAATTACGGTGACACGCGTCAACCCCGCACAAAATCTGAACAATCCAACGCTTAATCTCCCCGACGATCAACCCGCCTTCCTTCTTCGCTTCCCGAATCACCGACGAAAGATCCGTCTGTAAAAACTCGAGTACAAGCACGGCGTCCTCGTCTTCGCTCCAGAAGTACTCGTGCAAAACGACGACGTTGGGCGAGTGCTGCAAAGTCTGGAGGGCCTCGATTTCACGAAAAGCCGATTGGTAGTCGTGGACCTCTTTGAGGGCGACTATGACGGAGTCGGAGAGACGACGGGCCTTGTATACGTCGGAGTAAGCGCCCGACCCGACCCGCTCTAGAATCTGGTATTTTGTGGTGATTTCTCGACGGGTATGGATGCTCCAGCTCTTCGATGGTAGTGGATCCATTCTTGTTGGAAGTTGTACGGATTTTTGTTCACGGCGGGTTTGTTCGTTTACAGAGGTAGACGATGAGACGGCCGTAGGCGATTAGTGTTCATAGCAGGCTTACACTGTGTTCCTCGCTACAAATGTAAACGAGTGAGACGGCTGCAGGCAGTTTTCCCGACCGCACATGTATTGGAACGTACGCATACGCTGATTTTCTTTTTGCAATTTGGCAACTAAAATTTAAAATTATCAATGTGACCACTATACATTAGTTATGCTGCAAATCAACCCATTTTTTGAATAAACGTTAGATACAGCCGTTAAGTTATGTCAAATATTTATTTTACCAATATTTTCAGCTTCATCTTATCTAATTACATTCTCTAGATCAGGTTTCATTTTCTATAAACCAACAATTGTTTCATCAAACACAACTTTAGGAATCTAAAAATACAAAACATCAAAATGACACATAACGAAGGACAAATAAACCATACGAAGAGGTTGGAAACCTGAAGCTTTGAGCTTACGAATGGCTTCAAGGTACTGTAAGCCTACGCACTTCATGTCATAGGAGTCGCGAGCGTAGTTGTTGTCGGTGACAGAGTGGAGATGGGCATCGAAGGTAGGGTGGAACTTCTTTGTGGGTTCAGAGGGGGATGATGACCTGGTGTGAGAGTCAAGGAAGATTAAAGGGAGGGAATGGTCGGTGTTCGGGCATTTGAGAAAGTTGTTGGTGGCACATGGGTTTGGGGTGAAGGGGATCTAATTTCCTCAAACTTTCTCAAATTGCAAATTTGTATGTAAGTTTGGGTTCTGGAATAGAGAGAGTGGGATTTGGATATGGAGTAGTTTGAGTTTGAGAGAGGATGAAATCGGTAGATGGGTTATATGTTTTCATATATTATTGATATATAACAAAAAAAGAAGTTGGATCCCTTTAGGTTTCTAATCTTATACAAAATTTTAGACATAATTTAACTGTTAAACTTAACGTACGTCCAAAAAATGGGTTGATTTGCACGATAGCTAATGTAAAAAAGTTCACATTTATAATTTTAAACTTTCAGTGATCAAATTGCAACTTTTGATAAATACCGTGGGTGTAGAGTGTGTTTTGACCGAGGTAAAACGAATTTACAATCACAGTGTTCCCCAATTCCCAATAATTTCAAAATCTAGGGTTTCATCCCCCCAGCTTCGCGCTCCATTTGGTGACGAATTGAAGAGCCGAATTAGGTAACACTCGAAACTTCTCTCTCTAGCTCGCTCAAAAACCATCTCTTTAGAACTCATAGCTATGTCCTTTCACTCCCTCCCTATAGGTTTTTTGTGTTGTTGAATTAATTGCAATGAATTTAAATTTTCACGATGAGCTCTTGAAGCTCATGTCTCTCTGGGTGCCTGTTGTATTTATGAATTTTAATGATTCAATTCAACTCTCGTTGTCTGGTGGCATTCAAGTTTGATTTGATCACTGCCTGTTTTAGAGGGTGTAGGTAAACTTTTTGTACTACTTTTGCACATTCGAGGACTCAGGACTAGGCTTTAATTGTGATTTTCTGGTAATTTCAAGTTAGTTTATTTGAGTTATTGGCAAATGTAATGAATTCGTTCAGAGTTTGAGATTGCTTGTTGTTGCATTTTTAATCTTGCGGCCAATGATACATTTTTTACACAAGAGGCCTGAAGTTTTTGGGCGTCCGTAGCTGAAAGTGATTCTAAGTTTTGTGAAAGTTTCCAGGTTCTAGATTTTTACATGATCTAGATTAGTTAAAAAAAATTGATAAGTACATTTTGTATTATAGAAAGCATCAAAAAAGGTGACGCGTCCTTGTACAATAGGAGTATACAAAGAAAACTAATCTAAGGAGAGACTATTAACAAAATCTACAAAAGAATAGGGGTGTGAAATGGAAGAATTAGCATCTCCTCAACACCAAGTGCGTCTTTCAACTGTGACAAGGCCCTTTCCTTGTTATCAAAAACCTTTCTTTTCCTTTCAAACCAAATGGTCCAGCACAGACACACACAAAACAACAGTTTGCCAAGATCAATTCCTTCTCCTCTGGTTATAAAAAGCCCAGCTTAGAAACAACTCCTTCGTTGATCTAGGCATAACCCATGAAATATTGAAGAGCCCGAAGAAAAGATTCCAAAGATCCTTAGCTATTGAACAATGAATGAGCTGGTGGTTAACATTTTCCTCATCTCCTTTATACATATAACACCAATTTACGTAAGTATTATGTCTTCTTCTCAAGTTATCACCGGTAAGAATGCATAGTTGTTAAAGGCGCTCGCCTTTGGCGCCTGAGGCGAGAGGCGAGGCGAGGGTTTGTCGCCCCAAGAGGTCTGGGCGAGGCGGGCGAGGGTTTCTGGCCGAGATCTGAAATTTTCCATTCAAGATCTATTCTTCAATATTCAATATTAATGAAATCTAAGGGCACAGATGGTTTCGTCTCAACCTGTCGAACTCATCTGTGCCTTCGCCATCGCCGGAGGTCGCTAAAATCAGACTCACGCGCCGGCGCCGGAATTTTCTGACCGGAGTTTCACAGACTTTGTCGTCGGCACCCAACGAGCTTCGTCCCGAAGTTGGTTTGTTGGTTTTGGTAGATTAAGCTTGGTTTTGTAATTTCTTTTGTTTATTTTATTTTTACCCTACGATTTTTGTTCTTCCTAATGTGATGTGCTGCTGCTGCATCTTTATCACTATTTAGGGTTTATTTTCCTTTATTTTTAGATATTTTATTTTATTTATTATATTTTTAATTTGGGATGTTTTTTCATTCTGTTTTCTGATTTTTTCTAATTACTGTACTTTTTTAAAAACCTTATTTTCTTTGGTTGGTTAACTATTTATTATAGGCTTAAATCGCAATTTGGTCTCCCTACTTTCCCACTTTTTGCAACATGGTAACTTTACAATTTTTTTTTCAATTTAATCATTGTACTTGGTTTGGATAATCAATAAGGTCACTTAAGCCATTTCCGTCAGTTATCTTGGATGGAAATGGTTAAAAGGACTAAAATACCCTCTAAACATAGGGTGACCAATTTGCAATTTAAAACCACAACTGACGCTCAGACCACAAGTTCCACACCTAATTAAAAAACCTATCCTATATAAACGCCACACAATTCATCAATGGCGGAAGTTTCTTACCTTCACCTCCACGAAGAAGACGAGGAGGACAGGGGCGATGTTTTGGTTTCCCCCGACTCCGTTCCCTATTGGTCTCACGACTTCGACGGTTAACATCTCAGATCTCGAATTCCCTCTTTTCGATTCTCAAATTTCATATATTTGTCAACACTCTCCCAATCGATTCCGTTCTCACGTGTTTACCGACGACATTTCCGACGCTAATTCGATCATCCCAAACCTGGATTTGTTTGACCAATGGAGCCAGGTAAATTACCTCCATCTCTCTCTCTCTCACTCTCCCCATCTCTGTCTCTCTAACACACACAAATTCACTCTTGACCCAAAAATTGGAAAACCCCTATGAATTCGTACGGGGACTCACTAACCCGATATTCCGGTGGCCGTTAAGTTTCAATTCAATGACTGAGCTAACCGTCGACGATTGCTCAGTTTCCAATTTGGCCGCCAAACAACAACCACCGGAAGTTTCTGAAGTCAAAAATGTCAACTCAGTTGAGGAAGACGAAGGAGAAGACGAAGACTTGCAGAAGCTTCTGGTACCAAATGTCATCGATCTCCTTCTGCCCCTCCCTCTATCGTTTAATGTAATTTCCTCACCTTCTTCTCTCTAGATTTTATGAAACCAAGGCACGATCAGTTTGTTCATTGGCATGCCAATGGTTTGTGTGTCATTGGATTGGCATCAAGTCATGTAGCGAAAGATATAATGCCAAGAAAAATTGATGTTGTTGTTCTGTTTAAATGTAGAATGGGAGAAATAAAATGCTGGAGAGAAAAAGAAAAATAATAATTGTAAAGGGTATTTTTGGGTTTCTCTAAATGTTTAAATATTTCCATCCAAAAAATTGGATGGAGTGATGAACGTGGTATATGCTGTAAAGTACAAGGATTAAATTGAAAAAAAAAATTGTAGAGTCACCATATTGCAAAAAGTGGGAAAGTAGGGTGACCAAATTGCGATTTAAGCCTTTATTATATTATTTGGAATTTAAACTAGCTCAGAATTTCATTTTTTTACTATGTTAGGACTTAGTAACATGTATTATGCTCACTTATAACATGTTTTATTATTTAGATTTGTTAAGTTATATGTATTTTATATATTTTCTCTTAGTATTGTTTCTGTGAGCGCCTTTTTAGCGAATCGCCTCTCGCCTCAAATATGGACCTATTGCCTTTTTAGTGCCTCTTGACTTTGACAACTATGTAAAAATGGCTTCATTATAAGCCTCCCAAGCAAAACCGCTACCGGGAGCTCTAGATTTCTATACTGATATACAAGGAAATAAAGCACCATCTTTGTGAGACAAAGACTCAAAATAAGTTTTGACAGAAAATCTTTTGTCTTTAGGACTCTTCCACCACACCTTATCCTCTAATTGCCTGCCAACAGTCACGGAATATAGAAAATCGAAGAAAAGCACACATGATTCCATTTCCCAGTCATGGAAATTCCTACCAAATGAAGGACTCCAAACCACCTTGTTGTCTGGTTCTTATCGCTTATTGCTGGCTGTATTAAACAGATTAGGAAATAATCTCCACAATTCTATGTCTCCGCACCATTTGTTAAATATTAAGACATTCTTTAGGCAAAATTCAGACTCCGTCTGTAAAAGGGATATGATTTAGATTTTTAATTGGTCTTTGAGTGAGGTCAATTCTATGTTCAGTTGATTCATAAACCTTTATTTGTTAGGGTTAATAATTGGCGTTCCTAAAGTTCACACTTTTAGTCTTTTACTAAAAAGATAATTGCTTTGTTTCGTTTGCAAGGTGGACAAGGTGTGTAGATTGGATCTACTCGATGCTTTATAATTATGTGTGATGATTGAATATGTAACTATACATAATTTGTTCGTAGTTGCAGACTTGCAGTGATACTGGTTCTGGAATTTTGTTTCAGCTGACTTTTTTAGAAGTTTTGCCATTGAATGTCTGGCATGAGTCGAGATGGAAGCAAAAGTCCTTCCCGAGGCAGGCGGTTCCGAAGCAGTGATCGAGCATCTTTTCGTGATGCACCTTACCGGAGGGAACGCCCTGCATATCGGTATGTTTGCTCATTAACTGTGAAGGCGGATTATTAGTTATCTTGTTAACAAATGGATACCCTTTTGCAGCGAGTGCTTTCCTTTTCATTTGTTCATTCATTATTTTATCTTCCAACATTATGTTACTTTTTTCACTTCATTTAACTGGTTGGAACAGTTACTGCAGCTTTTATTTTTGGTGCTTCGAGGCTGATCACTCTTTTCCTAGATCCAACATAACTTTTGTAGATCTTGTAAATAGCATAGATATTGGTTAAACTTTGGGATGGTATACTTCTAGTGTACAAAGGACGCATTACCTCTTTTGATGCTTGATATTTGTTATTTATTTACTTATCAAAAAAAAAAAATTTGTTGTACCACTGGAGTTCCCCACCAAAAAAGAAAGAAAGAAAATAATATTTTACATCATTTATGTCACAATATATACTTGAGGCTTGTGTGGTTAGATGCGACTTTTAGTATTGATGATGCCTCTATGTAGTTGCATCATAATTATACTCAATGTTCTAAAAATCGATAGGCGGCCACCGGGCGTCGGACCGGCCCCTAGGGCCTAGGCGTGGACTAGAAATAATGTATAATTATCCTTATTTCTATAATTTTTCTTAATATTATAAATTTAAACATTTAAATTACACTAGTAAAAAATATTACCAAATAATCCAAAAACTTAAAAAAGTCAATAGTATCAACACATGGGTCAAGGCACATGAGCAAAAGTCCATCAGATGTATATAACTACATCCTTTAACCCAACTAAGAAAGAAAAATAAAATAAAACCCTACTTTCCCTTACTATTCAGATTTCAGCCTCGCCGTCATTTTTTTTTTGGTAAAGGTAAATGTATATATATCAAGGCGTCAAATCAGGTGACGCGTCCTTTGTAAATAAGAGGTGTATACTACCAAAAAGACTAACTATGATTAGAAAAGTTATGAACAAAATCTACAAAAGAGGCTGTCAATGGAATATGTGATTGTTCAGCCCCAGCACACCACTAAAACAAGCACACCACTAAAACAGGAGGTGAAGCAAGGAACTCTTCAAATCTGATATGGTCCCTTCCTCATTGTCAAAAGCCCTACGGTTTCTTTCCTTCTATATTGTCCACCACACCCCAAGGGAGCAACTTCCCAAATGGTGTTTATGTTCTTCCTCCGCCAAAGATATCTCTAGCTCCACAATAGATCTTTGGGGGTCTCCCACGCCACGTTGAACAATCGAAACATGAAATTCCACAATTTCCCTACCATCGGGCAGTGTATAACCAAGTGATTTACACTCTCCTCACACTCTTTGCACATCTGTTAACATATATAATCCCTCATTTCCTGGTTACCACCGGTTAGAATAGCGTCGTTCGCCACTTCCCACGCAAAAAGGCTACTCGGTTTGGAGCTACCGTCTTCCATACTGACTTCCATGGGAACAGAAGCCCTTCTCTATAACGGCTTTGAATAGTAACCTTTGACCGAGAATTTGTTGTCCTTCGCCCCTACCCAAATCACCCAGTCACTCTCACAACCAACTTTTTGAGCGTAAAGAAGCTCAAAAAATCTCGACACCGAATCGATCTCCCAATCTTGAAAGTTTCTTCTAAACGTCGGATTCCAAATCACCTGACCTTCGTCTAAAGATATCATGGAGAAGCTATCCTTTTCCCTAGCCATAGAGAAAAGTTCAGGAAAGGATGTAAGCAACTCTGCATCTCCACACCATAAGTCTTCCAACCCACCAAGCGTCGTTCAAATTTTTCAACCACTATTTCACATATTTTTACTCTTGAACGGAGCTCCGATTGGCAACCCAAAATACACAGCCAGAAGATAGGAAACCTTGCACCCAAAATATGAGGCCAAAGCCCCTACACCCTGAACATCACCCATTGGAATGATATCTCTTTTGGAAATGTTGATACAAAGACCTGGGCCACCTGTAAGAAAAGTATCACCATCCTTAGGTAACTCAATTGGGATCGATCCGCTCCACAAAAGACCAAGGTGTCATCTTCAAAAAGAAGATGGTATACCAAGGTCTCCGGACTATCGCCCTCACCCACTCTGAACCCACAGATATAACCACCCAACACAGCTTTCTCCATGAGTTTGCTAAGAGCCTCCATAACCTAAATATTTCTTAATGCTTCAATCCTCCTACATGTCTTTCCCTTTATACATATATACGTATACTATATGACGTTTTGTGTCCATTTGAGTACGGGATCGAGAGAATTTTCTATGAGGAAGAGAGAGAAACTTAGTTGATAAGTGAAGCTACCGCTCCGATCATACTTCCCTTACTATTCAACCTCACCGTCGCCGTCGTTGTTGCTGTAATTTAATCGGATTTATCATTTGCGGTCGGTTCCCGATTCAGGTAATGATACGATTTTTTGTTGGCTGTGATCTACTCCATTGTCGGTGCCTACAGCGACTGGTCGGCAACTAGGACACCTAGTAGGGGATTTTCTTCTCCGGCGACTTCTTGGACCGATTTCGTATTAATCGCGGCATGGTGCTGACGCCTTTTAGAACAGTGATTATGATTATATTGCATGTATAACTGGTACTGTTCACTGTAGAGTTAGCATATTAAAATATATGGCCCAGTATGATTAGTTGCTAAAGTGTAGTGATAGGGATCCAAATATTTTCTCGAAATTTCTCATCCCAATCTAGGTGGGTACCATGTGATTTGTTAGGGATGACATTGCTTAACTTGTGATGTCACCCTTTAAACCTTCACATGTTTGGGATGAGAAATTTGGATCCCTATCACTTTCCTTTGCAGATACAATAAACTTACTACTTTATTAATGGTATGAGTAGTAGATGGAATAGAAGCAGCATGGATTCCTCCAGCTATGTGGAGGTTTAAGTGGGGCGGAGGGGGAAGGGGGGCAATTGTGAAAATTGAATTCAAGGTCTAATTTGAAAAAGTACATTAGCAACTTGTAAGGTACTGAAGTGGAGGTCCACTGGGTAAATAGGATAAAGTTTTCCGGTAGAAGCGATACAGATGAAAGGAAAAAGAGAGTAGAACTTCCTTCTTTTTCCCCCTCCTAATAAGCATGAAGTATGTGTACATTGATGAACGCATACCTACTTGCATGCGTGGCTGCGTGCATGTATATGCTAGAGAGTGTTAATGAATGGAAGGTTGGTTTACACTATCTTCATGTCTTTTTTTTTTTTTTTGATAAGTAAAGAGTATATAAATGTGAGCGTCAAAACAGGTGACGCGTCCTTAGTACACTAGAAGTATTCAAAGCACAAAAGCAACTATCCGAAAGATATGCTATTTACAAATTCTACAAAAAAACATATTCGATCCGAGGGGAGAATTCTTCAAGACAGGGATAGACTTTTCCTCGTTATCGAAAACCCGTTGATATGAATTCTTTTTTTTTTCTGTAGTTGTTACATATTCTGCAACTCTTCAGCCCAAAAGATTACTCATTTTTCCTGACTGTATGGAGAGAATTTTTTAATATGCATGATAGATACAGAGAAGGGTAGGATGATGCTACACATGATATGATTTGAGAGCAATAGAGATCTGGAGTGAAGGAGAGACAGCTATAGTTATCCCAATTTATTTTGTCTTTCATAAGTGTTTTAGGTGTGGCACCTCTATGACATCTTCAAGTGTTGTCCTGTTAGAATATGAAGTTTTATGCTCCCTTGATGAGTAAACTTTTATGTCTTAACTTGCTTTACCTTTACTATGGTTTACGTGAAAATTTTATCATAAGGCGAGTGACCCTTATAAAAGACGTTGAGGTCCTTGGCTCCAATCCCCATACCAAGGGGTGACACTTACCAATCAAAAAAAAAAGTCAAGAAGCCTTCGTAGTGAAATTCTGATTGTAACTTACAGCTCTTATTGTATTACGTGTTGATACGTTACTTAGTGAAGTGTCAAGATTTATTTTCCTTATCCTATTTATAGTTGGAGTTATCTCGTTGCTATCTTATCCTTGAAACTAGATGAATCTTATTTTTTTTTTCTCATTCAAATTTGTTATTTGAATTGGTGGGCCTAAATGTCTCGATTGTGGAGCATGGCCCCTTCTCTCTTTTTCTTCTTTTTATCTTTCCAAAGAATAACTTTGAGTTAAGTTCACCATTAGTCCCTAAAGTTCGGCACATCCTACACAGTCCCTATTTTGAAACTTGTACATTACTCATCCTAACTCTTTCATTTTTGCATGCATCCAGTCCCTCCCAGTGGATTCCGTCAAGTGCATGCCGTTAATTTGGCATGTGCCCTCCATGTGACTTTCCCGTGGGCAAATACGTCATTTCCATCATACATGTTTACACTTTACCCCTTAGCCTTTTTAGCAGGAATTCAGCCTCTTTCTTACTGGATTTCACCAACTGGGTCACGCCGAAACTCGCCAACGAGTCAGCACTCGCATTCCCCCCCCCCAAGCTTCTTGAAAGTTGTGCATGAGTTTCAATTACAACAGTTTCTTCCTGAATTGCCGCGTCAAAGGAGGTCGAAGTCGTCGGAAAGATGAACAATAGACTCGATTTGGAGGGTAAATTCGACCTGTGAAAGAGCCGCAAGAACAATTTGGAATTCATTCACACTTCACAGAAATGGACTCCGGATTACGAGGTCTGCAATCGCTCTGGTCCCTCTAATGTACAGAATCCCCAACCCTTGTAAAGTGTGTGAAATTTGACTGCGTTTTTGAAAAGGGGAATTCAATGGGTTTGAGGAAGAAGAGAAGCGCACAATTGGAAATAGTGGATTGAACATTGCTGAGGATTTGGTTGGAATTTGTGAGTTTGAGAAGTGTATTGACGGTAGTGAATATTTTGGTATTGCTTTTGCTGCTGCTGTTGATAATGGCGGCTTCTTCTTCTTCAGTCAAAAACACTAACAAGTGGGTTGGTGGTATAACACAATACCGTATAAGCAACCTCTGTTAACCTACAAAAGTGACGAACAAACAATAGAAATCCCCTCGTCACCAAAATCCAAACTGCTATTATCCAACATCTTTATGAAAGAAGTTAAGTTCTATCAAGATCATATAGAAACGTAACAAACATATCATATCATTGAATGGGTTTATCAGTTTATTTTTGAGCCGTTCAAGAACCATGGGAAAGTAGTAGTACCAACTAGTACCAAACAAAGCCTAAGAAAAAACCATTTCCCATTCTTC
The DNA here is from genome assembly GCA_013146195.2 of Codonopsis lanceolata. Classification (NCBI taxonomy): domain Eukaryota; kingdom Viridiplantae; phylum Streptophyta; class Magnoliopsida; order Asterales; family Campanulaceae; genus Codonopsis; species Codonopsis lanceolata. Next base: position 12,597,779 of record CM028381.1, on the reverse strand, counting down.
ACTGATGTTATTCCCCTTTGCTATCAATCCCATTTCACACAGAGAGCAACTCTCTCCCTCCCTCTCTCTCTCTTATTTGTTGAGCTTCTTTTTTGGAAGCAGAACATGGTGGTGGTTCTTGCATAAATTTACCAGTTAGGTTCTCTCTATGTTGTGGGCGTGCCATGTGTATGTGAGGGGTGTTGTGAATGAGTGACAGTTGACGACATCTACCGGTAGGACGTATTTGCTCATGGGAAAGTCTCATGTGGAGGGCGCATGATAAATTAACAGCATGCACTTGACGGCATCGACCGGTAGGGACTGGTAGCGTGCAAAAATGAAAGAGTTAGGATGAGTAATGTACAAGTTTCAAAATAAGGACTACCAGTAGGATGTGCCAACCATCAGGGACTAATGGTGAACTTAACCCAATAACTTTCTACGTCATCATGCGCAAGCTGAATATATATGGCTCGAGTAGTAATGGAATTTAAGAGGCATGTAAGGCTTGTGAGACTACCTTAACGTGGAAGGAATGCTGACTCGAAATTTGTTGTAACTTGTTCTACAGGTTTGAGTTTCACAAAGGCTCTCTGAAGTAATTTTGAGACTGAAGTTTCTCTTCCTTCTGTCTAATCTCCTCGTGATTCTACTTATTTTCTTTTATTCTGTTTATTTTCCATGTATAGGAGAAAACAAGGGAGATTTTACATCCTAATAGAGATCCCTGATATGGTCAAGCATAGTAGCTTGCCAAGTACCCTTGTTTTCTTTGCAAGAATTAGGGTTCATCTGCCGAGTTTTTGCAGAGATTGCATCCAATTCATAATTGTAAACTCTCAAGCACTTGGTCTGTTGGTGTAGTTCTACGGTGCTTTATTGTAAGATGAAGCCATGACCATGAACTGTGACGTGGTAAGGCCCACATCATGAATATGCTAATAGGGAAAAAAAATCATGCTTCCAGACAATTCTTCTATTACGTAGTGCCTTTGAACCCTTAGCCTTGTTATTCCTTTTCCTTTTTCTTTTTCATGGAAGAAGTTCAAATAAGAGAGATAGAAAGACAAAAGTTAAGAAGAGAAATATGTCGTGCAAGACAAAGACGACGTGGACCTTTCCTTATGCCTGTTTAATTGACATTTCTAAAATGCAGGCATAGGAATGAAGGCTATTGTCAACATGTGGTAGACACTCGTGGAAGAATATTTACTCCCAATTTATTTGTTATTATGGTTGTCCTTGTCTGGAACAGTGTCCATTGTTGAAATCTCCATTTCCATTTCCTTTTCTCTGCAATATGGGGCTTGAAAATAAAATAAAAAATATGGGGCTTCAAATCCACATTCCAGTATTACATGTTTAGTAAACGCTAGTCAGTTTTTTTTACTTTTGGTTAATTTGATTAGAGCTGCTTATGTATGTATATTTTGCTTTAAACTTTTTGGTTACTGGATCTCAATTTCCTCACAAGTTAACTGCTATGTTCCAGGCAAGATTATCTGTGCAACAAGTGCAGGCGACCTGGGCATTTTGCTAGAGATTGTCCGAATGTGACTGTTTGTAACAACTGCGGGGTGCCTGGGTAAGATGAATATTGGTCTCCTCATGCTTAATACTCTGTCCTAGAAAAATAGTCCCTCTTTCCTCTTTGGGTTGTCCCTAAACGATAGTCGCAATTCTAGAAAGAGTAATAATTAAAGTGCAATTTGAAGAAGGTACAATCAAGTAAAGCTACAATTTTAAAGAGTTTGACTTGTCAAATGAGATTTTTTTATTTTATTTTATTGGGAAGGAGGGAAGGAGGGAGCATTAAGTTTAGAAAAAATGATACAACATTGCTATAATGATATCTTCACTTTTTTGTACTCTTGCTTCGCTTTCTAAGGTTCCTGGTACCATTATTTAAATTGAATGAAAACCCAATATCAAGATTAAATTATTTGCTTTTGTATCTGTTCTGCCATGAGCTGATTCAGTATCCGAGTCTGATCAGTAGCTTATGGTCTATTTTAATAGTGATTGCTAGCATTAGAATTTAGATGTTGAGGTGGTAATGTTTTAGTTTCACTTATTCCCCACAGGGTGATGTGGTTTTGTTATTGTTCTTTTAATATCTAATCCAAGGTTGTCTTATGCTGCAATTATCTGATCATTCTGATCTTTTAAATGTTTATCTTCTTTTAGTCACATCGCGGCTGAGTGCACATCAACCACCATGTGTTGGAACTGTAAGGGGTCTGGACATTTTGCAAGTAATTGTCCCAACGATCCAGTGTGTCATATATGTAGCAAAACAGGTCACCTAGCTCGTGATTGCTCTAACCCAAGTGTTTCCTCCTACAATGCAAGGCTGTGCAACAATTGCTATAAACCAGGCCACATTGCCGCTGACTGCAAGAATGAGAAGGCTTGCAACAACTGCCGCAAAACTGGTCACCTTGCACGCGATTGTCCAAATGATCCTGTCTGCAACATTTGCAGCATATCAGGCCATGTGGCACGCCAATGTCCCAAATCTGGCCCTCCGGAAATATCAGGAGGTCCTTTCCGAGACATGATCTGCCGTAATTGTGGGAATCCAGGTCATATTAGCCGTGATTGTGTGTCTATTGTTGTCTGCAGCAATTGTGGTGGGCGGGGACACCAGGAATACGAGTGTCCTTCTTCCAGGATGTTAAATCGTCCTGATGGTGGCCATCTTGACCCTGGCCGTCTTGATGGTGGCCATCTTGACCCTGGTCGTCTTGATGGTGGCTATCTTGACCACAGCCATTTGGATGGTGGTTATCTTAATCGCAGCCGTTTCGCTGGTGGCTATCTTGACCGCAGCCGTTTCGATGGTGGTTATCTTGACCGCGGCCGTTTAGATGGTGGTTATCTTGACCACGGCCGTTTCGATGGTGGTTATCTTGACCGTGGCCGTCCTGATGATGGTTATCTTGCCAGTGGCCGTCTTGAAAGTGGCTTTCTTAATCAGCTCCATCATAGGTATTGATAGATGTTTGGTAGGGTGGAAACTATTATTCGATTCACTATACATCTCGATTGTTGAGGCTCGTACAGGCACTCTTTTGTTGAAAAATTGTGTAATATCCCAATAATATAGTTATGCTCCTTATATTATAAGGATATATACCTGTTTTCGGGTCCTTGTTAGTCATGTTCTTGGCGTCCTTAGCTTTGCTTCAAGGTACCTATGACTCAAACCTGTCCAAGACTGTCTGCAACATGATCTTCAAGGTATTATGTCCAATGGGCTCTCTGGTTTCTATTTCTTTCACGAAACTAAAGTTAGTTTGTAGGGATTTAAGCAAGTCAAGTTACTTGTTTACTGCTAGGTTGATGCGTCAAAACAAATGAGTTGAGGCCAATTATCACCTTGAGCAATTAACAAACTAGCACGGCTTAACTGGTATAAGCTGGCGTCTGGTGAAGATTCAAAAACCATACATCTCATACTATAATTGTATTCTGTTGTATCATGGCCGTATTGGCTACTGGGGTTAGTACGTAGTACATAGTTTTATAAGCAAACGGTGGGCTCTTACGGATCACAAAAACTCGTGCTATTGCACTTCATCAGCACCAGCCCAAATTGTTCGTCATGGCCAACACTAACTACTAGGGGCCTGTGTTGCGACAAGATGGATGATAACCTAATGCATAATAGATCATATACTGTTAAAAAAAAATGGGCTGACCCTAAAACTGTAAGGTTTTCACAATTGTGATTGTGAACCACTTACCAAAAACCATGAAAATTATCACCAAATGATAAAAGTGAAGGATACTTAATAACTTAACTAGAAAAAGTACAATTCTCATGATTTAAGTTTACAAGTTCCAAAATACAGACTTTAGTTTGCTGAAAATCACAGCTGAGGATGCTTACACCGGGTACCCACTTCCTCCCCAATGTCTTTAAGCGCAGCCAAAGTAAAGTTACTGAACCATCAAAACTAATGTTACCAGCTAAATAGCAGTAAAGTTGCAGCATATGCAACAAGACAAGTCCACCTATGCCATGCAGGTTCCCAATAATCAGAATTGAACGTGGATCAAAAAGAACGTGCAGTACTTCACCATAAATTCATACCCCCACCGGAATACTCAACCTCCGGAGCAGGAGGTAGAGATGAAACCCAGTCAGATGCATTTGTTGGAAGAAGGCCCAATGTATTAAGCTTCCAGACACCCAATGCCATACCACCCAAGTTAAGGGCAATAAATAGTAACTTAGGTGCAAGGAGATCAACTTTGCTGTCCTTGTAAGGCTCAAAAAGTTTCCCTAGCCCTTGAAGAGCACTTATAGGCTGCCAAAGAGCTGAGAATGTAATACCAATGCTAAACAAATGTACTGTGCTTCCAGCCATCCACATCATAAAGCCCATCATAAGCAAGTTCTTGAAAGGGGATTGTGCTATTTCCCATGCTTTCTGAGATTTCCAGTTTGCTTCAGCATCTTTCTTTTGGCGAGACAATGTTGAATCATCCTGATCGTGAGAGGCACGGGTGAAGCCAGGGGGGTCAGGAATGTCGCGAGTGGCAGGTGTGGTTGAATTGTCTGTGAAATCAACTGCCCATCTTCGACCCAACATTACTCCTTTCCCTTTCTCCATCTATATGAAAGGTACATCACACAATTAATGAAACATATTATAAAAAAGTGAATTTTATAAAATTTTCATTTGTTTGAGTGGAAGCCAACATACATTTATAATCTATAAACATATGTACACTTATCATTTACCAATGTTTCAAACATAAAATTTACTTCCTCTATCCCATAAAAAGAATGTCAGTTTTGTTTTTATTTGTCCTAGGAGAAGACTCCTATTTCTTAAATTGAATTGACGAAATCTCATAATGTCTAAAACTAACCAGTTATTAAGAATGTACAGAGTTGGGTGAAAATGTAATAGTAGGGAAATTTTATCCATTACACTTCTTATAATGGTTGAACTTCAAAGTGGGACACTTTTTGTGGGATATAGGGAGTCGCAAACATAGGATATGTAAGGTCTAGTCATAAGAAGAAGTAAAGAAAGTGTCTGTCGGCGAGGAAGCAAGTGAGAGCTCCATAAAATCACCACAAAAAAGTACTATCTAGCATAATAGTTTTTTTCATTTTCGGTACTACGAACACCATATATGAAGCCCTAATTCCTAAATCCCAAAAAGAGACCTATTACATCCCCCTAAGAATCTCATCTAGATAACAGCACCCCACAATGAAACCAGCTACAGCACATAAGATCAGCTTATTACAGCCCTCTTTAAGAGAAGACCAATCAATTAAGAAGCTACACAATCAGTTCAAACAAGATTTTTTTTTTTTTTTTTTGATATACCCAAGGCGTCAAACCAGGTGACCAAACAAGAAGAAAATTACCGCATTCAGAACCAAGTATGCAAAAATTCTGTACCACCATGTTGTGGAGCTTAATAGTAGTTCCCCTTCCCAGGAAGGCAAGGGTACTGCTTTCAAAGAAAAATAAACAAAGCTGATCATGTTCCAACTTTCATAAATTCAAATCAGTATTGTACATGATAGTTTTACGAAGAATGATCAGTCTGCTCGTTCAATCTTAAAAATGCGATGAGATAACAATTTATACACTTAGTGATTTGTTCAATAGTATCCTGAATTTCTTTCTTTCAAGTACTCCCTCCGTTCCACCCAAAGAGACCACATTTGAAAAATCTAATTATTAAAGGGATATATTAATGTCATTAGAGTTAGTCACAATTGCAAAAATTCTTAAGTAGACGCAATGTTCTTACAACACAAGTAGAGGATAAATATTAAATATTATAGAAATTATAAGCATAATTTTTTAAAGTGGACACTTGAAGTCAACCATCTCAAAATAATACAGTGGATTGTACTTAAGCAACTCTTTACTTACCACTAAAACCCTTTTCACAATCAATTAGAGGTTCAAAATTTTCTACCCAAAACCCAAATAACTTTTTGATAATAATAATAATAATAATAATAACCGGTTTAATTATGACGATAATAACAAAAATTCTAAGATCTCAAATAAAGGCGGACCGATTAATTCAGAAAAGGAGAACCAATAGAGATTGAAAACATGAACAAAGATAAACCAATCAATCAAATATTGATTATCCAATTAACCCTGAGAAATTCAATTGATACCTGAGCAACAATTACATTAAAATCAAATGTCGATCGGACGGATATATATATATATATATATATATATATATATATATATATATATTAGAGAAGGGAGGACATACCCGGGTGGGAGAGAGAGACCGCAGCTTCGTTCACGAAACACTGATCTTCAATCGAGACAGATTCACTTGGAATGTAACGAGGCTGATGGAGGAGAAAGAGAGATTGGAGGTTTGTGTGTGTGAGCTAAGTGTCGCTCGACGGGTACCTTACCTCTGAATCCTGAATCCTGATTGAGTAAGTCTGTAGGGTTTGACTAAGTACACTGCAAACCAAAAATCAAACTAAAAATGAAGCACAATTCATTAAAAATCAATAAATTAATTTGTTAGATACTTATTTGATTCAAAATTAAAATACCTTCAAGCATACAAAATCTAATCTATAATACAATATAACTCATAATCGCACTTGTGTAATTGACTAAAGCTATTTAGGGGTTGGGATTGATTCCTTTATTAAGATCTACGGTCGATCAAAATTCACATGTGTGAGCCTTTTACTAGGTTGGTGGCTTAATCCTTCCTCCACCAAACTCAAGTCCCTTTTCTTTTTGATATTTTAATTAATTAATCAATTTTATGCAAAAAAAAATTGTAAGTTTTGTAATTTGAAATATTTATTTTTTTCTTTTTAACTGTTATCGTAATTAACTTAATCAATTTATTTTTTGAAACTAAATCCCAATTTAATTTATGTCTAAGTTTTGAATATTTCTATTTTATTTTTTTTCTTTTTAATTGTTATCGTAATTAACTTAATCAATTTAATTTTCAATTTCGTATACAAATAAATTTTTTAAAAAATCGTAAGTTTTGTAATTTGAAATATTTGTTTTTTTTTTCTTTTTAACTGTTATCATAATTAACTTAGACAAATTATAAGTAAATATTAATTCATTTTCACATTATCTACTTCATTTATTGATAAATTCACAAACTGACACCGTGCCATCGGCACGGACAAGAGTACTAGTACATTTACATATCTCATCATCTTTATCCCAAACAACTTTACAAATAAACTAGTTTTTACACTCGTATGTTAAAAATAAATATATATCGCTGTAAGATTAATTATTTTAGATATTAAAAAAATTACTTATACATAGCATTTGATGTTTTATTTATTGAATTTTCACTACCAGAACAGTTTGTTATCTTAGCAGTTAGCACTACAATATACAATTGTCAGTGGCTAAACACTGGGGATACAAATTACTGAACAGTTTGTTGTTTTAAATAGAAGTGCTTACTCTCTTTTCTAAATTATTGTTATGTTCAACCCGACACATAAATTAAAGAAAAAAAAAGATTTGATTATTAATATTATTATATATGTAGTTTATTTTAAAACTCATGTGCATCTTGATGTCAATTCAACTGGCGAGGTTTGTGGGTTTTCTGGGATACTGATTTTCATCTCTTTCTTGTAGAGTGACAAAATGTATGATTTTTTTTTTACTTGTAAGTATCTTTTAGGTGGATAGAGGTGTACATAAGCTTTTATTTATCGTCATGTGAGTTTATATAACTCTTGCATTTGTATAGATTATAGAACTTAGGTGCGGTAATTAAATAAAAAATAAGATTAAAATAATAAAAGAATTTTCCAAATAAAAACTTTCATACAACACAATTTTGTTTGGAACCCACGGAAAAGAAAAACATTATAATACTAAAGACATATATCTATTTTATAATTTCACTCGGTAGTTAACTGCTGGCCACGATTCGTTTTTACCAAACATAACTACTAGTGATGATTAAATCTCAAAAAATTCACTACTGGTCATGATTCATTTTTACTAAACATAATTATTGGCCACGATTAAATCTCAATTTCCACAAGATTGTGTATAACAGTTAATTCTAGCAACAATTATTGAGATTTTACGGCGGTAATTAAAACATCTTCCATAACTAAGATGTACTATTTTACGATTTACTAGATATTTATTGTTTTATTGAGATCATATTTTACGGTTTTACTGATCATCTCCAGATTGATATTGTGCCATAGGCACAGACACGAAATCTAATAGATATATAAATGGAAGTGATTTTAACCCTCCAGGAAATACTTCAGCCTCCATTTTTAAAAGTTTAATGTATCTAGTAACATGTGCAGTCAATATCAAGTCTTTTCATATTTCAAGACAATTTGGACACTTATACTAGGTTAAATATGATGTAAGGAGACACAATTTTCAGAATATGGTCTATTTTTAGCAAGTACATTTTGGCGGGATCTTATTATATTTGGTTGTGCTAATTATTTCTGCCTATATATATAAACCAAACCTCTATTTATAGATAAAAATATATACTTTTTTAAAATAAAAATGAAAGAGATTGAAACAATGTTCAAACTCGGGGTCGACCAGTATTCTAAAAATCATTTGGCGGAACACGTATCATCTAGGGCGTTTAGACATGGTATAAATAGATATAGAAATAAGACATAATATCTGATTTTTAATATTTTTTTAATATAATATAATTACTAAGCATTAATTTTATAAATATACTAATAGTAAATATCATCTAATAATTTAAAAATAATGATTACATTATAATGTTAAATTTTAAAAGTAAAACCAGTAATTTAATATCATTCTAAGATTCAAAATAGTCAATAGCTCAATTGTCCATAAGTCTTTTAACAAATTACAAATTGCAACAATAATTTAATAATTTAAATTTGATATTTATTATTATTATTATTATTTTAAAAACTCAAAATGATATAATTTTGGGCCAAAAGTAAAAAAAATTGAAAAATATGCAACATTAGTAGTTGGCACTTGGCCGCCTATGGCTCCTAAATTGCCTAGAATGTCTAGCTGATTTTTTTTGCTGATTTGCTAAATATCTAGGCGCTTGAGTGGCACCTAGCACCTAAGTCGATATTTAGAATAATGGGCTTGACTTGAACTCGTCATTTGTTAACAAGTTTGTGAGCAACTAGGGTTAAATTCATCATAAGTCCCTAAACTATGCCAAAGTTCACCATCAGCCTTCAAACTTCAAAAATGATCACCATTGACAAAAAATATACATTTGTTGATCACTAGTAGTCCCCGGACCCGACGTCATTAGCCCAAGCACCGTTAAGTGGGCATGTACTTGCTCACGTGATTTTGAGTGTGGGCAAAGTTGTCTTATCCGTTTCCAAGAATGCCCAGTTTGGGTATTATCATTAGGCAAAACACATCTTTGGCCCACTGTATTTTTCAAAATATTGCAATTAAGCCACTAAGACGTCGATTTTTTTGGATGACCACTGTACCAGAATTATCTTGCAATTTAACACAATTTTTTAATGGACGTTAAGTTCTGTTGGAACATAAAATGTTTAGAATTACTTAAACCCATCAAGTAGACTTTAGGAAATTAGTTAGGACTCATAAAAACTCACCTACTGAATTAAGATCTCTCTAATATATATATCTAAGTGAAGTTCAATAGGTTGAGTTAATTATAGTCTTGCGTGATTAGAACATTAGTTAGTTATTAACTAAAATAAAATTGATTAGACTTTAGCATGTCTAAAGTTCTTTATGAAGCTCAGCAAGTAGGCCTTAAACAAATATTTTACCTACTTTAAATGCAAGATAAAATAAACTTAGACTAAAGTAGACATCTCTCACAAGTCTTATTCTATTTGTCGTAACTTAGTCATCAGCAGCTATAGCTGCTGATCCCCTTACTTAACAACTGTAGTTTTCTATATAGTTTCTTACACATGTTGTTAACAAAACTCAATTTTTAGTCGCTATGTTTTTCTACCTAAAACCCTATCTGCTGAAAACTATACTCCGTTGAATCAGTGCGCGAAATCTATACTTTCAAGATTTCCTAAAAATAATATTTTCGAAAACGTGTGGACTTTACTCTTAGCTAAAAATCAGTCGTTCATTAAAAGATAAATACATCTACTAAATCTAAAGTAATCAGCAGATGACATTTGCTTATAATCAGTGTAAGACACCTCGCTAAAAGATATTTTATATTCTTACACTTTTTTTTATTAAAATACATAAAAGATTCTTTATATATATATATATATATATATATATATTCCTTCAAACATTATTTTAAGCAAACGTTTTTTGAAAAACACTGTTGGCCACTCTAACACATTTAATTAATAGACATCTATATTTATACGTCAAAATGAGATTTTTTTATAAAAACATTAAATTGCTCAACAGTTTACCATTGCATTAAATATTCCAATGTAGCATATCTTTTAGCCAACCACTATCTTTAAATATATCATGCTAGAAGATATCTACTCTCCTCATTTTACAAAAGAAGATATCTAACCACTTTATCCTTGAATTTATGATCTTATGATAGGTGATATCTTCCATTTCAGAAATCTTCTTCAAGATCTTCAAGCTTTGAAAGATAGACTTCATCATCACTCTTCAAAAATTATACATGCCTTTTCAAACATCTACTTTCAAGCATCTCTATATAAAGCAGTTTGGAGCAAGGATTCAAGAAGAGTGAGTAGACAGAGAACTAAGTACAAATATTTCACTTATCCCTTCAAGCTACTCCTTCCTTGAAATGTTCAAGTTCTTATGATAGAAGACATTAGAAAATAGAGGATTGAAGGATTGAAGAAATCATTCTCCACTTAAATGATATTCTCTCTTTGATTTGTTTCAATTCAAGGTTGGACACACATCAGATTCTTTCAAAACAATTCTTCCCTTGATGTGTTCCGGTCCTGAAACAATTACTAGACATTCTTTCACCTTTCATTCCTTTCTAGTTCTTGTTTAGACAATCATTGTATTCTTCTCTACTTCTTCCTAATCTTAAAAGAATACTTGATAGTTGCACGAGTATAATTGTTGTTCAATTATACTCCTCAAACATTGATTTTTGTTGTACACAAATCTGTTAGCGATCACTTAGAATTTCAATATATTTAGTGCATTTCAAAATCCAAGTTTGACCAACTTGGTAGTGGACGTAGCAGTTTTAACATTGTGAACTACTCCAAACACTCTGTTCTTCTATCTGTTGTTTTTACTGTTCATACACGTAAGCAGCTTCTATATACTTAACTGTTTAACAGTTACATTCCTGAATTATTTACATAGTTGATCTTATATATATATATATATATATATATATATATATATATATATATATATATATATATATATATATATAGTACTTAAATTCAGTCCCTATAATTAAGTGATCAAGAGAAACCAAACCAAACTGTTTGACAATTCAGCAGCTACCCAAACAATTTTCACATTCAACAGATGCTATTTGCTTATTATAATCAGCTGCTGAAAACTTATATTTTCCACTGCATCTTTTAAAGGTTTTCAAAACAACCCTTAAAGTTTTTTTAAAGGCTATTCACCCCTCTAGCCTTATTTCATTGCCAACTGGACTTATTAGTTCGAACATTAACTTATGTTGAATACCTATTTTGCCCTCGTTGTCATCATCTTCAAGCTGAAACTTTATATTATTAATAATCATATCTATTCAAAAGGAAGCTTGAAATGGAATGCCTCAAGCTCAATTCAATAGCAATCAATCAAATTACGAATTTCCCCCAAAGTATACACTCAATCCCAGATCACTACCCAACATAAGGTTTGTGCCAATTTGGTACATGTTATTGCTATTTGTGTCAAATAGTTACCTTAGGTCAAACGTCTGTTAGTGAAAAAACATTAAGTCTCACGTGCTCTTGCACGTGATGGCTAATTTCGTCATTTCCTTCGGGAGATAAGAATAAAGAATGATGATGTTAAGGGTGGCTTCAAAGTCTTCAATGGCGACCAAAACTCACAAGAAAATGTTACTTCTGATCACAACAACAATAACAATAGTACTGCAAATAATAGTGAGATTCAAGTTTACAAAAGGTTGAGGCCCAAATAGAGTGCTCTTGCTTGGACGAATGCAGGAAAGAGAAAGACATGGAATTCAGAGAATTCCAATAGGTTTGAGAGAAGCCCAGTTCATATTTCGAAGCAAAAATCGGAAAAAGAGAAAATTATGGATGATAAGTGTGGGGAATTGAGCGTTTCCCCCGATGGAATCAACAGAAGCCATGTTCAGATAAAGAAAATGAGATCTGAGGTGGGTAAGGAATTGAGTGTGTCGGTTGATGGGTTTGATACAATACAAGCCTGATTCATCAAATGAGGATGCATGCAATGTGGCAAAGATTGTCCGGTGAATACAGTGATAGGATTGGGAGGAATTTGATTTCTTTTGCGGAAATTGAAATCTGATCCCACCAAGGTTGTGGAGGAGGGGAGTATTAGGTTGAGTAAATCGAAATCAGAAGGAAATGAGAGGAATTCAATTCCACCGGTGAAGGGAATTGGGAGGAATTCAGTTGAACATATCAAAGAATCTGTGGAGGAAACTGAGAAGAACCCAGTTGGAATCAAGGATAGTAGATCTGCAGAAAGCTTGGACGAATTTCATGTGTGTGATGAAAAGATGATTTCAAATGATTTGGATAATTCGGGTCAAGTCATATTCGACAATGATGAAGAAGACAAAGATGCTTGGGATGAGGAAATGACGAAATTACCCATCACGTATAAGTGCACGTGAAACTTTACGTTTTTTCACAAACAGACGTTGGGCCTAGGTAGTTATTTGATGCAAATGATAACAACATGTACCAAATTGGCACAAACCTTATGTTGGGTAGTGATTTGGGATCAGGCGTATACTTTGCGGGGAAATTTGTAATTTGGCCCTAATTGAACAACAATCATGTTACGTGCTTGGATTCTTCCTTCTAAGTACACAAACAGTTAATGTCATGGAATTGCTCAAACTGATATGCTTTTCGACAAAATATCATCTAGATCTGAAACGAAAATCACTATAATCAAACCCAGATTGGAAACGAAAATCAATGGAAACCCCATATTTGAATATCTCTTTAGGGATCAATTTCTTCGTCCTCAGCTTCCACTGTGGTCACGAAATCGAAGGCCTTTAGTGGGATACGAACGGAAAAACCGATATCGCCGAATTTGAGTGCAGTTCGAGTTTTATTTTGAATTTCCTATATTTAATATCTAATATGGGCTTGCCTCCTACTGCTCCAACTTCATTTCTGTTCGGATTTATTGCACAGTCTCTTTGTTGGTGACTCCGATCTGACATAGAGAGAGTTGAGGCGGGTAGAGAAAGTGGTGACTCTGATCCGACAACCTGGAGTTATCGGCCACCGGAGACTCCTGATTGGCAACCCAGACTACAGTACACGTTGATATCTTTTTTGTGCCATATTCCCAAGTAGCGATTCGTCATGTCTAATTACAGGAAGCACCACCACCACCGGAGGTGAAAACCCCCAATTCGAAGCTCCCATCGGTGGAGATAAGGGTCTCGTCTTCTTTAATGTTGTGATTTGCAGTGAGGATAACTTGTGCAGAACAAATGATGAGGCGAGAGAGAAAAGTAGCGGAGAAACATAGAATAAAGAATAGGTGTTCCATATGATTTCAAAACAGAAAATTACATATGATTTCAAAACAATACTTTAAATTTCATAGTAATCTTAGAGTTTAAAAACAACTCCCTCCCTAAATTATTGTCTTGGTAGACTTAGCGTACAATTTAAGAAAACATATTTGACTGGAATATTAATATTAGTTTGATGTGTAGTTTACTTTAAAGTCCATGTGTATATGACTCATAATTAAAGTAGAATAAAAAAGTAAAGGTAAAGTGGTAAAATTATTATCCTAAAAATGAAAGTTTCAAACAAGACAATTATTTTGTAACGAACGAAAAAAGAAAACAGGACAATAATTTGAGGACGGAGGGAGTACTTTAATTTGTATAACTCTTTTGTATTTTCTAGAATTTGGGTTTTTTTCTTAATTATGGAGATGAGGATAAAATAGGTATTCAACATAAGTTAATGTTTGAACTTAATATCCATTCAAAAATTAGATTAAATTATAAAATAACTTCGATGCAATAGTTATTCTGAAAATTTTAAAATCTCATAACATAATTACAATTTTTTTTAAAAAGCACTGTGACTTAAAGTTACAGCGACGCCATGGGTAACATCGTCAAAAGCCCTGTTGACTTTTGTGGATTTCGAAAATTTCTCTCCACCCTCACCATTGATTCCTATCCAAATTAAACACTCATCCGTTGATTTGGACACTGTAGAGTGTAGGTACTAGGTACCTCCAAATTCCTCTCTTTCCTTTAATTCTTCTCCAAATTAAAGTTACCATAAATATTACCTCCAAATTAAATCATCTTTCGTCAGATTGTCAGATTAGAGAGCAAGAAAAAGTCATCATCGGCCATTTTTGGCACCGCACTGAAAATCCATGAATGTGCAGCTTCTCAGCTTGGCAATTCGTCCAACAAAAACAGAAGAAGAAAATGGTAAACTAATTTTCGTGGGAGTCGATCTTCATATCAAATTAGACATCTATTTCTCGAAATTCAATCCCCATGCCTCTGTTACGAACGCCTCCGACCGCAATGCCAAATCCATCGCGATTCGCAAAGGAATTCTAAGACGCTAACCACGGATCAAAGGAGAAATCAGAAGTTAGTGCTTGAGGTGGAGGTGCAATTTGATTCGTTACTGATACTGGATTGTTAGTTGTAGAGCTCGTCTTTCATGGAAGACAAAATCTAAGAGGTTGTTAGTTGTTATGATTGTGTCTTTAAAGTGTTTCTCGTTTCTTCCATCGATTGGGAATCTCACCGTGGGAGAAAAATAGAGCGTGTGTGTGTTCGTGGGTGGGGTGGGCGTGCGTGAGGTTGAAGAAGGAGATGGTGGAAAAGATAACCTTGCCCTCACTTAAAATCATATGAGCAAGCACATGGGCTAACGGCGTCAAGTCCAAGGATCTCTAGTGATCACTTGGAAGTTCAAGGGCTGATGGTAGACTTAGGTATAGTTCATGGACTAAGGCTCCGTTTGTTTAAGGGAAAACGTTTTCCGGAAGCGTTTTCGGAGAAAATGATTCCGGAAAATGAAATCATTCTATTTTCCCTGTTTGGTAAGTCTTATGAAAATGTTGTGGAAAACATTTTTAGGTGTTTGGTAAACTTTGTGAAAATGTGTTGGAAATCATTTTTTTTACAATATCATTTGTATATAATACTCCAATAAGAACTAAACATAAATTTTCACACGAGTTATCAACTCTCCACGTATACTAGCTATTTTACAAACGCGATAATGACCATAAAATGGCAGCATACTTTGGATAATTTTTTAATGTACGTTGCACAAAGCATAAAATTTCACATTACTCAAAAATACTTACCAAAAGTCTAATTAAGATGTGTACAAAACATTGTGTCCCATATGATGATCATGTTCAAATACTAAAAATTATTACCAAAACTCTAATAATTGTTTTAAAAATAAACCATCATCCAAAGCTTTCTTGTCCTTCAACAACAAAACATAAAACTAGTATCCATGCCACTCTTGGGTCATGAATTTTTCAATTCATTTCCTTCGAAGGTTCTCACTTTTTACCATAAATCCTCTAGCCAAATCCTTGTTGATAATCAGATGATCAAACACCGAACCAAGAAACACTTCATCAAAGCCTTCGGTTTCATAACCTCTTTGTAGAGATCTTCTGTGTTCACTTGCTCATCAGAAAGTTTCTTGATTGCTAACGCAACCTCTCCAAGTTGTTCAACTACTTTGTTATCATATGTAGAATCCCCATCCTCGCGACACCTTTTCCGATGGGGCCTTGACTTTGACGACGGTGCACTTGAAGCTTCTTTGCTTTTTGTGACCTCTTCAAACTCATTTCCATAAAATGATTTCTGAAAAATGATTTCCGGAAAATCAAAAGATTTCATTTTCAGGTGTTTGGTAAATCTTTTAAAAATATGTGAGAAAACATTTACGGGTGTTTGGCAAACAAACGGAAAATATTACGGAAAACAATATATGAATAAATAAAAAATAGAAAATAGAAAATGGACAATTTTTTATGATGTCCCTAGAAAATCAATAAGGACCATCTTTTTAAATAAGGTTCATCTTTTTTAATCTCACAATTACAAATAATTTTTTTGCTAATTGATATGAAAAAACGTTCTAAAATCGAAAATAGACAATGTTTAGGATGTCCCTAGAAAATGTTACGGAAAACTATATATGAATAAATACAAAAAAACATATTCTAATATTAATGCATATATTGAATATAAAATAGTGTTGAGCTTTAAGTAATTTTTCTTTACTAATTCTCAATTTATCATTAATGGTGTCAAATCAATGTCTATTTTTTTCGATCTCACAATTACAAATAAAAAATTTGATAATTGATATGAAAAAAAAACTTTTTAAAATAGAAAATTGATAATGGTTAGGATGTCCCTAAATAATATAGTTGACACTAATTTTAGAACATAGTAAGCATTTATTAAAATTATAATTTATAAAAAGTGTCCACAAACTTTATTTATATTTTTAAACCATTTATTTGTTGAGTAAAATGTTGTGTGTAAGTAAATATGTGCAATTGTGAAAGGGGGCAGAGGGTACCCGAACATTTGGAAAATGACTTACGGAAAATGAATCCGTAAGTCATTTTCCGAAAAAAGCCTTCATTTTCCGTTGACTCGGAAAACCTTTACGTTATTTGTATTTTCCTAATGTTACCAAACACCGGAAAATAAGGAAAACGTTTTCCGGAAGTCATTTTCCGTGAAACAAACGGAGCCTAATAGGGAATTTAACCCAAATTTCTAATAGAGTCGGATCGGGTGTACTTCATCATAAAGATTTACTTATTGTTTCGTAAACTTTCATAAACTCCAAAAAAGGTTAGCTATATTATCATTAACGTGGTTTATATATAATCATATGTGTTAAACGTAGCACGTACGTTGTACTAAACACAATACATTTTCTAGGTAAATTACTTAAATACCCCATTTAACTATTTATGATTAAGCTAGGCCAAATTGCTAAAGGCAGACCGATATATTCAAAACATCAACAAGATAAACCAATCAATCAAATATTGATTATCCAATTAACCCCGAGAAATTCAATTGATACAAAGCAACAATTACATTAAATCAAAGGTGATAATCGGCCCATATCATGCGGTTAGAGATGTTAATAGGGTCGAAAATCACAGGTTCGAACCGAAATTGTTAGGTTTTTGACCGACTAGATCGAAACTGTTATGGTTGAAATTTCAGATGGACCATTTAAGCAGGACCGTTTAGGAACCAAAATCGTTAGGGTTGGACCGAAAACCGTTAGGGTTGAACCGAAAGTCGGCTTTCATACGGTTTAATATAGTTAATAATATACGAGACGAGTATAATATCGAAAAACAGTTAGAGTTTGACTGATTAACAACTTTAATATAATTAGTATAATATACGGAAGGTATATAATACGCTGAAAAAAATGTATAAGGCTTATAATTGGGAAAAAACGTACAAGTTTAATCATTAATTGGAAATCGCATGTCTGAACCAAAACATTAGTTTTTTGACCGGATAATATTGCTAACCGTCTAAATCGAACCTATACTGGATCGGAACCGTTAGGGTTGAACCGATTAACATCTCTACATACGGTGGAATTATAACTGTAAAAGAACATAATTATTTTTTAAAACTGCTACAATGCACTTTTGGGGGGAAAACGACGAAAATACCATTAATGAAAGAAAAACGCGTACACAAAGTCACTGTCTCAATTTGTGTGCCGGTAATTTTTTTTGGGCGTCACTCAAAATTTTTGGGCATTATAGGGAAATATTTGGCGTCACTCAAAAAAAATTGGGCGTCGTTTGTCAATTTCGGGCATGATTTTAAGAAACAATGTCTGATTAACTAACAGTGAGGCATGATTTTTTTTAAAAATATGTCTAATTATTTATATACTGAGACTGGATTTGATGGAACGATGTCTAATTAAGTAACACCGATGCACGATTTGAAGCATTGATGCCTTATTATTTATATATAGAGGTAGAATTGTAAATAACGATGACTAATAAACTAAAATCGAGACATGATTGTAAGGAACGATGGCAGAATCGAAACCAACGATGCCCACATTGAAACATCTGATGCTCACATCGAAACATTTGATGTCCGTGTCGTAAGTTTGGTTGAGGTCTGTGAATCGATTGGATTCGTCGAAGGACTTGCATTACTTGATGTAGAAGATTGCAAAAATCTAAGGAAGTTGTCAATAAACATTTGTTCAGGACCAAACTTGCTATTTCATACCTTTATTTGCGACAGTTTTTCTACGAAGCAAGACCGATCCAAATCCAATCCAGATGTCACAATTGAACTCATTTGATTTCACACAACTGGAAGTCATGATGCTAAAATAATTGAAGTACAGATAGCAGCATATTCTAGATTTATAAGATTAAATCTTGGATCTTGGATCTTGGACTCACCTCCTGAAAGCTTGCTTTCTATAAACTTTAAATCCAATCCTACAAGTCGAAGATGATTTTGTTGCGGATTTTCGTGGCATTGTTGTTTGTTGTCGAAGTAGTTGATTGTTGTTGTTCAATCATTGTTGTTGGATTTGAAGCTACAACTATTTTGTAATTATCAAACAGCAAGTTGTGTGGAATGGTTGTGGTTTTAAAGAAGGAAGGAAGGTAGGAGAAAGAGGGGCATTTAAGGAAGAATTTAACGACAATGGACTTTTGCGGTTATAAAAAGATAGAGTACATAAGCAGTTGAATGTCTTTCAAAAGGCAACGACCCGCAATTATTCTTTAAATCAAATATCGATCCAATAGCTATAAACACTAATCTTCAATCGAGACAGAATGGTTAGGTATGGGTAAGGGCCATTGGGCCCATAATATACACAAACGTTTTGAGTGAAGTCCAAGGGCCGAACTCTACGCTCCCAACTAAGAAAACCCTAGGAAAAATTGCGGGCTGGTCCACTTTCCAAAGTTTTAATTCACTTTAGTACCGTGGTTTTTTTCAGCCAGAAAATGACACTTTTGGACGCGAAAAAACAGCGATATCCTTAATGAGCATGATGCGCCCTACATAAATGAATCGCGGTGCATTGGCTATTGAGCCGCGATTCATCAATTTTATTGCATTAATTTTTATACCGCGGTTCAATAGTTTAATTGTCTAGTCTAATTGTGCCGCGATTCATCAATTTTTGCACCGAGTTTCAATAGTTTAATTGTCTAGTCTAATTGCACTGTGGTACCAACTTTTATGTACCTCGATTAATTAATTTTTGAATCGCGATACATATACCTAATCCAAGGTGCATCACGATATCAACGTTTATGTACCGCGATGAATAATTTTTTGAACCGCGATACACAAAATATTATCTAATCCATTTTTGCACCGCGATACAAAATGGTAATGAACCAGACCATATCCTTCATCTTCTTCTTCCATCTCCTTTGTCGTAAGCCTTCTTCTTCCCTATCCCCCTCCTCCTCCGCCTTTGTCCTACTGAAAAATTCTTCAACCCAGCACGTATCTATTACAGTTTCGTACATAATGAATCAAACAAATCGTTTACCTTTCGGGGGCGTTGCCCTCGAACCCCCACAAAAGGGCGCTGCCCCCTCGACCCCCGTTTCGTTGTCTAACAATTGTGATTTTTAAATTCAAAGTGTGTTTCCAGAGCTGTTGAAGGAGACGATAGCATTTTCGAAACAATATTTCAAAAAATGGTCTTTTGCAGTTGGAAAAAAGAACGATGGACTTTTGAGTTAGAAACTTTAAAAAATGGACCGACCAGAATTTTACCCAAAACCCTACTCCGATGTCTCCTCGTTTTTCTAAACGAAAAAAAGCCCTATCCAATCAAGAATTTCGAAACTTACTTTATGAGGCCTAGCCGATCAACCCTTCAAAATCTAGCGGGCTGAATGATGGTTCGTATCTGTCTTATAGCTAGTACAAACTTGATTTGTTTGAAAACCTTAAATTTGTGTGTTCTCAGTTAGGTGGTGTGTTTAGTTACTGTGGTAGAACTAGTTGTATACTTAACATTTTTTGTTCGACAAATTAGCAGTTAAACTTTTTGTTGTAAATGATATGCATGTATAGATATTGGTGATATTCAAATCTGATCTGAATCCAGTGTTATTGGATATGGATTGAGTTTTTCAAACCGATTATCCGATAGTGATCCGAATCTAATAGCTTAACAAATCAGATTTAGATTAAGGTGTTCTGATTCCTTAATAATTCAATATGATCCAACAAAAATAGTAATACTATACATATGAAAGTTACTTATATTGAGTTTTTAGTCATTAATCATTACAGTTTGTACTAAATATAAATTCTTATACGCACTATAATATCTTACTGACATTGTTATTCATGTTTGTGCAAGTTAGGAATATATATATTTTTAATGTTTATTTGATCTTTGATTGAGTTAAAAATACATTGATATTATGTTTATTTAGTACAAATTGAGGGTAGAATAAATCTCAATAAAATCCAAACTTGATCTGAATCTAATAATTTCTTAACAAACCAGATTTGGATTTTTATGGTGGGCATTGAATCAGGTGTTTGTGTACCTGAAAAAGAGTATTCAATTTTACTATCCAAACTGATCGAAAAAGGTCGGGTGCTGGCATATCGGTTAACCAAAAATATCGACTATACAATTTCTCTGTCCATTTCATCTTTTTGCCAAAGTCTCACCACCTTTACGAATAGTAACAAAATTAGAAGGAAAGTTGCCATACCCAGAGTACGATTAACTTCTGGACTTGAAGTCACTGCCCATTCCTAAGACTCAAAATTAGGGCTTGTTAGGAAGAATACCAAGTGAAAGGTCAACGATGAGGGCAGTGGTAGCGGGGGGGCCAAATCCTTTTCCGAGTTGTCGGGTTCAATTATCCGCTTGTTTTAAACAATGACCAAGTCTGGAGTAAAGAAATCTATATTATAAAACAACTACCAAAACACACTCATAATTGACTTAGACTAACTGCTGGTTGAGATTTACTATTTTAATGAAATCTTACGACTGTAATTTATTTGAACATCTAAGCGTGTGAGGGTCAGTTTTCACACATCTTCCCACCTTTTTCTTCTGGTGCTATATGTTTTCGCCTATTCATTCTTTTTCTTCTTCGATATTCTTCCACCAATTCTTCGTAATAGGTTTTCTTATACTGTTTGGGGTGGCTTTTTCCCCCTTTTGTTCTCAAATC
Organism: Codonopsis lanceolata; assembly: GCA_013146195.2. Lineage (NCBI taxonomy): Eukaryota > Viridiplantae > Streptophyta > Magnoliopsida > Asterales > Campanulaceae > Codonopsis > Codonopsis lanceolata. The sequence goes on along the minus strand of CM028381.1, from coordinate 12,576,351 downwards.
CCTTTTTCCTTCCCTCTCTTTACCGTGTTTTTTCTCCAAATGTTAACCTCCAGTTGTCGTTCTTCATCTCTTTCTTTAAAACTAAACTGTAAGTTCCACCTTTTGATTTCTTACTATTTAGAGTGGGTTTTTCCCTTACTCTCTTTTCTTCTCTATAGTCGCCCTCAAGTTTTTTCCCCCTTTTGTGCCTTTGCCGTCGCCCACCCTTGCCTCCACGCCCGTGGCGGATCTAGAGCTTGTATGAGTAGGGTTTAAGCCCACCTCAAACTTTACCAAAAAAAATATAAATATAAATCCCAAAAATCACAAGCCACCCAATTATTTGAATATTGATTTTTCTAAGTTGATATTATCATTTTGGAAACTATTTTTTTAATAGTCACATTTTGGTCCTTGTGTTTCTTTTTGATTTAGTTTATTTTATTATGAAATTATTCCAATATTTGTTATCTAGAAAATTGATGATGTTTATGATGTTAAAAAAAATTATAGGCGTGCTAAGCTGAAAGAACACAATAGCTAGGATTTTCAAGAGAAACCAATGTAGTTTCCAATGTAGCTACAATGAAAGTTACAATGGTCAAAATAAAACTGAACAGCGGAAGACTTAATACTAAAGCACGAAAATAAGCACAAAGGTTTACCAAACAATCTACAAGCCTATACTTGTAGATCTAGCCTCATGGCCAAAAAGATTTCACTAAAAAGATGAATTGTTTTACAAAAACTATGTGAAATCACCAAACAAAACACTCTCACAAGACAACAAGTCTTGGAGAGCAAAATCCCACAGAAAAACAAGTATAACAAACGTGGGAAGAAACAAATAGCTTCCTAAAAACAGCACGGAAGACAAAACAATCCCAGCACTTCAATGTAGCTTCCAATGTTATAACATCCGGCTTACATTCAACTTCGCATCACTGAACTGGAACAACTTCTGAATCTGAATTTTTCTGCTCTCTGCAATCTGAATTCTCTCCCAGTTCGTGTATTTTGCCTCTGCCCCAAGTCCTCTATTTATATGTGAATGAGACATACACATAAAGAAGGAAACACACTCCAATATGGAAAAGGATTAGAATTAGGAATTAAATACACTTACCATAAATCCTAGATTTTATTACCATATGGACAAGGACTCTAAAGGCACGACATTAGGAAAATTTTTTGCAAAGATTTTGTTTCCATAAACACTCCTAAACTTTAGGACCAAGAAAACAAAAAATCTTTAGGAATATTTTGTTTCCAAAAATGACTCCTAAACTTTAGGACCAAGAAAAACCAAAATCTAATTAAAGATTTTGTTTCCAAAAATGCCTAAACTTAGGGACCAAGAAAGGAGAAACAAAACCAAAATAGGTCATGCCTATTTTACCCTTACAATTTCCCCATTTGTTGAGTCTTTCTGGTCAAACAAATGACAAGTGTTTATTCAACACCAATCAAAACCATCTAACCTGCATTGGTAAGAAAAACACATCTCCCCCTGAATTTGTGCAAGATATAAAATCAGAAATCATTACTAAGCACAAATCAGAATCTACCAATGATGCAATCACATGCATACAAAACAAATATGAACAGTTTATGAGATTCATCACCATCACCAGAAACACTTGATCTCTCTCCCCCTATTTGACTGGAAAAAGGAAGATGGATAAACCATCTTATAGGAATTCTCAAAAATCGAAGATTTTGAAAAACACAATTAAGTGTTCACCATGATTTGATCACACCACTAGCAATAACTGAGCACATCATATCCATATTCAATACTTCTTAGTTCCACACAAAAATTAGACAACCACTAAATATTTTTCAACATGAAGATTTTTTGGAAATTGATTTGCACAGTTTATTTTAGGACAAAATTTCACCAAGCTCATATCCTTACCAACAATGCATGTCCTAAAATTTTATGCCTAAAAACATGATAACTAAAAGCTAGACAAAAGAATTTAAAAAAATGCAATCACACACAAGTGATAAAGACCAGATCAAAGCGATGTAGTTCCTAATGAAGTTGCATTTGGAGATGCATTCACAAAAATTGTGATTTTATGATCAAGATTTAAACACTTCAGATGCGAACATATATTCCCCGAGCGGGGTAGACACTTCAAGCAAATATGGCAAAGGTTGAGGCAGCACACATAAATTCTCAACAAAGTGCGAAGCAACATAAGAATGGGAAGACCCTGGATCTATGAGAACTCGAGCCTTATGATCAAATATAGAAAGAGTACCTCCTATCACCGCCAGACCTCGAACCTCGCCGATCAAGCGCAAACACACGGCCCCGCACCTTGGGTTTCCCATCTACACTTCTCTGGCTCCGCATCGAGCCACATTCCCGCTTGAGCCGCTGGCACTCCTTCCTAAAATGAGTACCATCTCCACAAAGAGTACACTTTCCTTGCTTTGCCCAACACCAATCAACTCAGATGTCCTAGCTTCCGACAATACCGCAAGTCATACTCCCACTACTGCCCTTGTTGCCCCGAGATGAAGAAGTATTGTTACCTTGCTTCCCTCGACGTGGCCTACCTTGGCCTCCACCTCTCCTATCACGGTTTCCTTGGTATCCCCTTCTGTTACCCGAATTATTTCCCTGATTAGTGTTCTGAGTAGACCGTCATGCATTACTAGAATTATTCTTGACCCGGTGTTCCTCAATATCTTGCTCCACCTCATAAGCTCGATCAACCACTGATAATCGTGAGCTTAAGTGCTAGAATTTGCTTCCTAAATTCAGTCCTCAATCCTTTAACAAACTTATGTGCTCTCCGTGCTTCAAGAGGGAATCGATACGCAATAACGGCTCAATTCGTGAACTGCGAATACTCCGCCACTGGCCATGCTACCCCGCTCAAGATCATAGAATTCCTTCTCCCTTTGTTGCGAACTACATCCGGCACATATTCATTCTTAAACTCTCTTTGGAAATTAGCCCAAGTGATGGGAACTTGCCGAATCTCCCAGCTTCTTCAACACAGCCCACCAATGTTCGGGCGGCTCCTTTAAACTTAAACGCCGCTAGCATGACTCTTTCTTCATCGGTACACCCCAACATGGATAATACTTGATCATCTCCTCCATCCACAACTCGGCCTCCCTAGGTTTCGGCTCCCCAAGAAATGCACTAGGCTTTAACTTAAGGAATCTCTAGAGAGTGGTGTCATTCCTGGTCTCTGGTGGAACAACTTCCTCCCGTCGAGGTGGTGGTGGTGCTCCCCAGCCTTGACCTCCCGGCCCGCCCCTACCGTAAAAGTCATCAATCTGCGATGTATTCGCCATATCCGACCCACCGGATTCGCGGGCGGCATTCTCAGCCTTCAGTGCTCAACCGACCTCTCCTGGGCCTACCTCTACCGCGGCCATTTCCATCCCTGGGATTATCCATCGAACCCTTACAAGAATTCACTCGACGTTAGAATCAACACACAATTAACCAACCCACCTAGGCCATGGAACCTATCCTGGCCGACAGCTAACCTATAGCTCTGATACCAACTGTGACAGCCCGACCCGAACCCCAATGCGAGATCCCGAGTCGTGCCGTCCAAATAGTCAATAACACAAGCATGCACAAGTAGGATAATAAAATTCATGTGGCGCAACATCGCATACAAATAACAACTCGGCTACACTTGGCCGGAAAATAACTTTAAAATAAACAAGTGTTCGGCGACGTTACAGCCGGAACCCAACAACTACTCCTACAATATTAACACATGCTTATAATAACCTCAACGGCCACAACATGCCGGAGACAACAACAACAACAATATTTAAAGAGCTTTAGCGGAAGAAACTGTAGCGAACCATTAACATATATACAGGCTCGACATATAAGTCGGCATACAAAAGATTACGAGTGTCAAATCATTAAGTTGCTACAACAACAAAAACCCCAAAGTCAAGTCTAGATGACTTGCTTCCCAACGTCCTTGCCAAAGTAAAAGACTAACTAACAAAAGTCCCAAAGGAGCAACCTTGAGCTCACAAACTACCAAACGTGATATAGCGAGTCTATCGCGGACCGTCTCCTCGGCTCGGATCTAAGGAAAACAAAACAAACAAATAGGGTAAGTCGAAAGACTTAGTAAGTTACTAAAAATGCATGTTCATGTTATATCATGGCATTGATCACAATTATGGCTCATGTTATTCATATAACACTTAGCACATTTTTCACATAAGTGCGGGAAAATAATTCACACGAGTAGGATATAATATAGGCACGGCCGCTCAGTAGCTCCCCGCAAAACAGCTTTGTTAACCCAATATCGTGACTACGATGCTCGTGACTTCGCACGATATACCGAACTCCGCCGGCTAATAGCAGCCCAATGACGCACGTATTGTTACTAGTGGCTACTTCCCCATCAAGTGCCTACAATGGAGGGTGTGTGAGGTCCCGTGCACGGCGATCCATAGCGAGCACGAATCTCTCAATTCGTGAAGGCGATGCATCGTCCCTACCCCGACATAAAAATCAAACCAAATAGTGCCACTGACTTAATGCAATGCACAAGTAGATGTTTACTCGTTAAGACCAAATAATGATCGAATTCGACAAGAGCGAACTCGACCGACCAAGTAGGGTATAAATCTCTACAATAAATCATGTCAAGGCAATTAATTGCTCATAACCAAATAATCACAACGGGTTCAAATGCACATAATTAAACTCAACTTAAAATTGACTAACTCGACCAAACAGTGTCCAAACTTCGTAGGGATTGAAATTAGGGTTTAACATGTCCAAATCTTCCCTAGAGTCGACTCCGTTGAGTCTTTACTAAAAATTCCAAATTCCGGGTAATTGAAGCTATGTGCTTCATAACTCAACCTAGGTCATTACTAGGTTCTTCAAGGTCATATATTCACCAAGGCATAGCAATGAGATTCATGTTCATCATAGAGTCCAATATTGAGGATAGAACACATAACAACTTCACAACATATCATATAGGCATAAATTAGGGCATTCTCATATAACAACACTTCCATCACAAATATAATACATGTTTCTAACATGTTCAAAACCTTAAATAGACAAGATGAAAGAGTATTATAAACTTTCATAAGCAAGAAATCGTCCTATACATGCTCCTAGCAAGTTCATATTTTCAAAATACAAGAAGAGAGCATAGGAAGCATATATGTGTCCTCATTGACCTCAATCATCATAAGCTTTGTTTCCTTAGGGTCAATGAGAACTAAAAATAAGAAGAAGAGAAGAGTAACTTAATTGTTCTACACCAAAGAAAGCAAATGAGAAGATTGATCGGTTGGAAATGATCTACTCTTCAAGCTCTACACTTTTGATGAAGGTGGCTTGAGCAAATGGAGAAGGGATGAGGGAAGACCAAGAGGATAGCTTCAAGAAGCCATGGGAGAACTTGAGATAAGATGAAATTCGTTTTTAGAGAGTGAAGGTGAGAAATGAGAGTCAAAATCTGAAGATATGGCTTATATTGGTCTAGAAATTGAGTGGGACAAGTGTCAAGCTAATGTGGTTAGTAAATATCTGATTTTGGTGGCTTAATGAATCACTAAAGGTCTCTTAATCCACCCTTAAAACATGTTACTAATGTTAGGACATAATCAAGGAGGGTTAGGGAGGTTTAAATGAGGTTTAGAAAAGGTTTGGATAGGGGTTTGGGTATAAAAATCGTTCAACAGCAAAACAGGGAAAAAATCCCGTAGAGCTCCCAGCTTGAGGCGGGCGCCACTCAGAGCCAGTGCGGGAATGCCGCTCGGAGGCCTGGGTTGATTTTGAAATGCTCTCGCTGAGGCGGGCTAGTGCTCAAAATTCGATGCGCCGCCTCGCTTAACCCTCGAACTAGGTCTAAACATGTCCTAAATGGTCCCAAACTTATGGGCAACCATTCTAAGGTCTAACCCAACTCAAAACAAGTCGAAACACACCGAACAACATCCGAACAAGGTAGAACAAGGCTCGAATCATGCGATTTAATGGTTAACGAATCAAACACCAATCAAACTAGGATAACTTGGTCATGGAAAAGGCTTGTTTCAACGTGGTTATGACCTGAATACAAAGCCAAGAACTCAACGAACACTTCGCACGACGAAATAGAAGCAAAACGAGCAACGAGGGGAAAATCGCTAAGGCCAAAACAAGGCAATCATACCGGCGATTCAACAAACAAGCATACATGATTCTAAACATGTTAAGAGCTTCATGAATGACTTATGAATGTTTCTAAAACATTTATAAACTAAGTAAACATGCTCACAATCAACAAGAAAACATGAAGGCAAGCACACAATGCACATGCAAGAATCCGGGGTGTTACCATGCACTTTCTGAATTTTGCTTGGAATGTCATGCCTATGATCAGTCAAACTGGAATGAATTTCTGAATGTTCAGGACCTGTTTCTGAATCTGGTAAATTTCTGACCAATGTAGCTTCCGATGTAGCTTCTGATGTAGCTACATTCGGAACTACATTCAGAGTCACATTCTGAATCATATCCACTGAACTTTCTGATACGCAGTTCTGTCGATCAGTGCGCAGTTCAATGGTTTCGTATGTGTTCTCAAGATTACGCAGAGATTCATGATCTCCAAAGTCGAGATTCATCATAGGACCACTTAGCACCAGGGCATATGTCAAAAGGCTTCACAGTATTTGGATTTACCCTTCTTGTCACTGCCTTTGGAACACACATCTTTTTAAAGCTTTTTGATTGTTGTTTCTGTGAATGTACCTTCTGATGTAGCTTCGAATGTGACTTCCAATGTTGCTGCATTGGTTGCTGCATTCGATGTTGCATCTGATTTCGAACCAAGAAGGCCCGCCTTACCTCTTCCTCATATACAGCTTTTTTAAGAAAGCAGAATGGCTGAATATGACCAAGCTTATGACAAAAATGACACACAAAATTTTTCTTTCTTGATTTGGGTTTTTCAAAGAAATTTGTATTTTGAAAATTTTGTGTGGGCTATTTAGGTTCAGAAGTACCTTCACCTTCTCTAACAAACATCTTTGGCATAAAACCAATTCCAGACTTACCAGATTTACCAGATTTCAGCATCTCATCCATTTTTTGTTGACTTGAGTTCCATTTAGCCATGGTTTCATTGGCTTGGATGAGCTCCTCTTTCAGTTCTTCGATCTCAACATCTTTCTTACTCAACAGACTCTTCAGCCTTATAATACTCCTTCTGTTCTTCATTAGCCTTCTTTAGCAAGTCATTTGCCTTTCCAAGCAAAGTAACTTGATGAGCCGCTTTTCCCAATCCTTGTACAGCTCTTTATAACCTTCCAAAGAAGTCGATTCGATTCTCCATTGTCTTCTGTGACAGAGGAGTTAAAATAGCAATGATCTTCCCAGCTTCTGTCCATTGTAGCTTCTGATGTAGCTACATTTGGAGCTACATTGGCCAAAAATCCTGCAAAATCATATGGAGAGTTGTGTACTGCTGTGAGAGTGATGAGATCACCTGGATCTTCATCATCACTATCACTCAAAGTCGCAGAAAAATTCAAACCCTTCTTTCTCAAAGTATTAGCACATTGATTAGCATAATGCCCAAACCCTTGACAAGCCCTACATTGAATAGAATCAATAATTTTACTTATAGATGTAGGCTGCTTAGCAAAATGATTGGTAAAAGATTTTTCAGGGGTCTGAAAAGAACTTTCTTTGGGAGGAAATTTGCTAGGCTCAGTTTTGAAAACTGTTTTGGTGATAGACGATGGAGATCTGTTTTGTCCCTTTGTTTTCAAAATATTTTTAAATTTTGTTATTAAAAAATCAATTGAGTCTTCACCAAAATCAGATTCCTCAATCTCCTTATGCAATTCAATCAATTCAGAAGAGATATCAACAACTGAAGGAAAAACAATACTTTCCACATAAGGAGTAGAAGATGATGCACATTTGCCTTTGTTCTTAATTTGCTCATTGAGGTTTAATTCAAAATTTTGAAGAATACCAGTAAGTCTTTCAAAACCATTTTTGTCTATATCATGTGCTTCCTCAATAGCACAAATTTTCACATTAAACCTTTCTGGCAAAGTTCACATCATCTTACTCACAAGATGATCATTGGTGATAGGATCACCCAAAGCAAGAGCAGGGTAGATATATCAAGTAATCTAACATAGTAAGACATAATATCTTCATCTTCATTCATCCTTGTGTTTTCAAATTGAGTGGTAAGCAATCTTAATTTAGAAGCACGAACACTAGAAGGTCCTTCACACAAGGTTTTAAGGGTCTCTCATACATCTTTAGCAGACTCATAATTGGCTATAACCCTAAATGTGTTGGAATCTAAGGCTTTATATATAGCAGACAAAGCTTTTGAATTAAAAGAGGCAATGTTTCTATCATTATTAGACCAATCTGCTTCTTTGGTGATCTTTACATCACCATCATCATCAGTAGTTTTGGGAGGAGTCCAACCATTTAGAACAACAAGCCACGCTCTCTCATCAATTGATTTGATGAAGTTACGCATCTTGACTTTCCAAATAGAATAATTTGCATTAGTCAAAATAGGAGGACGAACAACATTCTCATATTGAGAATCCATCACGACTATAACCAGAATCTACTCTTAGTGACGTCAAGAGAAGGCTCTGATACCAATTGAAAGAACGCAAGTAGCTAGGATTCTCCAAAAACTACCAACGTTGTTTCCAATGTAGCTGCCGATGTAGCTACAATGGAAGTCACAATGGTCAAAATAAAACTGAACAGCGGAAGACTTAATACTAAAGCACGAAAATAAGCACAAAGATTTACCAAACAATCTACAAGCCTATGCTTGTAGATCTAGCCTCGTGACCAAAAAGATTTCACTAAAAAGATGAATTGTTTTACAAAAACTATGTGAAATCACCAAACAAAACACTCTCACAAGACAACAAGTCTTTGAGAACAAAATCTCACAGAAAAACAGGTATAACAAACGTGGGAAGAAACAAATAGCTTCCTAAAAACATCACGGAAGACAAAACAATTCCAGCACTTCAATGTAGCTTCCAATGTTATAACATCCGAAGCTACATTCAACTTCTCGCATTGCACTGAACGAAACACTTCGAATCTGAATTTTTCTGCTCTCTGCAATCTGAATTCTCTCCCAGTTCGTGTATTTTGCCTCTACCTCAAGTCTTCTATTTATATGTGAATGAGACATACACATAAAGAAGGAAACACAGTCCAATATAAAAAATGATTAGAATTAGGAATTAAATACACTTGCCATAAATCCTAGATTTTATTACCATATGGACAAGGACTCTAAAGGCACGACATTAGGAAAAATTTTTGCAAAGATTTTGTTTCCATAAACACTCCTAAACTTTAGGACCAAGAAAACCAAAAATCTTTAGGAATATTTTGTTTCCAAAAATGACTCCTAAACTTTAGGACCAAGAAAAACCAAAATCTAATTAAAGATTTTGTTTCCAAAAATGACTAAACTTAGGGACCAAGAAATGAAAAACAAAACCAAAATAGGTCATGCCTATTTTACCCTTACATAAGCTAAAAATGACTAAAAAATTTATGGTATCTATTTTTAGATTTGTTTATTTTGTACGTATTAAAAAAAATTAAAAATACATAGCCCACGTGATATTAAAATCATATTAAAATCCAGGATCCGACCCTACCGACCGCTGTTCTTCTTCTCATTCTTCCAAGGCGTCGTTTGCTAATAAGGATTAAGATCTGATAAAATTAATAAGCTGAGTTTCTTAACGTTTGATACACAATAAGTGATATAAACTAATAACACTATATAGCCGGTTAAAACCAATAAGTTATTATTCCCTTACTAATTATATCAAAGGAAGGATGCCCTTTCTAAAGTCAATTGAAATTAAGATTTTAATTTCAAAACTAACCTCTATATATGTACGTGGATTAATAATAATGTTTATCAATACCAAATGGGTGTGTGCGGGATTTTTTCGGAACCGGACCGAACCAATAGAACCAGACCAAACCAATCAAAACTGGACCGGACCAATACTTTGGTTTGGTCCTGGATCTGAATTTTCATAAAATCGGACATTTTGGTTGGTTCCGGCTTCTAACTAAAAAACAAGACCGAACCAAACCAATATGTTATTTATTTATTTATTTTATTATATATATATATATATATATATATATATATATTGTATTATTATATAAGTATATATATTATATAAATTAATTCCTAATACTTTCTTTATTCTACTTTTTAGTTGGTACTTTTTATTATTTTGTTTCCACCGGTTTGTTATGCTATGAGTTTATAAGTTTGACATTTTTAATTGTTGAATGTACTTTTATCGAAAGTTTTTTAATTTTTTTATGAAGTTTCAACCTTCAAATTTTTATTATGTATTTGTATTAAATAGTTAAAAAGTAAAAAATCATAGTATTGGTCCGGTCTTGTTTCTCATACATCTTTGATTGGTTCTGGATCGGACGAATGTTTTGGCTCTCATACATATTGGTTCTAGTTGGTAAATTTTTGACAACCGCACTATTATTTTTCCAATTTTTTTTTTTTCAAAAACCTGACCGAACCGAACCCACTGCCCCCCTAATACCAAACAAGCCCAAGGGTTTTGTGTATCTACAAAACCCAACCGGAATCGAAGCTCGCCACCCTCTCCGCCGGAAACCGTAAGTTTCTCTTTCCTTCTTGATTTCTGGTTTTTCCCTTACCCTTTTTTCTTCTCTATAGCCGCCTCAAGCTTTTCCTCCTTTTGTGCCGTTCTCCACAGAAAAGGAATCGAAGCTCCTGTCGCCGCCGGATATTCCACCTGTTCGCCCCCCCTCTCCGGAAACTGTAACTTTCTATTTCTTAGTCTCTTTTGAGTTTGAGTTTCAAGTTGGTTATTGAAAATAGAAGTAGTTGATTTGTTGGTTTTAACACCACAAATCAGTAGTAAAGTAGTTTTTCTTGTGTTCGAACATGCACTAGTTCAGTAAATAAAATTATGGATATAATTTGCCTACCTTTGGACATATGTTAGCCAAGAATCATGAATGAACTGAGATTTGCCCTGTTTTTGAACAAGAAGATATCACTATCGCCGATACCTATTATTGATTAAAAAGAAGGAAGAGATATACTTACAGAAGAATCGACTTTCTACAAAGACTATTATGTTGTTGGTTCTGGACTGGCCGACTCTATTCTACCATTGGGCCAAGACAGGAGAAACATAGAAGAAAAAATGCCTATTAACTTAATTAGATTGAAATTACACAGAGAAGTACATAGGAGATAACTCTCATCAAAGCAAGATTCCTCAGTTTATAGTAGTGAAAGATATACCCCTAGCAGTCCCACTGGAAAGCTAATCCATGCCTACTGTGAAAGGAAAAAAATAATGGACCATGAGAAATCCATTCTGTACCCTGATTGGGAATCTTAGAGCAAGAAATCCAAGTAAAATCGATAATTTCACTCGGAATTAGAAAAAAATCATGGAAACTTTGTGTACTTTTCTACACCTATAAGATAAGAAGATAGGCTTCTAGAGCTAACTCATGTGACAACTTACCCCGGAAAACTATATGAAACTATGATTGAAGTAAAGTAATTGTTTTTAGAAAATCGCATCAGTAGTTGTTTTTAGTAGTTTTATCACTCAAGAATTCCTCCAAGTTTGAAAATCAATGTTAGTAGTTTTTTAGATTTCTCTTCTCTTTTGAGTTGCAGACATATCGTAAAACATCTCTCTCTCTCTCTCTCTCAGTTAACTTTACTTCAGTCTCAATAGTGCATGTTTGTGCTATTACATTTTCTGCTATTGCACATTTCTATGTATACAATGTAATGTTGTCTGCAAATTCTGTTTATCAATTTTCGATTTAGTAGGAAAATTTTATTTTTGTTTAGAGCTTAGTGAAAAGACTTGGTTTCCAGGACCTCTTGCCCCCACTATAGATAGCAATGTTGTTACAATTTTTTTTTGTGCGACTTTATTTGCTTAAATGACTTTGCAATGCATCAAAATCATTAGATCTTTGGGCACTCTATTTTACTAGAGTAGATATGTCTATAAGCTAAAGCTTTATTTAGGAGGTGAGGATGCCTATGCTGTAGTTCCAAGTATTGTTTCATATTTGTGCTTTATTTGGTTGATTTTGTAACATGTGGAATTCAAATTTAGGTTTAAATTTTTGTTGCTATAATGCACAACTTGGATAACATGTGGAATTCAAATGGTCCTACTTTCTTTTTTCTTTGGCCTTCACGCTTTCCTGTTTGCCCATAGTCCCTTTGTGTTGAACTCAAATCAGTATCCAGGAGCAAAGCAAGCATCCCTGTTTTATACTCTCATTTTTTTTTCATGAATGGATTTTCTATAAACAACAGTTTATGCATTCACTAAAATATTACCCTTTTTCAAATGTCACTCCTTCTCTGTGAGTATTCAACTTGAATGGATTTTTTTATAGCTAATCTCATATGCAATTGTGAATTGAATTGAAACTAAACATTTACTGTATACGAGTTTTGGTTTATTATACTCTGTCCATCCCAAAAAATGAGTCATAATTTTCATTTTGGTTTAAGCAGTAGCATATCAAAACTTCTTATTTTTTATGCTTTTTATTTCTTTTGGAATAAACATGACTTTATTTTCTTTAAATTCTTCTTCTTCATTATCTATGCAGCAACAACTTTATCTAAATGGACCAAACCCAACCTTCAAGAAAACGAAAAGAACTAGTACCACCAACGTTGCCATCCATACAAGAGGTATGATTATTTAATTGTTGTACACCCCACCATATATACACACGTGTTGAAAATATTACAATGTTAAACATTTATATTATGCCCTACTTCCATGCTACATACTTATGTTAACCTATATCTATTATATAGTTTATTTAGTAGTATTAATTGATCTAGGACTAGGACTATGATGATGATGAATTGGTCGAGCGATTACGTCGAGAGAGATCCCAACTAATGTTCCTACATTCTTTGAATATGGAGTTAGGAGAAAGCTCATCGTCTATGAATCGCATACCTCATCGTAATACTTTCACCTTAAGAAAGGACGTCTATCCCGCCAATACGAGTGCGAGGCTGTGGTAGACGTGGAATTGGACATACAAAGACGTTTCGCAAGAGAAAGAGCCGAACGAGAAATGACTCAACAAAATACCCATCCGCATTCTTCACACATTGTTTTGCCTCCTTCGAGACGTGAATTAGGACAAAGGAGACGACAAATGCGGGCCTCACAACAACACATTGATGCTCTCCACACCCCCATTTCCTGCCATCCACCTCTCTCTCATGGTCAATCGCTCTCTCTATATCTCCCTGTATTTTCTTAAGTGAGTCGATTGAAATTGAAAAAGCTTTTTTACTACTGTTTTTTGAGTTTGCAACTCTGTTTGGCTGTTGAATAATTTTGCTGGCTAGTTTGTTAACTTTATTTCAAACATTCAATCTTAAAATTAAAACATTCCATGTTCTGTCTGCCTAGTGGCCCTGGTTCGTGAGTTGGTGTTGCTGTGTTGCATAATTTGAGTAATGCCTTACCGCCTTGCGCCCAAGGTCATCAAAGACGCTATTCAAAGTCCTCAAATCTGGAATGAGTTAAAAATGATCGGGTATTCGGATATATTTGTTGAAACCAGATAACGAACCAAAATACCATGATTCGGGTTCGGGTAATCCGCTGATTGAAAATTTGAAGAATTATCCTATCCGATGTGGTTTTACCGGAGTGGGTTGGTTCAGAACCCGAAAACCCGAATCCGAATGCACACCTGACACCATATCCAATCCAAATTCGATTCATTGACAGGCCTTGTAGTGTTGCAGAACCTTGTTCGTCTGAAATGATATCCGCCTACTTGGCCCTAAGCAGCGTCAAACTTTAGATACTAGTATATGATATTTTTACGTGATTGTTTTTCAATATAGCAGAACTCTAAAAGTTATCATTCGCGACACAAACATTTAATAAGCACATTCAAGTATAGTTTTAATATGAAGCTATCCTTGATTTATGTTTTAACTGTTAACATATAGTGTTCCCTGCCGATTCCATGAGCTGCAACAATCCTAATCCTAGGTTGAACTAATCCATCCTTAATATTTAAGCAGAATTTTTTCCCCACATAAGTTGCCTTTTGGAGTCGTAAATTTAGTTCGTATCCAAGTATTATTTCTCAATTATAACCACGTGAATCATCCACGATAGAACTGGTTATCAGGCCGACCAGCATACATAATTCTCTGATGACTGGTCTTCGTCTTTAATATATAATTCACCTAATTCTTGTGTGGGTGGTATCAATGCAATGGGTTTCGGAGCTGTTCTTATTTGGTGTTTACCTTTATACCAGGAGGAAGATATGATCATTCAGACCATTGGCTTGTTGGATGGTCTTGATAAACAGCTTAGGAGTTATGCAATGAGGGTTCGAAAATGCTATGGTAGGCACTTTCCGGAGCTTGAAATGATTGTGCAGGATAACATTCTTTATGCCAAGGCAGTTAAGCTCATGGGTAGAAGCACAAACGCTGCAAACCTTGATTTCTCTGAGGTAACTATTATTTCCTCTTTTTCACGGTCATCAAGATCATGTAGTTTGCCAATTTGAATTCTGTAATTTGGATAACTCAAAAGTTCATAGTGGAAGGAGAATTGTATCTTAAAGCTGCCTTCCGACCTGATTTTACGAAAGTACACCTGCAGTTACGTGATGCGTGCTCAAGATCACTATTTCCTAATTCTTTTAAACCAGATATTTTGATATGGAAGCATTGGCCTATTGAGTTCATAATGAATGAGGAAGTCATCTATTCAGCAGAATGGATATTATATTTATTGCACTGATGATCTTCAGTAGTCTTGGCCAGATCTCGGTTATCATCCTAGTGTCAAAAGCATTAAAAAAAATAAAAGAGAGGAGAAGAAAGAAATATGAAAGTTTCATGCCAGCATCATTCTCTTTGAATTGAACTGCTGCATCTGTGTTGATTTTTTTTTTCCTGAACAGTTTCCAGACTGGGAAATTATTTGCCTTGTGATAAATCTGATTAAATTGTTTCACCTGTTTACAGATATTGCCGGTCAAGGTGGAGACAGAACTAAAGGAGGCAGCCATGACCTCCATGAGAACTGAAGTCAGCGACCTTTATATGATGAATATCAATAATTTGTGCGATAAAGTTGTGTCTCTCTCAGAGAACAGGGCTCAGCATTTTGATCATCTGAAGAGCTGGATGAAAACCATTGCTCCTAATCTTACTGCTCTTGTTGGAGAACTTGTTGGTGCTCGCCTAATTGCACGTGGAGGTGGCTTGTTGAATCTTGCAATGCAGCCTGTGAAATATGGTCGTATCAGGGCTTTGAATACAGAGCAAGCATCCCGGAAACATAAAGCGAAAATAGCACGCTCTATTGGTGCCAAAGTTGTATTGGCAATTCGATGTGATGTTTTTGGGGATAAACAAGATAATTTGATGGGGTTGGCGGCAGAAGTCAAGGTATTATATTATCTACTGGAAGTATATGTGCTGTTTGTTTGTTTAACCTATCCTCTTCTTTTGATATATATTCCTTGTATGTGCTACTAGCCCAAAAAACGATTAAGAAAACTCGAAGCTGTGAACAAGGACCACAAAGAGGGATCGAGCGCATTCATAACTCCGGCCAAGGTGTGCAATTTATTTTGTTTGCATGCAAATGACTTATAATCCTTGAGCTAATTCAGTACTTGGACAGATTGAAGTGGAGGCTGAAAAGGATGAAGAAATGGTAGCACAAGGAGAAGCTACTGTTGATGAGAAGGAAGATACAGCTGCAAAACTCGCTAGTCTGAAATTGGGATGTGTTGGGTAGGTTGACTTTTCGGAGTCAAGGTATATGACACGAGGGTTAGAAGTAAAAATGTTGCTATGCTAATCAAGATACGTTACGAATATTCGATAACACGTAATGTACATTTCTCATTTTCTTGAGAAGTGGATAGTCATATATAATCAACTAGTGGAACCAAGAAGGAAGAAAAAGAAGAAGTAAAGTTTAACAATTATCTTAGTGTTGATTTTATTTTATTTTTTGTTGCCTTTTCAGTTTTTAGATTATCTTATTCACCTAATAATCCTCCTAAAAGACGAAATAAAATTTGAAAAGTATAAGAAAGATGACCAACAAAATGGGAGATGTATCTCTTTAATTGAGAGATAAAGTCTTGGAACATCACCAATACTAATGTGAATCATAAAGAAATTAGATTTCACCTATGATTTATGTCATTTTTGAAATGTGGATGATGTCTTTAACGTTGTGGATAATAATGTCAATGCTTTACATTTTACTTGAGAGTGTGAATACATCATTGTCAATATTTTTCTTAAAAAAAACTCTTTATATTGGTTGTCTCCCCCCCCCCTCCTTTTTTTGTCAAGTTTCATTTTAGTGATGAAATACATGTTAGTAAATAAGATCAAATTTACATTTGTATTAGAAGTGTCTGTTTTAATTACATGTAAATGAAGAGAGAAAAATTGACACATATGATTGATGTTGTTAATTGCCAACGGTCACGTAATATCAAATTCACGGTTGTATTTATGATGCTCTTAGAGCCACCTAAGATTTATATCATTTTTTAAAGAAAAAACTTCTTCAATCCAAATATGGATAATGGACGTGGATATGTCGTGTCAACTATTTATTATTATTATTATTTTTCATATTGTGGATAACAATGTCAATGTTTCAATTCTACTTGAGGTTGTGAATACATCTTAGGCCTTGTCTGGTGCAGCGTTTTGAAAACGCAGCTTTTTCTAAAGGCAACGTCTTTAAAACGCAACATTTTCAAAACGCAATTTTTTTCTTGTAAACATGTTTGGAAAACTATTTCAAAACGTTATTTTTATAAATAAAATAGTTGTAAACGCAATATATTTTTAAAACGCTCCAAATTTGAGCGTTTTAAAACGCCGATATTTTTAAACGTTGCATCACTTTTAAAGAGCGCTATGCTCGCCGCATTAAAAACACTTTTTAAAGACGCTACACTGCGGATTTTTTATGGTATGCTTTTAAAAACACTTCATTAATCGCTTTTTTAGAATAAAATAATTTTTTGGTCCCTGAAACTATACCAAACACTATGCGCTTGGTCCATTGCAGTAATGTATTTGGTCCTTAATATAGGGTGTTTGATTTACACAAACCCGATGGGGTTACTCGGCCGCTAATTTTGATTTTTTGAAAACCCAAATATACCCTTACGCTTAGTGGGACGTATACTAAGAGGGGGGTTACCGTCACTTTTGTTAGATTTTTTGAAAACCCAAATATACCCTTACGTTTAGTGGGACGTTACTAAGAGGACAATGTCGTTTAATTAAGGGATAACACACATTTCACCCAAATCATCGCCCGACGAGATCTCGCGAATCCCTAATTTCGAGAGATCATGATCCGCCTCAAGAATCGTAGGCATTGAAGACAAAAGGTACGAATTAATTAGTGTTTATGCTTATCTACAACAATATTTTAACTTGTTAATGGCTTTATGGTACGAATTAAAGTATCTGCTTTTCCTTCGATTTCAACATGAGTTGTTTCGATTTTTGTGTCAAACTTAGTTCTTTCTCGCTTTGATTGTGCTTTATGGTATTTGTACTAGATTTTTAACTTACATTTTATTGTTTCAATGTCTAATTATGTTTTAGAAGTCAATTGGTACGAATTGGGCGACCTATAATGCAAATTTTTTTTGGGGCTTTTATACTATATGTTATCTTATAGAACTTTAGGTCATATTTTATTGGTTTTGTCGGATGTCCCGATGTCACTATCTTTTGTTGTTGTCTAAATATATGGTCTCCTTGTTAATGTTAATGTGATATGGTCATCTTGTTATTGAAAGTGGTCACTCGCCAATGTGATATGTCTCAAGTCATACTTGGGGACAAAAAGTAGACCCCTTCTTATTGTTTATGCTTACCCATTTATATTCTATTAGGACCACTTGATGTGCATGTGTAGTGTAGCATGGAGATGGGGTAAGTTTATAAAGGGTAATGTGTGAGATGTATAGTGGGGGACAATTGGGGACAAAAATTGTTCCCCAACATTATTTACAATTGATGATGTCTACCACCTAGGCTATTTCTCTAACGTATATACCATTTGTTTGCAGAATGGGTATCTTAAATTTACATGTGCACCATGGGGTGGATTTGTGAAAGATGATGTGTTGAAATACACAGGGGATAGTGTTGAGGTTATTAATGAAGTTCACTGTATTATATCTCTTTTGTTTGCTTAAAGAGTGCGGTTGAAGAATTATGTAATTATAAGAATGTTAAGTGTATTTGGTATGTGATTCCAGGAAAGGATTTAGATACTCGACTTAGGAGGATGTATAGTGATGCAGAAGTGAACATAATGTGTGATGTAGCTGATAAGTCTGGTGTCTGTGATTTAGATACTGGTTTCATAGATATAGATATGTATGTTGAACATGATATAGATAAGCCTCGATGTTGTTGATCTGCGTAGAATTGGTACACTAGAAAGTAGATGGCGATGATGAGGGAGATGAGAGATGTGAGGGTAATGATGCCGAGGGAGAGGAAAATTGTGAAGCTAATGATGCCGAGGGAGAGGAAGATTGTGGCTTAATAATGATGAGGGAGATGCAAGTTAAGCTAATGATGATGAGAGGAGAAGAGATATGGTTATAGTGATGATAGTAGTGATGATGAGACATATATTATTGAAAGTGAAGAAGAAGAAGATTGTGAATATAGTGATTATGATGATGAGGAGGATAGTGATCATGATCTAAGTAAATCAAGAAAGAATGCATCTCGATAAACAACCCTGATAACCCGATCCGACCCAACAGAAATGGATGCAATTGAGAAGCAATTTATGGATGATACTGATTCAGAACTTAGTGCAGAGAGTGAAGGAGAGGAAAATGGTAAAAGGAGTAAGAAAAAGAAGAAGAAAAAATATGGATCATTTAATCCAAAGATTGCTCCAAAGGATATAACATTCACAAGAGGGTCGAATTCGTAAATGCAAAAGAGTTTAAAGAGAGGCTCGCATATGCAATTGAAAAGGGTTTTGATTTCAAGTTTCTCAAGAATGAAAAAAAAGAGGGTTTGTGTAATTTGTGTGAATTCCAATGTATGCCCTCGAGGATTTGGGCAAGTGAAGGCGGGAATGAAGACTTTTAGCATTAGTACATTTCACCCAAAACATATGTGTAGTAAAGTTCAGAGAAGCGCATTAACCGACAAAGAAATGGATTGCCACCCAATACTACCAAAGAATAAAAATGATCCTTGTTGGAAGATCAAAGATATGAAGGCCGAGATAAGTGCAACATATAAATTGATGTGTCTTTGACAACTTGCTCTAAGGCTAGAGAAAAGCATTAGGTGCCGCAGCCTATTAGTTCAATGATCAGAGCACTATGGTAAGATTTGGGAATACGTGGAATACAGATGAGTGAGTCTGAGGACTAATGAAGGGAGCACCGAGAAGTGTATTATGCTATGAACAACCCGCAATATGGTCCATATTTTCGATGTTTTATGTATGTTTTGATGCCTTGAAAAAGGATTATTAGCCGGTTGGTTGTAGGAAGGTACTAGGTTTGATGGGTGTTTTCAAAGTGGTGTATGAAAGCGAGAGTTACTCATTGCTGCTGGAAGGGATGCTAACAATCAAATGTTTCCAGCTTGCTCTGGGTATTGTACAAGTGGAAAACAAAAGATCATGGACCTTTTTTCATCTTATCAAGGACTTACAAATGGAGGATGGAAGTGGGTTGGACCATTATTTCGTGATCATCAAAAAAGGTATATATCATGTCTTTTATATTATATAACATGTGTTAAATTTTGTTTAAAAATTTTTAAAATTTGTGATTTGAACACAGGGACTTGTCATATCTATGTCGAGATGCCGCCTTGGTGTGAACATAGGGCATGCTTAGGCATGCTAATTGGGCAAAACAATTCGTAGGGGCGAATACAAGGGTTTTTGGGCAATTGCCGTGTCCACTAACATGGACATGTATAACAATAATTGTCGAGATTAAAGGAGTTAGATGAAGAAGCATATAATGATCCGATGAAAAGAAATCCAAATAAGTGGTCTAAGGCTTTCTTTTGAAACATTTAGTTTTGTGATTCTTGTGAAAATAATATGTCCGAGGGGTTTAATGGGAGCTATCGGATGCTAGGTGTAAGCCATCGATTTACTTGTTGGAACATTTAAGAATGACCACAATGACTAGGTCGCAAAAAGAAGAGAATGGATTTCCAATCATTGGGATGTCATATGTCCTAGGATTAGAAAGAGAATAGAAGCAAACACCGCCGAATGTAGATTGTGGATCGCAACCTATAATGGAGATAACAAGTTTCAAAGTTGACTACATGAAATGGGGATACATAGTTGACATAGCCAAAAGAACATGCAGCTTGTAGGGAATGGGATTTGAGTG
Source organism: Codonopsis lanceolata (assembly GCA_013146195.2). Lineage (NCBI taxonomy): Eukaryota > Viridiplantae > Streptophyta > Magnoliopsida > Asterales > Campanulaceae > Codonopsis > Codonopsis lanceolata. The sequence goes on along the minus strand of CM028381.1, from coordinate 12,555,827 downwards.
GAATTCCATGTTGCCATGCCATTGCCGGCTTAGTATGGGAAGAATGTAGATGAGTATGTTCCTAACCGTTATAAGAAGGAGGAATTTTTGAAGACATATGCTTGGAGTATTCAACCAATCTCGTGTGAAAACAATTGGGCAAAGTCTACAAATGACCCTTTGAAGCCTCCTATGTCCAAAGGCAATGCCATGGAGACCTAAGAAAAAAAGAGTGAAGGGACCGGATGAGGAACAACCTAAGCAAGCCGTGGGCAATACGTAAACGTAGTAGGCAAGGACAAGATATTTTATGTAGTGTTTGCAATCAACTTGGTCATAATAAGAAAGGATGCAAGGTAATACTTTACTTTAAAGTTAGTATTTTTTAACATTTAAAGGTAGTACTTTATGTTGCATAACATCTTTTATCCAATTGGTTTAAGGTCAGGCTTTCAAAGGCAAGGTGATGCAATTGATAAAGAAGTACCGTATGCGCTACAACTAAGGTAGTATTTATGTGTATTATTTTACAACTAAGGTAGTATTTATGTGTATTTATGTGTATTCTTTTAGGTTGGTGCTACATCAGGACACCTGAAAAAGACTCAAAGGGGTTGCAGAGTTTATACTAAGCAAAGAAATGATGGTAGGAAGAAACTCAAGACTAGGTGAGAGGAGAAAGAGAGGAAGGCCTGGGAAGGAGCATCGTTTTTGAACCAATCCATGCATTTTGTGGAATTTATAAATAAAGAGATTGTTATTATAAGGTATGTTGGTTACTTTGGTTGTCTAAATTGGTCCCCATGCTTAATTAATGTACATGCGACTTATTTTTGTTTCGTGTGTTTATTTGTGCCCCCTGGGGCATCGAAGGCTGTGAATTTGGACACTTATGTTCCACTGGGACCAAGACAAAAGAGCCTCCGGTTCAAGGACCAAGCCAAGCCTCTCGGTTCAAGGACCGAGACAACCAAGTAGTCCACCAACTCAATTCATCACCTCATATGGATATGAAACAGGTCCAATACATCAACTAGCCAATTTACCAAACAATATGTTACTTGTAGGGTCACGAGTAGTGATACACCTTTTGTTTGGAGGAAGACATGATCGACAAAAATCAACCGTGATAGGTTGTTGTTGATGTAATTTTGGACAAAGATAACATGTATGCTTGAACATGTAACCTTGTGCTTTTGGACATGTTGGGTAAATTGTGTTGATCGTGTTATGATTTGGGAATGTAAATGTTTTGAAACCTTTTACCATTGTGTTATGATTTTTGGACATGTTGGGCAAATTGAACATGTAAACTTGTGCTT
>CM028381.1:12488354-12554426 GCA_013146195.2 Codonopsis lanceolata | reverse complement strand
TGATCATCGCGGGTGTAGTATGCGATATTTTTTTCCTATTTAATTAAAATAGACCTTTAATGTAAATATGAATTTAATCTTATGTGATATGTGTTTACAAAAAAAAAAAAAGAAATTTGACACAAAAAAGAAAGAAAATAGAACGATACATAGAAAGAGTTTCTTTTTTTTAATCTTGATCGAGGATGTATTCGCATCCTCAAATAGAATGTGAAGCCTATTAAAAAATGTTGATTAATGGAGCGTTTTGAACAAAACTCTGGTAAAAAACGTAGCGTTTTCTCTTTAAAAGTGTTTCAATACAGCATTTTAAAACGCAACGTTTTAAAAGTGTGCAGCGTTTTAAAAATATGCAGCGTTTTAAAACGCTCAAATTTGGAGCGTTTTAAAAATGTATTGCGTTTACAACTATTTTATTTATAAAAATAACGTTTTGAAATAGTTTTCCAAACATGTTTACAAAGAAAAAATTGCATTTGAAAATGTTGCGTTTTAAAGACGTTGCCTTTAGAAAAAATGCGTTTTCAAAGCTAACGCAGACAAGGAAGATGTATTCACAACCTCAAGTAGAATTGAAACATTGACATTGTTATCCACAATATGAAAAATAATAATAATAATAAATAGTTGACACGACATATCCACGTCCATTATCCATATTTGGATTAAAAAGTTTTTCTTTAAAAATGATATAAATCTTAGGTGGCTCTAAGAGCATCATAAATACAACCGTGAATTTGATATTACATGACCGTTGGCAATTAACAACATCAATCATATGTGTCAATTTTTCTCTCTTCATTTACATGTAATTAAAACACTTCTAATACAAATGTAAATTTGATCTTAATTACTAACATGTATTTCATCACTAAAATGAAACTTGACAAAAAGGAGGGGAGACAACCAATATAAAGTTTTTTTAAGAAAAATATTGACAATGATGTATTCACACTCTCAAGTAAAATGTAAAGCATTGACATTATTATCCTAGCGTTAAAGACATCATCCACATTTCAAAAATGACATAAATCATAGGTGAAATCTAATTTCTTTATGATTCACATTAGTATTGGTGATGTTCCAAGACTTTATCTCTCAATTAAAGAGATACATCTCCCATTTTGTTGGTCATCTTTCTTATACTTTTCAAATTTTATTTCGTCTTTTAGGAGGATTATTAGGTGAATAAGATAATCTAAAAACTGAAAAGGCAACAAAAATAAAATAAAATCAACACTTAGATAATTGTTAAACTTTACTTCTTCTTTTTCTTCCTTCTTGGTTCCACTAGTTGATTATATATGACTATCCACTTCTCAAGAAAATGAGAAATGTACATTACGTGTTATCGAATATTCGTAACGTATCTTGATTAGCATAGCAACATTTTTACTTCTAACCCTCGTGTCATATACCTTGACTCCGAAAAGTCAACCTACCCAACACATCCCAATTTCAGACTAGCGAGTTTTGCAGCTGTATCTTCCTTCTCATCAACAGTAGCTTCTCCTTGTGCTACCATTTCTTCATCCTTTTCAGCCTCCACTTCAATCTGTCCAAGTACTGAATTAGCTCAAGGATTATAAGTCATTTGCATGCAAACAAAATAAATTGCACACCTTGGCCGGAGTTATGAATGCGCTCGATCCTCTTTGTGGTCCTTGTTCACAGCTTGAGTTTTCTTAATCGTTTTTGGGCTAGTAGCACATACAAGGAATATATATCAAAAGAAGAGGATAGGTTAAACAAACAAACAGCACATATACTTCCAGTAGATAATATAATACCTTGACTTCTGCCGCCAACCCCATCAAATTATCTTGTTTATCCCCAAAAACATCACATCGAATTGCCAATACAACTTTGGCACCAATAGAGCGTGCTATTTTCGCTTTATGTTTCCGGGATGCTTGCTCTGTATTCAAAGCCCTGATACGACCATATTTCACAGGCTGCATTGCAAGATTCAACAAGCCACCTCCACGTGCAATTAGGCGAGCACCAACAAGTTCTCCAACAAGAGCAGTAAGATTAGGAGCAATGGTTTTCATCCAGCTCTTCAGATGATCAAAATGCTGAGCCCTGTTCTCTGAGAGAGACACAACTTTATCGCACAAATTATTGATATTCATCATATAAAGGTCGCTGCCTTCAGTTCTCATGGAGGTCATGGCTGCCTCCTTTAGTTCTGTCTCCACCTTGACCGGCAATATCTGTAAACAGGTGAAACAATTTAATCAGATTTATCACAAGGCAAATAATTTCCCAGTCTGGAAACTGTTCAGGAAAAAAAAAAATCAACACAGATGCAGCAGTTCAATTCAAAGAGAATGATGCTGGCATGAAACTTTCATATTTCTTTCTTCTCCTCTCTTTTATTTTTTTTAATGCTGTTGACACTAGGATGATAACCGAGATCTGGCCAAGACTACTGAAGATCATCAGTGCAATAAATATAATATCCATTCTGCTGAATAGATGACTTCCTCATTCATTATGAACTCAATAGGCCAATGCTTCCATTTCAAAATATCTGGTTTAAAAGAATTAGGAAATAGTGATCTTGAGCACACATCACGTAACTGCAGGTGTACTTTCGTAAAATCAGGTCGGAAGGCAGCTTTAAGATACAATTCTCCTTCCACTATGAACTTTTGAGTTATCCAAATTACAGAATTCAAATTGGCAAACTACATGATCTTGATGACCGTGAAAAAGAGGAAATAATAGTTACCTCAGAGAAATCAAGGTTTGCAGCATTTGTGCTTCTACCCATGAGCTTAACTGCCTTGGCATAAAGAATGTTATCCTGCACAATCATTTCAAGCTCCGGAAAGTGCCTACCATAGCATTTTCGAACCCTCATTGCATAACTCCTAAGCTGTTTATCAAGACCATCCAACAAGCCAATGGTCTGAATGATCATATCTTCCTCCTGGTATAAAGGTAAACACCAAATAAGAACAGCTCCGAAACCCATTGCATTGATACCACCCACACAAGAATTAGGTGAATTATATATTAAAGACGAAGACCAGTCATCAGAGAATTATGTATGCTGGTCGGCCTGATAACCAGTTCTATCGTGGATGATTCACGTGGTTATAATTGAGAAATAATACTTGGATACGAACTAAATTTACGACTCCAAAAGGCAACTTATGTGGGGAAAAAATCCTGCTTAAATATTAAGGATGGATTAGTTCAACCTAGGATTAGGATTGTTGCAGCTCATGGAATCGGCAGGGAACACTATATGTTAACAGTTAAAACATAAATCAAGGATAGCTTCATATTAAAACTATACTTGAATGTGCTTATTAAATGTTTGTGTCGCGAATGATAACTTTTAGAGTTCTGCTATATTGAAAAACAATCACGTAAAAATATCATATACTAGTATCTAAAGTTTGCGCTGCTTAGGGCCAAGTAGGCGGATATCATTTCAGACGAACAAGGTTCTGCAACACTACAAGGCCTGTCAATGAATCGAATTTGGATTGGATATGGTGTCAGGTGTGCATTCGGATTCGGGTTTTCGGGTTCTGAACCAACGCACTCCGGTAAAACCACATCGGATAGGATAATTCTTCAAATTTTCAATTAGCGGATTACCCGAACCCGAATCATGGTATTTTGGTTCGGTTATCTGGTTTCAACAAATATATCCGAATACCCGATCATTTTTAACTCATTCCAGATTTGAGGACTTTGAATAGCGTCTTCGATGACCTTGGGCCCAAGGCGGTAAGGCATCACTCAAATTATGCAACACAGCAACACCAACTCACGAACCAGGGCCACTAGGCAGACAGAACATGGAATGTTTTAATTTTAAGATTGAATGTTTGAAATAAAGTTAACAAACTAGCCAGCAAAATTATTCAACAGCCAAACAGAGTTGCAAACTCGAAAAACAATAGTAAAAAAGCTTTTTCAATTTCAATCGACTCACTTAAGAAAATACAGGGAGATATAGAGAGAGCGATTGACCATGAGAGAGAGGTGGATGGCAGGAAATGGGGGTGTGGAGAGCATCAATGTGTTGTTGTGAGGCCCGCATTTGTCGTCTCCTTTGTCCTAATGCACGTCTTGAAGGAGGCAAAACAATGTTTGAAGAATGCGGATGGGTATTTTGTTGAGTCATTTCTCGTTCGGCTCTTTCTCTTGTGAAACGTCTTGTATGTCCAATTCCACGTCTACCACAGCCTCGCACTCATATTGGCGGGATAGACGTCTTTTCCTAAGGTGCAAAAGTATTACGATGAGGTATGCGATTCATAGACGATGAGCTTTCTCCTAACTCCATATTCAAAGAATGTAGGAACATTAGTTGGGATCTCTCTCGACGTAATCGCTCGACCAATTCATCATCATCATAGTCCTAGTCCTAGATCAATTAATACTACTAAATAAACTATATAATAGATATAGGTTAACATAAGTATGTAGCATGGAAGTAGGGCATAATATAAATGTTTAACATTGTAATATTTTCAACACATGTGTATATATGGTGGGGTGTACAACAATTAAATAATCATACCTCTTGTATGGATGGCAACGTTGGTGGTACTAGTTCTTTTCGTTTTCTTGAAGGTTGGGTTTGGTCCATTTAGATAAAGTTGTTGCTGCATAGATAATGAAGAAGAAGAATTTAAAGAAAATAAAGTCATGTTTATTCCAAAAGAAATAAAAAGCATAAAAAATAAGAAGTTTTGATATGCTACTGCTTAAACCAAAATGAAAATTATGACTCATTTTTTGGGATGGACAGAGTATAATAAACCAAAACTTCGTATACAGTAAATGTTTAGTTTCAATTCAATTCACAATTGCATATGAGATTAGCTATAAAAAATCCATTCAAGTTGAATACTCACAGAGAAGGAGTGACATTTGAAAAAGGGTAATATTTTAGTGAATGCATAAACTGTTGTTTATAGAAAATCCATTCATGAAAAAAAAAATGAGAGTATAAAACAGGGATGCTTGCTTTGCTCCTGGATACTGATTTGAGTTCAACACAAAGGGACTATGGGCAAACAGGAATGTGTGAAGGCCAAAGAAAAAAGAAAGTAGGACCATTTGAATTCCACATGTTATCCAAGTTGTGCATTATAGGAACAAAAATTTAAACCTAAATTTGAATTCCACATGTTACAAAATCAACCAAATAAAGCACAAATATGAAACAATACTTGGAACTACAGCATAGGCATCCTCACCTCCTAAATAAAGCTTTAGCTTATAGACATATCTACTCTAGTAAAATAGAGTGCCCAAAGATCTAATGATTTTGATGCATTGCAAAGTCATTTAAGCAAATAAAGTCGCACAAAAAAAAATTGTAACAACATTGCTATCTATAGTGGGGGCAAGAGGTCCTGAAACCAAGTCTTTTCACTAAGCTCTAAACAAAAATAAAATTTTCCTACTAAATCGAAAATTGATAAACAGAATTTGCAGACAACATTACATTGTATACATAGAAATGTGCAATAGCAGAAAATGTAATAGCACAAACATGCACTATTGAGACCGAAGTAAAGTTAACCGAGAGAGAGAGAGAGAGATGTTTTACGATATGTCTGCAACTCAAAAGAGAAGAAATCTAAAAACTACTAACATTGATTTTCAAACTTGGAGGAATTCTTGAGTGATAAAACTACTAAAAACAACTACTGATGCGATTTTCTAAAAACAATTACTTTACTTCAATCATAGTTTCATATAGTTTTCGGGGTAAGTTGTCACATGAGTTAGCTCTAGAAGCCTATCTTCTTATCTTATAGGTGTAGAAAAGTACACAAAGTTTCCGTGATTTTTTCTAATTCGAGTGAAATTATCGATTTTACTTGGATTTCTTGCTCTAAGATTCCCAATCAGGGTACAGAATGGATTTCTCATGGTCCATTATTTTTTTCCTTTCACAGTAGGCATGGATTAGCTTTCCAGTGGGACTGCTAGGGGTATATCTTTCACTACTATAAACTGAGGAATCTTGCTTTGATGAGGGTTATCTCCTATGTACTTCTCTGTGTAATTTCAATCTAATTAAGTTAATAGGCATTTTTTCTTCTATGTTTCTCCTGTCTTGGCCCAATGGTAGAATAGAGTCGGCCAGTCCAGAACCAACAACATAATAGTCTTTGTAGAAAGTCGATTCTTCTGTAAGTATATCTCTTCCTTCTTTTTAATCAATAATAGGTATCGGCGATAGTGATATCTTCTTGTTCAAAAACAGGGCAAATCTCAGTTCATTCATGATTCTTGGCTAACATATGTCCAAAGGTAGGCAAATTATATCCATAATTTTATTTACTGAACTAGTGCATGTTCGAACACAAGAAAAACTACTTTACTACTGATTTGTGGTGTTAAAACCAACAAATCAACTACTTCTATTTTCAATAACCAACTTGAAACTCAAACTCAAAAGAGACTAAGAAATAGAAAGTTACAGTTTCCGGAGAGGGGGGGCGAACAGGTGGAATATCCGGCGGCGACAGGAGCTTCGATTCCTTTTCTGTGGAGAAGGGCACAAAAGGAGGAAAAGCTTGAGGCGGCTATAGAGAAGAAAAAAGGGTAAGGGAAAAACCAGAAATCAAGAAGGAAAGAGAAACTTACGGTTTCCGGCGGAGAGGGTGGCGAGCTTCGATTCCGGTTGGGTTTTGTAGATACACAAAACCCTTGGGCTTGTTGGTATTAGGGGTGAGGCAGTGGGTTCGGTCAGGTTTTTGGAAAAAAAAAAAATTGGAACCAGACCAATAGTCTGGTTGTCAAAAAATTTAGAACCAGAACCAACCCAATATGTATGAGAACCAAAACATTGATCCGATCCAGAACCAATCAAAGATGTATGAGAACCAGGACCGGACCAATATTATGATTTTTTACTTTTTAACTATTTAATACAAATACATAATAAAAATTTGAAGGCTAAAACTTCATAAAAAAAATTAAAAAACTTTCGATAAAAGTACATTCAACAATTAAAAATGTCGAACTTATAAACTCATAGCATAACAAACCGGTGGAAACAAAATAATAAAAAAGTACCAACTAAAAAGTAGAATAAAGAAAATATTATGAATTAATTTATATAATATATATACTTATATAATAATACAATATATATATATATATATATATATATATATATATAATAATAATAATAAATAAATAAATAACATATTCGTTTGGTTCGGTCGGGTTAGTGTTTTTTAGTTAGAAGCGGAACCAACCAAAATGTCGATTTTATGAAAATTCGGATCGAGGACCAAACCAAAGTATTGGTCGGTCCGGTTTGATTGGTTTGGGTTCGAAAAAATCCCTGGTTTGGTATTGATAAAAATTATTATTAATCCACATACATATATAGCGGTTAGTTTTGAAATTAAAATCTTAATTTCAATTGACTTTAGAAAGGGCATCCTTCCTTTGATATAATTAGTAAGGGAATAATAACTTAATGGTTTTAACCGGCTATATAATTTTATTAGTTTATATCACTTATTGTGTATCAAACGTTAAGAAACTCAGCTTATTAATTTTATCAGATCTTAATCCTTATTAGCAAACGACGCCTTGGAAGAATAAGAAGAAGAACAGCGGTCGGTAGGGTCATATCCTGGATTTTAATATGATTTTAATATCACGTGGGCTATGTATTTTTAATTTTTTTTAATACGTACAAAATAAACAGATCTAAAAATAGATACCATAAATTTTTTAGTCATTTTTAGCTTATGTAAGGGTAAAATAGGCATGACCTATTTTTGTTTTGTTTTTCCTTTCTTGGTCCCTAAGTTTAGTCATTTTTGGAAACAAAATCTTTAATTAGATTTTGGTTTTTCTTGGTCCTAAAGTTTATGAGTCATTTTTGGAAACAAAATATTCCTAAAGATTTTTGGTTTTCTTGGTCCTAAAGTTTAGGAGTGTTTATGGAAACAAAATCTTTGCAAAATTTTTTCCTAATGTCGTGCCTTTAGAGTCCTTGTCCATATGGTAATAAAATCTAGGATTTATGGCAAGTGTATTTAATTCCTAATTCTAATCATTTTCCATATTGGACTGTGTTTCCTTCTTTATGTGTATGTCTCATTCACATATAAATAGAGGACTTGGGATAGAGGCAAAATACACGGGAGAGAATTCGGATTGCGAGAGCGAGAAAAATTCGGATTCGAGAAGTTCGGTTCAGTGCATGCGAGAAGTTGAATGTAGCCGGATGTTATAACATTGGAAGCTACATTGAAGTCTTTGGAATTGTTTTGTCTTCGTGATGTTTTTAGGAAGCTATTTGTTTCTTCCACGTTTGTTATACTGTTTTTACGTGAGATTTTGTTCTCAAAGACTTGTTGTCTTGTGAGAGTGTTTTGTTTGGTGATTTCACATAGTTTTTGTAAAACAATTCATCTTTTTAGTGAAATCTTTTTGGTCACGAGGCTAGATCTACAAGCATAGACTTGTAGATTGTTTGGTAAATCTTTGTGCTTATTTTCGTACTTTAGTATTAAGTCTTCCGCTGTTCAGTTTTATTTTGACCATTGTGACTTCCATTGTAGCTACATCGGCAACTACATTGGAAACAACGTTGGTAGTTTTTGGAGAATCCTAGCTACTTGCGTTCTTTCAATTGGTATCAGAGCCTTCTCTTGACGTCACTAAGAGTAGATTCTGGTTGTAGCCGTGATGGATTCTCAATATGAGAATGTTGTTCGTCCTCCTATTTTGACTAATGCAAATTATTCTATTTGGAAAGTCAAGATGCGTATCTTCATCAAATCAATTGATCAGAGAGCGTGGCTTGTTGTTCTAAATGGTTGGACTCCTCCCAAAACTACTGATGATGATGGTGATGTAAAGATCACCAAAGAAGCAGATTGGTCTAATAATGATAGAAACATTGCCTCTTTTAATTCAAAAGCTTTGTCTGCTATATATAAAGCCTTAGATTCCAACACCTTTAGGGTTATAGCCAATTATGAGTCTGCTAAAGATGTATGAGAGACCCTTCAAACCTTGTGTGAAGGACCTTCTAGTGTTCGTGCTTCTAAATTAAGATTGCTTACCACTCAATTTGAAAACACAAGGATGAATGAAGATGAAGATATTATGTCTTACTATGCTAGATTACTTGATATATCTAACCTTGTTCTTGCTTTGGGTGATCCTATCACCAATGATCGTCTTGTGAGTAAGATGATGTGAACTTTGCCTGAAAGGTTTAATGTGAAAATTTGTGCTATTGAGGAAGCACATGATATAGACAAAATTGGTTTTGAAAGACTTACTGGTATTCTTCAAAATTTTGAATTAAACCTCAATGAGCAAATTAAGAACAAAAGCAAATGTGCATCATCTTCTACTCCTTTTGTGGAAAGTATTGCTTTTCCTTCAGTTGTTGATATCTCTTCTGAATTGATTGAATTGCATAAGGAGATTGAGGAATCTGATTTTGGTGAAGACTCAATTGATTTTTTAACAACAAAGTTTAAAAATATTTTGAAAACAAAGGGACAAAACAGATCTCCATCGTCTATCACCAAAACAGTTTTCAAAACTGAGCCTAGCAAATTTCCTCCCAAAGAAAGTTCTTTTCAAACCCCTGAAAAATCTTTTACCAATCCTTTTGCTAAGCAGCCTACATCTATAAGTAAAATTATTGATTCTATTCAATGTAGGGCTTGTCAAGGGTTTGGGCATTATGCTAATCAATGTGCTAATACTTTGAGAAAGAAGGGTTTGAATTTTTCTGCGACTTTGAGTGATAGTGATGATGAAGATCCAGGTGATCTCATCACTCTCACAGCAGTACACAACTCTCCATCTGATTTTGCAGGATTTTCGGCCAATGTAGCTCCAAATGTAGCTACATCAGAAGCTACAATGGACAGAAGCTGGGAAGATCATTGTTGTTTTAACTCCTCTGTCACAGAAGACAATGGAGAATCAGAATCAGACTTGCTGGAAGGTTATAAAGAGCTGTACAAGGATTGGGAAAAGCGGGCTCATCAAGTTACTTTGCTTGGAAAGGCAAATGACTTGCTAAAGAAGGCTAATGAAGAACAGAAGGAGTGTATTATAAGGCTGGAGAGTCTGTTGAGTAAGAAAGATGTTGAGATCGAAGAACTGAAAGAGGAGCTCATCCAAGCCAATGAAACCATGGCTAAATGGAACTCAAGTCAACAAAAAATGGATGAGATGCTGAAATCTGGTAAGTCTGGAATTGGTTTTATGCCAAAGATGTTTGTTAGAGAAGGTGAAGGTACTTCTGAACCTAAACAGCCCACACAAAATTTTCAAAATACAAATTTCTTTGAAAAACCCAAATCAAGAAAGAAAAATTTTGTGTGTCATTTTTGTCATAAGCCTGGTCATATTCAGCCATTCTGCTTTCTTAAAAAGGCTGTATATGAGGAAGAGGTAAGGCAGGCCTTCTTGGTTCGAAATCAGATGCAACATCGAATGCAGCAACCAATGCATCATCCAATGCAGCAACATTGGAAGTCACATTCGAAGCTACATCAGAAGGTGCATTCACAGAAACAACAATCAAAAAGCTTTAAAAAGATGTGCGTTCCAAAGGTATTGACAAGAAGGGTAAATCCAAATACTGTGAGCCTTTTGACATATGCCCTGGTGCTAAGTGGTCCTATGATGAATCTCCTGACTTTGGAGATCATGAATCTCCTGCATAATCTTCAGAACCTGCATCTGAAACCATTGAACCTACTGATCGGACATAACACTGCTACATCGGAAGCTCATTGGTCGAAAGTTCGGTGGATTCAGCTCGAATCGAATCATAGCTACATCGGAAGCTACATTCCAAGCTACATTCGAGAAAGTGCATCCCACTTCACAAGTCATAGGTAATATTCATGATGGCATATCAAGGAGAAGAGGTAAGGTTGATTCTCACAAATCATAGCATGTAATATTCATGATGGCAAAATATTTTTACACAAGGAGAAGAGGAAGGTTGATTCTCACTTAAATCTTTTATGGATGCTCCAAATGATCAAAGATTATGAAGACTACACATTGATGTGTAAATAACCTTTTATGGATCCAAATTGATAACACCTATGCAATTTGTTTAGTTAACCTTGTATGTTGATAACAAAATTTGTTCCAATTCATCATTCTCGAACAAAACACATTGATATAAGACACCACTTTATTAGAGACTTGGTTGAATATGAAAATTGTTTGCATTGTACATGTTGGGACTGAAAATCATCTTGCTGATATATTTGCCAAGTGTCTTGATTTTGAGAGATTTTTCAATCTTTGGAAATCTCTTGTGTTTTGTGTGCCATATGATTTTACAATTAGTTAAAAAAAATTAGGCATGATTGCATTTTGTCTTTAGAGGGCACTCTAGATCATTGTTTCACATGTATGTGCCTCTTGTGGTTGCTTGGGAATTTCATTCAAAATCTGTTATGATTTCATTGTTATGATTCTCCTAACTCTCTCCCAAAAAATTTGCTGTTGTAAAATCTTAAGTCCACAAAGGAAAGAGCTACCTTTTGAAATCTAGGGATGTGGACAATTTATCTTGGTATGGAACTTAGGTTCTCATGGGTTGATCTTGAGAAAATTGAATTCCCTTAAAAGAAAAAGTGTGAAAGCTACCTAACGGAAAAGAGCTACCTATGAACAAGGTTGTGACACTTTTATTTTGGGACTATGAATCCTTGGATTTCATGGGTTGATCAAAAGCAAAGTGGCTTCCCTTGGTAAATAGTGTGAAAGGTTCCAAGTGACATGTTTTTATAGCTTGAAATAAAGTAGAGCTATATTCCTAGGGAAATAAAGTATCTATGGATTTTTGTTGTGAAAAATTTATGATCTTGGGAAATAAATCTGGTTGAGAAAAAAAAAGCAATATTGATCATAAAATCACAATTTTGGCGAATGCGTCTCCAAATGCAACTTCATTAGGAACTACATCGCTTTGATCTGGTCTTTATCACTTGTGTGTGATTGCATTTTTTAAATTCTTTTGCCTAGCTTTTAGTTATCATGTTTTTAGGCATAAAATTTTAGGACATGCATTGTTGGTAAGGATATCAGCTTGGTGAAATTTTGTCCTAAAATAAACTGTGCAAATCAATTTCCAAAAAATCTTCATGTTGAAAAATATTTAGTGGTTGTCTAATTTTTGTGTGGAACTAAGAGGTATTGAATCTGGATATGATGTGCTCAGTTATTGCTAGTGGTGTGATCAAATCATGGTGAACACTTAATTGTGTTTTTCAAAATCTTGGATTTTTTGAGAATTCCTATAAGATGGTTTATCCCTCTTCCTTTTCCGGTCAAATATGGGGAGAGAGATCAAGTGTTTCTGGTGATGGTGATGAATCTCATAAACTGTTCATGTTTTTTTGTATGCATGTGATTGCATCATTGGTAGATTCTGATTTGTGTTTAGTAATGATTTCTGATTTTATATTTTGCACTAATTCAGGGGGAGATGTGTTTTTCTGACCAATGCAGGTTAGATGGTTTTGATTGGTGTTGAATAAAAACTTGTCATTTGATTTGATCAGAAAGACTCAACAAAGAGGGAAATTGTAAGGGTAAAATAGGCATGACCTATTTTGGTTTTGTTTCTCCTTTCTTGGTCCCTAAGTTTAGGCATTTTTGGAAACAAAATCTTTAATTAGATTTTGGTTTTTCTTGGTCCTAAAGTTTAGGAGTCATTTTTGGAAACAAAATATTCCTAAAGATTTTTTGTTTTCTTGGTCCTAAAGTTTAGGAGTGTTTATGGAAACAAAATCTTTGCAAAAAATTTTCCTAATGTCGTGCCTTTAGAGTCCTTGTCCATATGGTAATAAAATCTAGGATTTATGGTAAGTGTATTTAATTCCTAATTCTAATCCTTTTCCATATTGGAGTGTGTTTCCTTCTTTATGTGTAGGTCTCATTCACATATAAATAGAGGACTTGGGGCAGAGGCAAAATACACGAACTGAGAGACAATTTAGATTGCAGAGAGCAGAAAAATTCAGATTCAGAAGTTGTTCCAGTTCCAGATTCTGTGCAGAAGTTGAATGTAGCTTCGGATGTTATAACATTGGAAGCTACATTGAAGTGCTGGAATTGTTTTGTCTTCCGTGATGTTTTTAGGAAGCTATTTGTTTCTTCCCACGTTTGTTATACTTGTTTTTCTGTGGGATTTTGCTCTCCAAGACTTGTTGTCTTGTGAGAGTGTTTTGTTTGGTGATTTCACATAGTTTTTGTAAAACAATTCATCTTTTTAGTGAAATCTTTTTGGCCATGAGGCTAGATCTACAAGCATAGGCTTGTAGATTGTTTGGTAAACCTTTGTGCTTATTTTTGTGCTTTAGTATTAAGTCTTCCGCTGTTCAGTTTTATTTTGACCATTGTGACTTTCATTGTAGCTACATCGACAGCTACATTGGAAACTACATTGGTTTCTCTTGAGAATCCTAGCTATTGTGTTCTTTCAGCTTAACACACCTATAATTTTTTTTAACATTATAAAAATCATCAATTTTCTAGAACAAATATTGGAATAATTTTATAATAAAATAAACTAAATCAAAAAGAAACACAAGGACCAAAATGTGACTATTAAAAAAATAGTTTCCAAAATGATAATATCAACTTAGAAAAATCAATATTCAAATAATTGGGTGGCTTGTGATTTTTGGGATTTATATTTATATTTTTTTTGGTAAAGTTTGAGGTGAGCTTAAACCCTACTCATACAAGCTCTAGATCCGCCCATGGCGGCCGGAGGCAAACGGGTGGGCGACAGCAAAGGCACAAAAGGGGGAAAAAACTTGAGGGCGACTATAGAGAAGAAAAGAGAGTAAGGGAAAAACCCACTCTAAATAGTAAGAAATCAAAAGGTGGAACTTACAGTTTGGTTTTAAAGAAAGAGATGAAGAACGACGGCTGGAGGTTAACATTTGGAGAAAAAGCACGGTAAAGAGAGGGAAGGAAAAAGGGATTTGAGAACAAAAGGGGGAAAAAGCCACCCCAAACAGTATAAGAAAACCTATTACGAAGAATTGGTGGAAGAATATCGAAGAAGAAAGAGAATGAATAGGCGAAAACATATAGCACCAGAAGAAAAAGGTGGGAAGATGTGTGAAAACCGACCCTCACACGCTCAGATGTTCAAATAAATTACAACCGTAAGATTTCATTAAAATAGTAAATCTCAACCAGCAGTTAGTCTGAATCAATTGTGAGTGTGTTTTGGTAGTTGTTTTATAATATATATTTCTTTACTCCAGACTTGGTCATTGTTTAAAACAAGCGGATAATTGAACCCGACAACTTGGAAAAGGGATTTACAGTCCCCCGCCTTACCACTCGACCTTCATCGTTGACCTTTCACTTGGTATTCTTCCTAACAAGCCCTAATTTTGAGTCTTAGGAATGGGCAGTGACTTCAAGTCCAGAAGTTAATCGTACTCTGGGTATGACAACTTTCCTTCTAATTTTGTTACTATTCGTAAAGGTGGTGAGACTTTGGCAAAAAGATGAAATGGACAGAGAAATTGTATAGTTGATATTTTTGGTTACCCGATATGCCAGCACTCGACCTTTTTCGATCAGTTTGGATAGTAAAATTGAATACTCTTTTTCAGGTACACAAAAACCTGATTCAATGCCCACCCCTAAAAATCCAAATATGGTTTGTTAAGAAATTATTAGATTCAGATCAAGTTTGGATTTTATTGAGATTTATTCTACCCTCAATTTGTACTAAATAAACATAATATCAATGTATTTTTAACTCAATCAAAGATCAAATAAACATAAAAATATATATATATTCCTAACTTGCACAAACATGAATAACAATGTCAGTAAGATATTATAGTGCGTATAAGAATTTATATTTAGTACAAACTATATTGATTAATGACTAAAAACTCAATATAAGTAACTTTCATATGTATAGTTACTATAGTATTACTATTTTTGTTGGATCATATTGAATTATTAAGGAATCAGAACACCTTAATCTAAATCTGATTTGTTAAGCTATTAGATTCGGATCACTATCGGATAATCGGTTTGAAAAACTCAATCCATATCCAATAACACTGGATTCAAATCAGATTTGAATATCACCAATATCTATGCATGCATATCATTTACAACAAAAAGTTTAACTGCTAATTTGTAGAACAAAAAATGTTAAGTATACAACTAGTTCTACCACAGTAACTAAACACACCACCTAACTGAGAACACACAAATTTAAGGTTTTCAAACAAATCAAGTTTGTACTAGCTATAAGACAGATACGAATCATCATTTAGCCCGCTAGATTTTGAAGGGTTGATCGGCTAGGCCTCATAAAGTAAGTTTCGAAATTCTTGATTGGATAGGGCTTTTTTTCGTTTAGAAGAACGAGGAGACATAGGAGTAGGGTTTTGGGTAAAATTCTGGTCGGTCCATTTTTTAAAGTTTCTAACTCAAAAGTCCATCGTTCTTTTTTCCAACTGCAAAAGACCATTTTTTGAAATATTGTTTCGAAAATGCTATCGTCTCCTTCAACAGCTCTGGAAACACACTTTGAATTCAAAAATCACAATTGTTGGACAACGAAACGGGGGTCGAGGGGGCAGCGCCCCTTTGTGGGGGTTCGAGGGCAACGCCCTCGAAAGGTAAACGATTTGTTTGATTCATTATGTATGAAACTGTAATAGATACGTGCTGGGTTGAAGAATTTTTCAGTAGGACGAAGGCGGAGGAGGAGGAGGATGGGGAAGAAGAAGGCTTACGATAGAGGAGATGGAAGAAGAAGATGAAGGATATGGTCTGGTTCATTAGTTTGAGTGATACTGAGGAATTTGATCAGATGTGCATCAATATTGCATACTCATTGATTTATTAGCTAGAAATCTTTATATGGTCGTCACATATGAGGACTTATTAGTTTGCATCATGAAACATCAACCAAAGAGTTTCATGTGAAGGGCTAAATGAAGCTAGGTGAACTTGTAATAAACAAGCAGTTTGTGAATCAAAAATATCTAATTGCTAAAATTCTTACAAAACATTTATCTGTTAGATACTTAGAATAACACTTGTTTGAGATACTCATGAAGAAATTACAAATATGGCTCTTGTCTGAGATAGTTAATATGTTTTGTATGTCCTATTTTACAGGAGCAAATGCAAGAACTAAAATCTCAACTCCCCGAGGGGTCACTTGATGAACCTGGGCCTGATGATGTGCTTTCTACAATTTTAGGAAAAGATCCACAAGGTCGTGCACGCATGTATGGTTTAGGTGTCCGCACATATGATGTTTGGGGTGAAGTTCCAAGTCGTTCTGCATCTCATAGGGAGAATATGCAATTGAAGAAATCGTACGAGAATTTGAGTAGTCAAATGGAAGAAATGAGGGCTGAGCTAAGGGAGATGAGAAGTAATGCGAATGGTCCTAATGTTTCTAATGGTTCAAATGCAAGTGTTGGTGGTGCATCCAAAGACCATCGTAGGATAGGCCACCAACCTCAACCTATTCAGGTAACTAAATTCTATTGTTTTAATCATTTTTGTGTGTATTCATTTTCTTCTAACAAATTACGATAATATTTGATTTACTTTTATTCATACTATCCTCAAGAATATTATAATTTTCCTTCATCTACATTCTAGTCAAGAAGATTGAGAAATAAATGTGAAGGAAAAAGAAAGATGGGTTGTGTGGCATTAATTAGTAATATTGAATAGTATTGTATATATATAAAGTCCCTTGTTTCTAGCTTTTTATGCTATTTCTGAGATCTGGTTTTGTGTAATAAGACAAGTCAAGAGAGCTTTGATATTGTGAAACGAGTATATGGTCTCTAGTCTTAGTCATTTTCTCTAAAGTAAGATGTGCAGTTACAACACTAAAGTAAGATGTACCGTTACAAATGGCTTCATTGAACGGACATGGGAAGTAACAGGTCTTGAACTCCAATTATTTTCTTTGAATGACCTACTAGGTGGTGGAATTTTATTTCAACCGACTACTTGTTGAATGTAATATGAACGAATAACTCTAGTTATCTTTACATGTCTTTAACGTAGCTTAACATTTGTTTGATTATATTGGGTTTTGTTTTAAACATTTATTGAATTTGACATTTAGGAGGGAATCGAGGTTTACCTCAAAAGTATAATAGATCCGACTGAGATTGTAGCTAAATGATGGGTTCATAGCTTAGACCCCACCACAGAAGTAGGTGGCGAAGAAATTGGACCAAATTGGTGCGAAGTACACATTGAAGTACCGGTAAAAAGAAATGAACGTTTGGTCAGGTCTTATGTGTTGGTCCACAATAATGCTCAAATAGGCTAGAGGGGGGGGGTGAATAGCCTATAATGCCAATTTAAAAACTTTTCTTCTAGATATTCATAAAGCATAGTTTAGTTGGCAAATACGAATTATCAAGTTGGGTATGTCTGCCGGTAGAGACTGTCGGTAGACTTTCCCAATGCAGAGGTAACAACTCTGCCGATAATCAGTTTATTCAAATCAAAAGCCTTGTAAAAGATTTGTGCATCGGAAAGTAAAGAGGCTATGATTTGGAGAAGTCATAAGTGGCTGTACACGAATATATGTTCAGAACAACAACACACTTGTTTATTCTTTCAAATGCAGGTTTAGGAAATCAAGTAGAGAGAGGTTTTTCTAAAGATAAATCATTTATAAAAACTTCATAGATATTTATGGACTGGAAGATAAATCATTAGTAAGAACATATGAATTTATTCAAAGATAAATTACATATTATATCAGTCTAAATAATCTCTGTACAGTTTCTGGTTTTCTCCTCCTATGTCACAATCCTTGCTTAATTATCCATTCAATGATCTGTTTAAGCTTGCAAAGGACAATAGGAGACGAGAACGAGAAACTGTTACGAGAAGATGATTATATGGTCGTTCAGATATAAAAATATCTGAACGATGTGAGTGCATAAGCACTCATCCTCCCAAGATGATTGATACTTGCACAATCAACAGCATTTGTATATGAATACAAATCTGAAGATATGAATGCAATATCTACAGACAGCTCTTCATTTTCCTCAGACATTGTACATCATCACTCTTTAGATCTTGATCTCTGCCTTTTGAAATTTCTGACCAATCTTCTCTCGTATCCAGGCTTTTCTTCCTTGCAATCCACTTGAAGGTGTTTTGCAGGGAGCTGGATGAGTACACTGCAATCTGTTGTAGAAATCAGAGATACGTTGGTGACGACGATATTGACATATCAGAACAAGAGCGACTTTGGGAAGACTTTGATTGAATCATCTTTCAAGTCAATTATTTGGTTGACAAAATTTCTATTACTAACATAAAAAGGAAGAAGTGATAATTGAAAGGGATAACAAAAATTATTTTGCGAAAATAAGAAGTTTAGATTAGTTTACAAAATAAATTTTAGACACCCTAATTTCATACTTATATTTTATATTGTCTAATAATTATTGTAAAATAAATGACCGTTACTTTTTCCTCCCTTCATTTCTAAATTATCGTCATTTTTTCTTTTTCCATTCATTTCAAAATAATTGTTAAGTTTGAAACTTACCTTTTTAAAACATAACTTTTATCACTTTACCCTTACTTTTTCACTATATTTTAATTATGTGTCACATATACATGGACTATAAAGGAAACTACACATTAAACCAATATAAATAATCAAATCAATTAATTTTTTTTAAACTGTGCCTCAAATTAACTAAGACGATTATTTAGGGACAAAGGGAATATATGTTTTGTTCTGGGGATATTAAAGTAGAAAAACAAAAAAAACAAAAAACAAAAAAAAAACAAGAAAAGAAAAAGAGAAGCAACAAGGAAGCAGCAGCCGCCGCCCCCACCCCCCTAATATCCAATCAATCCACATCTCCATCTCCGTACAACCCCTTCGCACAAATCCACAGACGGCCTCCTTCTCTCCGGCGAACCAGCCGCTGGAATCACCATCTTCAACCGCCACTGACATTCCCTTAGTTCGGGCCTCATGTCCACAAACCCTGCCGGCGTCCTCCCCGCTCCTCTGTTCAAACATCCTCACCGCCGTTCTTCAATCGCCTTCTTTGGCCAAATCGGCCCCCATGTCAGGCGTCACTCCCATCTCATTCCTCTTGCTCTCCCGTATCTCCATCCATCTCGTCTTCAGTTGCCGCATCCTCTCTTCTCTCTCACTCATCTCCCATCTTTCTCTCTCTCTTCTTTCCGATCTCCCACGCCCACCATAGCCGTCGGCGTCGCCCCTTCTTCCATATCTGCCGCCTCAACATCTCCCAGCCTTCATCTCCGCCGTCAATCTTCATCAGCACAAAAAGCCGCCTTTGCTCTCCATCACCGACGCTGACCCCCCTCCATTTAATCTCCACCATGGGTGAGTTTCGAACCAATCACGCACGCAAGCCGTCATCTCCTTCCGCTCTGTTCACCCCGATTCGGCGAAGCGACTTCCTGATCAACCGTTTACGTCGCCGGGCATCGACAACAACATCCATATCACGGCCGAATCGGTCAGTAATACGGCGAATACAACCTGCAAAAACAAGTTAACCGTTAGTATTTAACGGATAGTTAACGATTTGGATTGTAATTGATCAATCTGTGAAACGTTTGGCTCAAATTTGATTGCCTTGGTAGAAAGGGTATCAAAATTGAAAAACGGGTAAAGTTAGGGTATCAAAACTGATATTAACCCATTTATGTATAATGAAAAATATGTTTATAGAGAAATGGTTTATAAGCTAATGACGTGAGTGAGAATAAACCTTTTCACGTAATGAAACGTTTCTACTGCCGACGCCTCTGTTCCCTGCGATGCCACTTTTGTAATTTTTTCAAACCCTAAAACTCAACCCATAACCTTTCCCAACACAAAAATCTTTCACTATTTGCCACTCAAAAATCTCATCTCTAAATCTTTTGAATTTTGCCTTTGCCGATTTCATCCATAATCAGCTTAAGAAAAATCCTTCTCCTTTTACCCTCTTTGTGTACATGGAGACTTGCGCATTACTTGAACCATTCTCTAGACGAAAGTACGAGTCTTCGGTTTTCAAATTAACAGCAGGAGAAAATAGAGCCGGAGACAAAGGGAAGAAAGAGTTTGAAGGGGAATTGACAATGGTTGCCGCCTCTCTCCTCCTTTATATATCCTTCCTCTTCTCTCTCTTCTTCCTCTTCTCCTAGCCTGCATCAAGCTGGCATTCAAAATTGAAAAAACCTTGGGTTTCTCGTGTTTGGCCATGGTTGGCCATTATGGTGTTTGGTAAGCAGCAGCCGAACAACAACTGAACTGTTCAATCATGTTGGCTGAGCACGAGAAGCCCAAAAAATTCAATTTTCTATTGTTGGGATTTGTGGGATTGGGGCTTTGGAAGGGAAAGAAGAGATGGGTTTCGGCTTTGAGCAACCTGTGAGGAGGAGGAGTCGTATTTTTTATTTGAGGAGTGATTATTATAATGGGAATGAAGGAGAGAGGCGCCGACGATGGTCTTTCGGCTCTCGAAGGCAGACGTGGGATCTATGAATGAGGGAGAGAGGTGAGATAAGGGATAGAATATGAAATGGAAAAGGTGTGTATTAAGTAATAAGTAATGAGTTTTACTTGGGATAAGTACGGGTGTGCATGAAAAATAATGAAGTGTATGGAGTAGGATGTGGTGGGATAGCCCCACCTTTCTTTTTGTTCGCATCTCATGAATTTGATCATCCGCAGGTGTAGTATGCAGTAATTTTTTTTTTCCTATTTAATTAAAATAGACCTTTAATGTAAATATGAATTTAATCTTATGTGATATGTGTTTTACAAAAAAAAAAAGAAATTTGACACAAAAAAAGAAAGAAAATAGAACGATACATAGAAAGAGTTTCTTTTTTTTTTAATGCTGATCAGGATGTATTCGCATCCTCAAATAGAATGTGAAGCCTATTAAAAAAATGTTGATTAATGGAGCGTTTTGAACAAAACTCTGGTAAAAAACGTAGCGTTTTCTCTTTAAAAGTGTTTCAATGCAGCGTTTTAAAACGCAACGTTTTAAAAATATGCAGCGTTTTAAAACGCTCAAATTTGGAGCGTTTTAAAAATATAATGCGTTTACAACTATTTTATTTATAAAAATAACGTTTTGAAATAGTTTTCCAAACATGTTTACAAGAAAAAAATTGCATTTTGAAAATGTTGCGTTTTAAAGACGTTGCCTTTAGAAAAAGTTGTGTTTTCAAAACGCTGCACCAGACAAGGCCTAAGATGTATTCACAACCTCAAGTAGAATTGAAACATTGACATTGTTATCCACAATATGAAAAATAATAATAATAATAAATAGTTGACACGACATATCCACGTCCATTATCCATATTTGGATTAAAAAAGTTTTTTCTTTAAAAAATGATATAAATCTTAGGTGGCTCTAAGAGCATCATAAATACAACCGTGAATTTGATATTACATGACCGTTGGCAATTAACAACATCAATCATATGTGTCAATTTTTCTCTCTTCATTTACATGTAATTAAAACAAACACTTCTAATACAAATGTAAATTTGATCTTAATTACTAACATGTATTTCATCACTAAAATGAAACTTGACAAAAAAGGAGGGGGAGACAACCAATATAAAGAGTTTTTTTTAAGAAAAATATTGACAATGATGTATTCACACTCTCAAGTAAAATGTAAAGCATTGACATTATTATCCACAACGTTAAAGACATCATCCACATTTCAAAAATGACATAAATCATAGGTGAAATCTAATTTCTTTATGATTCACATTAGTATTGGTGATGTTCCAAGACTTTATCTCTCAATTAAAGAGATACATCTCCCATTTTGTTGGTCATCTTTCTTATACTTTTCAAATTTTATTTCGTCTTTTAGGAGGATTATTAGGTGAATAAGATAATCTAAAAACTGAAAAGGCAACAAAAAATAAAATAAAATCAACACTTTGATAATTGTTAAACTTTACTTCTTCTTTTTCTTCCTTCTTGGTTCCACTAGTTGATTATATATGACTATCCACTTCTCAAGAAAATGAGAAATGTACATTACGTGTTATCGAATATTCGTAACGTATCTTGATTAGCATAGCAACATTTTTACTTCTAACCCTCGTGTCATACACCTTGACTCCGAAAAGTCAACCTACCCAACACATCCCAATTTCAGACTAGCGAGTTTTGCAGCTGTATCTTCCTTCTCATCAACAGTAGCTTCTCCTTGTGCTACCATTTCTTCATCCTTTTCAGCCTCCACTTCAATCTGTCCAAGTACTGAATTAGCTCAAGGATTATAAGTCATTTGCATGCAAACAAAATAAATTGCACACCTTGGCCGGAGTTATGAATGCGCTCGATCCCTCTTTGTGGTCCTTGTTCACAGCTTCGAGTTTTCTTAATCGTTTTTTGGGCTAGTAGCACATACAAGGAATATATATCAAAAGAAGAGGATAGGTTAAACAAACAAACAGCACATATACTTCCAGTAGATAATATAATACCTTGACTTCTGCCGCCAACCCCATCAAATTATCTTGTTTATCCCCAAAAACATCACATCGAATTGCCAATACAACTTTGGCACCAATAGAGCGTGCTATTTTCGCTTTATGTTTCCGGGATGCTTGCTCTGTATTCAAAGCCCTGATACGACCATATTTCACAGGCTGCATTGCAAGATTCAACAAGCCACCTCCACGTGCAATTAGGCGAGCACCAACAAGTTCTCCAACAAGAGCAGTAAGATTAGGAGCAATGGTTTTCATCCAGCTCTTCAGATGATCAAAATGCTGAGCCCTGTTCTCTGAGAGAGACACAACTTTATCGCACAAATTATTGATATTCATCATATAAAGGTCGCTAACTTCAGTTCTCATGGAGGTCATGGCTGCCTCCTTTAGTTCTGTCTCCACCTTGACCGGCAATATCTGTAAACAAGTGAAACAATTTAATCAGATTAATCACAAGGCAAATAATTTCCCAGTCTGGAAACTGTTCAGGAAAAAAAAATAATCAACACAGATGCAGCAGTTCAATTCAAAGAGAATGATGCTGGCATGAAACTTCCATGTTTCTTTCTTCTCCTCTCTTTTATTTTTTTTAATGCTGTTGACACTAGGATGATAACCGAGATCTGGCAAGACTACTGAAGATCATCAGTGCAATAAATATAATATCCATTCTGCTGAATAGATGACTTCCTCATTCATTATGAACTCAATAGGCCAATGCTTCCATTTCAAAATATCTGGTTTAAAAGAATTAGGAAATAGTGATCTTGAGCACACATCACGTAACTGCAGGTGTACTTTGTAAAATCAGGTCGGAAGGCAGCTTTAAGATACAATTCTCCTTCCACTATGAACTTTTGAGTTATCCAAATTACAGAATTCAAATTGGCAAACTACATGATCTTGATGACCGTGAAAAAGAGGAAATAATAGTTACCTCAGAGAAATCAAGGTTTGCAGCATTTGTGCTTCTACCCATGAGCTTAACTGCCTTGGCATAAAGAATGTTATCCTGCACAATCATTTCAAGCTCCGGAAAGTGCCTACCATAGCATTTTCGAACCCTCATTGCATAACTCCTAAGCTGTTTATCAAGACCATCCAACAAGCCAATGGTCTGAATGATCATATCTTCCTCCTGGTATAAAGGTAAACACCAAATAAGAACAGCTCCGAAACCCATTGCATTGATACCACCCACACAAGAATTAGGTGAATTATATATTAAAGACGAAGACCAGTCATCAGAGAATTATGTATGCTGGTCGGCCTGATAACCAGTTCTATCGTGGATGATTCACGTGGTTATAATTGAGAAATAATACTTGGATACGAACTAAATTTACGACTCCAAAAGGCAACTTATGTGGGGGAAAAATCCTGCTTAAATATTAAGGATGGATTAGTTCAACCTAGGATTAGGATTGTTGCAGCTCATGGAATCGGCAGGGAACACTATATGTTAAGTGTTAACAGTTAAAACATAAATCAAGGATAGCTTCATATTAAAACTATACTTGAATGTGCTTATTAAATGTTTGTGTCGCGAATGATAACTTTTAGAGTTCTGCTATATTGAAAAACAATCACGTAAAAATATCATATACTAGTATCTAAAGTTTGCGCTGCTTAGGGCCAAGTAGGCGGATATCATTTCAGACGAACAAGGTTTTGCAACACTACAAGGCCTGTCAATGAATCGAATTTGGATTGGATATGGTGTCAGGTGTGCATTCGGATTCGGGTTTTCGGGTTCTGAACCAACGCACTCCGGTAAAACCACATCGGATAGGATAATTCTTCAAATTTTCAATTAGCGGATTACCCGAACCCGAATCATGGTATTTTGGTTCGGTTATCTGGTTTCAACAAATATATCCGAATACCCGATCATTTTTAACTCATTCCAGATTTGAGGACTTTGAATAGCGTCTTCGATGACCTTGGGCCCAAGGCGGTAAGGCATCACTCAAATTATGCAACACAGCAACACCAACTCACAACCAGGGCCACTAGGCAGACAGAACATGGAATGTTTTAATTTTAAGATTGAATGTTTGAAATAAAGTTAACAAACTAGCCAGCAAAATTATTCAACAGCCAAACAGAGTTG
The DNA here is from genome assembly GCA_013146195.2 of Codonopsis lanceolata. Lineage (NCBI taxonomy): Eukaryota > Viridiplantae > Streptophyta > Magnoliopsida > Asterales > Campanulaceae > Codonopsis > Codonopsis lanceolata. Next base: position 12,529,750 of record CM028381.1, on the reverse strand, counting down.
CAAACTCGAAAAACAGTAGTAAAAAAGCTTTTTCAATTTCAATTGACTCACTTAAGAAAATACAGGGAGATATAGAGAGAGCGATTGACCATGAGAGAGAGGTGGATGGCAGGAAATGGGGGTGTGGAGAGCATCAATGTGTTGTTGTGAGGCCCGCATTTGTCGTCTCCTTTGTCCTAATGCACGTCTCGAAGGAGGCAAAACAATGTTTGAAGAATGCGGATGGGTATTTTGTTGAGTCATTTCTCGTTCGGCTCTTTCTCTTGCGAAACGTCTTGTATGTCCAATTCCACGTCTACCACAGCCTCGCACTCGTATTGGTGGGATAGACGTCCTTTCCTAAGGTGCAAAAGTATTACGATGAGGTATGCGATTCATAGACGATGAGCTTTCTCCTAACTCCATATTCAAAGAATGTAGGAACATTAGTTGGGATCTCTCTCGACGTAATCGCTCGACCAATTCATCATCATCATAGTCCTAGTCCTAGATCAATTAATACTACTAAATAAACTATATAATAGATATAGGTTAACATAAGTATGTAGCATGGAAGTAGGGCATAATATAAATGTTTAACATTGTAATATTTTCAACACGTGTGTATATATGGTGGGGTGTACAACAATTAAATAATCATACCTCTTGTACGGATGGCAACGTTGGTGGTACTAGTTCTTTTCGTTTTCTTGAAGGTTGGGTTTGGTCCATTTAGATAAAGTTGTTGCTGCATAGATAATGAAGAAGAAGAATTTAAAGAAAATAAAGTCATGTTTATTCCAAAAGAAATAAAAAGCATAAAATAAGAAGTTTTGATATGCTACTGCTTAAACCAAAATGAAAATTATGACTCATTTTTTGGGATGGACAGAGTATAATAAACCAAAACTCGTATACAGTAAATGTTTAGTTTCAATTCAATTCACAATTGCATATGAGATTAGCTATAAAAAATCCATTCAAGTTGAATACTCACAGAGAAGGAGTGACATTTGAAAAAGGGTAATATTTTAGTGAATGCATAAACTGTTGTTTATAGAAAATCCATTCATGAAAAAAAAAAATGAGAGTATAAAACAGGGATGCTTGCTTTGCTCCTGGATACTGATTTGAGTTCAACACAAAGGGACTATGGGCAAACAGGAAAGTGTGAAGGCCAAAGAAAAAAGAAAGTAGGACCATTTGAATTCCACATGTTATCCAAGTTGGGTATTATAGCAACAAAAATTTAAACCTAAATTTGAATTCCACATGTTACAAAATCAACCAAATAAAGCACAAATATGAAACAATACTTGGAACTACAGCATAGGCATCCTCACCTCCTAAATAAAGCTTTAACTTATAGACATATCTACTCTAGTAAAATAGAGTGCCCAAAGATCTAATGATTTTGATGCATTGCAAAGTCATTTAAGCAAATAAAGTCGCACAAAAAAAAATTGTAACAACATTGCTATCTATAGTGGGGGCAAGAGGTTCTGGAAACCAAGTCTTTTCACTAAGCTCTAAACAAAAATAAAATTTTCCTACTAAATCGAAAATTGATAAACAGAATTTGCAGACAACATTACATTGTATACATAGAAATGTGCAATAGCAGAAAATGTAATAGCACAAACATGCACTATTGAGACCGAAGTAAAGTTAACCGAGAGAGAGAGAGAGATGTTTTACGATATGTCTGCAACTCAAAAGAGAAGAGAAATCTAAAAAACTACTAACATTGATTTTCAAACTTGGAGGAATTCTTGAGTGATAAAACTACTAAAAACAACTACTGATGCGATTTTCTAAAAACAATTACTTTACTTCAATCATAGTTTCATATAGTTTTCCGGGGTAAGTTGTCACATGAGTTAGCTCTAGAAGCCTATCTTCTTATCTTATAGGTGTAGAAAAGTACACAAAGTTTCCGTGATTTTTTCTAATTCCGAGTGAAATTATCGATTTTACTTGGATTTCTTGCTCTAAGATTCCCAATCAGGGTACAGAATGGATTTCTCATGGTCCATTATTTTTTTCCTTTCACAGTAGGCATGGATTAGCTTTCCAGTGGGACTGCTAGGGGTATATCTTTCACTACTATAAACTGAGGAATCTTGCTTTGATGAGGGTTATCTCCTATGTACTTCTCTGTGTAATTTCAATCTAATTAAGTTAATAGGCATTTTTTCTTCTATGTTTCTCCTGTCTTGGCCCAATGGTAGAATAGAGTCGGCCAGTCCAGAACCAACAACATAATAGTCTTTGTAGAAAGTCGATTCTTCTGTAAGTATATCTCTTCCTTCTTTTTAATCAATAATAGGTATCGGCGATAGTGATATCTTCTTGTTCAAAAACAGGGCAAATCTCAGTTCATTCATGATTCTTGGCTAACATATGTCCAAAGGTAGGCAAATTATATCCATAATTTTATTTACTGAACAAGTGCATGTTCGAACACAAGAAAAACTACTTTACTACTGATTTGTGGTGTTAAAACCAACAAATCAACTACTTCTATTTTCAATAACCAACTTGAAACTCAAAATCAAAAGAGACTAAGAAATAGAAAGTTACAGTTTCCGGAGAGGGGGGGCGAACAGGTGGAATATCCGGCGGCGACAGGAGCTTCGATTCCTTTTCTGTGGAGAAGGGCACAAAAGGAGGAAAAGCTTGAGGCGGCTATAGAGAAGAAAAAAGGGTAAGGGAAAAACCAGAAATCAAGAAGGAAAGAGAAACTTACGGTTTCCGGCGGAGAGGGTGGCGAGCTTCGATTCCGGTTGGGTTTTGTCGATACACAAAACCCTTGGGCTTGTTTGGTATTCCGGGTGAGCTTGGTTCGGTTCGGTCCAGTTTTTTAGAAAAAAAGAGAAAATCGGAATCAGACAAATAGTCTGGTTGTCAAAAAATTTAGAATCAGAACCAACCCATATGTATGAGAGAAACATTGATCAGATCGGAACCAATCAAAGATGTATGAGAGCAGGGGCCAGGACCAATATTATGATTTTACTTTTTAACTATTTAATACAAATACATAATAAAAATTTGAAGGCTAAAACTTCATAAAAAAATTAAAAAACTTTCGATAAAAGTACATTCAACAATTAAAAATGTCAAACTTATAAACTCATAGCATAACAAGAAAGCTAATGAGAGAGTATTTTAGCAGAGTTTCGGCTAGAGAGTTTAAATTGCATACCTCCCCTCATCATTTCCCAAGGATTTTATAGTTGTCGGAGAGCGTAACTGCCCTTAACTGCCCATAACTGTCCACTAATAATCATGACATAAATGACGGGCACATTAACTGCCCTATTAACTACAACGGCCTGAATGGAGAATTTCCCGAACATAACCGTCCTCAATTTATCAAGAGCTCTTGCTCGGACACAACCGTCCTCAACTGGTAACAGCTCTTGAATTAGCGAGCATAGCAACTCACGCTCGCATCTTATTCACCTTTCATTGGTTAAGCCCCGACTTCATTGACATCTTGCTTGGTGAAGGTCAATCAGGTGTTCGCTTGCTCGGATAACGACCATATGCAGCATGTGACCCATGACTTGGGCCTACTTGGGCCTATTGGTAGGGTAGTTCGATAGCCCCTACTCCTTGTCCATCAGTATTCATGCTCGTGGCGAGGAGAACTCGAATTCAAGTATCTCTGAGTAATTAAATCTTTCACTGCATGATTTTAAATTGTCCTCGAGCAAACAATCTTGAATAAATCGTGACCCAAAGGGTGTTTAGGAAAGCGTACTCAAGAAACCCAGCCGTCAGCCGCCGCTTATGGAAAGGACATGCCCATTTCTCAATAACTCATTAAATGCTGCCTCGTAGAACGAGCCTCATTACACGAGCCTAATGATGGGTATCCATCAACCGCCGGTTTTGCCGAATATAAAAGATGGAATACCCCCTCTCAAACTTTACCATTTGCAAAATCTTCTGAAACCTTGAGAAAGAGAACAGTTTTCACATCTGCAAATTCCAGTCAAGACCAAACATCAAGATTCAATCTTCCACAGCACTCCCAAATTCAAGACCAGGATCTCTCCACAAACATCAGGTGCTTTCATGTCTCCATTTCCATTTCCTCGTCACATTTTCCTCTTTTCTATCTTGAATTAGGGTTCTTGTAGCGTTCGACCTTTTTAGCCTTTAACGAACTGTTCAGACACATAGATCGAGCAGCCCCATCTTTTTCAATCCATCTTGCCTCCTCTATCTATCAACCCCTTCAGTCCAAACCAAGGGAATCGAGAAATTCGTGATCGGTGCCCTGTTCACTGATCCCACAACCTACTTGCCACGAATTTTTAACTTCACTTATATTGTCATGTCCACCCCGATCAAGGTTTTAACATACGCTTCTCGATTCCTTTTTCCTATAAGATGTCTAGCGAAGATACCGTATCATAAATTGAAGGTCGGAGTTATGATCATGGAGCGCCAGAAGAAATTCCGCCATCCTCGAGTTCAAGCTCTGAGGAAAGCGAGCAAGAAGAAGCCACCCTAATTCCCCGCCGACGAAGATCTTCTGTCAATCAGAGCAAGAGACAAACAGTAGCCCTCACAACCCTTCTGAGACTGCGGGAGCAGAATATCCTCCTTGCTCAAGCAATCAACAACCTGGGCCAAGCCAAAATTCCTTCACTCCCGTTACTCCATACACTCCTCCCTCGATCAAATGAGACGACTTGAATTCCGAGGAGGAAGTTAGCACTTGGTTTTATTCTTTAGGAATTGACCCCAAACACTACCGAGTCCGCGCCTTCGACTTGGACATTGACAAAAAAGGACATAACTTCCAGGGGGATAACATGGTGTTTTACTTTGATTTTTTCCTGGTCGGACTTCGCCTTCCTCTCGACCCTTTTGTTGTAGAATTCCTAAATGACTCCAACACTCTTCCATGCGACTTGACCTTAACCACTGTAAGATTCCTAATGTCCTTTATAGTAGCTTGCAGGTTGCTCGGGTTTGAACCCGAGATGACCTTGTTTAGGAAATTCTTTCTTTTCTCCTTAGATAAAAAATGCGGGGGCATCTCGGTCGCTCAACCTGATGGAATCACTCCCGAGTTAATTGAACTGAGCTCCCGCCATTGGGATACATGCCACCAGAGAAAGTTTCCCAAAGTGGATGAGCGGCTTCTTGGTCTATACTTTAAACTATACTTCTTTATGTCAACTTGCAAACTTTTGCTTTCTTCTCAACTTTAATGCTCGTTTTACCTTGTGCAGATATGAGGCAATTAGCGATGTCAACAATTCCTGCAAACTTTTGCTTTCTTCTCATCAATGCTCGTTTTACCTGCGAAGAAAAGCTCGAGCAAGCGAAGCAAACATCTCTCAAACCAACCTGCCACCAATCTTCAAACTGTCCCAACCAGCACTACCGGCCGTGGCACCAAACGCCATCAACCCGAAGCCAGCCAGCCTGCAACAACTACCATTCCAACCCCGCGCGAGAGGGTCGAGCGACCCCTCATTGTCGTCATCATTGAGCCAAGTGAGAGCCCGAGGAGGAACAGGCGCCGAGTAGACAAGGATGTGCTCAAAGAAACCACCCCTACTAAACCGTCGTGGCAGAAGGAAAATTTCATTATGCCCGAAAATCGAGATAAGGTTGCTGCCCTCATTGTTGAGCTCGCAGATGTGCCCGACCTCGACAATATCAACATTTACAAACGAAGTGGATTCCAAGCCACCACTGGCCTTGGGCTGATGAAGCGGCTTCACCATGGCGGCGTTCAGAAAAAGAGCAGCGATCAAGCGAGCTCAGTCTTGATTGGTGAAGTGGGGATGTGCATGACTGAGGTAAAATCGTTTTCCACAATCCTTCCTTCCTTAACACTTCACGACTACTAACTTCTTTTTCTGTAGATGGCGAATAAATCAGTTATGATGTATGAACACCTGGTTGAAAATCTCAATATTAACGCCGCCCTAACCAAAGAGAAAAACCAGTTGGAAGAAACAGTCAATTCTGTTCGAGCCGAGTTGAAGTCTAGCGAGGAAAGCCTCACCGACAAAGTTCGAGCTCTCCCATTTCGAGCGAAAAAAAAGACTCGGAATCCCACTTAAACTTTTTAAAGAAGTCTGAAGAAACGGCTCTGAACAACATAGCCGGGGTCCGCAAGGATCTTCGATCTTGCCAAACCGAATTGGAGGGAGCCAATGCCAAGATCGTCGAGCTGGAACAAAGGCTACAAGCAGTCAACTTTCCCCTAAGTGAGGAGCAGAAGCAAGCTGTCGTCGAGGACTTTAAAGGCTCTGAAGAATTTGCTACCCTGGTGGAAAGTGAAGCATACCCCTTCTTTCTTCATGGTGTCAATCACGTGTTAAGACAACTTGTGTGTAGCGGGTGGAGATGCAGTGCGACATTTCATTGAATGGGGCACCAACCAATTTTTAGCTCTCCCGCACAGGCACGCCACTTGTTCCCTATACCAAAAGCAGACTTCGACTCCCTTCTTTGAGGCGCGCGGAGAAAAACCTTCCTCCATGGGCTCCTCCTCCTGTTGCCGAAAACAACGTGAGCGAGCTCATGACTCAGATCTGGAAGTCTCAAGCGCCACTAGCACTAAATGAGAGTGCCTCTACCCAGGCCGAAGATAATGAATTGACCATCCTCAACACTGTCCCCGGAGAAACAAGCAACCAGGATGCACCAATCCACAGCAACACAACACCAAGTGCATGAAGTCATTTTCTTTTGGCCTGCGCGCCCTAACTTCCAAACAATATACAATTATTTGTAATATTTCATCACTTGTTTCCTTTGTTTACTTCCTGAATGCTCTTACTTTACTGTGCCTGATTGCATTTTACCTAAGAATTGCTAAGATAAATATTCAACTTTTTTCCCCGAGCTAAGGCAACCTTTGCTCGTGACAGGAAAATCATCACTAAGCACGCAACTCGAACATCAACCCTTTGCACGAGCATAAATAATCTATGCCCGCGAAAGAGAATAATCGAGAAAAAGCAGTATTCAACTCGAACACCAACCCTTTGTACGAGCAGAAACAACTCATGCTCGCAAAAGAGAATAATCGAGAAAAAACAGTATTCAACTCGAACACCAACCCTTTATGCGGCGAAGAACAACTCATGCTCGCAAAAGAGAATAATCGAGTAAATTGTCACATCAATTGCTTCAAATATCAACTTCCGAATTAAAATTGAAAGCACAACCGAGTTTTGCCATTATCACTTACCATAAAAGGAAAGATCAAAGAATTACATACTGCTAAAGTCAATCACCAATAGTATTTCTTCAAATGATCTGCATGCCATGGATGTTTCAGTTCGTCTCCATCCTCTGTTCGCAATATATAAGTGCCTTCTTTAATAATTCTAACAATCTGAAAAGGCCCTTCCCAATTTGGCAAAAGCTTCCCCCACTCAGCTCGATGACCTGTTGCCTCAATCTTATGGAGGACCCAATCGCCCACAGCAAATGACCTACCATGAACCCTTTTATCGTGGTGGGCCTTTGCTCGCTGCTTGTAATTAGCCATTCTCATCTTAGCCTCGGTAGTTTTCCTCCAACAAATCCGGTCGGCTGCAGGTTGCATTATTGGACTCGGCATTATAGTGCAAAACTCTATGGGTAGACAGATACATTTCTACAGGAGCCATAGCCTCTGACCCATAAGCCATGGAAAAAATTTGTCTCCCGTTGGACCCACATTTGTTGTTCTAACCGCCCACAAAGCCGAAGACAACTCATCTACCCATCTTCCTGCCTTATCCTCCAAGTTTCGCTTCAACACATGCAAAATTTGTTTATTTGCGGCTTCGGCTGCCCGTTGCCTTGTGGGTATGCCAGCGATGATTGCCCGATGTTTCAGCGCAGCATCTCGCATGCCTTAGAAAACTTTTGGCGAGTCCCATGATCGGACACAATTGCTCGCGGAACCCCAATCGACACCATATATGCTCATGAACAAAATCGATGACATTAACTTCACTAATGGTCGCGAGTATAGCTTCCACCCAGCTTAGTGAAGTAATCTACAGCGACCACTGCATACTTGAACTTTGATCTAGCCAGAGGAAATGGGCCAATTAGATCTATCCCCCACATGTCGAATGGCCACAAAGCTACTACGGAGGCGCTCGGTGGCGGCAATCGCGGTATATGCGCATGCGGCACTTGTCACAGCCGTGACGTGCATTTCGGCATCTCGCCTCAAAGTTATCCAATAAAACCCATTTTGCCAAAACTTTTACGCTAAAGACCTTTGACCGGGGTGACCTCCACATTTGCCTTCATGTATTTCCCCAAAATACCTTGATCATCTCACGGTCGCACACATCTCAACAGAGGTCGGGTGTAAGATCGCCTATATAGTATGTTATCCAGAATAACATATCGGCATGACCGCTTCTGGATAGTTCTAGCCTCTTTCTGTCTTCGGGCAATGTCCCTTGCTCGATGTAGGCCTTGAGATCATCTATCCAACACTTTGCAGCGGCTCAATGTCCATGATCACCTCCTTTTCTATACGGGAACTTCCAAATGCTCGATCATGACTCCGGATGCAAAGGCTGAATCTCATCCTCGACCATCTTAGACAAATAATCGCTCGCATATTATCTTCACGAGCAATCGCACTAATTCCCGATAATCAAAATCTTTTAAGATCTCCTTAACCATTCTTGCGATAGCGTACTAGGACGGATGATGAACCGCATAGTCGCCTCTGACTTGGTTTACCACCAACTGGGAATCAAAATACACAATCACTTCACGCACTCCTACATCATGCGCGAGCTCAAGCCGGCGATCAACGCTTCATATTGCGATTGTTGGAAGTTTGGAAACTTAAAAGCGTAATGCTTTCTCAAATTCTACATCCTGCTCGGGTGGGACTAGTACCAGCCCAGCACCACTTCCAAACCTGCTAGTCGAACCATCAACATGTAGTTCCCAACAATACTCTGGTCGGGATTTTGGACTTGGGATACTCGTCGATGCTGTCCTGGACGATATTTCCTCCTCGCCAGAATCCTTGAAGCTTGTCTCGGCCCAAAGTGCTAAAGCTTGTGCCTTAATTGCTTTCGCCGAGGTTGATAATCAATATCAAACTTGGTTAATTCAATCGACCAAGTGAGTAGACGACCAGAAGTGTCTGGCTTATGCAAAATCTTTCTTAAGGGCATGTTCGTGTACACGACAATCGAATGTGCAGAAAAATAAGCTCGAAGTTTCCGAGCAGCAACAACAAGCGAATAAGCCAACTTTTCTGCATTGAAATATCTTCCCTCTACATCAGTGAGGGCTTTCGACACATAGTACACAGGCTTCTGAACATTACATTCTTCCCTAATCAAAAGCATTTGCACTGCTTGCTCACATAGGCTGCTAAATATACAAACAACTTTTCTCCTAAAACCGGGCTACTTAGCAATGGAGGACTCCCCAGGTACTTCACCAACCATTCGAAGGCCTTCTGGCATTCAGGTGTCCATTCAAATCCTTTGTTTCCACGGAGAACTTTGAAAAATGGCAAGCACCTCTCTGCCGACCTGGAAATGAAGCGACCAAGGGCTATCACCCTGCCGTTGAGCCTCTGAACATCCTTAATACATCGAGGAAGCTTCATAGTAACTAAAGCCTTGATTTTTTCAGGATTGGCCTCGATGCCCCTCTCAGTCACCATAAATCCCAGGAACTTGCCCGCCTTCACCCCGAACACACACTTGCTCGGGTTCAGCTTCATATTATTTTTCCTGAGATTGGCAAAGGTCTCGCCCAAGTCCACTGTATGCTCGTGCTCTTTAGTCTTGACGACCATGTCGTCGATGTAAGCTTCAACATTTCTCCCGATCTGCGAGCTGAATATCTTATTCACCATTCTCTGATAGGTGGCTCATGTATTTTTCAGGCCAAATGACATCATCTTATAACAGTAAAGCCCCCCTGCTACTCGGAAAGCTGTCAGAGCCTTATCCTGCTCATCCATTTTGACTTGGTGATACCCAGAATAGGCATCAATAAAGCTGAGGAGCTCGAACCCCGCTATAGCATCCACCAGCTTGTCAATTCGTGGCAAAGGATAGCAATCCTTCGGGCAGGCTTTATTCAGATCCGTGAAATCCACGCACATCCGCCACTTGCCATTGGATTTCTTGACCATAACCACATTAGCCAACCAAGTTGGGTAATGTATCTCCTCGATTATGCCAGCATTAAGTAGCTTCTCGACTTCCTCCCTGATCGCTTGATCTTTCTCCACAGAATAAATCTGAATTCATTTCTTTGGATTGGCCAGGAAAGGCTGGGTCTACATTGAGCCGGTCTGAAAGCCACAGTTTCACTCACCCCTTGCATGTCCTCTGGTCGCTAAGCGAAGACATCCAAGCTATCTTGTAACTGCTTGATTAAATTAACCCGAGCCTCCACTGATAAAGCCTTGCCTATTTCGATCTTTTGCTCGGGGTAGGCAGGATTTATGACCACCTGTGAGGTTCCCGGGGTGTGCTCCCGCGCCCCGCGCGCCCTTGGATAGGGGTGCGCGTGCGTGCGGATGCGGGACACCCTTGCTCTCGTTCCACCCTCCCTTGTTTAGGGGAAGGCGAAATCCAAAGTGCGAGAGGAGTCTTTGTCTATGTTAGCACGTTGGAATGTGCCTCGGTTGCCCTGAGTGGATTTTGTATCCAAAATGGGAACTAAAGGTTTCCTCATGTCAGGTTATCCCTTATTTCGGGGATAACGGGATATGGGAATGCATTACCTTTCCATTCTCATTCTCCCCTTTTTATCTTTCGGGGAAAAATAGAAGTGCAAGAAAAGATATTGCGGACGCCCACTTATGGATTTATTAAAATAGCCTTATGGCCCAATCGGATCGCTATGGGAGCTATGGAGTTTCCCGCATCAAGTTATCCCTTGTTTAGGGGATACCGAGGATATGGGAATACATCCCTCCATTCAGTATCTCCCTTTTTTAGGGAAACAGAGGAAAGTGCAAAGAGGGAATGTTGCGAGGCCCTTGGATCTGAAAGTTTTAGAGTCGCCACCTTTATTTTAAGGCAAAAATAAAGGAAAAGAAAAAACCGAGATTTTTAGAAAGCGGGTTCGGGGGCTAAGTTACGAGTTGGGAAGGTGCTAGGCACCCAACTCGCCCTTTCGATCTCAAAGCGTTTTGGTGAAGTATGCTCATTGTTATATTAATCTAGCAAATAAATAAGGTCTTATTTTGACAAGGGAAAATTAAGCAGATACATTCGTGGCTACATTATTTACTGGACTCGCGGTAGTCTCCTTCCAATAATTACAAACATATTTAAGAATATTTGGCCATTATAACGGCTCTTTTACATAATATTTCCTAATCTAATCAGGCGGCACAACGGCTTATATTGGCTACATTGTGCGGATTTTAAATACAACTTTAAATAATAAATGAAGCGAAAAGTAAATAAATAAATAAAAACGCCCTTAAAGGCTGTTACCTTTTAGAGCGGTGGTGTGCTCGCTCTGTCCTTCTCGGGAGAGGGAGTCTTTTGTTGTTGTTGTTGTTGTTGTTGTTGTTGTGTTGTGTGTTGTGTTGTGTTGTGTGTTGTGTGTTGTGTGTTGTGTGTTGTGTGAATTTGGGCAGCGTGACTGCTTGTATTTGTTGATTTTATTGTCTGAAATCGGGCAGCGTAACAGCAGGGTGTGTGTTTGTGTGTATTTGTGTGTGCGTGTGTTTATGTATTTGTGTGTGTGTTCGTGTGGTGTGTGTGTGCGGGTAGAGAGAGAGAGGCAGGTGGAGGGAGTATATGTATGTGAGTGTGTGTGGGTGAGTCGTTGGTTTATGACGGCGGAGTGGGAGTATATATTATGCGAGTGTGTGTGAGTGAGAGGGAGGTGTTTGGGTTTGGGGGGAATATATATATATATGTGTGAGTGAGGGAGATGATGGGTGAGAGAGAGAGTGGGCCGGCTTGGGTGAAAAGAGAGAGGGAGAGTTCGCTGGAGAGAGGGGATTTGTGAGTGAGGGATTGTGAGTGGGGTTGGGAATTGAGGAGAATGAGGGAGTGGGACGGCTGAGTGGACGTCGCTGGGAGTGGGAGTAAAATGTGAGAGAGTTTTTTTTTGGGAGTGAGGGAATTGTGAGAGCTAGAGCTGATTGTGAGGGAGTATTTATATATAGGAGATTGTTTAGTGGTTAAGAAAAGGGGGGAAACCGGCGGCCCCTTTCTTTTCTTTTTCTTTTTGCTTTTTTTTGTTTTCTTTCTTTTTTGTTTTCTTTCTTTTTTGTTTCTTTTCTTTTTCTTTTTCTTTTTTTGTTTCTTTTCTTTTCATTTCATTTTTTTTTTGTACCTTTGCTCCTGAAACATACAAGAAATAATTAGTAGTCTATTTTACAATATTTATTGGACAATATAAAATAGAGTGCAATTTGGGGTGTCTCTGAGCCCCTCAGCGATGGAGTTTCACGGGTAACCCGAAGCTTACTGAGTAAACGAACATCGTTGAAAAGATAGACTCCCAAATTCGAGATAAGAAAATATTTTTATGTTGCAATGGTCGGACCTACCGAAATAGGCTGCCTACGTATTCCTTAACAAAGGAAATCAGACCAGACGTAGTTCGGCAACAGGGGACTAAATGTGGCGGTGTAAGTGTTGCGGGGTAAGTGCGACAATATTAAATAAGCAAGTGCGGCAAAGCTTTATCAAATGAGTACGACAAGGGTAAATATGTGTTGTGATGGTCGCGTCTACTGTGATAGACTGCCTACGTATCCTTAGTCAAGGAATCAGACCAATCGTAGTTCGCCTTGTGGCTATGCGGTGTGAATTGTTTCCTAGGAACTCAGCCTCTATTGGAGAACAAGACCTTTCCCTATAAATCCGGGGCTGTGTACCCCTTAAAGGAAAGTTTCCCACATAGCCAAAATGCATGGACTGTATTGCCTCCTCAGGAACTTAGCCTTCAACAGAGAACAAAACCTTTCCCTATCAATCAGGTTGTGTACCCTTAAAGGAAAGTTTCCAAACATCAAACAAATGCTTTGTTAAAAAGGAAAATACCTTCCTTTCCTTTACCGTTTGTCGTGTTCAGATGCGACAAATTGCTGGCGATGTTGCTTTGTCGTTGCTTTCTGTTGTTGTTGTTGCACTTTCTTTGGGGATTTTTCTTTTTATCAGCATTCGGCCTTATTTGGAAAATCTTTTCCCTTGTCCCGCTTTGTTTTCGGCTTTAGCCGGAAAATCTTTTTGATCTTCTTTGCATTTTTCTTTACTGCTCGTTCTAACCTTGGTCAGAAGCTTCCTTTTTTCTTGCTGTAGCATTTTTTGGTATCAGCTGATATCATCTTTTCTTTGCTGCTGTTTTCTTTTTGCTCCATTTTCCAGCTTTAGCCGAAAATTTCTTCTTCTACCGCCGCATTTTTCCTTGTTGCATGTACCGAAAATTTTTCTTTTGTACATGCATTTCCTCTCGATTTTTTTGTTTTTTGTTTTTTGTTTTTTGTTTTTTTGTTTTTTGTGATGGTCGTGCCTTAGAAATAGGTCGCCTACGTATCCTTATTCAAGGAATCGACCAAACGTAGTTCACCCAAACCCTAAACTATAACCAAGTGAGGATGTCATGTCCCGGGTCAAGCCCGATCGAGAACACAACGGAAAAAAGATTTTGTGTTTTCGAAACGCCGTATTCTTCAGGTCATGCCGTTGTCAAATACGGTATGAAGATTTGAATGTTTTTACGCCACCACATTTCAACCGGTCAATACCTTGTCGTTGAAGCGTGTTAAGAAGAATTTTCTAAGTTATGTCATTTGCCTTGTTTCCACACATAACCGAAAACTTTCAAATATCCGAAAAGCTGCACTCGGCCAGATAAAGATCGCGTCGCGAGCCGCGGCAAATTGATCATTCTTCAAGTATTTTGAAAATTGTGAAGTGGAAAACATCCTTTTCCTTCTTCTTCTTTCTTTTCGCTCTCCTGTTTTTGTTTTTCAATATTCTTTTTTTTTTTTTTGTGTTTTTAAATCAAAACTCAATTTAAAAGAGTTTTTTTTTTTGAAAAACAAAGCAAAGTTTTTTTCAAAATTTCTAAAAAGAAATTATTCTAGAGTCGGGGTAGAAATCGTACTGACTTACCTTTGCGGGTGTTCGCGATTTGGCAGTTGGTTGATTCGACATTTATGCCACTCTTCTTTGGAATTTATTCTCTCCTTTTTTTTTCATGCTCGCCACTTTTTCTTTATTTGCATGCTTATTACCTCTTTTTTTTTTCTCTCTCTTTTTTGTTTTGTTTTTTGTTTTTGTTTTGTTTGTTTGTTTGTTTTTTTTTGTTATTGGAGGAATGTAAAAAGAATATGGTATATATGTACAATATATACATTTTTTAATGAAATCAAATGTTTATTTACATGTAAATTATGTACATGTATATATATATATATATATATATATATATATATATATATATATATATATATATATATATATATATATATTTAAAAAATGGTAAGTGTTTATTTACATAAAGAATGATTTTTTTTTTTGTTTTTGTGGTTTTTTTTTTTGTTTTTTTAAAACTTGCACAAATATTTACAATGCAATCTAATTTTATATGATGCAAAATTTATAAACACATGCGGACTCAAAACACACGCACAAAGCAAAGCTATACCGACCTAACGGGTAATGGCACATGTATTTCCAAAATGGATTTTAAAGGAAAATACCTTCGGGTTCGAGCGAGGCTTCCTTTTTTTTTTTTTTTTTGTGATATGCGGGGGGAAAGGAAAAGCATACCTCCTTGGCCATATAATTGTTGCGGGGCTATATTTGGCATAAGGCTATTCTCAACTCCTGCATTTTTCTTCATAATCAGACAGGCGGCGGTGAATGATCGGGATCAAGTCATCGAGGTTGTTTCGGGACAATGGCAACAGCGAGATGATGAATAGGGCGAGGATATACCGGTGCTTCTCATTTTGATGAGGCCGAGCCTTTTACGTGCCTTGCGAGAAGAAGTATATGGGGCCGGGGTGGGCGCCAGGATGATTTTCAGGGGCTTAAGGCGCAAATGAAGGATAGTTTTGGGGGAAACAAAGGGGTAAAGGGAATAATAGATATGTACAAGCAATTAATGGATAACCTTAATTTCTTTAGCAATTATTCCTAAGTTGCACCTTAGGACCTGTAATATTATATTTTAGTATTTTATTGTGAGCTTATGTCGTGGTTTTCTTTTTTCTTAAATCGGGACGAGCCCCTTGCATCTTGAACCGGAGGTAAGATGCCGAGGTTTCAAAGAGTGCCTTCCCTCTCCTTATTCTCCTTATTTTTATTCTTTTTTTTTTGTTGTTTTTTTTGTTTTTTTTGTTTTTTTTTTTCATCATTTTTTATTTGCTCTAATTTTTGCCTAGGCGCCCTTTCGGGTTTTCGGCCTAGCGAGCCCTTATTTCTCCTTTTTTCATTTCTTTTTTTTTCATTTTATTTTCATTTTTTTAATGCCCTAACTTTTGCCTAGGCCGCCCTTTCGGGTTTTTGACCTAGCGAGAGGAGAAACACTTGTTGGATAGAATGGATCGAGCATAATACCTTTTGAGCTCGTTGGAATTGGAGGGCTGAACAAGGTCTTCTTTCTTGGCTTGTGGGGAGTACGACATCTCTGACCGGATCTCTTTGACAATATACTGCACATCGTGGAAGAGAGGTAGCGACCTTTGATAAGTAGCCCCCATTTTAGCCAGACGGCATGACATGATAGCGATGGGTCCCCAAGGGATGAGGTCTTTTCTTGGTCTCCTCGCTGCTTTTGATTTGACTATATCCGACATCTTTGTTGTTGGATTTGGGAATGGTCACTATTTTTGGACGCCAGCCAAATCGGGTTTTTTTCTTTCTTTTTTTTTTTTTTTTTTTTTTTTTTTTGTTTATTTTTATTTACCCAAATGAAGTTGACGTGTGGCTGTTTCATGCTTTCCTTTTAAACTTGTAGTGACCATTCTGTCTTGATGCGGTGGAGCTTTTGTCTGATTGGCCGAGCATGGGAATCCGGTGTTTGTCTATGGCTGGGTCTACCCCTGACACATCTTCATAGGACCAGGTGAGCATGTCCACGAACTTTTTGAGGAGGGATCCATGGGTGGTGTTCTTTTGGAGCCTTGCAGGTAGTTGCCGATTCTGACTTCTTTTGATTTCCTTGTCGGCCCAGATTGATAGTGGATCGATCTTCAATTGTTGTTGATGATGTCCTCGGCTCTCGACTTTACAAGCTCGAGCAAATTAATTTTTATCTTTTGGGTCTTATTAAATGACTCATTATTATAATTATTTAATGCGTCTTTTAAATGTAGGTGCAACTAAGAAATAAGCAAAGACGTTTAGATTATTATTAAAAGCACACCGTACAGGGTTAATTACATTATTGAGGACCTGGGGTTTGAGATCCTCAATTGTAGGGAGCGGATTGGTAGATGACCAAATCCGTAAGGCTAGGGAAAGGAATAGGGGTACTCAATTTTAGGGAGCGGATTGGTAGATGACCAAATCCGTAAGGCTAGGGAAAGGAATAGGAGTAATATATCCGAAGTAGTCCACCAGATTTGCGGGTGTCAAAAGTGGGCCGGTCTTAATATACTGGTTCTGCAGAGGCTTATTAGAACTGGACTCAAACTCAGCAGGAAGCTTTTTTTTTTTTTTTTTTTTTTGAAGTGCCTTTATCCATCATACCCAGGAAGCTGTTCCCCAAATTTTCATTAGAAACTTCTTGGTTTAGAATTTTGAGCATCATGATTTTCAAATTTTCGATGTCAGCCTCCATTTTGGCGGGCGGGAGAGTTGGGTTTTGGTATATGCTGGCAGGGTTAGGGAAGAATTTGGGTTAATTTTGTGGTGTCCGTAAGGGTTTTGGATATTGGGTTGGATATGGATATTGGGCGGATATGGATATGATAGGGATATTGGGATGGATATGGATTTTGGGATGGATATGGATTTTTTGGATATGGATTTTGGATTTTGGATAAGGATTTTGGGGGATAGGGATATTGGATTGGATATGGATTGGGCAAGATAGGGTAAGGAGGGTATGATGGAAAAGGGTTAAAATTTTGGTAATAATAGGTATTTGGTGGGTTGGTGTTTGGCTGGGAAATTGGATATGGAGGGACATGGAAGGTTGATGCTCCTTGGGGATCAGTAGCGGATTGTTTATTTTTGATGCCATACCGCTTGATCTTTTTATGAGCCGATATCCGATATTGATAAGACTACGCCTTTTTCAATTCGGCGATTACTATCTCGCCTTTCCAAGTTCGGAGTTTTTGAGGAAAATGGGTTATGGAGGTATCGTGAGGCCGGGTCAAGGCTTTTGGGTTTGGAGTACAGCGTGCCTTTATTAGTATATTTTATTATTGTTTGTTTGTTCCCTACGCTTGACCTGATAAGCACTGCTTTATTTTGGCCTCGGGACTTTCCTCGAACAAGGGATTCTTTCTCCGCAGTATAGGACCAACGTATTCCACTCGCCTTTCGACTCCCTAGATCGGATCGTCCCAGGCGAAGGGCCTATACTCTTTCAGATCCACCATTCGAAATGGTCTAGGTCGAGCATCGAGAATAATAAATCATTTTTTATTATTATTTTTTTGTTGCGCATTTTATTTTTCTTTTTTTTTTCATCATTTTTTTTCTTGCGCATTTTTTTGACTCTTTTTTTATATATATCTTTTTTTTTTTTTGATCACGATCACGATCGAGATCAGAGATCGGTCAATGAAGTGTCACGAGAATCTATATGCATTCTAACGTTGGCTCATGCGGGGGTAGGTGGTCATGGTGTAGGTAACGCTCGGAATATATTATATGCGTGCGTGTGTGTGGTATCTAGAAAGCAAGAAAATCTTTATTTATTTTACGATATAGAAAATAAAACAAATTTGGCATGTCTTCTTTGTTTGTATGGATTTTCTGCTTTTTAGTTTGAGCGCAAGCAAGCAAGCACATCACATTAAGAAATAGAAAGAAAAGTGGGGAAACTATCTATCCCTATTAATTACAAATTTTGATCATATGCCCCCAAAATAAAATGACATAATGAATGCAGATATGTACAAATTTACGAGTTACGTAATAAAGTGAAAAAAGAAAATGAACCTGAAATAAATAATGAAAAAATAGAGGAAGTAAAGCCCCAAATTTTGTTGTGTTGCCGAATTTATTTGTAAATATATAATATATATATATTTTTTTTTTTCTTTTTTGATTTTTTGAAATTTTTTTTTTTTTTTGATTTTTGAAAGGTTTTTGATTTTTTCGGCGATACCACACCCTATTATGCTTTAAGGGTATCAATGGAGTTTCCAATATACTTAGACCGCCTTATATATATATATATATATTTTTTTTTTTTTTTGATTTTGAAATTTTTTTAATACTCTTAACATGCCTCAGAATGTATATAGGAACGAGATCCGCCGATGGAGGATCATATCCACAAATATAGCCACGGCCGTAATGGGAACACTTTATTGAAATGCGTAAATTAATATAACGAGCATATTGCAGCCAAAAACAAAGAAAAGCCAAAAAAAGGTTTTATTTTATGAGTCTAGCCCTCCATTTTAAAAATAAAACAACTCCCCAGAGTCGCCCGTGAGGTTCTGCTCGCGCCCGCGCGCCCTTGCGGGTGCCAGCGTGCGGATGCGGGGACACCACCGCTTGCTCGCCTGCTCCACCCTCCCTTGTTTAGGGAAGACGAAATCCAAAGTGCGAGAGGAGTCTTTGTCTATGTTAGCACGTTGGAATGTGCCTCTGTTGCCTTGAGTGGATTTTGTATCCAAAATGGGAACTAAAGGTTTCCACATGTCGTTATCCCTTATTTCGTGGATAACAGATATGGGAATGCATTACCTTTCCATTCTCATTCTCCCCTTTTTTCGTCGGTCGGGATAATAGAAGTGCAAGAAAAGATATTGCGACGCCCCACTTATGGATTTAATAAAATGGCCTTATGGCCCGGCCGATCAGATCACTATGGGAGCTAGAGGCCCTAATCGGATCGAAAGTTTTAGAGTCGCCACCTTTATTTTAAGGCAAAAATAAAGGAAAACCGTAAGAGAAAACCGAGATTTTAGAAAACGGGTTCGGGGCTAAGTTACGAGTTGGGAAGGTGCTAGGCACCCAACTCGCCTCTTTCGGTCTCAAAGCGTTTTTGGTCAAGTATGCTCATTGTTATATTAATCTAGCAAATAAATAAGGTCTTATTTTGACAAGGGAAAATTAAACAGATACATTCGTGGCTACATTATTTACGGACTCGCAGCCGTCTCCTTCCAATAATTACAAACACATTTAAGAATATTTGGCCATAATAATGGCTCTTTTACAAAATATTTTTTTAATCTAATCCGGGCAGCACAACGGCTTATATTGGCTACATTGTGCCGGATTTAAAATACAACTTTGAAAATAAATAAATAAAAAAAAATACAAATGGAATAATAAAAAATACGCCCTTAAAGGTATTACCTTTTAGAGCGGTGGTGTGCTCGCTCTGTCCTCCGCGGGAGAGGGAGTCTTTTTTTGTTTTGATTTTTGTTTTTTGATTTTCTTTTTGGTTGTGAAAATTCACCTATCATGCTTTCAACCCAAATTAAAAGGTTCAATATGTATACTTCCAAACTCCCAAATATATATTCATGTATGATTCTAACAATTCATAACCTTCAATAAAACTCCAAAAATCATGTACATCACCAATAACCCATTTACTTCATCAACTTACAATCAAACCCTATGTTTAGGAAATCATTTACTCATCATACCCAAGTCCAAACATACACAATGAATCTTCCTATCATACATCACAATTCATAGAAATCAACCTACACATGTTTCTTAGCAAGTTCACTCTTAACTCAAAATAAATTCGCACAAAGCATGCATGTGTACTCATTGACCTCAAATAGCACCCTTGTTTTCCTTAGGGTCAATGAGCACCAAAAATCATAGAAGGAGAGTATAGTAGCTTACCTACAATCAGCCCTACAAGTAAATAAATCGAACATGCAAAGGGTGGAATGGGTTCTCCTCATCTTCCTCTTCACTTCTATGGCTTGGATTTGTAGATGGACTCCTCAAGCCTTGGCCACCATTGATGAACACTCAAGAACCTCCCAAGAACTCTCTCAAACCTTCAAGAAATGCTCAGCCACGTTTTTGGAGTGAGAGGTTGAAGAAAATGGCTTTGGTGAATGTATTTGGTCACCTTTTGGCTGAATAGTGGGGTGGGAGGAAATGACCAATGCATGTTGATGTTCCTTCTTTCCAAGTGGTTTCCATGAACTCAAAACTCCCAAAAGATGTTAAGCATGCATTGGTTGATAGGTAGGGTGGTTTAGGAGTGGTTTATGATGGGTTTGGGTGGGTTTAAGTGTTGTTTGATTGGTCAACAAATAGTACAATTCAAAACAGTCCGAATATGTCCCAGGGGAACATGCGGTCGCATTGTGTCCCCCCATGCAAGCGCATGCTCCAGCTTTGCAAAAATCTTGGTTTTGTTGCTTGCCTTGCTTGGTCTTGGTCTCTCCCGCATGCAACCGCAAGCCTTAAAGCTTTGAAACGACCTATAATTTAACCCTTAATGTCCTCATAATCTTAGCCAAACCATCCAAGTCTCAAAACACTTTTAAAGTAGGTCTAAACTCTCATAAACAACACCCGAAACAACTCGGAGCGAAACCGGTGCAAGTTACAACAAAGCGCTAACGAAACGACGAATGAAACCGCAAACCGATGGGCAACAACCCAAGGTTATAAACACTTAAATGGCTACTAAATAGGCCTGAATTCTCCTTAGATTATTAAAAATAGATAGGAGAAATGAGCTCCCGAAAGACGAGACGATCACGCAACTCAATCTCAAACTACGCGATAAGGAGAATTGTTATCGTCGGAGCGTCAAAACATCACGAGGCTTAAGGAATACATACAAATAGAAGTCTAACACATATAAAAATGTTAATCAATCATCATGTAAAGATCTAGGACCGAATCGAGGTCAGGAACACAAAACCCGAGTAAACTCTCAATTGCGTCGCATTTCGACTATCATCGAGTTACGACTTTTGACTTTAGCAAGTCAACATCTAAATGGAATCTCTTAATAGTATTTTGGTCTTAATGTGATCCCTCATACACATCCAGACTCTCTTACAAACCCAACGAGAAATCAACCAAGGAAGAAATGCGAACATTGCATGCAATTCAAGCTAACCGGGAGTCAGGGTATTACATAGTGTGCCTTTATTATTTTATTACTATTCATTTTTCCTAAGATTGATCGGACAAGCACCTGCTTTTCTTTTACAGTCTCGGGACTCTTCCTTGAATAATTGATTATTTCTCCAGAGTATAAAACCTTCGTATTTCACCTGTCTTTCGACTTCAGAAGATTGGACTGATCTCAGGCGAAGGGTCTATACTTTTTCCGAGATCCATCATTCTAATGGTCTAGAATAAATACCATAAAAATTATTGGTCAGCCCCTGTACATATATCTTTATTCATTTATGTATATATATTTTGCAACTTGAATTGGTCAATAATTTAGAGCTATAAAAACCGATCGGTCCATGGAGTGTCCTAGAAATCTATACGCTTTTAACGTTGCATGATGCAGGGGGTAGACTGGCTTTGGTGTAAGGGTAGAGTCGGAATATTTCTACGTGCGTGCACGTGTGTTAATTATCTAAAAAGCAGTAAAATATTTTTTTCAGATATAAAGCAGTAATAAAGTAGTAAATGGCCCGTCTTTTTGTCATTTGTTGATTTTCTCAGCTAATTAGTTTGAATCCTTGAAAGGACGGTGCAAACGAGCGTGACGGCCATTCCGATCAATAAATAGAAAGAAAAAAAGGGAAGCTATATGTTCATATTAATTACATATGGTCCTAATCCCCAAAATAAAATGACAGATTAAAAGAATATTCACATATTTTGCCAGAAATAATAAGTAAAGTAGAGTAAAATAAAGTAAAGCGATAATATGCCTCCGCCTCTTTTTTTTTTTTTTTTTTTTTTTTTGTAATCCTGCTGAATTTTATTTTTTTTTCACAACGGTACCCAAAATGAAGCCGCTGCAAGATTTCACTGTTATATGCACAAATATATATACCGATATATAAAAAATGCAATATTTAAACAGTTAAATAAATATAAACTTATTTAGCCAAAAACAAAAGAAAAACTTGTTTTTTTTCTTTTAACAAAATGAGTCTAGCCCATCGTTTTTATTTTATTAAAAATAAAAAACAACGCCCCCAGCAGAGTCGCCACTGTGAGTGCTCCGTTTTTCGACCTTTCCTCTTGTAGACACCCCAATTTCGTACCCATGGTATGTAACTCTGGCATGTGATATCAAGAACTATTTAAACTTAACAAATTTCAAGTTACATGAGTTAAAAATGCAAAAGGCAAAGCAGGATGCGCAAAACAGTAAAATGCAGGGGCTAAAGCGTCAAAAATTGAAGCTGAATAGTGCTTTGTACACCCCGGACTTAACGCATTGTGCAATTTTCACAGCGCGGTGTACAAGGAATTTGAGCACGAATAAGGAATTTGTAATCCCCGATGAGTCCTCTCCTTCAGCTATGAATAGAGAGTTCGGGGCTCACTTTCAAACAGACCAAAGGCGCCGATAAAATTTCTCTGCGTCATTGTTACGCTGAGAAAATAGAGAGTGAAGTGAGATAGGGAGTGATCCTCCTATAAAGACTCGAAACCCTGCCAAAACTCCGCCAAACCAAAAACCAACCGGTCAAAGTGATCCGTAACCCTTTAGTTAGGTATCCACTCTATTTCCCCAGTCCAAAAACCTCAGAGAGAGTCGTTACTCTGCTCGAGTAAAAAAGCTAAAACCACCAAAAATAAGTCGTTACTCTGCCCAAACCACAACAGCAGCAGCAATAAAAGTCTCCCTCTCTCGAGAAAGACAAAGCGAGCACACCCCGCTCCAAAAGGTAAAAGCTTTTAAGGGCGTTTATTTTATAAAAGTTACTTTCAAATCCGGTCAAATGTAGAAAATATAAGCCGTTGTGCTGCCCGAGTTTAGTTAAGAAATACTGTGAATTTTGACATTTTAGGCATTATAAAAAAGTGTATATTTTGCATTTAAAAGTATATAATGCATTATTGCATTTTCTCATGCATAGTAAAATAAAAAATTTCTCATGCATCATATTAGCAAGCATCTCATAATTTTTCTGCATTGCATTTGCATTAAATAAAGTGATATATGCATCCATCATTTGCATTTATTGTCCAAATAGCTGCATTATGGCATTAGCGAAAGAAAGCAAAATGCCACCAATCATGAAAAGAAAATATTCACATAGCATTTATTATGTCCCTGAAGCATAATCATGCATGAAAAGTGAACTTTAGGGCATAAAATATATCTGTTTTGTCTTGCATATATCCAAAAATGCGTTCAAAAATATGCCCAAAAAAATTGCATTATATTCCGAAAAGTCCGTTTCATGCGCATATAGAATATAAAATTAATATTCAGAATAAAGCATGCATCATATAACCCCAATTGCGTTAATAATATAAATCATGCATCGTAGGGTCAAATAGTGACCACTAGTTCAATTGTGCATCGCAAAAATAAATTGCATAAATTTCATGCATCATCACTAAATTGCATCATTTTAGCATAAATATTGCATGCATAAGCATTATTAACAAGGTTAGTAATGCTCCAAAAGCCCAAAGCAGTGCTAAAATCTAGCAGATCTGAGAAAATATCCAAGTAGATTTAGAAAGAAAAAACTTACAGAAGTACTTGGAAGATTTGACACATGGGTGTCCCAATCGCGAAGGATATTTCCCCAGTCATCCTTGGAATAGCGATATTTGATTTTATTCCAGATCAAATGAGGGAATTCCTTCATCCTCTTACCAGATTCTGGGTGCATGGGAGCCTTCCCCTTTTTGGATCGCGACGAAGAAGTCATCTGCTAGAGAAAACACGCAAATTGGCGGAAAAAAAATGAGAAAAGGAGGAGAAACTAAGAAAAAAAAAAAGCAAGGCAGCAACAATGGAGTCGCTGGAGCAGAAAGAGCAGGAGTAGAAATGAAGAAGAGAAGGAGCAGTGGCTCCCCCTGCCTTTCTCCCCGTCACTAATAATGAAGGAGAAAAAGGAATTTTTCCTTTTTCCCCCTCCAAAGTCTGAAGTTGCGGCACTTAAGTCCCAGGATTTCAAAAGCTGCGAAATGGCCCCTAAAGCTTAACGAAAGTTTACGAAATTAATTTTGTTAACCAAATGCGACGGCCATCCATCTAAAAGCAAGGGAAAAAGTGCATCCCCAGCAGACCAGCCCCAAAATAAGCAGGAAAGCCAAGAAAACCGGCGACAGAGGTAAGAATTTTGTAAAGATAAAGCATGCAAAAAGAAAAGAAAAAAAGAAGAAAACGAAAAAAAGGAAAAAAATATGGCATACAAATCAAAAGAAATGGCAAGGATGCGAAAAAGAAAAAAAAAGAAGAAAAAAAAAAGAGGGAAAATGCATGCAAAGGGAAGAAAATGCGAAAAGGAAATGCATGCAATAAAAGAAAATGCGGCGGCAAAAAAGAAAAGAAATTTTCGGCTGAAGCTAGAAAATGCAGCAAAAAAAGAAAACCCAGCAGCAAGAAGAAAAGGAAATTCCAGCTGGAACCGGAAAATGCAGCAGCAAAGAAAGGAAAATTTCTAACCAAGGTTAGAAAGAGCAGCAAGAAAAGAAGAAAATGCAGCAGCATAAAGAAAGATTTTCCAGCAAAGGCCGAAAATGCAACGGCAGTGGGAGAGATTTCCAAAGAAAGCCTGAATCGCAAAGAAAAAAAGAAAGAATCCTCGCTAGTGCAAAGCAATAGCAAAGAAAAGAGCAAAGATGAAGTAGCAAATGCAGCAAGAGAAGCAAAAGAGTAGCATGAAGTAGCAAGTGCAACAAAGAGCAGCATAAAGTAACAAGCGCAACAAAGAAGCAGTAGCGGTAGATAGTCGCAAGGGCAAAGCATGGGTAAGGAAAGGAAAGTATTTTTCATTTTCTGTGCATTAGTGTGATATTTGGAAAACTTTCCCTGAAGGGGCAAGTAACCCCGAATCGAGGGAAAGGCTTTGTTCTTCGACGAAGGCTGCGTTCTTGAGGAGGCAATGCATTCCATGCATTTATAGCTGTGTTGGAAACATTCCCTTAAGGGGTACGCAACCCCAGATGAGAGGGAAAGGTTTTGTTCTCTAACGAAGGCTGCGTTCCTGAGGAGGCATTACATTCCACACAGCAGCAGATGAACTACGATTAGTTTGATTCCTTGTATAAGGATACGTAGGCAGCCTATTTCGGTAGGCACGACCATCGCAGCACTTTTTTTTTTTTAAGGGAAGCAGGGGCGGCACCCTGCGCAAATTTATTAAAAAGAAGAAAAAAGTACAAACTTGGGGGGGACAACCAGCCTTGCCCTTATAAATGGGAGGACAGAGGAGCTTAACCTCGAAAAGGAAATACATAAGAAATAGGAAAACCTAAAAAATATCAGCCTTTCCTAAAGGAATGGAAACCAAAGGAATCCATCTTACAATCTTTTTTAACCTCAGCTGGAAGATCCACAAAGGATGAAAACATCTTATTACCAATCTTGTAGGTTGATGCAGCCAGACGATCAGCCACAGTATTCTGCTCTCGAAAAACATGGGATAAGTGGAAATTAGCAGACAAGTGCCTACACTAACGAAGAACATCGCAGCACTTGATAGATACCTTTGCAGCACTAGTTTGATGGCTTTGCAGCACTTGTTTGATAGCATTGCAACACTTGTTTGTTTAGCATCGCAACAATTGATAGATAACTTTGCAGCACTGGTTTGATAGCTTTGCAGCACTTGTTTGATAGCATTGCAGCACTTGTTTGTTTAGCATCGCAACACTTGCACCGCAACACTTGTTTGTTAGCACCGCATCACTTGATACCCAGCAGGGGTGAACTACGTTTTAGTCTGATTCCTTGTATAAGGATACGTAGGCAGCCTATTTCGGTAGGCACGACCATTGCATGCAAGATTGTTTAGGTTTTGGCCTGAACTACGCTTTGGTCTGAGTTCCTTTATTAAGGGATACATAGGCAGCCTACACTAGTAGGTCCGACCATTAGAGAACTTAATATTCATATCTGCTTAAAAACCACGATAACCTACTATAACCGACTAAATATATCTAGGGTATGGGGTTTGGTTATCATTATAAACTGTTGCATTATAACTGTAACCAGTTGCATTTCTTTCCTATTATAACTGCACGAAATTGGAGTCTATTGTTTATCAACGATGTCCGTCTACTCAGTAAGCCTCGAGTTACCCGTAGACTCCATTGTTGAGGGGCTCTGTAGACACCCCAATTTCGTACCCCTGGTATGTAACTCTAGCATGTGATATCAAGAACTGTTTAAACTTAACAAATGTCAAGTTACAGGAGTTAAAAAATGTAAAAGGCAAAGCAGGATGCGCAAAACAGTAAAATGTAGGGGCTAAAGCGTCAAAAATGGAAGCTGAATATTGCTCTGGCGCAGCCAAAAGAGCCCTCTGTCGCGGCGCCCATGAAGGATTATGGCGGTGCCCAACTAGCTACAGTACACCTCGAACTTAACGCATTGTGCAATTTTTACAGTGCGGTGCAAGGAATTTGAGCACGAAGAAGGAATTTGTAATCCCAGATGAGTCCTCTCTTTTAGCTATAAATAGAGAGTTCGGGGCTCACTTTAAGACATACCGAAAACGTTGATAAAATTTCTCCGCGTCGCCATTACGTTGAGAAAATAGAGAGCTGAGTGAGATAGGGTGTGATCCTCCTATAAAACCTCGAAACCCTGCCAAAACTCCGCCAAACCTAAAACCAACTGGTCAAAGTGATCCCTAGCCATTTAGTTAGACATCCACCCTATTTCCTTGGTCCAAAAACCTCGGAAAGAGTCATTACTCTACCCGAGTTAAAAAGCCAAAACCACAAAAAATAAGCCGTTACTCTGCCCAAACCACAACAACAGCAGTAATAAAAGTCTCCCTCTCTCGAGAAAGACAAAGCGAGCACACCCCGCTCTAAAAGGTAAAAGCCTTTAAGGGCGTTTATTTTATAAAAGGTACTTTCAAATCCGGCCCAATGTAGAAAATACAAGACGTTGTGCTGCCCGGATTTAGTTAGGAAATACTATGTAAAAGAGCCATTATTATGGCCAAATATTTTTAAATGTATTTGTAACTATTGTAAAGAGATGGCTGCAAGTCCATAAATAATGTAGCCACGGATGCATTTACTTTTATTTCCTGTCTTTTAATGCTTTGTTTATTTGCTAAATAAATATAACAAAAAGCATACTTTAGCCAAAAACCACTTTTGAGACCGAAAGGGCGAATTGGGTGCCTAGCAGCTTCACAACTCGTAACTTAGCCTCCGAACCCGTTTTTGCAATCTCTGGTCTTTTTTTTTTTGGTTTTACTTTATTTCTTCCTTAAAATAAAGATGGCTTCTCTATAAAACATTTTGGATCCAGTGGGGCGTCGCAGCACTCCTTTCTTGAACTTTTCCATTTTCCCCTAAAAAAGGGAGAATGAGAATGAAAGGGTGATGCATTCCTATATCCTGGTATCCGCTAAACAAGGGATAACTTGATGTAGACAACCCAAAGCACCCATAGTGATCCGGAATAGACCATAAGGCTATTTTCATAAAATCAATAGTGGGGTCTCGCAACACTCCTTTCTTGCACTTTTCCATTTTCCCCTAAAAAAGAGAGAATGAGAATAAAAGGGTGATGTATTCCTATATCCTGGTATCCCCTAAAAAATGGATAACTTGATGTAGAAAACGCAAAGCTCCCATATTGGACCAAAAATCCACTAAAGTCAACCGAGGCGTATTCAAACGTGCTATTCTAGACAGCACTCCTCTCGCACTTTTAATTTCTTCGTCCCCTAAACAAGGGAGGATGGAATGAGAGCGGTGGTGTCCTGCATCCAAGCGTACGCGCACCCGTACCCAAGGGCGCGCGGGGTGCGATTGCAGTCCGGGCGACCCACACCCCCGCTACCTAGAAGTGGGTGGTTTCAAAGTCTTTTAAAGCGCGTGGGAATACGCCCGGCCTTATTTTGTGGACTCAAAATTTATACAACAGAGTCGTCATCTTTATTTTAATGAAAAAAAAGAAAAACAAAAAATAACCAGATTTATAAGAAGGGTTCGGAGGTTAAGTTACGAGGTGAGAAGGGGTTAGGCACCCTACTCGCCCTTTCGGTCTCAAAATAAGTTTTTAGCTAAATATGTTCATTTATATTAATTTAACAGTTGAAATAAAACATTTTAAATATATATATATATATATATATATATATATATATATATATATTATTCGCATATATATAAGGAAATAAATACAAACTTACAGCAGCCTCATTTCCAGAGTTGTGAATACATTTATAAAAATTTGGCCATAATAATGGTTATTTTTAGTACTATTTGCTATAGAATTTTAGGCAGCACGACTGCTAATTTTTTTTTACATAGGACTAATTTGAAAAGCACTTTTATACCTAAAAAGAAAAATAAAACTTTACTGGAACTCAGCTCCCTCAACTAAAACATTTTCTTTAATCACACATTTTGTTTAAGCACGTCGTTTGAGTTGATAGAAAATGTCATCCTGCGACTCACATCATGACCGTATTTAGGTATTTTTTTTAAACATAATGTCATTTTGATGTTTTAATTAATTATCTCATACATAGGAACTACAATGAAGGTATTAGGGAAATATACTAAGATACTCCATCGCACCTTATAAGACAAGTATTGTTGTAGAAAGCAAAAATAAAAATAGAAAATGAATAATTAAAATATTGGAACCCAAATTTACCCATTGATTTAATAACATAAAGATGTTGCATAATCTTCCACTAAATGCCAAAAATATATTCTCAAAATATATTACATATGCATGGCTACCTGAACAATGAGAATGATTTATTACCAAACGAAAGAAAGTAAAGAACCTTCCTTTATTTAACTAATGTTGGCGCTCCATGGCATTTCTGGCCTTAATTTTAGAAGTATACTGCTTCCCATTACGGTCATAGTAAAACTGCAAAGATCATAATGATAAAATTAGCATGTAAATAACATTATTAGAAACAATAATTAATACATTACCACTAGATTTTACATTGCTATGAAGACACACACACACACACAGACACAAACACGCACAAACTCTCTCTAGTTATGAGAAATACATGTCACTAACATATGCCATGATAAGTTGGTATAGAAAGTAAAGCACAAATGTGTGTGGCTCTTCGGGAATTCTTTGGAAGGTACCAACCGCTAAGGATGATGTTAGTTTGTTTTCGTCGTCACAATCTCCTTGTATCCAATATCAATATTTAAGCTTTAACCCTTCAAATATCCTATTCCACGAACTCATACACATAGAATATATCAGCAACATGTGTGATTTCCTATGTGAGGAAATAAGTTGTGCTTGATAAGGGAGTGTAGTGCTCGACCGGGTCGAGGGGGAGTGTGCTCGATAATTGTTGGATAGTAAAGCGATGTTTCTCACTTAAACCTCTAGTGTAAGAATTAGACTTAAAAGAGTAAATACCCTTTAGAAATGTATAATGCAGCTCATATGTTATAATATTAGGCTTACCTAAATCAATTAATGTTCTATAGTAATCATACAAAGGTTTTGGATTGGATGGCCACACAAATTAGCATGTTCATTAATATTTGGCTATCGTGTCACATGCTCGTTAGAAGAACATAATTGTTTGTAGAGATTGTGGTTTGCACCATGTTGTCCTCATCACAAACATGTTCATTTGCCTCGATGAAGGGGATTTGAGGTGTGGACATGCTTGATTGTATCTAGGACGTTTCATGATTTAGTCGTGCCCGCCTTATACATTGAGATAAGAGATGCATGTGGTTCGAGATTATTACAAGGGGTATATGTTCTTTGGTGGTGTCCAAGAAAGGTCTAACTTGCAGAGATGACACCAACTAGGAAGTGTTCAGTGTAATATTTATGATCACTAACATGTTTTCTTTCTTAATAAGAATATGTGAAAGTACTAAACATATTTAAAAGTACAAAGCTAAGTGAATAGGTCGATTAAAACTAAAAAAAGTATATTTTTCATTTTTTGCTATTTTGAGCAATATCTTGACCCTTATTCTTTATACGTACACCATCATTGCCTTTATTTTCAACAAGAAACTACATATTTTAAATAATGAAAAACATAGAGGGATAATCACATGGAAGTTGAAGCCATCTTCATAACCTTGCAAGTTTGTAAACTTTGATATTCTTCTAGATATGTGCTAAAGGGACATATACGGTAAATCGTTTTACACTTTTCTGTTATGTGTAATGCATTTGAAGATCAAATGTTTGGCATTGCATTAAAAAAAGTTCCATATTATGGTAAAAAATTTAGGTTCTATGCACGAGAAAACATTTATTTCTCAAACTTGAGTCACACCATACACCATAGAAACTAGTGTTTTAATTCCTTCTGTTTAATTTAACAAACTTGACTCATTTTTTGAATATTCTTGTAACAACCATCTTTCAATAGTTATGGCCATTCATGTTATACGAGCATTTACACATCTCATAAATAAGCTTTATTTGCGAATTTACATAAAGTTCGAAGTATTGACACGAGCACTACCAAAATAGTTACATTGTACCCCATTCACACTTATCTTATACAAGCCAAAGGCATTGTCAATATACATGACATGAGAATCATATATAAAACATGTTTTTTTTCTTATGATGCTAGTGAGAGATTAAGAAAAGGCGCAGAACCCAGGTTTTCTTTCCTTTGATACTTGAGTGTTGCAGCAACCACAATCCATCTGCGCTTAAAAATACTGACGATTTTCTTGAGTTTTAGATCAGAGAAGATGAGTATAGAAGTTGTGACGGCCCGACCCGGACCCCAATGCGAGATCCCGAGTCGTGCCGTCCAAATAGACAAGATACACAAGCATGCACAAGTAGGATTATAAAATTCATGTGGCGCAACATCGCATACGAATAACAACTCGGCTACACTTGGCCGGAAAAACAACTTAAATAAACAAGTCATCGGCGACGTTACAGCCGGAACCCAACAACTACTCCTACAATTTTAACACATGCTTATAAAACCTCAACGGCCACAACAAGCCGGAGACAACAACAACAATAATAATTAAACGAGCTTTAGCGGAAGAAACTGTAGCGAACCATTAACATATGAACAGGCTCGACATATAAGTCGGCATACAAAAGATTACAAGTGTTAAACCATTAAGTTAACTACAACAACAAAATTCCCAAGACAAGTCTAAGTGACTTTCTTCCCAACGTCCTTTCCAAAATAAAAGACTAACTACCAAAAGTCCAAAAGAGCAACCTTGAGCTCACAAACGACCAAGCGTGAAATAGCAAGTCTAACGTGGACCGTCTCCTCTGCTCGGATCTAAGGAAAACAAAGCAAACAAATAGGGTAAGTCGAAAGACTTAGTAAGTTACTAAAAATGCATGTTCATGTTATAGCATGACATTTAACACAGTTATAGTACATAATCATCATATGGCACTTAGCACATTGTTCACATAAGTGCGTAAAATAAATCATACAAGTAGGATATGATATAGTCACGGCCGCTTCGTAGCTCCTGCAAAACATTCTGTTATTGGTTCGTGCCACATCGATGGTCTGTGATTACATCGACTTTTATCGAGAACCTACTCGATCTAGATAGCAAGCCAATGCGGCACGTATTGTTACGGCAAAGGGGCTACTTCCCCACTGCGGCCCACAGTGGAGGTGTGTGTGAAGTCCCAGGTGCGGCGATCCATAGCTAGCACGAATCCCATAATTCGTGAAGGCGATGCATCGTCCCACCCTGACTTAGATAAACAAACCAAATAATGCCAGCTGGATTCAATGTGATGCACAAGTAGATGTTTACTT
The DNA here is from genome assembly GCA_013146195.2 of Codonopsis lanceolata. Taxonomy (NCBI): domain Eukaryota; kingdom Viridiplantae; phylum Streptophyta; class Magnoliopsida; order Asterales; family Campanulaceae; genus Codonopsis; species Codonopsis lanceolata. Next base: position 12,497,730 of record CM028381.1, on the reverse strand, counting down.
GACTTAAACCAATTAAGGACCGAATTCGACAAGAGCGAACTCGTCCGACAAAGTAGGGTATTAATCTCTACCATAAAACATGTCAAGGCAATTAATTGCTCAAAACCAATACTTCATAATAACTTTGCAAACAATTATATCAAGCTCATATTTGAGTAAACTCAATCAATCGGTGTCCAAACTTCGTAGGGATTGAAATTAGGGTTCAACATGTTCAAATCTTCCCTAGAGTCGACTCCGTTGAGTCTTTTCTCTAAATTCCCAATTTTGGAGAGATTGAAGCTATTTGCTTCATAACCCAACCTAGGTCATTTCTAAGTTCAACAAGGTTGTAAATTCACCAAGGCATTGCAATGTGATTCATATACATCATAGAGTCCAATATTGAGGATAGAACACATAACAACTTCACAACATATCATGAAGGCATAAATTTAGGCCATTCTCATATAACAACACTTCCATCAACAAATACAATACATGTTTCTAACATGTCCAAAACCTTAAATAGACAAGATGTAAATGTATTATAAGCTTTCATAAGCAAGAAATCATCCTATACATGCTCCTAGCAAGTTCATACTTTCAAAACACAAGAAGAGAGCATAGGAAGCATATATGTGTCCTCATTGACCTCACACATCATAGACTTTGTTTCCTTAGGGTCAATGAGAACTAAAGAGAAGAAGGAGAAGAGTAACTTACATGTTCTACACCAAAGAAAGCAAAGAAGGAAACTAATCGGTTGAAAACGATCTTCTCTTCGAGCTCTACACTTTTGACGAAGGTGGCTTGAGCAAATGGACAATGGATGAGGGAAGACCAAGGGCAAAGCTTCAAGAAGCCATGGAAGAACTCTCAAGAACTCTCTCTCACGTTTTTGGAAAAGCTCTCAGCAAATGAGAAGGCAAATGGCTGATTTGTGGCTTATAAGAGGTCAAATGTTGAGTGGGACAAGTGTCAAGACCTTGTGGTCTCTTTACAAATCTGATTTTGTGGCTTAATGATCATTAGAGCTCTCTTAAACCATCCTTAAAGCTTGTTAGATATATTAGGACATAAGTGAGGAGGGTTAGGGAGGTTTAGGAAAGGTTTAGATAGGGGGTTTGGGGGTAAAAGTCGTCCAATATCAAAACAGGAGAAAAATCCCGAAGTGCACACCTGATGTTGAGGCGGGCGCCTCAACATCCCCAGGCGGGTGCCTCAACTACTGAGGCCATCTCCAAATTCTGCACATTTTGTAATTGCTCCCAGAACTTGAGGCGGGCGCCTCACAAAATGCCAGACGGGCACCTGGGCTTCTGAACCTTCTATATGTCTTCAAAACTTGGTCTAAACATGTCCTAAATGGTCCCAACTCATAGGCAACCATTCTAAGGTCTAACCCAACCCAAAACAAGTCGAAAACGCACCAGAACAACAACCGGAACAAGGTAGAACAAGGCTCGAATCAAGCGACGAATAACTAACGAATCAAACACCAATCAAACTAGGATAACTTGGTCATGGAAAAGGCTTGTTTCAACATGGTTATGACCTGAATACAAAGCCAAGAACTCAACGAACACATCGCACGACGAAATAGAAGCAATACGAGCAACGAGGGGAAAATCGCTAAGGCCAAAACAAAGCAATCGAACCGACGATTCAACAAACAAGCATACGTGATTCTAAACATGTTAAGAACTTCATGAATGACTTATGAATGTTTCTAAATCATATATGGACTAAATAAACATGCTCACAATCAACCAGAAAGTATGAAGGCAAGCATACAATGCACATGCAAGAATACGGGGTGTTACAGAAGTAATGGATTGTAGAAGATTCAAACTAAATCAAAATTTGCAATTTATTTGAATGGAATAGAAATTGAGATGAAATTAGGGAATTTGAATCACACTGGAGTAAAACTAGAGAGACTTTTAGCAGAGACAATCAATGAGCATTGGTTTTCATTCTCCACTATGAAAAAATCTCGTCCTTTAGTCTAGTATGGGATATATGCACAACGGATGCATCTGACACGGGCAACCAATTGGCTTCGTGTATGATCTGAGAGCCATGATGTCAAAAAATATTTAACTCGATTTACATGGCAAGTTACATGCATTGAATAAGGTTTCTTCTTTGCAAAGTAGTCTCACTACTTTTATATTTGAATGTTCATGATCTACTGTGGGCGTCTCATTTTTTACCATTGAATATGATTCAATGTACTTCTATATTTGAAGGTCAAGGTCTTAGCACTGAGGGTTCTAGAATTTGGCCATAACGCACGTTGTGCCTTAGCATAGCAATCCTAGGCATTAGCGATGCTGACACGCTTCTCAGCGCATGCCTTTGTGCCATGTGTTTTGAAATTTTCCATAACACACGCAGAACCTTAGCTTATCACTAACACTAAGGCACCATTGATAACGTCCAGAATTAATAGAGGTGCCCTGCAGGTTACCCTTAGTACAGAATGACATGATTGAATCATGTGGATACATCTTTGTAGTGTGCATCATTCTCAATACATCTTCATAATTTTCTTGACTTGAAACCTCTTGAATCAACTTGTTTATTTCTTCTTTGAACTTCTTTGCACATGTTCTTGTAACCACACTAATTAGGAACTTGATTTGGAACCCTTGACATTATATCGTCACTTGCCTCATAAAACAACACCCTAGTGTATCATATACACGTTGTTGAAGGTATCATAAAATTTAATATGCCTTGATTAAGGCTCTTAAAAAAGTAGCTATTCCTTTAACAGGGGAAAGCTTTATGGCCAACCTTCTCTAAGCTAATCCTTCACACCTTTTCATAAAAAAATCGTAAGTCATTGAGCATTAACTTCATCTCTAGCTCTTTATTCCTGATAATTAGGTGGGTTGGGTTGGGTTGCTATAAGTCGGGTTGGGTCGTGTAAAAGGTTGAAATGTGTCGTAACCAATTAGAACGTCCTGAATATCAAACGCGTTGAAATGGGTCAAGTTAAAATGGCTCGACTAGTCTTAACCCTTATTTCCCCCAAAAGTCCATACATTCGTATAGAAAACTATCGGGATTGTATATCCATTGCCTCTCTTCGATCATAAACTAATGTTTGACTTCGCCATTTAGGACTACTCTTTGAGTCATCACCTAGTATATGATTGTATACAGTATTCTAAAAATCGGCCTAGTCGGTCGTCTAGACGCTAGACGCCTCTCCAATGCCACGACTTCGTTCAAATTATCAAAATAAATCGACTGGAGAAAAATTGTCGTCTGGTCATGCTAGGCGCAGCCTAGTCGTTCTAGGCACTACTTGCCGTCTAGATCTCTTCCTTCAAGACCGTATAACAACACCTTAAAAATAAAATGGGTGAGAGAAGGGAAGGAAAGATAAAAAGAAACTAAGGACTTACAATGACAGTGACGACAACAATTGCGATGGGTGACGACAATAACAATGACTATGGTACTATGATGATGGATAGCAACAATATAGGGAGAGATCTAAGTATCTAACCCAAGAGAGATAAATAATGTCTGCTTCGTCTTCTGCTCTTAAGGGAAAAAAATCGATCTCTTTGTCTTCTGCGCAATGAAACATAACTCCCCCTAAATTGCCAGTTGGGAAAAGTCTAGGGGAAGATATGTACCAAATCTGATCTATATTTTCAAACTAACAGTTTAGCTTTGTCTTCTATTTGTTTCTTCTCCTTGTTCTTATTTAAATACACAAATTGTAACTTTGACTCAAAATTTTCTTTTTGGTACTCATGTTTTCTTGGGATTTGCACTTTATGTAATGAAATTGAATTGGTATATTAAAATTTTTAATCTTGTAAATTGTAATATGATCATTATTTTAATATTTTTAGATTATTAGATGATATTTAATATTAGTATATATGAAGGTTTTAATTCTTGTTACTTAAATTATATTAGAAAAATCGAAAACTATTGTAAATATCCCTTAATTCTAGGATCCCATAGATCCCCGCCTAGGTGCCCTAGACGCTCATTTTACGCCTAGCGGCCGCTTAGCGATTTTTAGAACATTGATTATATATTCATTGCCTTGTTTTAGGACAACCCACTAACTCACCACCAAGTACCACCCTATTACTATTGGATTTCTCCCAATCTACCCCAACATATTTATATTTTCATGGAGAATCAACAACAACTCCCAAAAGAAAATTAATTAAAAAAAATGATGAAAGCAACCACCATCCACCACCTTAGACTTTTGTGAATACCGCTCCAACTCTAAACCAACATCAAAATACCTCGAAGATCTAGTCCAAATCTTAAATGTGCATCCTTTATAGAAAAAACATGTTAATTAGAGTATTGTATTTGAGAATTCCTCGATCTAGGTTTGGGTGACCATGGACAAGAATAGCAAAAAAAAAATTAAAATATGAAATTTGAATGTACAAAATTACCGTCGCACATGATCGAATCTGTTATGTTTGTAACGTCTATTAGGCCCAAGGGGCAAACTGGGACAAATTGTAACATGGAGTGTGAAAATGGGAAAGAATTAGATCGGGAGATAAATTGAGATTTGGTGGACACTAGTGGGGGGCTAATTATATTTTGCCCAAAATTTTATAATAGTTATATTTTTCACCCTCCTCTAGACCTACTTTGTACCCTTTTGTGCTCATGAAGTAGGCGTTGGGTCTCTTTGTTAGTCAAAATCTTAAGAGTTAGTAATCTTATCTTTTGCTGCTCCTAAGTAATTTTTAAAAAAATTCGTGATATCCTTTTAGAGCTACACCCCCAGCCACTAGTCAAGGACATGAGTGTCATGCATAACACTCTTCTATAGTGAGAACATACACATCTAGAAAGGCATTCTTTATGTGAATAAATGATACATATATACATGGATTTACAGTACATATAACACTTAATTATGTAACACCATAAACAAGTTTACTAACATGAAATATAGAAAATTAAAAAAATTACAATAAAAGAACACAAGCTACTAATAATCGTACCTTTTTGCATTTACGATTTTGATCAAACCGCTCTTCAACAACCCATCCTACGAGCAGCCACTCATAGGTAGGGTATCCTTTATCAGAGAACACCGAGTATCCAACACCGGCCCGACGTTGATATTGTATTCTCTTATGCACGTTTATCAGGGTGTACACTGTTTGTGCAGGAATACGACCATCATCTTTTAGCATATACACCCTGACAACGATTGTACGTGCATAATGCCGTTGATAATAAATTTGCCCCAAAGGTAGTGGGGTCAAGGTTGGTAGAGTAGCTCGCGGTTGTGATTGTGCGAGTTGGGGTTGCCCTTATGCGAGTTGCTCTATAATGGTTCATTGTTCAGACTCGAGACCTTGGTGAATTGGACTAATGAATATGGAGGTCTAAGCTCTCGCACTACTAGAAAAATGACCTTTAGTGACGGAATTTTCCGTCGCTAAAGGCGAAATTCCGTCGCTAAAGGCCCCCAGCGACGGAATTTTTCCGTCGCTAATCCTTCGTCGCTGATGCCGACGGACCGATTTCCGTCGCTAAAGGCAGCTTTTAGCGACAGAAATTTCCGTCGCTAAAGGTTGATTTTCAGCGACGGAATTTTTCCGTCGCTAAAGGCTTTTTTTAAATTAATTAAAATTGAATTTCAGCGACGGAATTTTCCGTCGCTAAAGGCTTTTTAAAATTAATTAAAATTGAATTTCAGCGACGGAATTTTTAAAATCGCTAAAGATTTTTTTTTTAAAATTGAATTTCAGCGACAGAATTTTCCGTCGCTAAAGGCTTTTTAAAATTAAATAAAATTGAATTTCAGCGACGAAATTTCGTCGCTAAAGGATTTTTAAAATTAATTAAATATGAATTTCATCGACGGAAAATTCCGTCGCTAAAGGCATTTAAAAATTAATTATATTTGAATTTCAATGACGGAAAATTTCGTAAGCTAAAGGCTTTAAAAATTTATTAAATTTTAATTTCGACGGAGAAAATTCCGTCGCTAATAATGTAAAAAAATTAAAAAAACCCCAAAAATACTATTATTATAAATTTTTGTACCTGATAATATAACAATTAATACAAAACTGAAGATACAAAATAAACAATAATATAAAACCAATTTAAAAACATCAAACTATAAATGTTATTACAACAATCCATGTAAATTATACATAACAATTAATACCAAAAACTTGTTTCTAGAGTTAACTTGTAAATTTAAACTTATACAAATCCATGTAAACTATATCTAATAAAAAAAACTAAAAATAAAATTAAAAAAATCCTACGACATGAGTATCAAAAAAAACTTCATCTTCACAATCGGCTAGAAAACATCGTCAAGTAAAATTACTATTTTGATTAAAAATCAACAAGAAAAAGTAAGTCATTGTTTTCATATGATCAAACAAGAAGCTTTAGAAGCTTACCATAGAAATACATTTATGTCATAATCATCATTTCTTTGCTTTTTTTTGCTGGAAGAACCTAAACATGTACAAGTTATCCAAAATCAATTAGTTAATAATAATAACAAAAAGGGTCCAACCCTATTTCCCACGCCCCCAATATGAGTATTAAACCAGAGGAATGGAAAAAGAAGAAATGGAATGAATGTTGCTTGAAAATAAGCACGTTCGATTTCAAAGTCTCCCAACGTACATACAGTTATGTTGTTCCGTTTCAAAGTCAATTAAACTACAACCATGGATTTCATAGCATCAACATGGCTACCTAGCTAACAAGCATACATAAATCGATGTTTAAACATTAATACACTAAATTTACACTAACACCCCCTTTGTTTCTTACCATTTACACTAACACCCCTAAACGTACATACAGATTATCTTTTTGGTTTCAAAGTCAACTAAACTACACCCATGGATTTCATAGCATCAACATGGCTACCCATCTAACAGACGTACATAAATCAATGTTTAAACATGTACCAGTAGATACATACATTACAGATATACGAATGAGAACTAACATACCTTGTTAGGCCCAACCCGGCAGTGTCGGCGGCTTCCAATTCTCTCGGAAATTGACAAAACATTTCACCGAGAATCATAAGTTTGTGGTGTCTTCTTAAAAACATGCTCTTACTGGATACGACGAAATAGAATCATCTTTCGCTTCGCAAAGCTCCTCACAGACTTAAGCTTCCCCAAAAACCCCGAACTCTTCTCCCTAAACTCCGGGTCCCGCTTTAATGTACCACCTGTACACACCCCTCCCATCGTGCTTCCAACAAATTCCACTGCCTATTCAAGAATTAGTAGAACCAGTATAGAAATTTAACCCAATTGTACAAAATAATCAATTATCGAGTAATCAATTACCAAATGAAAGAGAGGGTAAATAATTCGAGCACAATCGTTAACTGGGTTCTCGTCGAAAATCAAGCAACTAAAATGGAGAAATGCTATAAATTAACAGAACCCACTTCACGAACGAGCACCAACTGATTCAAAAGATCAGAAACTGACTCAACTTTGAACTGGGATTTCAGGATTTTCAGCAATTGTAAGAAAGTTGAGCAAATCGAAATGGTAAAATCTCTAAATTGACAGGAGTCACTTCAAGAATAAAACCGAATCAGGAAAAATTGTGAGAAAATGGGAAAATGAAAAATGCCCCAAGTAAAGAAGAAGCCAAATCTTGGCTTGATTAACAGAAAGGCTAAATTGAATAATCATACCGCGTTAACGGAGCAATCTCGCAATGGGATTCAATTAGCAATTTACAATTTGTAAATGAGAAGAAATTTTGGCCGAGTGCTCCAAACAGAAGACACGGGATTAGCAGCTAATATTGGGATTTCGAAACTAAAGAATGAAAAATTCCTAGAAATTTTGGGATGGGATTTTGGAGCAGAAGAGTGCAAGTTCCTATGTAATATACATAGTTCAATCCACTCAGAGTCCATCTGAAAAGGCAAATATCAAACACATGCTTTACTACCCTTCGATGTAAAGATTATAAAGAAGCTCTTCATTTTGTATCTGATGTTCGTATAAGATAATAACTAAAACAGATAAATCCACAGAAGCAGCAACTAAAATCCGCCACAGACAAAAATTGAGAGAACGGCCAACGCAAGGTAAATTGAGATTAGAGATATCTACGGAGAGGTCAAATTCTGTCATTAATTGTTGTCATTAGAAATAGCATAAAGAATCAAATTTCTGTTTTCCATAGACACATGTCACTTCATTGTAGACTTTCCAGTTTCCACATGATAGGAATAGTTTTCGTTGGATTACAACTCCAGTCATTTTCTCGAGTGTGTCAAAATCTTAAGGATGTTTCTATGTAAAATTGCTAAAGCCAGAACAAAGCATACATTACATTACTGGAAACTATCTAGGAGAAAATTAGTTATTGTACACAAACTCAATATTGGCCATGTCCTGACTTAGACTTCAATTATCACTACTCCATACCATTTCTTTTCCTCTGTACAACCTATAGCTAGCATGAGTGTATCAAAACCATAGCAAACACCACAAAAGATAGGAAGGAAACCATAAAATTTGCCAACTAAGCATCCTGTGTTTGCACGTGTTTATGTTGATCATATAAAATTTTGATAACCGAAATAGTAAAATAGATTATAAAATATGCTGTAAAACAAATCTAAGTTCCGACCAAGTAAACGAGAAATCGCAAACCCAATTTCAAATGATTCCCAAAAAGAAAACGAGAGATGATTAAAAAATAAAGCTAACAAAATCGAGAATAAAAAATGAAACAGAAATTTGGGGGAAATCGAAATGTTGTATACCAGATTGGAAGGGGAGGCTTTCGGTTTGAGCTTCTTTTCCTTGATGACGTTGGAGGAAACAGCAACGACAAGAGTGGATCGAGATTGGGAAGCATAACGAGCTGAATTGAGGTTGGAGCTACTACGGAGGTGGTGGGTTGATACAAGATCTTGACACGCCGAGAAAAAGCCACATCTATTCTCAAGGCCACCACGACGCCTCAAACCATTCCTTGGCGAAAAGAGGCATACCTCAATCACACCATCAAAGCTCGGTTAAAGCCCGACATGGGGTTAGCGTGGGTAATCAAGAGGATGGCGACCTTGGCGATGAAGATGAAGGCCTCGCGGGTCTCGTTGCTTAGCCGGGACGCATATGGGTGAATAATTTGAAGGGGCACCTAACAGAGGGACGACCGTGAAGGGGCATGGTGATTCACGAAAAACGGGGAAGGCGGCTTTGGAATGAACATATTTGATATGGATAGTTGATTAGGGAATTTACTAAGGGAAGAATTTGGGCGGTAACATGAATATTTGGCGGTGGAGGGAGTTTTAATTTTTCGAGAAAATGAGCTTCTAATTAAGTTAAGTTGGGTTAAGTTGCTGGGTTAAGTT
>CM028381.1:12348837-12488254 GCA_013146195.2 Codonopsis lanceolata | reverse complement strand
ACAAATCACAAAACAGGGCAAAATCCCAGAATACTGAAGTGAGGCGGGCGTCACTCCCTTCATGCGCCGGCCCCTTCTCACGCATAGTGGTTGCTCTCGTGCGGCGCTCCATGCGAGGCGCGCGCCCGAACCTCCAAAACTTGGTCTAAACTTGATCTAAATGATCCCAAACTTATGGGCAACCATTCTAAGGTCTAACCCAACTCAAAACAAGTCTAAAACACACCAACAACTCCCGAAACAACTCGAGCGAACCTAGGGTGCAACAACGCAACCAAGAACGACGAATGAACTCCCCAACCGAATCGAAAGAACGAAAGGAGACTTTTAAGGCAAGTCTAAGGGCTAATGAAGAAGCTTAAATACTTCTAGAAGTTGAATAACAACTAGGGAAATAAGAATCCCAAAGGAGAGGCGATTACGCGACTCGATTCCGAACTACGATGTAGACGAACGCTATCTCCAAAGCTTCCAAAATCATCGATAGGTTTAAGGAACACCTCCAACTTGAAGTCTAACACATCTAAACATGTTAACAAACCATCTTAAAGAGGTCCAAGACCCAAACCGAGGTCACGAACACAATACGGAAGTAAACCCTCAATCGCTTCCGATTCCGACTATCGTCGAAGTCACGACTTGTGACTTTAGCAAGTCAACAACTATATGGAGTCTCTAATAATGTTTTGGTCTTAATATGGTATCTCATACATATCTAGACCCTCTCGCAACCAAACATACCGTCGACCAAAGGAAGAAGTGCAAGTATAGCACGCAAACCGAGATAACGGCGAAGCGGGCGTCACACCCTTCCATTTTAAAAAGAATTCGTCCGAATTCTAACTCATGATACAAACCACAACACATCGAGTTCAAAACCATCTACCTAGACTCGATCTCCGAGTCTACCACCACAATATACACGAGGGTCGAACTAATACAATCCGTATTCAAAAGTCTACAATTCTCAATAGATACGCATCAAACACCTTCTATCGAAACAATATGACTCATGCTTGAGTCACGAATACACATACGAACAACGCTAGGCCAAACATGTAGGCAAAATCCCAAACTTCAACATAAGACACATTCAACTACCGAAACTATTTGTTTCTGGGCACATCATGAAATTCAAGAACAAGGGGTTCTAACTTTAAGGAAATAATAATTGCTATGGAGCAATTTACAAACAAATCAAGGATAAGCAAATCGGCATTTCAAACCATGTAAATCATACTCGCGATTCCCCATCGCGTGGGAGAACATATAAGAGCACACAATGCCATGTTTTGAAAATTTTCCATTCAAGTCAATTCCATTTGGCAACTGTGCGCCAATTTCTACCATAGTTCATACCAATCCTAGTCCAACAACGAACCACTTTTGATCACCAATTTAGGTACCGGCTAAATTGATACTCAAAAGTTTCGCTGCAAGGATGCCAAAGTTCATGATAAAAAGGTTTTAAGCATCCTTTAATAGTCTCCTATGCTAAGGAAATGAATGATCATGAGATAATAATGATGAAATAAGGATTTAATCTTTTAGGAATGTAAATGCATCACATTTATATTTTTACAACTAATGCACATATCGAATAAAATCGATCAAACAACAAGGTCTATTACTTGGCAAAAATCATAGCTACCACAACACTGTATACCTAGTACACTCAACCAAGTTAATTTCCTAGTAATCACCGCGACCGACAAAGTTACTAATGCCCGAAATGTCTATACTCCGCAAACTATCCTTTTCGAGCTCTGACCAAGTCTACAACCAATGCACACTGAAAGCATCCTAACACGACGTTAACGCCTCAATACTCACGGTGAAGCGCCTATCTCCCCGTGCAACCGTGATTATCCTCTAAGTCGCAACCTTCAACCTTCTCACAAGTCGAGTATATCTTACTCGCATAATAATCCCTTAACAACAATATAGTGTAATATTACTCATTACATAAAACATATCTTTTATAGAGTATACAAACATCATACCAAACCGATAAGTATCAATAAACAATTCACGCTCATATATATATATATATATACATACTTATGGCTCTTTTTCTTACATATCCACACTAACCATAACCATATACATATAACATAGTCTTATATATACATAGACTAATCATGAATCCATACACCATGTGCGATTACCTACCGGTAATTTACAAACAAACCATATCATATATCTATCTCACATTGGGGTATTATTCCCGATCAAGCAAATAACCAATAATACACAATACACCATATAATGTATGTATGAATGCACATGAGCTACCAATTAAAACGCGTACTCATAATAAGGGTAATAGTAGCAACGATATAATTTACGTATATGTATATACAAGAATATACCTTCCTAAATCTGGATAGGCCTCAAACTCCGCAATGGCCAACCGCCACGCTACAAGACGACCTCAAACTCTAGCCGCCCACCACCTGCCCTCTGGAGCCACCGGATTGTTGACTAGTACTCCTGCATCGACACCTCATCTTCTGCACCTCATCCTTACGAACATGATCACCGCCACAAGCGAAACACTTTCCCCGATTTACCCCCAACATCTCGTTTCTCGGCATGTCCCGTCTCATACAAAATTACATATTAATCCTCGCCGCCTGCCGCCTCCGACTAGAGGTAGGAACGCCACCCGCCTACCAAGACGTGTGATTTCTTGATTAACCTTCGAGGTGCCGTTGCCCTCTATTACCATCATCGCCCCTAATATATACCTCGAGGCTCTTCGAGCGCACTCCTCGATGTCCAACTCCATCGCATACGCGCATCATCCACAAAGAACTCCTAAATGTGAAGTTGCAAACGAACGAGCCGCCACGATATTTCATCTTAGACCCTTCACGAACCGCTGGGTCTTCCTAGCCTCTGGGTACCAAGTAACCACAATAGCGAGCCAACTCGAACTTCGGCCGAATACCGAGCCACCGTCATAGCTCCTTGTTCCAATGCCACGAACTCCGCTTCTTCTTTCAACTAACTATCATTTAATAAACTCGGCCATAAACTCCATCGTGAAGTTCTCCCACACTTGAGGCACTCCACGGTGACTCCAACTATCTCAGAACACATGCCACCAATGGTCACCGCACCAATCAATTTAAACATCGCTAGGGTCACCATCTCTTCTCGACGCATAACCCATACCGCAAAGATCTTTTCCATGTTTTCTATCCAAAGCCTCGCTTAGAAGCATCGGGTCCTCCATCGAAGCTCTCAGTTCCAACTTCAAGAATCTCGCAAGAATGATAGAATTGTCTTCCATCCCAAACATCCGCCGAGGAGTCACACGCTGATCCGTAACATTCTCCCTCTCTGCCACGAGTCTGTACCTCGAACCGGGTCTACTAGAACTAGCTCCACGCCGCCAAAATCCCGACATAATACGCCTACAAAGAACACCTGCATAACTCAACAACAAACCCAACCCAAACTAGGCCAAGGAACCTATCCTCGCGAAATAGCTAACCTATAGCTCGATATAACTGCATACCGATTCGAACCCCAATGCGAATCCCAAGGTCGTGCCGCCAAGACAAGCTAAAAGACGAACAAGCACCGCTAAGCGTAGTAAGTGAAAGTCCGAGTTGAACCAAGACACTAAACAGAATGAAAAGCCATAACTAAAAACCGAAATAACCAAAAACTAAAAATCGCGAAGCAAATAATAAATGGGACCAAAGCCTATAGTGTAAACTAAGGAATACAAGGCCGAGAGACGACTATATCTCGACAAATCATTTACTGCGTGACGCAACATCACAAGACGCATAACAAACCATCTAACCTAAGGCCTAACGAAGCAACAAGAACCCAACCTAATGAACAACAACTCGACGGCTAAAACATGCCTGAGGAACAATTCAACTAAAGGAACAAGATATTCAAATCCTAACAATTAAACCCAAGTCTCACGACTAATGTCACGAGATGACAATACCAACAATAAAAGGATGAATGAGCTAGAGCATACTCGAAATAATAAGGGAATACTTCTAAAGATACAACGCCGACCAAGCAAGTCGGCTCCCAAAATAATACAATAACGTATACTAATATAACTACCCAAGTAAAGTCTACATAACTTTACATTCGTGTCTCACAAATACATAATAACAAGAATGATAATAGGCCCAAGCTTAAAGCCCGAAGACCACCTTCTAGGAATCACTATCCGCCGCCACGCCGCATTCAACGGGATCACCGCAAAAACTAAGGAAAACAAACACACGAAATGAGTCATAATGACCCAAGAAGTTACTAAATGCAAATGTATGGCATAAAGATATCGTGGCATGGCATAATGCACCAACATATATATAATCATGGTATCTTTATAGTCTACACATAATAAACTTGTATCATGTCATCATGTAACATAACTTCATAAACCATATAGCACGTTATCTTTCATATAGGTGCCTATACATAAGCACGCAATTCAGGAACTGGGCCAAGCCCTTCAATATTCGAACCAAGACTCGGCCTAGCTCTTCAAATGATCATAAATCGGGTTTCATTCCTCAAATGATCATAACTCACCGTTTTCTTTAATGAGTTCCGCTACATTCATCCGACTCGGGATGAGAAATGGGAGCTCGAGCATCGTGCTAGGAGCCGCTAATACGAGACCACATCCCACTATCGGCCAAATAGCGAGAGAAGTGGTACCAATGCGGCGATTCGTAGCGAATGTTTCCAAGGCTATGAATCGTCCCATCACCGACAACACGACCAAGACGCCAGCTGGACTTAAAATCAAGATGCTCAAGTAGATATTTACTTGTATAAACCAATAAAGACCAAGTTCATCACAAAAGGATTCATCAAAGTAAGTAGGTCATAATGCTCTACAAAACCCAATAAACTATGCACATAAATGTACACACTTAACATGTTCAACTAACTTGTAAGTTTAGTTCAAAACCACATATTGAGGCATTCATAAACCTCAAGTCATCACCAATTCAAGAATAGCATATAGGCTCAACAATTCACGATGAGGTCTACTATAGTCCTCTACTCAAGGTTAAATCAAAGACTACTACTTAGTCTAAGAACCACCACAACTCAAGGCTTAGCATTTAGCTTCACTTAAAGGTACACCGGACTTAGGCAAAGTCCCGCTCGTCATTTATAGTCGACATCCTCCAAACCCATCTCAAGAATGACAAGACTACCCTGTAGTCCAAATCCCGCAAGTACTTTCATATCCTCGCGACTAAATTCCTTATAGTGAATTTATCGAATAACCATTATTAAATAGTACTCGAGACCACGGGTTGGTCTTTAATACTCCGTGCTCTACAAGCACGCTCTAAACAAGTTCCCAATAGGTCTCTATAACATGAGTGTCTCCGTTGGACACGACAAGATACTCTGCAAGCACAAACTTAAGCAAATGAGACCCGAACATCGTAGGGTCTCAACCAAAGGCTTGTTATCACATTATTGGCCTTACAATGACTCCGTTGAGTCTTAATTCTACATTCCATTCTTTATGTGTTTCATAGCCCCACAATTAAACATTTCATTCATATATACTACCAAAATCCCAAAGTTCATTCGGGCTTGAATCCCAAGCCTAACAACCCAAAACTCATTATAATCATAGCCAAACGAAACCCAAATGTTGTAGGATTTCGGCCCGAGTTCTTTAACGCATTATTGGACTTATTTCGACTCCGTTGAGTCTAGAGGCTAGGTTTCATTATTTACATAATTCATCAACCCCATCATAATTCATCCTCTTCACTTCATAACAATTTCCAAAGTAATTTGGACTTGATTCCCAAGCCCTAAAATTCACAAAATCTTAACAAAAGGGATAACTCATTTCTCCCGACACAATATCCTTCAAAACATCCTCCTCAAGGCATTAACAAGTTCATAACTCCAAAATTCACAAATTAGGCATATTTCCCCAATGAACTCAAATAACATATGGGCATGATTTCTAGCATGCTCATAAGCCTAGAAACACATAATGAATAATAATCACACACTTCAACAATCATAAAATTACTCTACAATTGTTCTTACAAGTTATACTTCCAAAAATCCCCAAAATTGGGCAAACAAGGCATACAAGGTGTTCATTGCCCACAAATAGCATGTAGATTGTTTTCCTTAGGGCCAATGAACCAAAATCAAAAGTAAGTAACTTACCTAGCTTGAGTGAAAACTCAAGAGAACACAAACCGATCGGTGAAGTCGCTCTACTCGCCGAGGCTTCAAGAATCAAGTTTGAAGGAAATCGGGTGGTTGGATCATCAAGGATCGAAGAGAGAAGAGGCTAGGGCTCAAGAGTCTCCCATGGGGTCTCTCTAATATGTAAGAATGAGAGGAAGAAATGAAGAGATTTCAAAGAAATGGTAAAGGGGTTTGGGTATTTATACCCCCAAATTTAGAAGGGCACAATAGGCATTTCTCAAGTGCAATTAGTGGAGATTAGGGATAATCAAACACTAATCCAACCTTAATTAACCTCTAACTAGTGTTAGGACATGTTTAGGGTTAAGTATGAGGGGTTAGGAAGGGCTTTAGAGGGGTTTAATGAGGGTAGAATAGGTATAATTCGACAAATCACAAAACAGGCAAAATCCTGCAGAATGTTTTTTCGAAGTGAGGCGGGCGCCTCACTCCCTTCCATGCGGCCACCGGCCCCTCTCGCACAAGGGTTGCTTTCGATTTGAGGCGGGCGCCACTCCATGCGGGCGCCTCGGCCTCGAACCTCCAAAACTTGGTCTAAACTTGATCTAAATGATCCCAAACTTATGGGCAACCATTCTAAGGTCCAACCCAACTCAAAACAAGTCTAAAACACACCCGAACAACTCCCGAAACAACTCCTGAGCGAAACCGGAAGGGGTGCAACAACGCAACCGCAACGACGAATGAACTCAAGAACCGAACGAAGCAAACGAAAGGAGACTTTTAAGGCAAGTCTAAGGGCTAATGAAGAAGCTTAAATACTTCTAGGAAGTTGAATAACAACTAGGGAAATAAGAATCCCAAAGGAGAGGCGATTACGCCGACTCGATTCCCGAACTACGCGATAGAGACGAACGCTATCTCCAAAGCTTCCAAAATCATCGATAAGCTTAAGGAACACCTCCAACTTGAAGTCTAACACATCTAAAAATGTTAACAAACCATCTTAAAGAGGTCTAAGACCCAAACCGAGGTCACGAACACAATACGTAAGTAAACCCTCAATCGCTGCCGCATTCGACTATCGCCGAAGTCACGACTTGTGACTTTAGCAAGTCAACAACTATATGGAGTCTCTTAATAATGTTTTGGTCTTAATATGGTATCTCATACATATCTAGACCCTCTCGCAACCAAACATACAATGACAAAGGAAGAAGTGCAAGTATAGCACGCAAACCGAGACAACGAAGGAAATGGGCGCCACACTCTCATAGTATTAGAAATCGATTGGGCGCATGAGGGTGTGTTCGCTCTTTGGTTGCCGGGAGATTTGGAAAGCCCGATGTTATGCCGTATATGATTCTAAACCCATGAAGGCCGCCGGCAGCTTCGTAATGTCCATTCTTGTCTCTGATTTGAGCCGTATATCACCCTTCCTCACCTATTGGGTTCTTTGGAAAGCAGCGTTTAGAATTATTGAAGGTTCCTATTTGTTCTATCCCGTTTAAAAGAGGTCATTGGTCGCCGGGATAAGCCATCCAAGGGTTTTAAATTAAATACGATGGGTCTTCCAAAAATGGGGAAAGTTGTTCTCATGGAGGATTGTTAGAGATATGGGAAGGAAATTTGGTTATGGCTTTCTCGATTCTCCTTGGTCCAGGATCTAATATGTATGCTGAAATAGAGGCTTTGCGATATGGCCTCAAGAGTTGTGTGGATCGTGGTTTTTTTCGGGCTGTTGTGGAAACCGATTCTAGAGTGGCAGTGATGGGTATTCGAGGTGATAGTCTTTTTCAATGGTGATACATATATGAATTGGAGGACTGCATGAGATATAGTGCTGGTATGGAGTTGCATCATGTGTTCAGGGAAAGAAATAAGGTGGCTGATATTCTTGCGGCAGAGGCTTATAATCATCATAGTAGTCGGATTTATTTGCATGAAGATCAGCTTCCTCACCGAATTCTTTCGATTTTTAGGCATGACTTGCTTGGTTTGTATACCTTTAGAAAAGGATGATGTTTTGTCTCTGTTTTTCTTGAGGTTAGGCTCCTTTGTCCTCCCGTTTATAAGGGTCAGGCTGGTTGTCCCCCTCATGTTTTGTTATTTTTTCCGTTATTAATAAAATAATGCAGGGTGCCGTCCCTGTTTCCTAAAAAAAAAAAAGAATACATAATCAATGCAAGAGAAAAAAATGTAATGGGTATTATCGTTATGACATATTTTATAGATGATCATTTATTACATTTCTTAATTCTAGTGCTTTGTCAACTAGGAATATTTATTTTGGACGGAAGGAATATAATTTTATTTAACTTTTGACTATTAATACCCCGTTTACAAAAGAGTATCATGTTTGATTAATTAGACACATCAACTTAAGAAAATATAATTGACTATAATATAAATATTAGGACAATGTGCATTTTTTAAGAATATAACCATAAATATTAGGATAGTGTATGTGTTCCAATGCTACACATATAAGAGATGGGTCTACTTATAGTACGCCTTTTGTCTTGATAAATGTTGTTCGTTGACAAAATACATAGATTATGAAACGTAATTAATGATCTAATATAAAATATGTTGAGACTAGAGTTGACAAATTTTCATCCAATATACCAATTATAAAAGATCTATTGGATAACACGTAATGAGTGTTAACCATTAACACCCATTATAGACTATTAACAAAATGGATAATTATGGATTTTAACTGATTATTCATTGAGTTTATTCACCAATGCCATCACCACCACTGAGTTTATCCACTAATGTCGCCACTAGCACCGCCCGACAACCTCCGGCCGCCACCATTTGCTGCCAACCTACGGTCACCGTCTCCCACCACCAACGAACGTCGCAGTTACTTAAGAAGAATAATAAACAGATGTGAACCATACTATTAACAAGAGTTAAATTTGGATAAAATTATTTATACCAAGGTTTGCTACCACTAGGCTAGTTACTTTTTGAAATTTAGTTTGAAAATTTAATATAAATATAAACAAGTACTCATAAAAATTGTTGATTAGGATGAACGTATTTATTATTTTGTTATGAATTAAGAACCTTTGGTTGTTATTTATAATTATAAATAATATAAGTTTTTTTTAATTTTTTTGTAATTTGTAAAGAATTGTACCGAAATTGCATCAACCTAATGTATCGTACACTCTTCATTTGCTACTCTATTTCATTTTGTTAAATTAGCAATTGACTCACTTTCATTTAATTAGTCTAATATTTGTTGCTCCATTTTATTTGGTTTGAAAAATATTTGATTGTTATTAATAATTATAATGTGATTATTTAGCTAGAAATTAAGAGTTGGCAAGACAAAAAAGAAAACAAAGTCTACACAAGTTTAATATGCATTAGTTATAGAGTTCGTGCTCCACACAGGTTCTTTTGGTAATAGTAGTAGTATAATTTTTAATTTTTTTTAGCCATTATGATTTAAATGTTGGAATATAAAACCAACATCATTTTCTAACAAATGTGGAATATATATATATATATATATATATATATATATATATATATATATATATATATATATATATATATATTCTATTGGTAATAATAGTGGAAGTCTTCTAACCAATGTGAGGTACATCTATTCGATTAATTAAAAATTAATAATAATAGTAAAAGTCTTTTATTTAACACTTTTGAAAAATACATCTGTTATATTAATAATAATAGTATAAATATTTTATCTTAAAACTTTTGAAACCAATATCATTTCCTAACGAATGTGGGATACATCTATTATATTATAAATAATAGTAGAAATTTTTTATCTTAAAACTTTTGAAACCAACATTATTTTCTATCTAATATGAGATACATCTCTTCTATTGTTAGTTAAACAATTTTATCTAAAAACTTTTAGACTAAAATGATTCTTTGTAACCATTGAGGAATAAATCATTTTATTGGTACGATTTTGCTTAAGAACTTTTAAAGCCAACATCAACTTCTAACTATTTTGATCATATATCTTCTTTTGTTAGTTTAATAAAAGTCATTTATCTAAATACTTTTTAAATTAGTTATAAATTAATGTTAATTTTAGAAATCATTGAAGTATTCACCTAATACTTGTTGAAAAATTAGTGTTTTTAGTGAAAGAAATTATACAACTTGAGGCACAAATTTTTTATGTGTCATTTGTTTGTTGGCAAAATTAATTGTACAAATATGTTCTATTCGGTGAGTGCATCAAAATGATATATTTATTTGTCCAAATTGAGTTTTAGATGAATATGATATCAATGTTTAAAGTATGATGTTAGAAATAGGTCATTATAGTAAAGTACTCACACAATGCCAATATAATAATTATATCACACATTGGTTATGAAATGCTATTGGTAGTAAAAGTCTTTCTATGTATGATTACAATATTATTAACAATATAAGAGATTGATAGTAAATGATTAATATTACAATATCATATAAAATATTATTAATTATTATTTTAACTAATGGTTAGAAAATGAAAAGTTTCAA
This sequence comes from Codonopsis lanceolata, assembly GCA_013146195.2. NCBI lineage: Eukaryota > Viridiplantae > Streptophyta > Magnoliopsida > Asterales > Campanulaceae > Codonopsis > Codonopsis lanceolata. The sequence continues at coordinate 12,477,544 of CM028381.1, read as the reverse complement.
GTCAAGTGATGTGGAGCCTTGAAGATTCAACAATATCAAAAATTGGGTGATGTATCACTATTATAGTTGTCCTTTCCAACTTTAATGTACTATAGTATAGATGTGTGATACATCTCTTCTATTGATAATAACAAAAAAATTCTTTTGTCTAAAAACTTTTATAATCATCAATACCCATTTCTAAATAATATGAGATACATCTCTTTGTAACCAATGTGAGATACATTATCTAAAAACATTTTAAACCAATATCACTTTCCTAACCAATGTGAAATACATCTTTTCTGTTCATAATAAGAGTCTGTTTGATTTAACTTATTGATATGTGCTGATGACTTATTACTTATCACTGATGACTTATTACTTATAACTTATGACTGATGACTAATAACTAGTGTTGTTTGATTTAACTTTTTGAAAGTGTTGAATCAGCTTTCATAAGTTAATGTGTGTGTTTGATTAGTACATTGAAAAAAATGTTGAATTCAAATATAAAGACACAAATAGCATCATCACAAAATGTGATTTACATTATTATTATTATTATTATTATTATAAATCAGCTAATTGACTAGGGCTTTTCAGAGGTTGAGATTAAATTATTTAAAAAAAATTAACGGTTGAGATTCACCCTCACGTTCACATGTGTGAGTAGTTATCCATTTTTTAACTCTCTATTTTTTCTTTCTCTATGACAACTGACAAGTCACCCCCGACAATTAATATTATGAGCAGTTACCTATTTTTTTCCCCTATATTTTATCTTCACATTACAAAATTGCACCATGTGATTAATCTTCTGAACAGTCACCCCTTATAAAACATCAATTCCTCAACTATCACTTGAAGCAATGTACCCCTTAACTGTAACATTTTTTTTAAATCGCACCTTATATTTAAGCACTGTCATTTTAATTGACGAAATCATATATACTGACACCGTATCATAGACATGAGTGCAAAGATCTAGTAAAAAATAAATACTCTTTTGGAAATGAACTAAACAGAAAAAAATTGCACCCTTCACCCTTTTTAAGAAAATAATATTTTTAGTAGTTCATTTCCAAAGTATCTGTTTCATTTATCGATAAATTTTCAAACTGGTGCCGTGCCATCGGCACAAGCAAAAAATACTAGTCTATATTATAATACAGCTTGGGAAACACGCTCGCAATTGACTTGAGATAAAAAACGGCTGAGATCAATTCATTTACCGATATCCTACGGTCCCAATTTCGTCTAGATTTCACATATGCGAAGGGTAGTTGTACAACCCCTCTCCAACTCCCCCACTTCTCCCTGCCGATCTCCAACTTTCCCTCATTTCTCGCTTCACAACCATCTCTATCTTCCCTAGCTCTTTCATGTCCCTTTTCTTGATTGAGTGTATAAAACATTCTTCCGATTTTTAAAAATATTTAAAACACAATTTATTGAGTTTTTCTTTAGGTGGTTTGGGTTTTAAAATGAGTATTAGCTTTTTTGAAATTTTTTTGGTTTAACTAAGAATATGTATAACTATTAATTGTGAATTCTTCTAATTTTTTATGTTATTAAAATCACTCTAAAAGATAAACTGTTTTTATTTTATTTTTTTAAAAATAGAATAAGTAATAATATGTATAATTACTAATTTGGAATTCTTCCGATTTTTTTACGTTGTTAATAATATGTATAAAATATAAAATACACTTTTCATTAAACACATAGTCACTTTTTTATACCAACATAAAAAAGAGATATTAATTGTTTAGTGTCTATCTTCCACAGTAAATCTATAAAAAACAGGTTACGCGGTTAAAAAAAAGTTAAAAAATTAATACCCTTGGTGTATGTGTTAAAAAAAGTTTATATTTGAACAAAAGATTATCAAATTTGTAATTTTATTTCTATTAATAAAATTTAACAAGTTATTGCCTCTGTTTTCTTAAATGAAATTACAAATAAAAATTTTAATTTTTTTTCTCCACCGTTGAATGATCATAATATTTTAATTGATTATCGAGAAGTCTTTATTTTCAATTTGTTATTTTAGAATTTTTTGAAACATGATTAAAACATATATTGATTTATTTAAATATTGACACTCTCCAACTTATATTCTTTCCTCTTCACAAAAGCATGACAGATTAGTAGAATGATAATTTCCCATCGTGTAGTGTTGGAAAACTCAAAAGAGGGAAATTACTTTTGAAAAATTAATTAATAAAAAGAAAAAAAAAGGGGAAGAGAAAGGGGAGGCGTGAGCTGTTCACAACTTGGAGAAGAGTGTTTAAAAGCTTTGAAAGTGACCAGACTGAGACTGTCCGTCCGTACCTCCGTCCGTCCGTCCCCTTCCTCCTTCTTCGGTATACTGTATACACTTGACTTCGTTCCTCACTCCACCAACGGAGACACAGTCGCCTTTGTAATGTAATGCCTCCCGTTTCGTAGCTTCGTAAGTTCCTTTCTGAACAAAAAACATTAAAGAAAAATCTTCCCGAAATTTATCGTCGGAAAATTGGAGTCGGAAAGTGGGAATTACACGATGCTTTACATTTTTATTTTTATTTTCATGTACATTGTCACAAGGTTTATTTGTTGCCTCAATTTGCATAGATTTTTCTACGCAATTAAAATTAAAAAAAGAAAGAAAGTGCTAAGTGATGTTTTGTTCGCGTCGTGTTTAGTTTACTTTGCGTTACATGCTTGCTAATTTTCTGATTTTTGAGTACATTTTGGAACCTACAAAATGGGTAATGGATGAATGTAGATAAGATGAGCGATTTCCCCTATTATTAATATTAGTATCATTTTCTGTTAAGATTTTTATTGATTACCCCCAATTTCTTGTTTTCTCTTTTTGAGTAATTTGTGTATATCTCATGTTTTATTCGACTTAATTCGGTGTTTGAGTTCTGATCTTTGCATTGGTCATAGTGATTGTATTTGTGGCTACTGTTTTATCGAATACACATGTTTCTTATGTTTGTTAACATGTTGAATATTGAATATTGATATGTATTATTAGAAGTGACTCACAGTTACTACTTCAAAGGTTTTGAAATACTACTAAGGCTCACAGAAATTTAAAGAAAATCATTCTTGAATATTTACCCTGGAGTTGTTTCCTGAGAAACAGTGAATGACTTTCAAATGAAGAAGAGAGAAGACCATCTGAAAGTCATTTTCGTGAAACAGGCATTGCCTGTAAATAACATGACATGAGAAGGAATTAAGAAGGCCCAACTTGCACTACTGTCCCTTTTCTAGCTTCTTGCTCTTGCTTTTATTACTGTGATAGAGTTAAATGACAAAAGAATTGGATATGCTTTTGTTGGAATCCATATACGTCTAGCCTGCATTGAATAGGAAACCTGATGTAAAATCCTCATAAAACAAAAGAAGAAGCTACAGGTCCCTACCCTTTATTCCACTCATTTCAATCTAGGGAGCAATTCATGTGATTGGTTACTCAGGTTAGTGATGTGATGTCTAACCAACTGTCATCTAGATTTGGATGGAAGATTGGGATATATAGTTGGGATCCCTAGCACTACTCTTAAAGTTAAATCAAATATGTTATTTGAGACATTGTATTTCTTGTTCTTTTCTACATACTCCTTTGTATCTTGTTTGTTTTGTTACTTCTTTCATTGGCATTCATTTTTTCTTTCCCTCACCATAATGTTCTTTTACCAATTATTTAATTATGGCGGTGGCAGTAGCATGAGGGGAAGCTTACTCCACCCTGTTGTTAAAGAGGCACATAGAAGGTAAACAATGAATTACTCTGACAGCTCTGAGCGTCTCACCCTGTAATATAGTTCACCATGTCAAGGCAGCCTCAACTTCCACCTCGCTGCCCGTTTCAAAAGAAAAGCTCAAATACTTCAAGTCATGATCCTTCCTCTTCAGCTCCATGTAAAGATGTTCATTTGTTTCCACAGAACCATAAATCTATATCACAAAGTTCCATCTTAGAGGAACAACCAGTGTGGCTGGATGAGTTGTTGAGTGATTCAGACTCAAATTTGAACGGGAAGTTTCATCGTCGTGCCTCTAGTGATCCTGTGCCCCTTTTAGATGGCCCTGTTGAATTGCCAGTTCTAAATACTGTTAAGGATGACGAGACCTCAGATTCTAAAGAAACTTGTGTTGGGTTGGAGTCAGCTTGTATGTATGGCCCTAATTCTCCTCGGAGCAAAGAAAAACTGAGTTTCCCTGATAATATTGTTTCAGCAGCATTATCAAATTATTCTTTTCAGAGCCTGTTGCAGTATGCAGATGGCAATCATTTTGCTTCTGGAGTTCTGCAATATGATACAGTACAGGATGCTTGTGGTTCACCTGCTGAAGTCGATTTGGACATAAAGCCGGGCAAACGGTTAGTTTCTTGACTGAAACATTCACTTTGCTAGATCTGTTTGTTTTCAGTAATTATTTCTTTGGTGTTCTTTTTTGGCTTACTAGAATCAAGTCCGAGTAAGATTTCATCATTCTTTATTGATCTTAGAACGTCCTGGTTTTGCATGTGTAGTTCCACATTGTTAAGAATGCTTTCCGTATTCTAAATTATAATGTACTCTTTCTGTTCCGAAAACATTAGTCTGTTTGACGCAGCACACAAATTAAGAAAGAAATAATTGAGTTTATTATAATAGGTTTGGAAAGCAAATTGGTCACCCTACTTTAAGCTTTTATTCATTAAGGTCACACTATTACACTATTAGTCAATTTCATCACCTTATTTCAATTTTGCAGCCATGTTACTCACTCATTGACTTTCGTCAGCGATTTTGGATGGAAAATGCTAAAAAATTAACTGAAAAGTAAATATTATTTAGTTTTTTGATAGATGCATGCATGATAAAGTTAATATAACACTCTGTTGTAGACTAATAAACATATACAGTAAAAGATCTTTCGGGCCACCCTACTTTATCAAAATATTCATATAGACCACCCTACTTGTAAATTATTCAGTTAGACCACCGAAGTATGATTCCGTCAACAAAGTGCCCCATTTGTGAGGTTCCCTTAATTTTTGTTGTTAAATGGGTTTGAAATACCCATTTTTCTCTTTTGGTAAAATAACTGGTGTGAACAACTATGACAAAAATCATCTCTCGGGCCACCCTATTTTTTCAAAAAATTCGTATAGGGCACCATACTTTTTCAAAATATTTGTATTCAACAAATCCATTTTATTTATATATAAAAAAGAAAGGAAAGTTAAACACATGGTTCGTATTTGATAATTTTACCACAAATATTAAGAAAACAAGTGTGTTTTAATTTAATAGTATTCACGGTACGGTAAACCTTAGAAAATTTAGTAAGTTTATATAATAAACTAAAACTCATACTTGTTTTCTTAATATTTGTGGTAAAATTATCAAATACAAATTATGTCTGTTCCCTTTTTTTTTTAATAATTATAAAGTGGATATTGTTCAATATGAAGATTTTGAAAAAGTAGCGTGACCCGAAAGATCATTTTTGTCATAGCTGTTCGCATCAATTAGTTTACCAAATGGGTAAAATGGGTATTTCAAACCGCTTAAGAACAAAAATTAACGGAAGCTCAAAAATGCGGCTGTTTGTTGACGGAATCATAGTTTGGTGGCCTAACCGAATAATTTACGAATAGGGTGGCCCAAAAGACCTTTTTCTCAACATATAAATATGAAGTACTAAAAAATAATGAAAATTTAAATTAACGCTAAATCAAAAGAATAATTAAAATTGGTAGAGATCAAAACCCTAAATAACAGGAAACAAATACTAAAAGTAAGAAAAACTAAAAAGTGTAGATAGTGACAATGTGGAAAATTATGGAAAGTGTCTTTTTCTTTTTGATTTATTATTCTTTTACTTAAAAGAATATAGTTAGGAGATAATTTCTAAAATAATTTTTATTATTAATTTTTTCTGCCTTTTTTTATATATTCTATTTATTTGTGTTGATTATAAAGCTTACATAAATTCTATTTTATTTGGTAGATGTGAATTAGTTAACTTTTATACAAAAATTTAACAATTATTTATAATTAAAAAAATTCAATTAACATTATCTTTTAAATTTTCATTTGATTATTTTGTTGCTAAAACTCCTTTTGACCTTTACCATCCAAAACCGTTGACGAATTTGGATGGAGTGACTAACATGACTCAAAAGTTGGAAGTGTATTGATGAAATTGACCCAAAAAAAGAAAGAAAGTAAAGTGACCTTAATGAAAATTAATTAAACGGTGATCAATTTGATATTTAAGCCTTTTGAAATATCAGCAAACCAGATCCATAAGGTCACCATAGATGGTATAACTTTGCAAGATCCTGTAGAGGTAAATAAAGGCATTGTGGAGTTCTATCAGAATCTGTATAAGGACAGAAGTGAATGGAGAGCTGATTTGGGCGGTGTCAGCTTCAAATCTCTAAGCTCCGAAGACGCGGATGGTCTGGAAGAGGCTTTTTCAGAGGAGGAAGTAGTGGCAGCTTTGCGTAGCTTGAGTGGAGATAAAGCTCCAGGGCCAGATGGTTTCTCCTTGGCCTTTTTCGGCATTCTTTGGGAAGTAGTGAAAGCGACATTACGAAGGTTTTTAATCATTTCCACGATAACTTTCGGTTTGAGAAGAGCCTGAACTCTACCTTCATTGTATTGATTCCTAAGAAAAAAGGAGCCAGTGACGTCAAGGACTTTAGGCCTATCAGTCTAGTTGGCGGGGTGTACAAGCTCATCTCCAAGGTGATGTCTCAGAGGTTGAGGAATGTGTTGGGCAAGATCATCTCCAATTCCCAGCATACTTTTGTCATGGAGAGGCAAATTCTCGATGCATCTTTGATTGCCAATGAAATTGTGGATGCTAGATTAAAAAGTGGCGTTCTGGGGATTCTATGCAAGCTGGATATAGAAAAGGCATATGATCATGTAAATTGGGGTTTTTTGTTACACCTCATGGAAAGGATGGGTTTCGGTTTCAAGTGGAGGAGATGTATCCAATTTTGCATATCTTCGGCTAGGTTCTCGGTGTTGGTCAATGGAGATTCCGCAGGTTTTTTCCCGAGCTCGAGGGGTTTGAGACAAGGAGATCCCCTCTCCCCTTTTTTGTTCATCATAGTCATGGAGGCCCTTAGCAAACTTCTGGAGAAAGCTGTTTTGGGAGGCTACATCAGTGGGTTCAAAGTGGGTGGGGAAAACTCCACGGAGACTTTGGTTGGTGTCTCATCTCCTCTTTGCAGATGACACTCTAGTTTTTTGCGGTGCGGAGCAGTCCCAACTGGGCTATCTTAGGATGGTGTTGCTTTTCTTTCAGGCGGCTTCTCGGTTGCGCATCAATATTTCCAAAAGTGATATCATTTCAGTGGGTGATGTTCAGGATGTTAACGCTTTGGCTTCTTTTTTCGGATGCAAGGTTGCCTATCTTCCGTCCGTGTACCTTGGTTTGCCTATTGGAGCCACGTATAAGAACAAGAATGTATGGAACTCAGTGGTTGCTAGATTCGAACGTCGTTTGGCGGGTTGGTAGAAGCAGTATTTGTCGAAAGGGGGGAGATTGGTGTTGGTGAAAAATACTCTCTCGAATTTGCCTATGTATTTTCTATCACTCTTCGTAATCCCAGTTTCGGTTCGTAATATAGATTAGAGAAGCTGGAAAGGGATTTTTTGTGGGATGGTTGGTCGTTAGTGCGGAAATTTCACCTTGTTAACTGGGACATAGTTTGTTCTGATTTGGGGAAAGGGGGCTTAGGAGTGAAAAATCTCAAATTGTTTAATGAAGTCCTGCTTGGGAAGTGGTTGTGGAGATCCTTGGTAGATAAAGGGGCCTTATGGAGGAAAGTGGTGGAGAGTAAATATGGCTTAGGGAATCATTTGTGGTTTCCGGCAGAGGTCTCTGAAGCTTTTGGGGCAGGAGTATGGAAAGGTATTAGTAAAGGCTGGAATGCTTTTGGTAGGAATATTTCATTTGAGATTGGGTCGGGGGCGAAGGTGGAATTTTGGAAAGACTTATGGTGTGGAGACGAGCTGTTATCCGGATCATTTCCAGAGCTCTTCTCCTTATCTAGGGAAAGGAATAGTTTGATCAGCTCGGTGCTCTCTTTAGAGGGAGGTCGAGTATCCTGGAACCTGACGTTTAGAAGAAATTTTCAGGATTGGGAGATGGATTCGGTGACTAGATTCTTTGAGCTCCTTTACGCTCAAAAAGTTGGTGGCGAGTCTGATAGGGTGGTTTGGAGAAGGTTGAAGGACAGCAAATTCTCAGTGAAAGGTTATTGTGCCAAATTGTCAAATAGAGATCGGTCATCTTTTCCATGGAAGTCGGTGTGGAAGACGGTAGCTCCAAGTCGCGTAGCCTTTTTTGCTTGGGAAGTGGCGAACAAGGCTATTCTAACCGGGGATTCTGAATGGCTCTAGATGACTGGTTGTTAGTTGTTTTTAGATCTTATATAATCCTGACTAGGGGTGTAAACGAATCGAATCAAATCGAATATTGCAATATTCGATTCGTATTCGTGAAATTATTCGAGTATTCGTGTTTGTATTCGTTTATTATTCGAATATGAAAATTGATTTGTATTCGATTCGAAATCAATATTCGAATTATTCGATTCGAGTATTCGATTTGAAATTTTATATATGTTTTTTTTTTACAAAATCTATTTAACAATCAATGATTCAAGTATTCGATTCGAGTATTTGATTTTTCAATATGAATTAATATGAATAAAACATCAATTACATCAATTATTCATAACAAAAACCCATAACATTAAATATCCATAACAAAAGCAAATAACATCCATAAGATCAAATATCCATAATGCCCACAATAATTATCAAATACATAAATAAATATCAATTGTCAAATTCATAAAAAAAACACCGAATAAAAATTAGACTAGCATCCGCCATCCAATCATCATGTTCGCAATATGACATGAATCGGCTCGTCCTCCTCCAAAATAAAAATAAAAATCAATTAGATATCAATTTTATTGTCATAAATCATAATCATGCAAATATGCAAATATCTCAAATGAATTTTAAAGAATAAAACTCACATGTGACATAATAGGCTTCTTAATCCCGTGAAGTTGACGAATCCAATCTGCACCACAAATCAAAACTTGTACCATATCAGAAGTTAACCTTGAATGATAAGGATCTAAAACTCAGGTTCCTGCACTAAATGTGGCTTCCGATGCCACACTACTAATAGGAATAGCTAACACATCACAAGCTAACTTGGATAAAATTTTGAACTTCAATTCTTGAGATTTCTACCAAGCTAAGGCATCAAACTCAGTGGCTACGTCTGCATCCCCATCTTGACATCTAAAAATCCCTTCCTCTAAATAAATGTTCAACTCTGATTTTAAAGGAGCAACATCTTCAACGGAGTTCAAATACACAATATTTATTTAGTATATAATATTTACCTCATTATCTTCTACAAAAAGATCGTTTACTAGAGGTGTTTGCTTTATTATATTTGACGCATCCATATTCTACCTAAATGACTTTAGAACACAAATTAATAAAATAATAATAATTAGTAATAAATATAACAGAACTAATAAAATGAAACAAAGCATAGCAAAAAGGTCAAATTAATAAAATGTGGCCAACTTTAGTATCATTAGTACTCGAAGAATGACCAACATCACACTTCACATCCAACAGTATCATTAGTACTCGAAGAATGACCAACATCACATTTCACATCCAAGAATGACCAACATCACATTTCACATCAATTGTTATGAAACTGGAACATTAAACCCCAATTGCTAAAATTAATAAAATCAAGGGCCTTGCAATTCCAAAAATGTCAACAATGGACCTTAAAATACAATTCCAGCTGAGAGTTGAAATAATAAAAATAATGATAATTTTAAAAAAGAAAAAAAAGATGGCCTAACAACCAATTGATGGTTTTCAGAATTTGAAATAAGAATTTGATGGCTAAATTGGAGATGCACAGTGGGAAAATTAGAAACTCAGTTGGGCAGCCCAACAACCAACTCAAGCCTGTTAACTTATTATAAGTTAATATAACGATTAATGCATACAATAATATTTTATGCAAGGTATAAAATACAGAGCTCAAACCTCACTCATTGGCTTGAACAGTTGTAATGTCATCTGGTTGGAGGTGACGATGTTGATTTCTTATGTAATCCATCACGCGGGAGCGTACCCATCATTCTACTTCTGGTGCCTTTTGAATTCCCACAAAACGAGGATAATCCACCCACCTGTTCAATCACGTCCAGAGTTCAGTCGACAATGGGTGAAATATAGGATGAAAAGTATAAGCATAGAGGAAGGAATCTCACAATAATGAACCCAAGAATGTGTTTCCTGTCCGGACAGCAAAGCAGATTGCACTGAGCAAAGCAGATTGTACTTAACCAGAAGGATCGAGGCTGCCGCTGCCGTGCGCCGCGGTTGGGGTCGCCGTTGGGGTCTTCGGGGACGCCGATCTGGAAGGATTCTGGGTGGGGTGAGCACTGAGCTCTGAGCCGTCACTATGAGTGTGTGAGACTGTGAGTGTTTGATTAGGTTAGGGTTTTTTGTTTTAACTTATATATATATATATATATATATATATATATATATATATATATATATATATATATATATATATATGTATATATATATATTAAATATTATTCGAATACTATTCGCGAATACTCGAATCGAATACCACCAAACTCGTATTTGTATTCGAATCCTTATCAAATATAAAAAAAATTCGAATTCGAATATTTCGAATACGAATATCGAATTCCGAATCGAACCAAAAAAATTCTATTTGTTTACAACCCTAATCCTGACTTTAAAATCCATGTCTTCTTATCTGGCTTGGAAATCAATAAGTAGCGCTTCAGGTCCCAACCTTCCTAATCCGCGCCTTAGCGCCCTCCAGATGGACCTTACCACTCAACTCTCTGGAAATCGCAGAAAAATGCATTCGAAAATTGCTAAGGCGCCATCCAACTTTCCACAATTAGCCTTTAGCTTTCAGAATTTTCAGAGGTCCCTCCAACTCCCAAATTTGCATATTTGACCCCTCAAATCCTTGAAACTACAAAACAACTCTAACAACTAGCGTTAGACTACAAAACCTCCTGAATTCACAAACATAAGCCTAAAATTACTGAATAAAAAAAACTCAATATATACTCATCTATCAATGATATTTGATTTTAGAGTGGGCAAACCAATGTAGTATTTTGGTTTAATAACAAGCTCACAAAAAGTCGACATATTTAGTCTTGCTCACCACTCCTGTCACTCTAAGCTACAGATAATGTGTCTTTTCTCACCACTCCTGTCACTCTAAGCTACAGATAATTACTGATTTAATGTTTAATGTGTCTTTTCTCCGGTGTGATTGTCCTGATTCCAGAAGAGTAGATGCTATTGCCTAAGATGTAATCTTTTATTCTCATGTTTGTGCTCTGTAATTCCTGAGAACACGTGCTTGTATTCATAAAACCTTCGATCTGGACACAATATTCTAACTTAATGTCCTAAACCTTGTGCACATGTTCCAAGTTACCCTTTAGACGCTTCCGGAAACTAAATTTAACCAATGCATGGTGATGCTCTTACATCCTAGACCTTGTGCACATGTTCACTAAGAAATCTTTTAATAAGCTTTGTAGACTGGGGGGGGGGGGGAGCGGTGGTGTGGAGGAGAGGTTTTGTGTACCATAGGTTGATGTGAAAATTCTTGGGTGAGAAAACAGTCTTTAAAAAGAGGGCCTGTGTAACAAGCGCGAATAGCGGTGATTGCATAGTAGAGGGAAAAAGAGAAAACAAACAGGAAAGGGATTGGGAAGCTTATCCTAGAGGAAATAAACTAAAGTTCAAGCTTGTGTATTTTCTGTTGTTGGTGTGTTAATATGAGAGTAATCAGCATGAAGATAATATATCTGAATTTATGTTGTTCCTTATTGTTCTTAGAATTCTGATATTTCTACCCATTTCTAACCACGGTAACTTAGTCAGATCCATATGACTAAGTTGAGTTGGGGATCCAAATCAACTTGAATGTTTAGGTTTGTGTTACAAACACTTCAGATTTTAACTTCCATGAAAAGATACATGGTGAAGTGAAAGTTGCATGCATTAATATCCATAACCAGGGGTAATTTCATCAGAATCTAGGTGAAGCAGATCTTTTAACTGCCATGAAAAGATACATGGTTGGCAATTAGGCAAACTGTTGATACTTGAGTTCTAAGTGAATTAGGGGGAAGCTCTCTTCTATTGATCACCAGACAGCTTCACTTGGATCCAGCATTCTTTCTTGCATATATCTTTGTAAATTTTTCTCTGTCACATTTCTTGGTTTAGTTGATGCTTCATGTATCTAAAAAGGTTGGGATTGTGGGTGTCTGACCACCGCTAGTGTTCAGTGCTAAGCCCTAATCCTACAATGTATATTTAGGCATCCTTGTTTCACTTTCTATCTGATTTGCCCATTCATGGGCGACTCTAGCTAAATGGCTCCCTGTTTAATCAAGCCTTCTTGCAAACCATACCTGACTTTCTTATCAAACAACTCTCATGGTTGGTCATCATCTTGTCTTCAGCATCACCTTTCATCTGCATTTGATTCTCCTTGTGTGTTTCCAAGAGATCACTTTCCGATGGATCTTTCTCCTCGAGATAATAATTCACATAGCAGTTATATGTTTCCTTCTCTATTAAGGAGAGTAACTTTATATAGTTTTGGTTCAGTCTGAACCAAGTATTCCACACTAAACAAAACTATACTTGAAACAATAAAGCCTCTACTGTTACAATGGGGGATCAGCACTCTGCCGGCTGGCAGTACATCTGACATGTGCATGCTTTTTATTGCCTAAGACATTGAAACATTTGTTATTCCTCAATGTCTATGAAGCCTATTTTAGGTCATTTCTTGGCCCTTTGTGTTTTCTTCTATTTCCTCCAAGACAATATTAATGTTTTTGATGTGCTTTCTTCCATTTCCTGCAAGACGATATTAATGTTTTCGATGTGTTTTCCATTGGAGGACTGCTGGATTTATATTTAAAGACCTCTAGATTTTATGACCATTATGATTTGTATCTGTTGATGGGTTTCTAGACAACACCTTTCTATTTAAGAATTGTGCATATGGTTAAACTAGGTGGTGATGATGATTTTCTTACAGGAACTGCGGTCAGCGGTCAAGGGTTCGTAAAGTCCAATACATTGCTGAACTGGAAAGAACTGTTCATATCTTTCAGGTAGTTCATCTGAGAAGCCAACATATTGTTACTGTAGTAGTTTGCTAGCTTCTGGTAACATTGAGGAATCTCAAGCAATATCTGGGGTGTCAATAAGTCCCTATTTTTCCTGAGAAATTTTAATCCTTTACTATCTAGGGCCCACAAAAAAATGCATATGGAGGGTCAATTTCTCTTTAATATTTTCCCAAGGGGATCAATTCATGAATTAAGAATAATTTGTTCAAGTATATTGGTGCAGTGTCTCAAAGCGTGAGACTTGGTTCGAATATGAATTCTAATGTATTGGTAATTTGGTATGCATAAACATACAAACTTATTTATGTGACTTCAGAACCAAAAAGAGTGTTTTTCTTGTTATATTTCTCGCTATGGTGCTGGATAGATTGACGAGCTAGGCCTACTGAATTTGAAATATAGTATATCATTTTGCTCCTTTAGCAGCTAATTTAAGTCAACTATATACTAAAATGAAGTGAATATCTCATAATTCAGAATTTGGAGACAGAACTGGCTGTCAGAGTTGCTTCTCTGCTACATCAACGTGCTTCGTTGTCGTTGGAGAACAGAGAACTAAAGCAGCAATTGGCCAGATTGCAGCGGGAAAAGTTGATTGTGGATGGTGAGTTACCATTTGTGCTTCCTTGGTCAAGTCTTTTAATTTTGGGGAAATAACGAGTGATGTGCAAATAATTTATTCTCTTGTTGTTCCAGTTTTGCTTGCGTTGAATCATCAGGATAATATTTGTTTGTTATTATTATTTTTATTTTGTTCTTAATGGCTAAAACTTCAGAAATAAGGTGCCCCATATGTGAGGAAATTATGTACAGGTTCCATGATAGTGAGTTATTAGTTTCAATGTAATTTGCACATAATTGTAGGAAGACGACCTAACTTCAACAATTTAGGTTTCAGAAAAAGTTAGCTATTCTCTTACACTTACTTTGTTAAGGGTCTAGGTTACAGCTTGATAACTCTGGTAGAATATTGTTCCAAGTGTAGAGTTCTTCCTTCAAAAGTTTCTCAAAAAACAATTTTTTTCTTCTCCTTTTTTGGGTAAGTCTACGTATGAAGCAAGATATGCTTGTTGACTGGCTGATTTTGGCTTCAGGTGGAGCTTTCTTCTAAATTTTCTTTTATTCACATTCTTTGCCTGAACAAGCCAGGCTTGAGTGCTCGCACATTATGACAGATGCATGAATGGTACATATATGTATATAATATGAGTATGATTTTCTATTAATCCGCTTGGCCGTTCTCCCAATCACTTGGGTTCAGATACTTCTTTTTGCCATTATATGTATATAAAACTAGATTTTGTGCCCGTGCATATGGCACGACGTCAGGATGGGGCGATGTCGGCATCAGTATTCAAATAAATCAATATATGTTTTAATCATGTATCAAAAAGAGTAGTATGGTGACATACAGGTACTAGCCCAAAGTGTTTCCGAATATGTTCAACAAAGGAAACTCAAACATAAAAAATAACCAATTTAAAACTAACACCTCTTAGTAATCAATTAAAACAATATGATCATCCAACATAGAATAAAAATTTAAAAGTTAGTTTTGTAATTATTTTTTTAGGGAGATAGGGGCTATATCCTGCTAGATTTTATTAATAGAAATAAAATTACAAACTTGAGGGAAACAATCAGCCTTGCCCTTATAGGAGGGAGGAGGGAGGACGGAGGAGCCTGACCTCGAAAAAGAAATACTAACAACAAATAAAAACTAAGAAATTCTAATTTGAGGTAAACCTTCAGCATCCATAATGATATAACCGTGAATCGAGCGAGGGAGATCTGACAAAGAAGAAAAGTGGCATCCATACCTGTGTCCATAGCAAGATTAGCAAAACTAATAATCAAATATCGTTAAAGAAAAAAAAGCAATTTGACTTGTAGAAACAATATTGTATTTTTTTTTCTCAATAACGACAAATTAATTTGTTATGGAGGCTCTTGCTTCACAACAATGACTAGTTTTGAAACGCGAGATGAAATAACTTTGTCCAGTATTTCCACCTACATGTGAGACAAAGAAGATTCAGACGGATTAATTTAACTATATGTATATAATTGATTAATTAAAATATAAAAAAACATACCGCCTCATTTAAAAAACTCGAATTCTCTCACATATCATCGTACAATAGTATATGCATATGTTGAGTTGGGCTGAATTTAAAAATGAATTGAGTTAGAGAGAGATGGAGTTATAGCAGTAAATTTACAATAAAAATGATTGAGTTGTAGCCGTAAATTGAGTTAGGCAGAAGTTAAAAATAATTGAGTTAGAGAGAGAAAGAGAGTTAAATTTAGTTACAGCCCGTAAATTGAGTTAGTCGAATGTCGAATGTCGAATGTAGAGGGTATGAGTAAATTATAGCCTTAAGATTAAAGTAAAAAACTTAATCACAGCAAGTATTTATCCCAAGTCAATTGTACACGTATAATCCAAGCTCTTTTATAATATAGATGGTTAGTTATATACTTGGTCGCTGAACGTCCCTTTTTCTTTTGCCTTCAATTGAATCACAGTCGCATTTAGAACACACCAACCATGGTCACTCACCCTCACGGACATTTAAGTACATAATGGAAGTCGATGAGGTATTGGGGTGGCCTAATGACTACTCATCCATGACCAAAACCTAGTCAACTCCCAAGAAACTTGCTGGTGACATGTCCAACATATGCTTGATATATCAGTATTAATCAATTTTCTTTTCTTTTAATTTTAACACTCCCTCCCTCTTGCGCACAGAACTATACCTACCACTACTAATCCCATAATAGCCACTACCACCCACCACCACAACCACACCTCTCTGCACTACCTAAAATCCTCAACCCAGAGTTTATTTCATTAACTTCTAAATTGCTTGAGGTTGATCCGTACTATGTTGTTGATTACACTTCATTAAATTGCAGTAATTTCATTTATAACTCAGCCCAAAATCATATCCACAGTTTCAATTTTACAATCCTACCTGCATTATGAGATTCCTCTTTCCAATTATGCTTCTAACTGTAGCGAAAAAGAAAAGCCGAGACCAGAAATTAAAGCAGAAGCAAGCGAAAATCATATCAAGATGAAAAGCCATCTTCTCTTTTTATCTCTAAAGTTGAAGTCCCAACTCCTTCCTTCCTTTCTTTTCCACCTATATTTCACATCAAATCAGTGGTAAAATGCCGGGCCAAAGGACAATGTTTGATTGCTGAGAAAATGTGTGAAAAGAAATGGAAGTCTTGTATTCTATCAAAATCATCAAAATGTAACAACCTAAATTGCGCCCATGATTGTACGATTTCTGTAGAAACACATTTGTTATCGGACCTCAAACAAAATAGTAGCCTTGTCAATCTAACTGGCCATCATTTATGACCACCTCAGCAAAAATATGATGTCGTTAGTCAACCTCATTAACTTTTGTTAAGAATGTCCATCATGGTCAGTGACATGACCATGATTGGCGTGTTTTAATAGACCGGTGACTCAATCTGAGAAAAGAGGTTAGCGACCAAGTTGGAAAAACATGAAAGTGCAGTGATCAAGTGTATAATTGAGCCTAAATGTAATGCAAACATATTTTTCCTAAGCATTTGTTATTTAAGCCGGTATGGACCGTATGGGTATGGTGCTGTTAAGTTACAACTTAGGTAAAAGCTTAGGCTATTAAAGAAAAGGCCCAACAATGTGTATCAAGTTAATACTCCCCCACACGTGCAAGCTGTGCTCGCTTTGGGAGAGATAAACTAACATGAACAATTAGGTGCATCACGAACCAAATAGGCATGTATACTCTAAAAAGAAATAAATGCAAGTGGGATGACTCAAACCGAAGATATTGCGTAACGAGAGCTCTCATACCATGTTAAGTTGCCAATTCATCTAAAAGCTTTATGATGCAAAATGTCCAAGAAAAACAAGCGCTATTGGAATTGAAATATGCTTCGGATATTTTGTATTATTGTTTAGAGGATAAATTGATAGTAATCACTGTATTAGTTTAGTATATTGGTTAGGGTTATTTTTTGTCTTTAAATTTATTAGTTTTTTTTTCCTATAGTTTTCCTAGTTGAATTAGAATTGGATTGAGTTAGCACTATACATATTGATGTAATCTCCCGTTATCATTTTTACCTATCAACAAAAAAGAAAAAAAAAAAAACTCCTGTTGTCGTGTCAACGTTTGAGTTATTTGAGAATTAAGCTTGCAAACATTTTGAGTTTCTACCAATCCCTTGCAACGGTGTGTTCCCTCCCCCATTCCTTTGCAAAGGGGACACGAACCTTTACTTTTGTCATCTCCCGTTGCTCTGAATCCTTCTTATTCTGCAGCGCAACTGGAAATGAGATTTCCTTATCCCATCATACATCACTTTAGCTGAAAAAGAAAAGGCTCAACAACATTTATCAAGCTTTGTCATCTGTCTGCACTTCACTATCTACTGAACTGTTTGTGATAAACTTTATCCATGCCCTACCTACTATGAAGTTATCTAGAAATTGAGTCATTCAGCTAAACGCTCTGAGCTAAAAGAACTCCCCAATATGTGGAGACCCTTTCTCGCTTGGCGAGATTGGCACAACACTGTATAGACGGCAAATATGCGTAAAACGTGTTGGTGGGAATGTTGCTTTGTGGATTCAGGTCTAAGTGTAGCTGCTTCAAAGCTTGTTTAAGCCAATTGTTTAGCAATCTGGGTCTCCAACTCACAGTTGAAGTTGGAAGGCAAGTATATTTTTTATGAGTTCCCAAGGGGTGCCTAGTTGTTGGAAGCCAAGTATTGGGCACCCCCTGCTCCCCAGTGATTATCACTATACTAGAGATGTACCCTTGCATCCTTGCATCCTCGAGTCCAGGAGGTTTCCTTGATGAAGGGCACTTCGGCAAAGACCTTCTATCATAGAGTTTTTGGGAGAGATGGCAAGGGCACTCAGGCAAAGATCTCGAGGTCCTTGGTTCCAATCCTCATACCAACAAGGGGCTACACTTATCTATCAAAAAAAACATGGTAGCCTAATAATGTGAAAACTTCAAGATGTTCCCTATTGCCTTCACTCTAGGCAGTATTTGAAAAGAGCTTTGTGATGGCTGTACGAAACTCTGGCTACCGTAGCTTATAAGTTTCTTCTGTGCTATCTAGTATCAATTAAGGAAAGAAGGAGAAAAGCATCCAATGGTGATTGTTATCTGTGACAATTTAGATGGAACTACGAGTGCTTATCAACAACTATATGTAAATATATTCTTGTTTTGTATGTGTTTGAGCAGGCCAGTACCAGTCTTTGAGAAAAGAAGTGGAGAGGTTGAAACTTCATTTATCATATTCACCAGATAGCAAGATCAGCAAGTATTACAGGTCAAACTCTATGAGTGAAACAATTAGCTCAGAGGCTGCTTGGCAGATGCTAGACATGAGAAAGCTCAATATTAACTGAGATGGTATAGTGTGGAATTGTGCCAGGGCGTGGGCTTTAGCCTGTACAAGCTATTGAAGGTGAAACTAATTTCTCATTGTGAACATGTAGATGACTCCTCTTGTTACGTTTTAGGAATCTCGTAGAGTTAGAAAAGGGATCCCTTTTGACTTATAATACTAGAGCACTTTTGGTTCCATTTCATTGAATAAACCTTTTGTACTCCTGTTTACTTTAATTGAATATCTACTGGTAGATTTTCTCTTTTTTTTTTTTTTTTTTGGATCAATAGTGATTCCCTATTTACTCCCTTGTAAGAGTAGGGTCATCATTTGAAGTAAATATTAAATCGAGCATAAATTGAGAAAGATAACTTAAAAAGAAGAATTAAAGAAATTAGAGAATGAACAAATTGTTTTGGAGCGACCTAAAAATTAATTGAGAACTTATTTTTAGGAATAGAACGAAATACGAAAAAATCAATATATAACATTTTAATGCAGTACTAGTAAATGAATCAATTCCACGGAATCGATTATTAGTAATGAGATTCCACCTCCATCACGATTAATGCAGTTCTAGTAAATAGATGAGAAGATGATTATAAAAGGTGTTTGGAAACATAGAATTCAACTATTTTGAATCTAAATTCCACCTCCATCACGATTGTGCTCCCTTAATTTTTGTAATTAATTCCAAAATTTTAGTAATCCATTTATATCCCAAATATCATTATAGCAACAACAAACGCTATCAATTAATTCTATAGAATCAATTGTTCTATTTTCGTGTAACAATCAAGGCCCAAATGTTATAGATTTGCCATTAATCCAATTTACACAAGTCATCTAAGTCCTTACCCGTAAACATTTTCACAATAATTGAAGAAAAGTTGGCGTGGAATTTTTTCGTATGAAAAATTAATTATGATAAATAATTAAAAAGATTATGCCCGGCCCAAAAGCCGGTCACGAGAAAGGCGCATGTGAGCATCACGTGCCACACACGAGCTCAGTAACAAGGGTCCCACATGCCTAGCAGACAGAGCTAGCAGGAAGCCCGGGCAAACCTCATCAATACATCCCGCTCAAACCTGGTCAGACACGGCCATGCATGTCCGACCAGGGGGCCATGCTCGGGAGTTATACTTGCATCTATAATACATCTCACTGAGCCAGGCACGGCTATGCATGTCCGGGTAAGCAGCCGACCACGACTAATAGAGACTTGCTCTCCACGATAGGTTAAAGGTTTTCTTATACAACAAGAGTTCTTACCTTATCAGTTTTGACTATTACGTGGCCAGCAGCATATCACGCTTACAAATTAAGAGTTTCCTCCTAAATCTAATTGGCAACTATGAAGCCCAACCCTACACGGATTCTATGACATTTGGGGTGTATATATACCCCATCATAAACCATAATCAAGGTACACACTTTCTATAGCCTCGAACATTTGTCAAATTATCTTTTGACTCACACGATTCTTACTTTCACGCCAGAATTACACCGAAGTTGATTCGTGAGGCCAAACCTTGTACTTCTATTAAGGTGTTGTTTCGTGTTCTTCACATGTTTGTAGATTCAACCCATACATACAAGCCCAAGTATCCTAAACACCAATCGGACGACCCAACACTAATTTTTACCACATCATGGTAAAAGTATGTTTTCTCGAGTCTTTTATTAGTTTAAAATTTTCCTTTTTAGACCTCTTTCTTCTTCAATTCGCCTTTTCTGTTCCACCATGTCTACCACCGCTAGAGCCGTTAAAATTGGTTAGATCTATTGAGTCATACCACCCCGCCACTATTAGGTTAAAAAATTATGAGCCCACTAGGAGACAGGTTTAGCGGGTTAAGCCGCGCAACTTGCGGGTTAGACGGGACGAGTTGGCCCACCATTTATGAGTTGCAAATAACAAAAGGAAACCAAAAGTTTGAAACTAAATCCTAGGATAAATTGCAGATCGATCCACTTTGCAAGATTACAACCTCTTTAGTCTTTTTTTTTTGTAACCGTTAAAGTCTACTTTCATAATGTTGTTCCTAAATTACCCCGCCTAACAAACTGTATTGTTGTTCTTTCCTTCATCTTCTTCGTACCCAAATGGCCAATTTCCTTCCTTCCTTCCTTCACAGTTCACACACACACACACACACACACTCCTTTTATCCAATTGCAACTACTAGGAAACCGCTATAACGGTGACAAATAAAACGACGAAGTCTCCATGCCACTCTTTGCCTTTCTCAAAGGAGGGCCGATATGTCTTCTGCGCAAATTAGCAAAGGCCGGACATTGATTACCTATATGAACCAAAGTTCCATAGCACGACCCACACATGTACAGATGAAAGAATGATATGTCGATTATATAGTAAAGAAACATAAGCATGTGATAGGCCAATTGAATTGTAAAAAGGGTGAAAACCGGGTGCACAATTTTAGATTTGTGATGCACAGTTTGGAATTAGTTAATCCTTATGATTTTTTTTGGATTTACGATGCACAAATTGGAATTGTGAGGCATTGACTTGGAATTGCGATGCAGCGCTCCCCTAATCCAATTTCATTAAAGGTATACTTGTCATTTATCCTTTACCGATTAAAAATAAATCGTGTCCTTTAGATATTGGAAATTGATGGAAGGGGACTTGTACGATTATCACTCTGAATCCTATTTGCTTAAAGCGTGAAATTATTTTTGAAATATGAAATATAAGTAAATGATTATGAATTTGTTAAAAATCAAAATTTGGTAGATTAACCGTAATATTCAATGAAAAAAATATCATAAGAATGCACAAAAAAAGTAATGATAAAATGGTTTTTGATTCCTTTTTTTTTCCTTCCTTTTACATTATTAATAGTAGAGAAAGTGGTTCAAAAAAATTGTTTATTCAAAAAAAATTGTTTATAATAATATAATTGTAGAAAATATAATTTTTTTATGAATCGTAAATTATTTTGTGTTTATTATTATTATTTTTGTGATGAATTGAGAAGAAAAAAAATAGTGGGCTAACCGTCTAATCCACATCCTATGATGGGTTAAGTTGAGCCGACAATTTTTAGGCCTGCCATTTTCATGGAATGACCCACCCTACAATTTCTAGGCCTGCCATTTTCGTTGGAGTTTCTTAAAGAAATGTTTGAGTATAACCAAGATATTTATAGCACAAGTTGAAAATAAAGTTGAAAGATAATGAAAATTATAAAATAAGTTTTTTGAATTGGTCTCTTTAAGAGAGATATCTCAAAATAAAATAAAAGATTATTTGTATGAAATGAAAAAAAAGTAAATAACAAGTATACAACTGCTTATGCCTAAATAATTATTTATATTAAAATAATGTAATAAGTAATTAAAAAACAATTGTGTGCGCTAATTTTTTTTATGAGTAACGATACGTGTACTTAATAAGTATCTAATTTTATATATGAATTGTTGCAGCGTTTTATGTGTAATCTTAGAGTATCACCAATGTAACTATGAATTTGACCTTATGTGCATGTGGTAATTAACACCCTCAATTACATGTAACAATTGTTTTCTCGTCATTTCCATTCATTTAAAACAGACATCTCCGATGCAATTGTGAATTTGATTTTATGTGGCATGCATCCTACCACTAAATAAAATTGACAAAAAATTAAAAATAAAAGAAAAAGGAACAACTAATTGGAAGATATTTTTAAAAAGAAAAATGCTGAATAGGAATAGGATGTATGAAAAATTAGCATCCTAAAACATCCTTATCAAGAATGGAAAAAAATTTGGTGACACGTCATATCGACAACACTTATCAACAGTTGCATTGAAAAACTTTTTAAAGATATAAATCCTACCTGACATTTTGTTCAGATTCACATTTGCATTAATGATGTTCTTATTTCGGTTATGAGCTCCACTTTGTGTTTTAAAAAAAAAGAGACTAATTCTTCAATCACATCGTCTTACGGATCTTAATTTTTAAAACGGATTTCACTCTCTCTCAACTCAACCCACCAACACACGACAAATTGGATTAAAATGATATGTCTTACATAAAATACTTGTAAAACAGTTTTATCTAAAAAAAAATCATAAAAAAAATAAAATAAGTAGATTGCATATAAGATGTCACCTTATTTTATGTACTTCCTCCGTCCCTAAATTATCGTCTTCTTTTTTTTTTTCGTCCGTCCCAAAATAATTGTTTAGTTTGAAACTTACATTTTTAGAACATCATTTTTACCACTTTACCCTTGCTTTTTCAGCATATTTTAATTATGGAGCCACATACGCATGAGTTTAAAGGAAACTACACATTAAACTAATATAAATAATCAAGTCAATTGTTTTTTCTTAACTAGGACGATAATTTAGGGACGGAAGAAGTATAAAATTTGATACTCATTGACATTATTCAATTTTATTGTTGTAATGTAACTCGTCTAGTGCAGTGTTTTGAAAACGCAACATTTTTTAAACGCAACGTTTTTAAAACGCAGCATTTTAAACGTAATTTTTTTCTTATAAACATGTTTGAAAAACTATTTCAAAAAGCTATTTTTATAAACAAAATAGTTGTAAACGCAACACATTTTTAAAACGCTCCAAATTAGAGCGTTTTAAAACGCTGCACATTTTTAAAACGGTGCATTGAAACACATTTAGTGCTTGTTTGGATGGAGCGTTTTGACCAAAACGCTAGTTAAAAATACAGTGTTTTCTCTTTAAAAGTGTTTCAATGCAGTGTTTTAAAACGCAACATTTTAAAAATGTGCAGCGTTTTAAAAATATGCTGCGTTTACAACTATTTTGTTTATATAGCAATAGTGTTTACATTACTAAACAACTACGTTTTAAAAATAATGTCCAAAATTTTAACTAAAAATATTTTGAAACATATTGCATTAATAAATATTGCCAAACAAGTCAATAAATATGTGTAGAATTGAATTATAAAGTGTCATCTATTTTGCGTTGGGACGTATTACATACAAAAATATATAAATTACAATTTATCAAATTGGTCTTTTTCGATATAAAATACGAATCTCGGACATTCGAAAAACTTGACGTCCGTTATCACAAAAAATGGACACCCTACAACCATGTAGAATTAAAGAAAAAATCTGATTTTTACGAGCGTATTGATTAAAACGCTTCACCAAACAAGCACTTAGTGGTGATAAGAACTAAGACATGGGTGGGAGGAGGTAGAGGATAAATCCCGTAAAGAAAAAAAGGCGGGAAATGGTGATCAGGTGAGAGCTCAGTGGCGGGTTTTTTCGGAGCCCAGAAATAGGGTTGCAGAAATCTGCAAAAGTGGTGCCTAGAGCAGAAATCAAAACCTATTGAGTATACCGCAGAATTGATCAAACATACGGTTGAGTATATGACAATGCAGCCGAAGATCTGTTCCTTCTTCAAACCACATGAACAGATCAAAGCCCCAAACCCACCTCAGCTCCATCCAGTAAACCAGGGTTGCAACACAAATCATACACACACTCCTTCTATGTATGCCTTCTTTTTCTTTAAATTTCATCCTATTTATGTTAATTTAATTTAGGAAATAGGAATATCGATTATGCTTTCTACGAATTTAATCTTGAATCAAGTAATGGGTTCTCTTAGTTATAATTGTTGCTTAAGGTGGTTAAAATCCGAATAGTAAGATTCTTTTGTGGTGTTGATATTGTTAATTTGTTCTTCTTCAGTTGGAAATATGCTTTTTAATCTCAATCAGATTATTTAAATTGAGTCTTGCTAACAAGTAGCCTTACAATTATAACCATAAACTCGGTAACCTTCCCGATCCGGCATGAAAATCACCCGGCCCAATAATATTGTTGGGTCGAAATGGGTAACCCATTTCAAACTAAAAAAACATTATTGGGTCGAACCCGTTACCCATACTTACCCGATAGCTATTGCTCCAAAAACATATGAATGGGGAGGGGGGGATCTGGGTTAAGACTGGCCGACCTGACGCCCGCTAAATCCATACCTGGTTCAACATGTTTGCTATTCGGGGTTCTAATCCGTCTCGACCCGTCACCCGTATCAACCCGGCCCAACACACCCAATTGTGAGGCCTAATACTCTTTAAGGATTCAAAGTTTGGAATGTTTCTGTGTCGCAAACGCAGAATGTTCTCCAAATTAGGATCCATAAAGAGTGGCCTAAGGGGCACTTGTTAACCGTTTAAATTTAGTCCCAGATGGAGTAATGGACTTTAGTAGTGTTCAACATCTATGGCGGATTACAGTTTAATTAATATCTTCCGTAATGGTAAAATTAAAGCTGAACTTGTCCAGTGTTCTGACCTATAAAGTTCTGCTAGGGATACTCACTGTTTCAGCCTCCAATGTTTTGTTCATAATCACAAATTACAGTCTTAAATATATAAACGAGAGCTCAAAATTTTGAAATAGGATGGAGGGAGAAATTTTCTCAACGATTTTCTTTAAGAGGTACATAAATTTTTGGATGGAGAGAATAATATATTCTTCCTAGTGCCTGAGGCTGCCTGATTGAAAGCTATAAAGTTTATATGCAAACTATTTTGCGGTATGCAGATCACTCCAATTGTCTGATTATAGTGGAAGATATTCAAGACTGTCACATATACAATCTCAGTGACCCTCTTTAATCGCTCAAGCAAGCTATTATTTCTGTTAGAGGTGAGAAATGTCACAACGGAACTTGATACTTGCTGCAACATTAGGTCTATCTCAGCTGTTGGCAACTTCAGCCTCTACTAGCAAAAGCATTACAATGCTTCCATGAGCCACTAGTTGTAATTATAACGAGTGAAGTGTCAAGGAACGCAGTTCTGGTAGATTTTGTGCGAGGCAAATAGGATCCACTTCACACCAATTTTGAGAATCCATACTTGAATGGAAATTTTGTCTCCAGTCCTTGGTTGTATACCTGTTCAGATCATGATGCCTTTTAGGTGATGGGAAAGAGATTGAGGGAGAGAGAAGGGGTGATGGGAGGGAGGGAGAGAAATGAGGAGGATGCTGCCTGTGAGGGAGGGAGAGAGAGGGGATGAAAAAAAATAAAAACAGAGCGGTAGGGAAGGGAAGTAGGGGAAGAGGGTAGATTAGGTAGTTTGGGTAGGGTGTAGAGAGTAAGGTGTGAAATGTGATTAAAGGAGTGGGGTGTAGGGGGTGGTTAGCCTCACCCTTAGTTTTTATGTAATATTAAGTGAGTTATTCAGGACTTAGCGCATCACTGCTCACACTTTTCCCTTTCCAGTTCAAATCCACAGTAAAAAAATCCCTTGCTCTTGCTCACGCAGCCACGCTCACCTACCCACCTGGCCACCTCTTCTCACACCATCGCGCAAATCCATTGCCCGTTTGTCGGTGTGGTTGCCACCGTTTCTCATCCCCATTTTTTGTTCCTCTCAATTCACAGAAGTCTTTGAAAATAATCGCAATATATACTCACATATTGCAGTCTTTGAAAATAATCCCGATATATACACAGATAATTGAGGACATGTTGACTGTTGAGTTTGAAGATTTGTTCTTATGTTGTGGTCAGAGTACACAGGCTTACTGTATCTGAACGTGTTTTTTTGTTCATCTTTTCTCTTAAAAAAACTCTTTTTGAATACTGAAGAGAGTCCTGAATTTGACCAAGAAACTAGGGAGCTGTTAGTGAGTGGCATTTTGACTGAAAAAAATTCTTTCTGTTCATATTGTTATTGTTTGAATACTTCAAGATAGGCTGTGGAACTTTCATGTGTGTTTAGAAATATTAGAAGTCAACTAGAAGAGATTTAGTGTCTCATCTTTCGGTAAAGATGAGAATTATACTTTTATATACTCCACTTCAAAAAAATTAATATGTTTATACTTGTTCACAAGCATTGTGAATTTGTAATTATATCTGCAAATTTTGACAAAAACACCAGAGCATTGAAATCTATGATTCAATTAAGTACATTATTCAATTTCTAATTGTACAAGGTTTATGTTATATGTATTTTGTTGTTCTTTTCTTAATGTTTCATTTTTTTTGCAGCTTGGATTGTCAAAATCAATCTGTTCATAATGATGATGACGTGTTGGAAATCTTGGAATATAGAGCTCCTACTCCTAGTAACAATATGGTTGGGTGTAATTCCGAGAAGCCCCCAAAAAAGCACAGACCAAACACCTCCGATATATGGAACTATTTTACTAAGCCTTGTAATGGTAAGACGTCATGCAAAGGTTGTGGGAAAGAATATACTTGGGGCGGTTCTAATTATGGGACTTCTACTCTTAGACGCCATAGGAATGGTTGTGTGAGTATTCCCAAATACAAAGAAGTAGTGAGTTCGATGGTGGATCATGAAGGTGAAGTAAGATCTTTAAAAATTGAACCAACGAAGGTACGTGAGATTATTTCTATGGCAATTGTTTCACATGATCTCCCACTTTCCTTTGTTGAGTACAAATGGATTAGAGCATTGCTCAATTATTTGAATCCGAATGACCAAAACATTAGTAGATTAACAACTACTAATGACATCTTGAAAGTTTATTGTGCTGAAAAAGAAAAATTGAAGCGTGTTATGATCGATAGCCCTGGAAGAATATGTTTAACCTCTGATTGTACTAGTCAGGGTTATATTTGTGTGACAGCTCACTTTGTTGATTCTGATTGGAAGCTAAATAGTAAGATACTGTCCTTTTGTGAAATGGAGCCTTCGCATTCTGGGTGGGAATTGGCAATTAAGGTGTATGATTGCTTGAAAGAATGGGGTATTGATAAGAAAATATTCTCTCTTACTTTGGATAATGCTAATGCTAATGATAGTTGGCAAGATATGTTGAAAGAAAAACTTTCTTTACAAGAGAGTCTTTTATTCAATGGTAATTTTTTTCATGTGAGATGTTGTGCGCATATCTTGAATGTTATTGTTCAAGAAGGTTTGAGAGTGGCAAATGAAGCTTTGAAAAAGATAAGAGAGAGTATTAAATATGTCAAAGCATCAGAGGAGAGGATGAAAATTTTTCTTGAATGTGTTAGTCAAGTTGGTGGTATTGAAACTAAAATGGGTTTGCGCTTGGATCTATCCACTACATGGAATTCTACTTACACAATGCTTGAAAATGCAATTAAATATCGGCATGCTTTTAGTAGTCTTCAAATTGTTGATAGAAATTATACGTTTGCTCCAACAAATAAAGAATGGACAAAAGGGGAGAAAATGTGTGAGTTCTTGCGCCCATTTTATGTGATGATGAATTTAATTTCTGGTTCATCTTATCCGACCTCCAACTTGTACTTCATGCAAGTATGGAAAATAGAGTGCTTTCTCAAAGCAAATGTGGAGAGTGAAGATGAAGATATTAGGGACATGGCTATGCAAATGAAAGTAAAGTTTGACAAGTATTGGAGTGATTATAGCATCGTGCTTGCATTTGGGGCTGTGCTTGACCCTCGGGCGAAGTTGGGAATGATAAAATATTGTTACTCTCAACTTGATCAAGATACTTGCCAAGAGAAGATTGATCATATTAGAAGTAATTTGCAAATGCTTTTTGGTGAATATGTGAAATGGATGGCTTCAACTGAACCAACTGGAAGTTGTTCCCAAGACTCTTCAGCTTCATCTTCTTTGGCTACACCTAGCAGAGGTGGGAAGGGAAAGGAGCATGCAAGTGATTTTGGTTCATATGATGTAAGTATTTATTTCCTAAAGATTTTTTTAATTCTCCATTTACTTAGTTTAATTTTACAACTTATTGATTTAGTACTTTTACTTTCTTGTTTATTTATTCTATTTTGTTTAGGTTATACAAGATTGGCAAAGTAAATCATCAGAGAGCCAAAATGAAAAGTCTGAACTGGATCAATATTTGGATGAGCCTCCACTTGAATTGAAGTATTTTCCAAATTTAGATGTTTTGGAATTTTGGAAAAATAATAACAAACGATATCCAACATTATATGTTATGGCTTGTGATATACTAAGCATTCCTATCACCACCATGGCATCCGAATCTGATTTTAGCATTGGGGCTCGTGCTCTGAATAAATATAGAAGTCGTCTTCTTGGTGATCATGTGCAAGCCCTTATTTGTACTCGTAGTTGGCTACAAGGTTTTGTTGATGGTAATACTTTTATATTTTTACCTCAACATTTGATTTTAATGTGTATTAACTTCTTATCAACAATTAATTTTTGTTACTTTATATATTGTAGATGAAGACGACTCAGAAGAAGATACTTTGTCCAAGGAAGGCTCAAATGTGGTTGAAGATATTGTTGTTTGATTAGTACTTGGTAGAAGTAGTTAAGTACTTGATTTACATAATCTGTTTTTTGAAATTTTATCACTGGATGATGTTGTTCTACGACTCTTCTTTTGATTGTGTTGATTTCAAATTGTAGCTTTCAATCTATTAGCATTTAAAAAATTCAGGTCTGCCTGATTGCGGATTTGGGCCGTAATATTAGTGTCAGGTAACGGCGTGTTAGGGCTGGTCCGGAACTGCTAGGGACCGCCTGTTTAACATCTCTATGTGAAACTATCTGAAAGTCTGCCCCACAGGTGGTGTCCAGGTTCTAGTCCCTACTCCTTTTGACTTGTGGGATCTGTGATTGTCTTTCATCCCTTGTTCTTCTTTTGTACATTGTCTATAAAAAACATGAAATGGATTTAAGTAGCATCAAAGAGGCAAAAGGAGTATTTTAAGATTCACTCAACTGATAAATATCATTTCTTTTCCCCCTTATGCAGTGAGAGTGTAGATGGCAGCCTTGAAGAGTAAAAAGTTTGTGGATTTCATCCAAAATCCTGAACAAGAAGAGATACTATGTTCAACTCCATCTGGATTTGCGACTTCTACATACCTGTTCTGTCTGTGGCTTCAAGTATGCTTGTGGGGATGAAGGGGATGGAAATTTTCACAAGGATTATATTCGGGGTCGGGGCATTCCAATTTAAGGTCATATATGATGCCAATTTTCTCTGGCTCTAATTTACAAGGATGACAAAATGAAAGGATTGTTTTCCTACCTTCAACCAGTGGTAGACGCATAATTCTAGTGCTGGATAATGATCTGCCAGCTACTGCTCGCAAGAAATAGGTTCCACATCCTTCTAGTTAAATGATTTTATGAATAAAAAGACTGATTCCCTTGGAGATAGTTGAAGAACTAAGTGCCCTAAATTTCAAGATGCAGGAAATTTTGGCAATACTGTGTCTGTGTCAAACTAGAAGGGCCAATGCCCATCTTTCTAACTTTTTTTTTGGGTGCATGTGGAAGTAAACTGAACTACTGTTCCCTCTTTCCTACTTTTCCTACTCCTTCCTTCTATAACATGCTGCTCTCAGTCTCATATATAAAGCTCCGTTAGTATTGTTTACCAATTACGTCCGTAATAGCCTGTACTTCAGTACTTTCCCCAAGAAACAGCAGATTTGAACCAAGCTGAAGCTATCTATGTGAGAGCATCTCCAATAATGAGAATTATTAACCCAATTCTTAGTCGGGTCCCACTGTCATCTACATATTTTAAGAATTTTTTCTCGAAGAATTTATCTTTCCAATAGTTTTCATTATTTTTAAGAATTTATCTTTCCAATAGTTTTCATTATTTTTCAGTTCTTACATGGATTCCATTACCAAATCATTCACATTATTTACACTACTTGTTTGACCTCTAGGACGTGTTGCTCACATCACGTTTATCATATGCATAATGCACGTTTTCTGGGTATAACTCACTGTTGACTTTTGTGTTAATTCATTATAGTAGTTGATTCGGGTTGAGTAATGCTGTTCATCAAATCGAATGCAGGTCAAGTTTCTATGAGAGCTTTATGCAATGCTACCACGATCTTAATTGGCATTCACAATCATCTCTACTGGATACTGGATACTGGAATGGTTTTGGCCTCTAGGATCTAGATACTGTGCAACGATCTAGACACTTTTTAACTCTTTCATAACTTAGAATATATCTGTTGAATTGAGTTGTAGGACACAATGATATTTTCGTTATTAAACGACTTATTCCATGGAGTAAATACATAAACTTTATGTCCTATAGAGAAAGGTGGGGTGGTCATAGTCATAACAGAAAACATTTGTACATAAAGTTGTCTCCAGGACAATGCGAATTGCCTTTGACTTTGCAGGTCAAAAATTGTGTTTAAGCCTTGTAGACAGCAACCGTGATGAACATCGTTTTACTAGAGATACGAGGAGAACACTGTTACAACTTCCTTGTAAACAGGTTTCTTGAAATCAACAGCCTGTGGGAAACGGGAAACCAAAACCAGGTTAATCAAACAACCATGATTTTCAAACTGCTTTAGAACTATTTGACGTAAAACAGTACACCTACAAGATCAAGCACTTGTGCAGGTGACATCCACAACCACTGCCCAAACTCGGCCTTCTCGGTTCCATCACCCAATAGATTGATTTCTTCCTCGTTTCCAGTGAATTTAAAAAGGAACCTACAAATTTAGCGTTTTTCAACAAGTTAATATGTTCGTAAGGAAAACAGAGACGTGTAGTTCTTCCACCCTCGGCTTGACTCAACCGTAAGAACAATTTAAATAAAGTGTTATGTCAAATGCATCTATATAATAAATGAGTAAAGTTAAATGGCTCACCACTTCTGTGCCTGACCTTTCCAGTCTGAACCCCACTCTCGATTAAGCTTTTCTCTGACTTCTAAAGGGAAATCATATGTCAACCAATATGGTGCCTGCACAAGGAACAAAATACCTTCTTTAAATGCATGAACTAGAACGTATAAGGAAATGAAAATCTGGATCCTTTTTATGTTAGCATAATCATACAGTTAGCAAAAATTAGTTCACTTAAATCTTACCAAATGCATGGGATTGGTTGAAACACTCTGCATAGTTTCTCCCCCATCACATGTATTTGGATTAAGTGTTAAAAAAAAAGAGAGGAAGGAAGCTATCAACTCATCCTCAAAATCAGAAGAACGATCAGTACTCGGTCGCAATCACAATAAAATATAGAAATGTCACAGGCAACATACTTTTGGGCATCCTCGGCCCCTGTGGTCGCCTGTGGCAGCGCCTGTTGAGCAGGGGGGCAAAAGTTGAGATCAGGAAGCATCAAACTAAAATGCTGATTACACCGTCAAAATTAGGGTGAGGACTGCATGTCTTTTCAAGTTTTGCTATCAAAACATGAGCATTATATCTTTCTTCGATCACCCCACAATCTTCAAACCTGAACTCTCTTACCCAAAATGGAAGAACAGGGAGCATGCACAACCTCATACAGCTCAAAACGAAAGAACCCACCACTGCCACACCACACCAACATCATCGCCAGCCATCCATTGAAGTACCTACCCCAGCACAAACCCAGACATCTTCATCAACATGCATCTCAAACCGTCTCCATCATTGAAGCTCCATCCATCAATCAGTAAGAAGTTGCTCCTCACAAAATTTAATGGCAACTTTTCATGTCTTGAGCCTTTTGACGAGGTAAGTAGCACGTGTAACGACCACCAATGATTTATTAAGTGGTCTTTGTGTAAAAAAGGGCCAATGTTAAAGACAATAGCCATACACTTGTGGGCTGATGTTTTTTTCCCCAGATTATTAATGAATGGTTCATATAGTTGCATTTGTGACAAAGTCACTGCATGTTAAAGTGAGACAGACAGAGACAGATAAAGTTCACTTTTCTTAAGCAGACAATAGAATTAACTTTCAAAATTAACATAACATAAAGATAAATTAATAAATGTCTGATCATCATTAACGTGGTCCAACAACAACAATGTTATGGAAAAGCAATGTCATCTCATATGTAAAGTTACCAACTCATCTAAAAGTCTGAGCTGTTAGAGAAGACCCAACAATGTATACCAAGCTATCACTACCCCATCACATGTGAGCCGCTTACACGTGGACAGATTAAATAAGGATGTCTCACAGGGGCATGACAAACCAAACCGGGTGTCATCACGAGCACTCACAACAATGCAGGTAATAATGCAAGATGACTTGAACCCAATACATTGTCAAAACAAAGCAGAATGACTTAAAATACCGAGTACCAACTCCTCTAAAAGCTCAAGTCGTTAGAGATGGCCCAACAATGAATACTGGCTTACACCAAAGACAATGAATACCAAGTTCACACCACAGACAAGCACACATAGTCAGCACGACTATAGTGGGATGGCATTCCCTTCTTCTTCTTTGCTTCAGCCTATTCCTTACAACGCACTAGTAAAGGCACTTGTCATTTCAAAATTATCTTATGGTAAATGACACACTATAAATAGAAGCACCCATGGTATCAATCTAAGAAACTTCCCAAGACTTCTTTGGAAGCCCCAATTATATCTGTCAGAGGGAAAGGAGAAGGGAAAACAGAAGAGAATTCAAACTTTAGTGTTTGGAAATAAATGAGGAGGTGAAAAGGAAAAGCATCTTCTATTTGTAAGCACAAGGGTAAAATCATTTCTTACAGAAACAATGAAGTTTCGGGACAATGAGCATCTGTCATTTCTTCCAGTTTCTCCTATACCTTTAAGAGCAAAGGAAGGGTGGACATGAAGACCCTACATGGGTGAAGTTTCTATAATTTCTTCAATAATGAACAGCCAGCAGAGAGATCCTTCAAACTTGTACCCTATTTGGCCTTGAAATTTTTTATTTTTTTTTGATAGGTAGGTATGAACCCTTGTTGGTACGAGGATTGGAACCAAGGACCTCAAGGTCTTTGCATTATCTATTAAAGATTTGCTTCTATCCTTCCACATGTTAGTTGCTCGGGACAATCTGGTGATATTGCCAAGGAATGGACTACAATGACAGCAGCCGAAGTCAACAAATTCCTTCATTCCATATGACACTGTCTCAATAGTCTGTAGCAACGACTCTGGGAGTTGTAGTCCTCCACTTGTTTCTTTTGGTGATATATAAGATTCTATAAATGTCTGGTAATAGTCTTTTGGACTGCAATCCCCTGCTGGATAAGGTTTTACTTTCAATTAACGAGTCTCAAATTTTTTTCATTTTTAACAATGGGAAAGAGTCTTAGACTTCAGGTAAACTGACAAAAGACTGCCTAGTTACCTTTTTTCTTTTTGGTACAACGAAAATAGTCTTGTAACCAAATCTCATCAAATTGATTTCTTCTTAACAGGAAAAAGAAGTGCGAACTTTGTCTTCTTGACATGCTGTGCAGAATATTGTGTATCAACTTAATTAGGTTCGTGTGATGCACCTCATCTTCACATTGATGCCATTGCACCAGTTTTCCCCTCTCCCCTTCTCACACTTGCTTCTTATCCTTGTTCTCATTGTTTTAAAAGTTGTAGTAACCACAATCATTTCCATCCAAACCCTATCTCAAAACCTGATTCTCTGCCTTCCCAATCAAGAACCTATTAATTAACAGAATCCGAAAAGTCCTTTAATAGCTGTTCACAAAATGTTGAAGAGATTCACGTCACCAGAAAAGGACCAACTCATGGACCCTTCCTCTTTCCCGCTGAGATTAAGCCTCAAACCATTGCCCTACGATTCTCTGTTCAAACAACCCATATTCCATTTCTACGAAAATATTCTTCTCAAATACAACAAAAAACAGTATCCAAGAGGTCCCCAATTGTTGCTCTTCTTGAATCCCGAGTTGCTGAAGTCTGCCCATTTGGAATGATCACAGCAGGAGATACAAAATGATCTTCCAACGTAAATCAAGAAAATTTCAAGTATATGTAATATGATAATATCTGAAACAATTTCCTACATTAATCTTGGTAACATAATGAACCCAAGGAGATGCCCATTATAAACATTCTAAACTAACGATAGTAATAGAAGTGGTCACCAAACAATCAAGACCAAGTCTCAAATGAGTAGAGTTATCAATGGGATGTAACAAAAAAGAAAAAGTCATTCTTTCAATGGAAAGAATTAGCTTTATATGGTTTAATCTCTCACTCACCACCACATGTCTATGCACACAGACACACATAAAGGTGTGCAATGTTCCTATTTCATGCATGATCGACGGGACAAAATAAATATCAAAATAAGCACACACAAAAAAAGAATGACTTTTTAAATTGCATTACTCAAGTTATAAACCATTGTATAAAGCCAATAAGATGCTCAACAATAACCATTGATCGCACAGAAGTGTTCGCTAGTTATTTCTCTAAATACAATTTCGCATGAATGTTACAGTCTGAAAATGCATGGAGTGGTTGTGAAAGAGAGAGAGAATAGAAGAATTATTGTTACTTTAACAATATCTTAAAGAAGATATTTATGATGAATGTTCTCTTGCTATCTCCTGTTTTGGAATTAGCAGTGCTTTGGTCCTTTCCGAGAGCTTACACTTAGAGATGACAACATACTCAATTCAAAAGTCGTTATGGGAGGAGATAAAATCTAAAATGCAAACCTCGGCAAGAACTTCAGCTGATGTCACTCCCGTTTCTTCTCTTAACTCCCTGATGGCTGCATCTCTTGGATTTTCACTTTCATCAATACCACCCTGTTTAAAAAATAATATAAGATACTTTTTTCCATCTCATATAGCTTATTAAACTGATTTACTACAAACAGCATACGAGCTCTCAAATGGAAATAAGTGGAACTTAAATATTATGAGTTCAAGGTGATGAATCAGCCACTGGGAAAGGAGAACACCCAATCATTACAACCGGGCAGTGACCTCTAAGTGGAGAGAGTCAAGAAAAATCCATGCAAGAAGAAACAGTGTTTCGATATCTACATTTGTTTGCATAATAAAGCTTCGCATTAAAGCTAACTCTTATTGATGAATTATTTGTTTTTATTTCAATAAGGACGTATTTGACAATGCAAGAATCTTTGCGATGAATAAAGTTATTAGACCATTAATGCCAAATATTACAAACTTTCGGAGCATATATAAAGTTCATATGCTCCAGCACTATAGGTTTTAAATACCCAAAAACGAAACCCAAGATAGTGACTATCAAGGAGACCATTAGCGCACAATATTCAAAGACAAAAGATAATGAAGAGCAGAACACTTTAATACCTGAATCACATTTATTTGTTGTCTACTGAAAGTAAAATTTTTGTATCTGTATTCGAATTCACTATAGGAATGGTATACAGGTAAATTCTCAATTGGGAATACAAATAAAACTGGTACACCTCTTCAAAGTTTTGATCCATCTGTTGCTTCTTAATAGCCACACCTCTTTTTTTACTTTAGTCACTAAGCTTCATAACATTTAAAAATATATATTGTTTTTTTCGCTCAACACCAGTACTAGAAATGAAACTTCTGATACAAAATTTTGAAGTTTATTGGAAAAGGTTTTTGGTGCGTTCATGATTTCACAATCTTAAGTTATCAGCTCACTAGTGTAAGCTGAGAGGGACCCAACAATTTTGTCAAGCTTAATACACTGAAAGCATAAACCGGTAGATGGGACCCAACAATGTATATCCAACAATGCCGAACAATGTTATCCAGTTTAAAAGTATAAACCGGTAGAGGAGACCCAACAATGTATATCCAGTTTAATATACAAACTTGATATAGATAAAAGTTGATCTATATATGATCCCATGAACTTTTACTACGAATGTTCAAACACGAAGAAGTGTATATTAAAGAGAGAATTATCTCCACAAAATATCATTCTGAATTTCCCTAAAAAATGCAGATCTTGCTCCTAGATTTCTATTTCCAAATTAACAAGTAAAAGATAATTAAGTGACGTCGAACCACTCTAAGATCCCACGCTTAAAGTTAGAAAGGCAAAGGGATTTCCAACCAAAGGAAACCTAAAACACTTTTTATTCCAACCTATATTGCTCACTGAAAGATTACGATGTTTTTAGGCATAACAAGCTAACCCTAATTGTAGAACTTTACTCAAATACCCCTAACAAGTAAAAGTACCAAAATAAGTAAAAATTAATAAAATTGAACATGAATAAATGACATTCTATTTGCTATTTGCTTCTGCATTATTTTCCCCAGGGTGGACGGGACTTCGACCTCAAAACTATCAACTCAAAGAGTATCCATAAGCAAACAATCGTCGTGACTCGGTGGGTCCAAAGGATCAACTACTTAATCAACATGATCAATGTCACCCTCACCCAGGAGGTCATGCTTGACGGCTGGAGTATCTTCCCCTTTGTTTTGAGCTTTCCTTTCTACCATAAATCGTTGCTGCTTTGCACCGTCACGATAAGAACATTTTTGAGCGGAATGAGTAGTAACCCCACAAGTAAAACAACAATTATCAACTTTATTAGGGATTCATGAACGTGAAGAGTCAGAAGGTAGTCGTTTGGAGTCAACTTCTTGCAGTCGCTTGTCAAACTGATTCCATAGATGTTTGATTTTTTGTTCACACCCTCGTGCAAATGAATGTGCACTATCAATGGAATCAAAATTATGATTATGCACCTCATAACGAATGTTCACGTACATTTTGAGCGCCAGTTATTTTGGTGAGATGATCATACCCAACATCGACTAATGGATCGAAGTTGCTATGTTACCAAATGATGTCGAACCACTTTAGCATCCCACACTTGAAGTTCGAACAACAAAGGGATTTCCAACTAAAGGAAACCTAAAACACTTTTTGTTCCAACCTACATTACTCACCGAAAGATTACAATGATTTATAGGTCTAACAAGCTAACCCCTAATTGTAGAACTTTACTCATATACCCCTAACTAATAGGAATGCCAAACTAACTAAAAATTAATAAAATTGAACATAAATAAATGACATCCTATTTGCTTCTGCATCGCAGGGGTCACAGATAAGATGTATAATGAAGTACTTACTAGTAATCATTGGGGTAAATTAATGCCACAGCTCTTGTATTACTAGCCTAGCTATATTACATGTAATGATAAAGTATTTCCCCTGGTCATTATTCTTGTTATGCTTAAATGGTCATTACGTTCAGGCGAATTTTGTATTCAAGTCATCTGCAGTGGTTCAGTATCTGTAGCCAGGTTCCCCTCAAGATCCAAGTGTGTCAATCACCATTCCATTATCCTGAGCCATAATGATAGACACAAATTTGGTAATTCATGTCCAGTGTAAAACGAGTGCATTTTATAATAGTTGGTCGTCTTTTGCCAAACAATGCCAACCAGATATTTTAGTAGAAAAAGAAACTACTATCTGCACCGCAACACAGTTTTGCAGGAAAACAAATGGCACAGTAAAACCATTTCGGGAAAATTAATGACTGTAAATATAGCTCAGTAATCTACTCGAGTCATTTCTCCCCTCCAAATAATCAATATGTGTATATATATAGTGATTCTAGAAATAGTAAATCAATTAATATTTTCCCGCAGTCCCACTTCTATTCTAAGCCCCCCCCCTATGCCCTCAATCCACTTCCAATAGTAATTCAAATAGCATTTTCAATGTTCCTTCAATTCATATCCATGCATCCAAAGGGGCCGCGTGGTTAGCTTTTACAAGTAAAAACTGAAAGGCACAATAACTACATGCTAAATCACAGCTCAACAAGTCTTCTTAGAAGGAATAAAATCTGGACCAAACCAGATATAATTTTTCCACATTATCTAATGCAGTTACTCAACAAAAGAAAAGTAATCATTATAAGAATTGCATTGCATATTGTATACCTGCTTTACATAATGGTATGGAATATTGGCAACTACAATTCAACATTTTTTCATAGAATCAATGTAACTGGAATGAGAATGTTAAGATAGACATGTGGTAAAACTAGGGAAGAAAAGAAATAAAAATGAACATATCATGACTATGAGAGACAGAGAGAGTAAAATTTACCCTTAATACGAGGGAAAATAAGAAAACTTGCCCAGGAAGGCTAGGATACATGAAACGTATACAATATCATGTCCCAATTAGAAAGAGTGATGGTATTAATCTCCAAGAGTGAGCTCAAAAGAAAATTCTGCATTGCAAATCATAAATGCCAAATAGCATGAATCTAACGGCCCCCAA
Organism: Codonopsis lanceolata; assembly: GCA_013146195.2. Classification (NCBI taxonomy): domain Eukaryota; kingdom Viridiplantae; phylum Streptophyta; class Magnoliopsida; order Asterales; family Campanulaceae; genus Codonopsis; species Codonopsis lanceolata. Next base: position 12,438,853 of record CM028381.1, on the reverse strand, counting down.
ACAGGCGGGATGAATCCGGGCAAGTTAAGTTTTGATACTAGTGTGAAACACAAAACATACACACACATAATAATATGGCGTACAGAAGCCAAATTACATTGATATAAGATGTTTAAGTGGCAAAGGGGTGCACCAATATATAGATTGCGAATAATGCATGTGTCTAGAACCATGTTTCCCAACTTTGACTCCAACTGATGTTGAAGTCAGACATGTGACTGCTGGAATGTGTTTTCTTTCTACAGAAAATGAATTAACTTGTGAAAGAATAAAAGAAATCACATCAAAAAATAAAATAACCTGAGGCATTTGCCATGAATCAGGTACATCCAGCCTCGAAGCTGAAAAAATCTGCAAAATCACATACTTCAACAAAATATTGCATACTGTGTGTGTGTGTGTGTGTAGAGAAAGAGAGAGAGTAAGAAACCTTTTTAGAAGAATTGATGAGACAGATACCGACGTTTCTTCTGTAACCGGCCGGAGGAGGAGCTTCCATTGACGAAGGCAAAGCAGTGAAGATTAATGTACGGATGCGACAAGGAGGGTGTGGCAAGCCAGTGAATTTGATTGATTTAAGAGGGTAATGCGGAGAAGGTAAAGTGGGTTTTGGGAGCAATGGGTGTGGAGCCAGAAGAGAATTACATAGAATGGGGAATCGGCAGAATAATGCCATTAACACAACTCAGCTAGCGGCTTTCTTCCCCCCTGCAAACACCTCTTTCCATCTTCGCCGTAACCGGCCGTCAAAATTCCCAAAATGGCCCCTACTGTGATGGCTTCGCCGGTTGAAACATCGAACACATCTAGGGCTACAATAGAGTTTTTCAAATATGGCCCCTTTAATTGATACCAGTACAGCAGTACTCTTGCCCCGTGCCGAAGACACGGCGCCAATTTGAGAATTTATCAATAAATAAAGCAGATACTGTAAAAATGAACTACTAAAAATATTATTTTTTAAAAAAATTGACTTTCAAACGAGACATTTTTGCCCAGAACAGAGTGATTAATTAATAATTTGTATACGAAATTGCGGACCAGAAAAAACAGGCGGAACAAAAATTAAGTTGATTACAGGTCGGAAAAAAAATAAATTGATTAAGTTAATTACGATAAAAATTAAAAATACAAAAATACAAAAACAAAATTTTGCAACCATAAAACCGTAAAATATTAATTGTAAAATCGCAATATCTCAATAAAAGAGTAACTAATTTTCGCAAATGTAATATAATAACTGTAAACCGTCTTGTAAACCGTAATATCTCAATAATTTTGCAGTAATAAAATAGGGATGTAAAAAAACGTGATAAAAACGGTTGAGATTGTGTGATTAAACGTTATAGAGAGACATTCTTTATATTTTATATATATCAATATTACATTGAAATGAATGTCGGCACATAATTTTTCGTTTAAAAATTTAACATTTGGCAATAACTTTAACTTATACTTTCTAATTTAAACAGGTGCTACCATTAATTAAGAATATATCCAACCTATTTATAAAATTTTAGGATAGATTATTGAAATTACTTGGACAAAATTGTAATCTTTTTAAAAACTACAATGAAAATTCTTAAAAAAAATAGAGAGACATTATTTGGAAATTGGTGGTGCAAAATAGTTTTTTATTCAATAGCCGTAGAATCTTGGTAAAACAGTAAATTAATTAATTTGTATACAAAATTGTGGGCTGGAAAAAACGGGCCGGACAAAAATTAAATTGATTAAGTTAATTACGATAACAGTTAAAAAGAAAAAAATAAATATTTCAAATTACAAAACTTACGATTTTTTTTAAATTTTTTTAATTTGTATAAAAAATTACGGGCCAGAAAAAAATTAAATTGATTAAGTTAATTACGATAACAATTAAAAATTAAAAAAATACAAATTTTCGCAACCATAAAACTGTAAAAATGTAAAACCGTAAAATATTAACTGTAAAACCGTAATATCTCAGTAAAAGAGTAATTAATTTTCGCAAATGTAAAATAATAAATGTAAACCGTCTTGTAAACCGTAATATCTCAATAATTTTCGCAGTAATAAAATAGGGATGGAAAAAAAACGTGATAAAAACGATTGAGATTGTGAGATTAAACGTGATAGAGAAACATTCTTTATATTTCATATATATCAATATTATATTGAAATGAATGCCCGTACATAATTTTTCGTTTAAAAATTTGACATTCGTCAATAACTTTAACTTATAATTCCTAATTTAAACATGTGCTACCATTAATTAAAAATATATCCAACCTAATTATAAAATTTTAGGAGAGATTATAGAAATTACTTGGACAAAATTGTAATCTTTTTAAAAACTACAATGAAAATTCTTTTAAAAAATAGAGAGACATTATTTGGAAATTGGTGTTGCAAAATAATTTTTTATTCAATAGCCGTAGAATCTTGGTAAAACAGTAAATTGATTAATTTGTATACAAAATTGCGGGTCGGAAAAAACGGACCGGACAAAAATTAAATTGATTAAGTTAATTACGATAACAATTAAAAAGAAAAAAAACAAATATTTCAAATTACAAAACTTACGATTTTTTTAAATATTTTTAATTTGTATACGAAATTACGGGTCGGAAAAAAATTAAATTGATTAAGTTAATTACGATAACAATTAAAAATAAAAAAATACAAATACAAATTTTCGCAACCACAAAACTTTAAAACTATAAAATATTAACTGTAAAATTGTAATATCTCAGTAAAAGAGTAACTAATTTTCGTAAATGTAAAATAATAACTGTAAACTGTCTTGTAAGTCGTAATATCTCAATAATTTTATTTATTTTTTAATAGCAATCAATTAATAAACTACAAACTAAATATTTGTAAAACATTAAATCTAGGCCGAAAAAAAATATATATAAAAATTCATGCTTTATAAAAATTAAATTGATTCAAGTAATTACAATGAGTTAGGTAAAAGAAAGTTGTCAACCGCCCTTCGCACATGTGAGGGTATGAGAGAATTACAGCCGTAAGATTAAAATAAAAAAATTAATAACAGCCACTTTTTATCTCAAGTCAATTGCACACGTATTTTTCAAGCTTCTTTATAATATAGATATCATGCTTTTTTAGTAAACGTACGGATAAAAATATTTTTAAATTAAATAATATTCAAGCAAAACGAAGAAGCAAATCAAAATAAATAAAATAAAATAAGTTACAATGTATTGAATAAAATATTTTTATGAAATTATTATTATTATATTTTGAAGTTATGAAAAATCAAAAGTTTGAGCAAAATATATGAGCTATTATTTATTTAGTAAGTAAATATATCATAAATTAGAAAAGAAGATAAAACATGAATAACTATTAATCTTCTTAATAATAAAAATTAAAAAAAAAATGTAGCAAACATAACAAAAATTTACTTTGAGTAAGCGAGATAGATCTATTTAAACGTCTTTTCTTGTTCGAAATGACAATAGAATTTGAACATTCTCTATAATTTGTTAAATTAACAATGGACAAAATATTTGAACATGTGAAAAGCCTGAAAGGTGAGTAGATATATAAATTGCTTTTCCATGTATTGTACTATTGTGTAGTAGCTGGAAAAAATATATAATATTTTAAATATATATAAATTGATGCGTTCAAGATAATCTTCAGACACACTGGGCTTCTTCAATTGGATATCTGGCTTTCAATTTATCATTAATCTCTCAGGCCCAACTCTGCAAATAAGCAAAAAGGACGGTAAACTAGGCAGGGGCACTCCCTGCAAAAGCCCTCCGGCGTGAAAGTTAGCACAACAGTCAATTGAATAAACAATTTGACAGAGTTTAGGTCAGTATTTTGAATCAAGTACCTCCCTCCTTTGTTGAAGGGGTTTTTATAGCTGGTGCGGGAGTATAATTGTTCATTAAGTGTGGTGGCGTACCTGGCGGGCATATTAACCGTCACAGTAACTATCACGTCCATCATAACGGTCTCATCATGGTGATGGTGGCGAGTTTCTCGGAAGTAACTGCCCACATTCAAGACAACTGTTATATTAATACATGAGCATGATAAATCATGCTTGCTGCATACCTTTGCCTACTGGGTAAACCCCCAGCTCGCTGCATCCTTGCCCGCTGGACGCTAAGCCCCCAGCTCGCGGTATGTTAATGGTCACTGCCCATTTCTCAATGTGAATCTTGAAATGCTCGTGCTCTGCTCGTGATCGGTGAAAATGTGCCAGGCACGTGACTTGTGTCTTGAGCCTATTGGGCCGGGCAGCTCATAAATAAACCTTTAATAAAATTTATTTTAAAATAGTATAATATATATTACCATTCGTGATATCTGATAAAGAAAGAACTAAAGTAGGATGCAACACATTTTGATTAGAACCTCCAATATTATACTGTTGAGAAGTATTTTTTCTGCAACATAATTTATATAAGATTATTAAATTAAAGAAACAAACACCAATAAATCATCCAGACATACTATTATTTTCATATTAACAGAATAATTCAAAAAAAAATTAATACATCTCATTCAAAAGACTTCAACAAAATTATCCGGGAACAATATTATTTTCTTATGACCATTTCCAAAATGAGAAATAAAAAAATTCATCTCATTGAAAAACACTAAAAGACATGCTATATATAAAACTCAACCCATTAAAATCTCACCCCCGCCCCTAAGCCCCATGTGATATAAGTTGTCCATTTTACGTCTATTCTTTCACTTCAAAATTTCATCTACCTTACCTTCAGTAATAAATTATAACAATCCCTTTCCCCAGATTATTCAAATCCTTTTAATTTTTCATTGAGTTGAAAATTGAGCCTCTATCATTTTGTTTTACCCTATATTTCGTTGTACATCTTTTAAAGTTTTTTTTTTTTTGAAAAAATACAGATTATCCTCATCCAATAATATCTCTATTTATTATTATTTTTATTATATATATTAATATTATTTTAATATCTATTATTTGTAATTCATGGGGTGAAATTTAATTGTGGGTCGAGCCCCAAATAAAATAATGAGACTAAAATCCATCATCTTAAAGGCCTAATTTAAAATTGTCCAATACAAAAAATAGGACTAAAATAATTAGATTGACCCAAAACATATTAATTAATACAAATTAATATTTTAACTTAAATTATGAGGGTATTACAATTACAATGAAAAGAAAAACAGAAAATTGCAGGCTAGTACACTTTGATGAATTTTCAACCGCTTTAGTCCCCGATATTTTTTTTCAAACCGCTATAGTGCAATATCAAATGATGCATCGCGATGCATGAAAAATACTTTTTAACGTTTTTTAAAATTCGACAGAGTATACACCGGCTTAATTTTTTTCCAAATAAATATTATTATATATAAAAAAATCGGATTGATATCGAGTTAGTTCAATAAACCTAATAAACAAAGAAAAAAGAAGAAAAGTAGGAAACCAATATTTTTCAAAACAAATGGGGTTGTTATTGTTCTAGTTTGAAGTCTTCAAACTAAAAAAGAAACTCAGCCCTAAGCTACAAACAACGTTCGCGCATTGTCTCACACTTCACTGGTGACACATCATATGCCTCTCTCACACCGCCGGCACCATGGTAAAATTTTATCCCTCAATCACTATCTAGCTCGATCCATCTCTGTTATTCTACAATATCTAGTACAATTATCAAGGAGAATCTTGTTTATATTACCCATCATGACAATTATCAAAAGAGAATCTTGTTTATATTGCCCTTCATGATCAGATAGTGATAGTCAACGGTATACATTTGAGATTGATAATATAATTTTTTTGGCGATTTAAGCTTCGAATCTGATTCAATAGTCATAAAATTTTCATATCTATTAATTTTTTTTTACACTTTGCTAGATCTGTGTGGGTATTTGTTATTGAGTAGAAATACTGCAAGATTTTTTGGCTACTAAAACATAGAATCTGATTCAATAGTCATAAAAAAATTTGGTTTAAAATGTTTAAAGCTTATTTGGTGACTGTTTTTTTTTTAAAATTTTACAGATGATTAGTTGAAACATCTGCAAAAAATGTTGTACTGAATATATATGTATGTGATTGAAAACAAAAGGTCCAAGATGATATTGTAAATTGTGTTGAGAATATCAGCAATTTAAGTGTAATCAAAGTTCTTATAAATGTGTAAATATATTCATGTCAACTTATTCAAAAATATTAAATGTTTAGTATAAAAATTAAAGAAAAAGTAATAAAAAAAAGTTTCCGCTTCCTATGCATGGCTGGATAATTAAGATTTGAGTTTCCATTTATGGTAAGTAATTTTAGGCGGAAAAAACATGATTACTATTATATATATATATATATATATATATATATATATATATATATGAAAGGATTAAACCAAGGAAATGATCCTCGGCACAAAAACGGGCCCCACCCAGAAACCCGCTGGTAACGAGGCCACAGAAACGTAGGTCTCTGAGATAACGCGAGCTTCCTGGAGCCGAGCAACAGATGACCCACATTTTCCTAACCACCTTGACCTCGGCTAATCAGAGTGACTTCTAATGCCCTCAGCCCCAAGTACTAAAGTGGTTTCCACCACCCTCGGCCTCGCCACTGAATCGGTCCCCAGTACCCTCGGCCTCGGTAGTAACAAACACCTCATCACAAGACCGCTCGCCCTTGGCGTTAGATCAATCATCACCCAGCCTGACAAACAGCTTCCCTAGGCCCGGTAAAACCGTTACACGCAAGCACCAACTCCCTGACAAATGCACAACCCACTTATTTCTGACAGAGACCATCAACGCATTTAATGACCGCCGCTATGTGTTCCCCAATGACCAGCCGCCACGTCGACAGGAATATCAGGTATAAATAGAGGACACACATTTATTGTAAAGGTAAGTGATTTATGAGATATCTAAACTCCCTTATCACAACCTCTTATCAAGCAAATATCACGGCACATTTATTACCCATTTCTCCCACCGAAATCTTACTCTCACACCGGAGGGTTTTAGTCGGGCCACCCCACTCCTTAACGGTGTTTGTTGTTTGCTTTGTGCAGGTAACCAAGAAAGACGAACGAGTGGACGCCACCTCATCCTTGCCTCATACGTGGACAACAAGACAAGGTCACCACCAAAATAGCGTGATCAATATATATATATATATATATATATACTTTTTTTTTAAATAATTATTTATCAAGTTAAAAAATGGAGGCCGTATGATTTTACTTGCCTAATATTCTTGATGAAATAAATTATAATTACCGAGACATAAAAAATCTTGAGGCCAATAATCTAGTGGTTGGAATAAAATGAATGTGATAAAATACGAAAAAACAAATAAAAAAATTGTTATTCACAAGCTTGTATTGTCATATTAACAAAAGCTCTACTACGTACGTAATTAACATAGTGAATTTAACATGCTAATATTTTTATAAATCATAAACTATCCGAAAAGATTACTTTGCTACAGAAGAAAATGAGGTTTTAGTGCAAGCTAATCTCGTAGTGATTAATTAATTCCCTTAAGCAGTGGCGGATGCAGAAAAATTCCCAACCGGACGCACATATTTAATAAAGTTTACAAATCATTTGGGCGTACAAATTTAATAAAGTTTACAAATCATAATTATCGCTTACACGTTTTCATATTTTGAAAACATTTAATTACATCATCATTTGTAACACTTTTAAGCAAATCTTTTTCAATAAAACATACAAGGCAATCATTTAAAAATTGATCACAAATTCGATTTCGTAGATCCGTCTTGACAATATTCATTGCAGAGAAGATCTTTCCACGCTTGCTGTTGCTACCGACAAAATCAATGCGAACTTCAAAAGTCGACACACCAATGGGTACGACAAGTATTTTCGTGTTTGCACAAGCAATGTAGATAGATCAACAATCCCCTCCAATCGATTGAATCGGTCATCTGATCGCAAATCTATAATATATGTCTCTAGTTGACTTTCAAGCATCATACAATCAAGTACAGAGAAGTCACCTGGATAAAACTGAGAAGTCACCTGGATAAAACTGAGTCATTCTTACCAATTTTGCTATATTGAAATCAACAAAATCATTACTTGGATTTAAACAAGCAACACAAAGAAGCAACTCAGAATTGACCTCATTGAACCGATCATTAATCTCTAAAATTTGTTGATCCATAATGACATTAAAACATTCCACACGATAATGAAAATCGTTAGAAATGTTTGTCTTACGCCAAGGACGGTGACGATTAACGTATTCACCATTCATATCCACACAATCAATCTTGTTCTCATTGCAAAAACTAGTAATCTTACCTAGAAGAGATTCCAATCCATCATTTCTTGACACTTGCAATTTCTGCCTAGTAACTTTAACAAGTGTCATAGCATTCAAAATATATGTATCTTTCATTTACAAAGCTAATGACAACTCATTTGCGAACGAAAGTATATTCAGAATCAATTGCAAATTAAAGACAAAATCAAATGATTGCAAATATCCCAACAAACCAACTGCTTGAGTTTTTTTCGATGAATCTACACGAAACAAGTTCAAGAACTTCAATAACAGAAGAAAACAAAGCAACCAAGTTTAATAATGATTTATAATGAGACCCCCAACGTGTATCTACAGTCCTCTTAAGACTTAATTCTTAATTTAATCCCTTCCTCATCTCAAGCAAACGACTCTCGATTCCTTCCGCCACTTTTTCTGCTTGTTTTTGTCGAATAATGTTTTTACGCTTACAAGATGCTCCAACAACATTTAATAAAGAGGAAATCATGTTTAAAAAGTCTACAATATCAACATTTTTTCTAGCCACAATAACAAGAGCTAATTGAAGTTGATGAGCAAAACAATTAATATAATATGTAGATCGATTTTCATTCATAATCAAAGTCTTCAACCCTTTGAATTCACCACTCATATTGCTTGCACCATCATACCCTTGACCCCGAATTTTCATCAAACTCAAACCAATATCAACAAACACATCATCAATAGCAGATTTTAAAGACAAAGCAGAAGTCTCCATCACATACACAATACAAATAAACCTCTCTTGAACATTCCCACAAGAGTTAACAAATCACAAAGCCACAGCCATTTGTTCTTTGCTAGATACATCACTAGACTCATCCACCATTAATGAAAAAAATCATCTTTGATCTCTTCAATTATTTTTCGTACCATTTCTTGTGCAAAACAGTGAGCAATATCCTTTTGAATGTGATGAGAAATCATTTGACAATTTTTTTGAGTTTTTTCTATAACAACTTTACGAACAGAATCATTTTGATCAGCACAAAACTTAATCAATTCAAGAAAATTCCCTCTATTTGAAGAATCTTTAGTCTCATCATGACCACGAAAAGCCAACCCTTAGTTTAATAAATATCGACTAGAATCAAGAAACACATAATCGAATTCGATATTCATTTCTCACAATGTCTGATTGTCTATGAAGCTAGAGTAACTGTAATAGATTGTTTTTGCTTCATTAGATCCTCACACTTCTTTACTGACATATTATGAGAACTATTAACCCCACCAACATGGACATCCAACATTTCTTTTTTATTCCAAACACAAAAACCTTCACTTATAAATGTTTCACCACCCCCTTTATTGCTAATTTTATCTCTAAACAGATAACAACACAAACAATATGTTTTATCTTCTTTCATGTTATACTCCAATCAATTAGCATATTGATCAAACCAATCCGAATTAAAACGACGCAATTTAGTTCCCATTTGTTTTTGAGGGAAAACATGGCCACGAGGTTGATTAGGCCCCTTCAACAAATAAGCTCTCCTAATTTCATAAATTTGGTTGGGATTATATTCAAAAAAATTTCCTTTCTGCAAGATATGAAGGAAGACTATTTCTATCAACTAATTCTTTCGTAGCTGAAGTAACAGGAATAAACTGAGACCGTTGAATACCAATAGATGCACTACTAGATGCACTACTAGTTCCAAATTCTTCTGATAGTTTCCATTTAAAAAATTTCTCCATAATCACTAAAATCAAATTCCTTCAAATCTTAATCAACCACAATTTAAAAATCTACACAAATAAAAAAATTCTCATAAATCAACTATTTCAACCCCCAAATTAAAATGTCATAATTTGAACACACAAATTTGAAAGTTAGGAACTAAAACAATATTATATAATATCATCTATCACAAGTTTACAAATCACAATTCACAACAATTATATAGATTAAATAATCAATTAGGTCTGTTTCAAAATTAGGGTTATTTCAAATTACGACTATTTTTAAAATTAGGGTTATTTACTTATTTTAATTTTTAAAATTTAAATCACAAATTCACAATTATAATTTACAAATTCATACAATACAATCATACTTTGATTCAAAGAAATAGACAATTAAAATTTAGAAATTCTTGAAGAATACCTCTTGTTATTCTTGTAGAGCACTAAGAGACTAAGAGTTAGGCTTAAGAGGAGTGGTGGAGCAGGCGCTTGAAGTGGAGCAGGAGGCTGTGGAGGGCGCCAGGCCGTCGGGACGCCGGAGAGGCTGCAGGAGGCGGAGCACAGGCGGGCTGAGCGGTGCCGGTGGGCGGTGGCAGCGAGGCAAGGATAATAAAGGATTAAAGGAAGAAGGAGGTTGGAGAGTTGGAGGGAGACGGACGGACCACAAGACCAGACGATGAGGGAGACAAGGAGCAGGGGTCGAGAATGAGAGAGAGAGCGACAGAGAGATGTTTTTTATTTTTTTGATTTGGGGATTGGGAAAAGAGATTTAGCCATTTAGCCATTTTAAATTTAGTTGGTTTCAATTTTCCAAATAACTCACTGTAATTTTTTTAAAAAAATCTCAAGTGGGGGCAAAATGTATAAATCTTATCCAGGTGGGAGTATACTGTTTAAAATACTCCCTTCGTCCCTAAATTATCGTCCTCCTTTCTTTTTTCGTCCGTCCCAAAATAATTGTCCACTTTGAAACTTACATTTTTAGAACATCACTTTTACCACTTTACCCTTAATTTTTCACCCTACTTTAATTATGAGCCACATACATATGGGCTTTAAAGGAAACTACACATTAAACCAATATTAATAATCCAATCAAATAGGTTTTCTTAAACGGTGCGCCGGGTCAACCAGGACAATAAATTAAGGACGGAGGGAGTAATAGATTATTAAAAAAATAAAAAAATCCATATGTGCAAAAAAATCCAAGTGGGGGAAACTGCCCCCATAATGTCATGCTTCTATCCGCCATTGCCCTTAAGGCACTAAAACCATAAACAAATATATTTGTGAATTTTCAATAAATTCACCATTTATAAACATTGTCTTCAATATAATTTGCCAAGTGGCTTAGACACACTTGTTAAAATTTTATGTTTATATAATTGTATTTACTAAATTACTTTTTGTTAAATATGCTTCCTTTAATTATGCTTTCATACTATCCCGCGCCGCGTGAAATTAATTAAAACATTGATTTGAAGCATATGATTTGCTTAATATTTTGCCTATACAAGCTTTTAAATGCAAGGTAACAATTAAATTAATTAGTTTCTCCTCTCTTTTAATTTGCGTAATTTAGGAAATAATATGAAGACACTGTTGACAACAACGTGGATACAGATTACAGAAGTCCAAAGTTCAAATTCAGATACTGACAATCAAATGTTTTACTATTATTTGACTTTGGCAATAATAGCAGAAAGATTGGCGGCGTCGCGTAGGGCATATAGATTTAGGAAAACGGTAAAAAGACATAAAGCATTGACTATGCTACATTCTTCCACGGGTGTAATATTGATGGTTGTAACTTGTAATGTACAATGCATTCATATACTTGACATTGCAACATCTCCTATATATATGCATATATATGACCCTTTCTTTTATGGTCTTTATTACTTGTCTTCTTTGTTTTCTTCATGGTCTTAACAATGGAAAATTTTCCTCCTCCACTAAAGGAGGGATGCCTAAAATTCATTCCTGAAACTAAATTCTCTAATGAAGTCAATCATGAACATCTTGTTGACAAACTCTCTAGAGAATGTGCAGCACTTGTTTTGGATGAAACAAACAACCTACCAACCTTCAGTTGGATAACAAATGTAAGTCTATTCTTTAATTTCTTCTTCTTAGTAGATTTTTCTTTGTGCTCATTAATTGCCATCCATTTCAAAAGAGACCTTAATCCCATATCAATCTCCTCTTAGATTTCATGCTAAAACTACTCTCTCTCTCTCTCTCTCTCTCTCTCTCTCTCTCTCTCTCCATAAATTGGATTGTTGCTTTTATGTAAACCTTGGATTTGCTTGGCACAAAGTGATTAGGGTTGGTGTCTGTGGAAATGCAACTGTAAGATTTAGACCAAATTCCTCTTCCAATCTTATGGGAACAACTCAAGTTTATGTAATACTTTTTCTTGTAAAAGTCTTAGCGTAGTTTGATCAATTTTTATTGGACAGAAAAACCAAAACCTAAAAAATCTTATTAAGTCTATGGATTCTAATCTTTTCAACCTTTTCCCAAGCCTTCTCTTGCTATGTGATTCTTTTGGTAACTAATTAAATTTGTTTACAAATGATATATAGGAAAATGATGTTAAGCATGAAAGAGGAAGGAGGGCTCCAAATGGGAGGAAAAACCACTCTTCTCCGGTTTACGATTATGGTAAAGGAGTGAAGGAATTTGATGGAAGCAGTAGAGGGACTGGTGTCTTTATTCCTTCTATCGAAACTATTAACATGAAATCTCCAATGCTTCCGATGCACAGAATTGGATCTATACCTCGTAAGGGAACTGGTGTATTCCTTGTTGCACCGGTTTACAAAAACAATACCAGTAAGTTACATAATTATTGTTTCAGTTATCTTCAAATAATGTGTATGAAAAAGCAACTTTTCTGATATAAATATGAATTTGCATTTGTTTGTATCAATTAATTTCGTAGTAACTTCATCGACGAGTAGTTGTACTAATTCAGTCTCAACTAATAAGGTGAGTAGGGACGATTCAAGCCTTATTCAATTAATGTGCAAAATTCATTTTCGGGCAGTTTGTGCACATGCAGATTCGTAGGATGTTAGGCTATTATTTGAGAATCATGGTTCATGTACTAGCCATGACTTAATTCCTTATTTTCCTAGCTATATCACTGATCATTCTCCTCATACCAAGGATTTGTTTTGCTTGTCCTAACTCCTAAGTGATCAATGAGGAACATGAAATCTCCCATAATGCAAAGATTTTAATTTGTCTGCAACATCACAATTTTGACATTCACTTAAATTCAAGGATTACGCGAATTTGCATAAATTCAAGGGATTACGGGAATTGCATGTCAAAAAAATATGTGAAGATCATCTTATTACCTCTAGTCTTGTTTCAGCATAAATATTTCTGACTGCATTAAGTTTTTGTTATATTTCAAAGCCAAGCTCATAATTTATTGCGTAATTTGTGTAGATGGGGAGAATGGACAAAATTCTGAGAAGAGTTCTGCCACCAGCAATGAATTAGCTTTGAAGAAAAATGAATCATCTCAAGTTGCATCAGAAATTTGCTTGCCTCAAGAGTGGCCATACTAAGAAGAGAGAGTCCTATATATGTGTTGTAGGGTAATTAAGAAATAGAATTGAGTGATTTTATTTGATTTACAAAGAAAGAAATATAATTGGCTTTGCAGTAGCCAAGTTGAGTCGATCAATGTTGTGAAATCATCTATGTAATCCATTTCTTGCCCATTATATTCAATATTAGTAATAAAACTTTTAACTTATTTTCCATTCCTGGTTCGAGCAATAACATTATCGCATGGATTAATTCATAAATCATTCGATTAAGGAAAGAAATATGATATGAGCAATTGATGTATCACCGTGAATACAAGGATAGATGCTCGAGAGTATCCATTAATTTAATTATGCTTAGTACATCACATGCACATTGAAGGAAATTGGATCATTCTTGCAGGACAATGAAGACTAATAACCAAGAAAGTGCAGAAGATGAGGACTGTTAGTTGGAACTCAAGGGACATAGCCAATGGAATCTAGTGTAATGCATCTACCACCTCAGTCGTGATAATCGTCCAGCAGCCTAGAAAAAACCATCTGTACCAAGAGCACTAGATAAGGCCCATTCTATCTTCATCTACTTGTTGCATCGGTCCAACCTGTTTGGCTGTTTCCAACTCAACTTCAGCCTTGCGAAGGATTAGCAGGATACTGATGAAGAAATTAAACATTTAAATCTCAACATTTTTGCAATGTCAGCGTCCCCAAGAACTAAAGTTGAGGTCTGTGATGCGCTAAAAGAAAATTCAGATAGCTGCCACTATATATAATGCTTGTTGTGTAACTTAGCAAATTAAAATCCTCCTTTGAGACAGAGGCGTTAGATGTTTCGGCCATAGAATCGACGTTGGTGATTTGTTGACTTCTTACGAAATCCCTCTGATTCAACCACCCCTTGTCTCCTGTTCAATTTTGTAGCAACCCACTCTTCATTTGCATCCAAGCCATCTCAAAGCTGCAAATAGTGCTCATTCATTCCCTCTTACGTACTTTCTTCAGAATTGCAACATTTTAAAATGGTTTTGTTATAAAAACAAGGATATTCTTGGATGAAAACCCCTGACCTATTTATTTTGTTTATTGGGTGACCCTAAATACAATACAAAAAACACTAAATACAATATCCACTTAAAAGTCTAATTACTAATTAATCCTCTTACAAAAAAGTTACAATTAACCCTAAACCCTAAATACTAATTTTTCCTCTTATAAAAAAATTACAATTAACCCTAAATTTGTAAGGGAGCGTCTTCCAACTTTTATTCTCCTATACAACAATTTTTCAATGAATTCCGATTCAAATAACAACGTTCATATTGATTCTCAATTTACGGTAAGTTCTTACCTACGGTGTATTCGATATAATATATTTCTTTTTTTCCATATTAAAAAACAATTTTTAAAACTAAAATCTTAAAAAATGATTTCGCAGAATTTTTTTTTCAAATCGAAAAGTCGCTTAGGGTTACAGCACTTAGCGACTCTTTTGATTAAAAGCCAAACAACCCGACGGCTCTTTTGTGTATAACCCAAAAAACCTAAACATGGCACCTCTTTTGTGTAAACACCAAAAAAATGGCACCTCTTTTGTGTAAACCCCAAAAAAACTGGCGCCTCTTATAAACTTGATACCGTGAACTGACGTAGGAGATTACAAGGAAGGATATTATATTGGCATTGAAGTACCTGAAGATGACCTTGAAGCACATAAATCGTTTTATGGGCCAAATTTTGTGGCCTTCCTCAGGTATCTATGATGACAGTTTCTTGTGTCCTAAAATGGAACTCGAATTGCATGTCAATTGTCATGTGTTATCTGTATATACCTGAATAGTGTAAATAACAACATCTAGTTAATAAGTTGTTGACTGGAAAGGTACTGCTTTTGCCATTTAGCATTTATGTGTGACGGCTGACTGAACGTGGTGAGAGACACTAGCGGAGCGGAGAGAGAGATATTGAAGACAGAGTCGTTGGCGCGTCGCCGGCCTGAGAGAGAGATGCGAGAAATACTCTGTTGGTATATTAAGAGATTTTCCCCAAAATCTTTAAAATAGCTTATTTTTTTCTTTTTCCTATATATGAAAATTAGCTTTTTTTTTCATTTAAGTTTGAAGGAGGACAGTTTTATAACTTGACCTCTTAGTTTGTGTTGTATTTAGTGTTTTTATGTATAACATTTAGGGTTCCGTTTATTTTTTGCAAATAAAACCCATGCGTTTTTTCCCGACCTGTTAAACCACCACCTAATTTTTTTTTTTGGTTGAAACTTTCCGTCAATGAAAGTTTTACTAACGGGAAGCAACTAGAAGTCCTTGTTGGTAACTTACGAGGATAGGGGCACGAGAGTTCCATACACATGCATGTTTCCCACCAAAATGATTTCACAACAAACCTTATTATTTATAAATTAAAAAAAAAACCCTAATAGTTACCGGATTTCCACCAAATTTATTTCAAATTAAACAAACCTTATACAATTTATCAAATTTCATGACAATGCCTCAATGCTTGCAGATTGTGGGTATTTATGTTTGATTTGACTTATTGATATGTGCTGATGACTACCAGATACTATTTGGTTAATTTAGTTGTTTCAAAGTGATGGTATATATATATATATCTTAAATTAGTGTAAGTGTTTTATTAGTAAGCTGAAAAAGTGTTGAATTAAAATATAAAGACTAAAATAACCTCAACAGAAAATGTGTGTTACATTATTATATATCGTTAAATTTAGTGTAAATAATTGTACTTTGAAACTTACCTTTTTAGAACATCACTTTTACCACTTTACCCTTACTTTTTCAATCTACTTTAATTATGAGCCACATATGTATGACATTAATGGAAATATTAAACCAATATAAATAATCCTCAACAGAAAATGTGTGTTACATTATTATTATTATTATTATTACTCTCTCCGTCCCGAATAAATGTTTCTACATCATATTTTGGGATGTCCCAACTAATATTCCTAAAGACTTTTAGTATACAATAACTAGTTTTACACTCGTGCGTTAAACACACGTACATATATTTTTAATTAAATTATACACAAATAAAATGAAGATAATAAACAAAATAAAAAAATTAAGAAAAAACATGATAAAGGGAACAAATTATATCAGTATAATTGATTTCATTTAATCAAATATTTTATGAATTATTTAAATCATTTTCTCGTTCATAATTTTATAGAGTTTAATAATTAATATTTTTTGTTATTAAAATTTAGAATCTTAAGTAGTATAAATAGTAATTCAGATGTATATTCTTCTCTATATAACATATAGATTTATTAAATATTTAAAATTTGTGGTTGGTATCTACTAGTATAATTTAATCGTATATATTCATATGATTTACCAATAAGTTATAACTAATTGTGGTTACTTGCAAAAATAAATTTTGTTTTGATATTATAATTTCGGATACGATGAAAGAGACACAAAAGTTTCAAATACAAATAAGTCATATATGAAGATTTTCATAGCAGATTTTTTTTATAATTAATTGTGATTATATTTTATTTTGTATTAACATGTATTCAATGAATATGTTTTTTATAGCACATTTGTTCTTATTCTAGTGTTATTTGCTCATTTTAATTAATCAGTAAATTTAGTATGCACCAAAAGAGATTTGTATTAATAAATTTTCACACGAGTGGCTACTCATATTAAATACTATTATATAGAAACTTGGTATTTTCTACAACATGTGCATATTTGCATATTTTCAATAAATCTTGAGAATTGTATAATCAATTAATCAGATTTGTGTTCCCAATGCATGCTAACTACTATATAATAATACTCAAAGATGACTTTTCTTTTTTAGCAAATGCATTTTTGGGATTTTACCTCTTTTAGACTATATATATATATATATATATATATATATATATATATATATAATACTAATGAGTATTATTGTCACAACATATTTTACAACACATCATTAATTACATTTTTAATCCTTTTTTTTTGTCCACTAGGAACATTTATCCAGGACGGAGAAAGTATTATTATTATTATTATTATTATTATTGTTACTATTATTACTATTATTATTAGTATTACTCTTATTATTAATATTATTTTTATTACTTTTATTATTATTATTATTATTACTACTTTTACTACTATTACTATTAATTTTATGATGATTATATTATTATTACTATTATTATTATTGTTATTATTATTGTTATTGTTATTGTTATTGTTATTTATTAATAATAATACTAATATTATGATTATTATTATTACTATTACTATTACTATTATTAGGCCTACACCCTTCCTCTTCTTATTAACAGGAGCAAGGATAGGTGATAGCCGGTCTTAGTTTTTTAGACCTCCCAGTCTTCATGATGATTAAAATGAAATAAAAGAGAATGAAATGGATTGTGAATTGTTGGATGAAAAATGTATATAAATACCCACAATTGGCAAACATTGACGGTTTGTTATGAATCATATATAAGGTTTGCTTAGAAATACATTCGGTGGAAATCACATAAATTAGGTTTCGCGGGAAACAGGCACGCGAAGGCACGTGTGTGGAACTCTCTCACCCTTATCCACGTAAGCGGCCAGCAAGGACTCCTACAACTTTCTATTAGTGAAACTAACATTTCCTTAACGGAAGGTTTCAATTGCAAAAAAATAAATACATGTGTATGTTTATTAGGTCGAAAAAAACACATGGTTTAATTTGCAAAAACTAAAATAGTTAATGATTTTTTTTTTTGCAATTCTCTCAAATATAATGATAAGAAAAATAAAAATATTACAGAATAAATCAAAAGGAAACACATCCCACAGAGTACCTCACCCCTTATAGTTCAAACTAGCCACAGATACTATTTTGTCTAGCATTGCCTAAATCTTGAGACACTCGATCATCAATTAGTCGGTTGTCCATCTCTTCACTATTTGTGTTTCACTCTCTTGACTCATCTCTTTTGTCTCAAACGCATGACCTTTATATAGGTCTTAATATAATTAGGATTAAACCTCCTAATTCATATCAATAAAGGAATTCACCATCGCCAAGGTTTATGACTCTTGTGGCTTTCCTTTTACAACTTGGATCACAAATTTAAATGAGACAATCATTTTCCTATTAAAATTTGAGACTGTGAAGTTTTGGATAGGAAACTTTTCTGTTAATAGAATTCGGAAGACCAATTACAGTCCCTAATACAGCCTATTTAAAAGGGAAAACCAAAAATAACGGCTAATCTAATTAACTGATAAAACGACTAATCTAATCAGATAACTGGACTATTACAGAATGGCCCCTCTAAGTATGTAACTGTTAATTCCAAGTACACCAACTTTCCAATGTTATGGCATTGATAAACTTCTTCCATTTAGCATTGCACTCTCCATATTTAATATTGGCCTGGGCTTGATGACTTGACTTGAGCCTTGAATTGGCTGAATTAGCACATAGTTTAACACCCCCCCACAAGTTGAGGATGTAAGAATACTAACAATCCCCAACTTGGAAAGAAAACTCCAATGCAAGCTCTTTCCCAGAAATTTTGTGAAGATATCAGCAAGCTGGTACTTAGTAGAGATGTGCTGCAAGGATATGAGTCCATTCCTGATCTTCTCACGTATAAAATGACAGTCTAGCTCTATGTGTTTAGTCCTTGCATGGTATATGGGATTGTTTGCCACTGCTATGGCTGATGAACTATCACAATATATAGGAATGGGTGTAGAAACTTCAACTTGGAGATCCTTTAGTAGACTGTGAAGCCATATAACTTCACAACTAGTTGTTGCCAATGCCATGTATTCTGATTCTGTGGAAGACCTTGAAACAACTGATTGCTTCTTGGAATGCCAGGATATGAGAGACTTTCCCAACAACATACAAAATCCTGTGATAGACTTTCTGTCATTGGGATTTCCAGCCCAATCACTGTCACAATAGCCCTGTAGTTGAAGCTGATTGGTGGAAGGGAAATAAATCCCCTGTTCTGGTGAAGCTTTCACATATCTGAGGACCCTATGAAGTGCTTTTAGATGAGGCTGTCTAGGAGCATGAACAAACTGACTTAAGCATTGTGCCGCTTTGCAAAGCCAAGTCGTCTAGTGACTGTTAGGTAAATCGCTTTACCAACCAACCTCGTAGATTGAAGGTTACGCCAAGAGACTTCCTTCGTGAGCAATTTCCCATTAGGATCATAGGGTATTGTCAGTGGCTTTGTATCCATGAGTTGAGCTGCTTCCACCAACTCCAATGCAAACTTCTTTTGATTCAAATGGAAACCATCAACAGACCTCAATACTTCAATACCAAGATAGTATCTAATTGTTCCCAGATCTTTAATGCTAAATTTATTATCCAGGAGTTGTTTTAGATAGCTGATGGTCTCCAGTTCATTGCCTGCAACAAGAATGTCATCTACATATACCAGAACAACAGTGAATTTTGGTCCCTCCTTCATGGTGAAAAGGGAATAGTCTGCTAGAGATTGCTTGTAACCAAGCCCAAGTAAGACTTCAGTCAACTTGGAGAACCATTGTCTTGATGCCTGTTTTAGTCCATACAGGGATTTCTTTAATTTGCAAACACTCCTAGGATTTTGTAAAGGTCTATAACCTAAGGGTAAGTTCATATAAACTTCTTCTTCTAAATCCCCATGTAGGAATGCATTATTAACATCTAGTTGATGCACTTCCCAGTTCTGTACAGCAGCTATGGCAAGGATTGTTCTAACTGTGACCATTTTGGCCACTGGAGCAAAGGTTTCTGAATAGTCTATTCCTTCCTTTTGGTTATACCCCTTTGCTACTAGTCTGGCCTTCAGCCTCTCAACACTACCATCAGAGTTATGTTTAACTTTATAAACCCACTTACACCCTATAGCTTTCTTTTCTTTAGGCAATTCTACCACTTCCCAGGTTTCATTCTTTTCAAGAGCAATGATTTCTTTGTTCATTGCTTCAATCCATTCTTTATGTTGTATAGCTTGGTTGTAGGACAAAGGTTCCTGTATTTGTGACATACAATTGATGGAAGGTTGCTGAATTGTGTTAGGGTAGGAAGAACTAGTAGTCTTGTCAGCAAGAGAAGGAACCACATAATCCTTTAGTTTGACATAAGGATATTTAATCCTAGTAGATTTTCTGGGAATAGTGTTGGTGGGTGCATCTTGTGTCTCCTGAGTATGTTCAGTTTCATTTTGGTGACTAGGGTTATATGAATTGTTTCTTACAACATGATCATCATCATGTGACATGTTTATGTCAATTGATGGTTCATCATGGGTAAATAGCTTTTGTTTCAAGGAAAGGAAGGACAGATTCATGAAAGACTACATGTCTGCTAGTAAAAACCTTCTTGTTCTCAAGATCAAATAGGATGTATCCCTTTTGGCCTGTTGGGTAACCAAGGTGTATGTTTTTAATTGCTCTAGGAGCAAACTTGTCATCAGAGTGGACTGAAGCAAAACATAGACAACCAATGGTTCTTAAATGGTCATAAAGAGGTGGTGTTTTGAAGAGAAGTTCATGTGGAGTCTTAAATTTGGTGGCTGCAGTTGGTAGTCTATTTATGATATGAGTGGCAGCCTGAAGACAATAGCCCCAGAATTCAATTGGAAGCCCTGAATGAAACTTTATGGCTCTAGACATGTCCAGAAGATGTTGGTGCTTTCTCTCCACAACACCATTCTGCTGTGGTGTTTTAACACAAGAACTTTGATGTGTAATGCCCAGATCAGTAAGGAATGGTATGACTTCAGAGTTATAAAACTCAGTACCATGATCTGTCCTACAGAATTTAATTCTGGTTTTGAAGTGATTCTGAACATAGGCATTAAATTGTTTTAAGAAACTAAACACATGAGTCTTAGTGGACATTAAAAAGGTCCAAACCCCTCTGGAATAGTCATCAACTATGGTCAGGAAGTACCTACAGCCATTCATTGTAGTCTTCCTATAGGGTCCCCATAAATCACAATGGATGAGATCAAAACATTCTTTGCTTTTAATGCTACTAAGATTGAAGGGAAGTTTGTGTTGTTTAGCTAAAGGACATATATCACACATAACAATGGATTGAATATCAGTGTTTTCATCTTTACAAAGTGAAGATAAGGAAGAAATTTTTCTAAGAGTAGTTAATGAACAATGTCCTAATCTATGATGCCAACAAACAATGTCTTTGCTTCTTGAGGTATTGGAGCAGGTATGAGGGTTGATGTTGGGAAGTTCTGCCTTAAGGAGATAAAGGCCCTCATGTAATTCACCAGTAGCTACAATTTTGGTCTTCTTCTGGTCCTGGAAAATACATTGTCCCCCAATGAAATAAGCTTGGCAATCAGTTTGTGCAGTGAGTTTAGAAATTGAGAGAAGATTATACTGGAACTTAGGTATGTAGAAAACTCTCTCTAATATCATGCTGGGATTTATATAAACTTTTCCTATGTGAGTAACTTTCACAATGGCACCATTGGGCAAAGAAAGTGTAACATGATGACTAAGATTCTGGACATCATGCATAATAGTCAAAGATGTGCAAATGTGATCAGTGGCTCCTGAATCAATGATCCAGGTGTGTAGGGAATGGGTAGATTTAGGTATATGGTTTGTGATAGATGTACCTGCTAGGTGACTCATTCCCAGGAATTTTTGTCCACTTTGCTTAACAACTCCATTGTGATCTTCAGGGCTATCTCTAGTTCTGAGCATGTTTAGAACTTGATTCATCTGCATTTGTAGTTGTTCTAGGCTAGGTTGTCCATTGTCAGTCCTTTTGTTGTCTTCTGCATTGTTGGCTTGAGTAGATTGAATTTGCATTGCCTTTGTGTTCCCTCCTTGCAATTGATTCCCATAGCTCTCTTAGTTCTTGCTTCCAGTCCCTAGTTGATCTTTATTGAACCTTGCTTTATGTAGTGGGTGATTGGGGTTTCCAGGATGCCCTATAGGAAACCCTTTAATCCTGTAACAGTCTTCTCTAACATGTCCTTCTCTATTACAATGACTGCAGAAAATTCCTTTCTTGAAAGGACTCCTGTTAGATCCAAATTTGTTTTGATTAGGACCAGAACCAGACTTATTGGGATTTGATTGGCTGGACTGGGCAAGATTGGCAGCAAGAAAACTAGTTTCAGGCACATAGCCCTGTCTTTGTGTCTCTTCCTGCCTAACCATATAATAGGCTTCGGCAATGGTTGGTAGAGGCTTCATTCTCAGTATTTGGCCTCTGATGTTCATGTAGCTGTCATGAAGCCCCATTAAAAATTGCATAAGTTGTCTTCTCTGCTCCCTTTGTTCTTGATTCTTGGAAGACCCACAAGTGCAAGAACAAGTACAGGCTGTAATAGGATCAAGGGCTGCACTTTCATCCCAGTAACCCTTAATCTTGTGGTAGTAAAATTCCACCGACCCTGCCCCTTGCTCAATCCTGTGGATCTCTTTTTCCAATTGGAATACCCTGTGCCCATCTATGTTGGAAAATCTTTCCTTTAACTCTTTCCAAACTGAGTGGGCATTAATAACGTATTTGAGACTATTCACTTATCTCATCGGTGACCACGTTGAAAATCCATGATATTGCCATATCGTTAGCCCTAGCCCATAAAGGGAAAATAGGATCGTCTTTCTCCGGAATTGGGAAGCTTCCATCGACGATTCCAAGCTTGTTCTTGGCTGAGAATGCGATTTCAAGCGATCTCTTCCAAGAATTGTAATTCTCACTTCCCGTTAACTTGGTCGAAATCAGAATGAGACCAGGGTGATCATTGTTGTGAAGAAAAAGGGGGTGCATGTTGGAATCAATTGCGATTTCCATGGTGGATCCCTTGTTCTTCTAATTTGGGTGGTTGTTTTTAGGGTTTGAAGTTTCCTCGGTCATTGTAGAAGAAGAAGAAGAAACTGGTAATAGTCAAGAACGAAGGTGGATCCCTTGTTCTTGGCTCTGATACCATGTGAAGTTTTGGATAGGAAACTTTTCTGTTAATAGAATTCGGAAGACCAATTACAGTCCCTAATACAGCCTATTTAAAAGGGAAAACCAAAAATAACGGCTAATCTAATTAACTGATAAAACGACTAATCTAATCAGATAACTGGACTATTACAGAATGGCCCCTCCAAGTATGTAACTGTTAATTCCAAGTACACCAACTTTCCAATGTTATGGCATTGATAAACTTCTTCCATTTAGCATTGCACTCTCCATATTTAATATTGGCCTGGGCTTGATGACTTGACTTGAGCCTTGAATTGGTTGAATTAGCACATAGTTTAACAGAGACACCTTTAGCAATTTTTGTGCTTTGCCTCAAACTAAAACATATCCATCAAAACTTTATCTAAAGATGGTTATATAAGTCTCAGGTGGGCATTTTATCAACTCAAATGTGAGTGCATAAACTGAAGCTGCAATTAAAAAAATATTATAGTTGAGGGGGGCACATAGCTTCAATTTATAGTTGAGGTGGGTTATTTAAACCTAACCCATAGTTGATGAGGGTTAGTTATAATTCACCTTAAATAAATAAGGTTTTAATTTGAAAAATAAATTTGCCAATAAAGTGATTCCTCATAATCAAATATGGTAATTCAACATCTTCTATAATTCAAAATGGCTTAAATAGCAATTTGATCACCCTACTTTTACAATTTTTTTCGTTAAGCTCAATGTACTATTTTTTATTTTCACGTTCATCACTCCATCCTGTTTTTTTGATGGAAAACTTAAAACAAAAAATAAAAACCCAAAAATGCCCCTACTTAACACAATTGAGTCTTTTTTGCATTTTACCCTCACCTCAAACTTCATCTTTAACCTTGGCTAACCCCGCGTTCACCCTTTCTGTTGAAAGCTAATCCTGAAATCATGTCACATCAAGAAACAACATTTTTCCGGGGCATCTCCTTAAAAAACCATTAAGGCATTATCCAAAATCCCTCGTTTGCAATAAAAATCAACAATTGCATTACCTACAGTGACTAATTGACAGAAAAGTCCACTTGACTTGGCATATGAATACACCCATTCTCCAACCTTGTCCTCACCCAATCGTGCACATATTGACATCATAGTAACTACAGTGGCATCATCTGGTTTAAAACCACCATCCTCTCGCATTTCATGGAAAAGCTTCAACGCATCACTATCCCGCCTGCTCTGTGCCAAGCTAGAAATCATTGAATTCCATGAAACAATGTTCCGCACCTTCATTTGCCTAAAGAGCCGATAACGCATATCAATGTTCCTTTCCTTCTATGAAGTGAAAACGGACAGACTGGACAGTTACACATTGTGACTTTAAGAGAGAGAAAAATATGCGCTGAATCAAAAAGTCATAGCCCACTAGCACACTGATACATTGTGGTTCATTTTGAGCAATGTTTTAATTCTACTAATAATTATAAGCCATAGCCCATAGGCGGATAGGCCCAGAGTTCACAAAGTGCGGGTTGCCCGCCGCCCGTCCCGCAAAGCCCGAAAAGCCCGTTTTTTAAACGAGCATCTAATACATCAGCCCAACCCGCCCTTAATGGGTGGCGGGGCGGGCATGCCCGCGGGCTTTTGCCTTATTTGACAGTTGAAGGGTATTTTTTCAAAAAAGTTATAACCAAATTGAAGTTCATCATACTGTCTCAAATTTTCTAATATGTGTTTTTTGCGGATAGGCAAAGTTTTTCGAGTTCTAGTTTGCAAAACCATACTAACTAGCAAATGTTCATTTTTTGATTCGTCCGACACAATCTAATATTTAAATTATATTTGTTATCAAGTTGATACTATTGAGGTTTTTTATTAGCTAATATCAGATAGAGATACCCAATTGAATAGATCAGTTTCGATAAAATTACTAACCACAACCATACTAAACTAGATTGGAACTTGGAAGATCAACTGCAGTTCCTCTTTGTAAGTGTCACTTCCATCAATTTAGAATATGAGTTTCAACTAAAAAGAGAACAATGATTTGGAAATAGATCATACTGTGTCATAAATTCATCCAACCAAAAGAAAAAAAAAGTAGTCTAAATGAATGTCTGATAGTTTTTGCTTTTTAGGTTTTATGTTTTAGCTTTTAATTTTGTTAATTAAGTTTAACTTTGTCAATCGTATGATCGGGCCAGGCTTTTCAAGTTCGGACCGGGCCAAAGAGGCCCAGATTTTTCCCAGACCTTCTAATTTGAGGCCTAGGCCCTTGAAAAGTCGAGTGGACTGGACCGAGCCCATGGGTCGGGCTCAATTTTGGCAGTTCTAGTTATAACCATCGAGCCCAGTGGAAGTTGATTAATATCCCCCCCTCTTTTTTTCCCCAAAGCAACCACCTAAGTAGATATGTTAATCTGGGCGACCCTAGGCCTACAGGGCTAACACTGTAGGGTTTTGACCATAATAGTGTCAACCTTTAATTTAATAGGGTTACATTTTTCCAACCCTAACCCTTTTCGATTACGGGTTAACATGGTCGACCCTCGATTTTACTCAGGTTGACCATGACCCTAGCCCTACAAACCCGACCCTGTAGGGTTGTAACCATAATAGGACCAGCTCTGTTAGCCCTGAATTTAATAGGGTTATATTTTCTCGACCCTAACCCTTTTTAGTTACGGTTTAACAGGGTCGGCCCTTGGGTTTTCAGCCTTTTAACATCTCCACACCCAAGGTTTAATACCCTGAAAGTTTACCTATTTTGATTTTAACAAATAAACAAATTTAATGCCACTTTTCACTTTCGACACATTTGACTAAGTTATATATTGTTGACTTTTTATTTATATTATTCTGGACAATACTTAATTTGACTAAGTTCGATGGTTCATCCTTTTTATAGTTTTGTTGACCAAAACAGTATTATGGTAATATACCAAGAAATTTCTATTATTTTTATGAAGGCGTAATTCTTTATTTAGTCACCCTATATTATGAAAATATCGTTAAGTACACTCTATAAATTTTATTTTTTTCACACTTTAATCACTTTACTTTATCAAAAGTATTATTAAACACTTGTCTTGTTTTTTTTTTATGAAAAGCTAAAAATATTTTTAAATAGGCTTAATTCTCAATTTTGTCATCCTACTATTTTGAAAAGTCCGCTAAGCTTATCTTACTATATTTTTTCACAGTTTGGTAACTCTATTTTATCAAAAGTGTCACGTTAATTACTCGGTCTAATTTTTTTAGATGAAAATGTTAAAATATTTCTTAAAATCTAATTTTTTTAGATGAAAATGTTAAAATATTTCTTAAAATCCAAAAATACCTTATTATTTTTTAATTTTTTATGCATACCTCCTTCTTCTAATCCCAATTTGATTTTATAATTTTTCCAATCACCAACCTACCTCTTTTTTACCCTCACTTTCCTCTAGGGGTGAGCATCAATGCCCGGCCCACGGATTCCGTGCCCATGGGCTATACAGAATACTGAGCTTTAGATGAATCAAATGCATGTCATCTCGGGCACTATTGGGTCTTCAGCTGCTCCCTGCCCGTTATGCCCAGCCCGGCCCGTCCTCTTCTATGATATATATATTTTTAATTTTAATTATAGGTCTAAACCAAATCCTATTTATTTAATTTAAAACTTAAAGGTATAGTACTCTAACTGAGCTGAACTGCTGAAACGATGAAGCCTATTGCAGATTGTCCTTTCAATTTTCTTATAATATAATAATACATATAAACCTATTACTAAAAGTCTAAAACCCTATTTTTTTAATTACTCAACCTCAAACTCAATCCTCTATTCTCATGTAAGTTAGTAACGTGCGACGCACCTTATTGGTTTATTCTTAATTAGTCAGTCGTCACTTCATCTTTTTCATCTTGGGAAAAGTTTGAATGGTAAAACAGTAAAAAATATTTAAAAACATGAACAGATGGGTTGAAGCTTGCCCGTGCCGGTCCAAAGCCCGTCCACTAATCCTCGTGGGCTTTTAAATTTGATGCTCGTAGCTTGATGGGCCTATACTGGGCATTGTCAATGCCCGCGGGCTTAGAGCATGTGCACACCCCTACTTTCATCATATCCTTGACCTACCCCTGCTCATTCCCCCACGCCCCTTCCTACGCTCAACCTCGACTTCCCTCGATTCGAATCCCATACCCCATATCAACTTCAGCCACTATTGTACCTTCATTAAACAACGCTGAATTACCCTTCTTTGTTGAGCCCTAGCCTCAATTTGAACAATCTAGCTTGAATTATCAATTCAATTCGTGCGAGAATGTGAACCAGTACCATAGTGCTGCTCCGAAACTTGATCTAGTTAGAGGTGGTGTTATGCAGATGATTATTATGTGTGAAGTTTTCAACTGCTACAGTTTTTTATATTATCTTAACTGAAAAAGGACACTTTGAAGCGAAAATACTACGATACTCTTAATGAACCGAAGACGCGCTACGGATCAGTTAATCAGTGCATTGCGTTGCATCAATCTATGAATCGCGATGTGTCAATTTAAGTCACTTAATCCAATTTATGCATCGCGCCTTCAATCATAATGAATTAGACCTTCATCTCTCTTCTTTCCTGTAGACAATCAACAAATGATTCAAAATTAATGTATCTTACCTACATCCCACATCCAAATCAATGCATCACAATCCACAAATGATGAATTGTAATTCAAAAAGGGTGTCCAACAATGAAATATAACATTTGCCATTGATGATCATCTATGCTCACTTTAATAATAATCAAATATTTGAAAAAAAAAATACTATAAATAAAAGATTAGGAGGAATTGAGTGTTCGAAAGAAACAATATACTGTTCGGAAGAAACATTTTCTGCAACATAGTTTTTATATGACTATCCAACTAAGAAAAAAAACATGAAATAACATTATAAAAAAGAACAAAAATAATACATATGTCAATTAATAAAAATCTAGCATTCAATTTTAACATCAAATGATAAAAAGGTTATATGGGCATATCGAGTCTAGACACAATACATTTTTTTTAATTATAAAAATCATTTCACATACTAATATGACTACAATACAAAAAAAAAATCGGGTCAAACAATCAATCAATCAGTAAATCATTTAGTAAACAAATTCTTGTTAAGGCATTTCAACAACAGTATATGCACAGTAGACCAAATACAAAAGTAAATTTATTTTGAATCACACGCACAAACACAAAATGAAGAAGAAAAAGAAGAACGAGGTATGAAGTATGAAGAGAATGTGAAGACACAATTATGTAGTAATCATCATTCTTCACCATCTAACTTCACTCTCTTTCCTCTTTATCCATAACACCATTTTTTTTTCGTCTTCGGGCAAACGAACTCGATGACGAAGAAGAAGAAGAAGAAGAAGAAGAAGAAGAAGAAATTTACATCGTCTATGCGATTTGTGCGTTATTGGAACAATTGAATAAAAATGTACTTTCTGGTTGAGAAAAAACAGTGTACTTACGTTGTTGAAAATTTAGGAGAAAAGTCTGGCCCACAATTACTCATTTGTTTGATGTAATTATAATGTCATGTATAAATTATGTTGTTCCATTTTATAATTTTTTTTTGTTTGTGTTTTTAATTGAATAGTCATATAAAAATTATGTTGCACAAAATGTTGTTCGACAATATTTTAAAATTGGAGGTTATGTTTAGAGTGTTATACCATACTTTAATTTCGCCATAAATTGGATGTAACAAACGGTATTATATTTGACTATTTAGTAAAATAATTTTCATTTATGTATTTTTATATGTTTGTATTTTCAATAACCAACATTTGTTATAGCTACTACATTAGTACGAAATATTGGAAACTATCATCTTTATGATGCCCATCACTTTGATTGAATTTCGAGTTTCCATATGATAATGCACATTGAGATACATGCAGTGGAGTAAAGTCATATTTTCATGAGTTGTCTAGATTAGGGACATTCATATCTGTATTGATTCAAGATGCTTGAGGACAAGCATCGTTTAGGTGTGGGGGAATTTTGATAGGAGCACAATTGTGTGATATTATTAGTCGATCTTGTGATTAATTATAGAGTAAATATTACACTTTTGGTTGTTTTGTGCTTGTTAATGATTGTAGGTGTGAAGGGAGCCGACAAAAGAGGGAAACTAAGTAAAAGTGATGGATTGCAAGAAAACGAAATTATGTGGTGTTACGTGGGCATGTGCTGTTTAAATTCCAGAATTGAAGCTGATGTCAACTTGCTGAAGAAATTTCCAGAAGATTTTCTAGACAGTTAGAGAGTTGTTTCCTCTTCCTAACTTATTTTTTGTAAAAGGAAAACTAATTGGGCAATTATTTAGTAGTTTTAGGAAGTTAATGGTAGTTTTTTGGGATAGAAAATTGATAAGTAGTGGCTTGAGTGGGGGGAAAAGAAGGTCATATATATTGGAGGAACTTGGCAGTAACCTGGCAGGGACTTGGAGAGGAAAGTAACACATATTTTTGTGAGAGAAAGTGTAGAAAAAGTTGTATTCTTTCTTTAGTTCATCAACACCTGCTGGAACATTTTTATTTCTTGGTATTTGTAAGTATTTAATTATGTTTAGTAGCTAAATATTTTCTTCCAGTCAATGAACAATTAAATCTCCAACATCTTTACTTCTGTGAGATCTAATGAAATTAATCCTTATTTCGTTACAAATATTTGTTCGTTCTCCAATTAGCACGTTGTATAACTATTGTGTTTAATTGATGTTTGTGAGAATATTAATTAAAATAATAGTTTAAGGCTAGTTAACACTATTGATCCGTAATTGTCCTCAGTTTTAACAAAGTGGCGAGTAATACACCTTTTAGACATCACAAGCATAATCGGACCGTATTACGGGAACAAATAATCTTAGTTACATGTTATTGCTTCAATATGCATGACTTTGAATCGGGTTTCTCTCTTCTTAATGCAATCGAGATTATTAAATCTTACGAGCGTCTCAGAGGTTGTAATTCGGTTAGACGATAGTTAACGAGCTTCTCTTGATTATCAATACGGTAAGGAGAGATTTGATGTTGGGTGTTTGTCGATACTTATAACCGGTTTATTTGTGATTAAATGAGACACTTTTGCATCTATGATCAGAAATAAAACGCGAGATGGAAATTGGTTCATTGACTGGACTTTTACTTTATTGAATTTAATCAAGTTTTTAATCTGTTAGTTTAATTAATTAAAATCTTTAATTTTCGGTTAATTTGTTTATTAGTCAATTCTTAGTTAATTAAAAATATTAATTCAATTTTTTTATTACTTAATAAAATTCTAAAAGGAATAGGTACAACGTTCCCTGTGGATACGATCCCGACTTACCTTATACTCGTTGTTAAGGAAGTAGGAGAATTAATTTTGACGATTTGACACACGTCAGATACATATCTTTTATTGGTAATAAGAGTAAAAGTATTTATTATAAGACTTTTAAAGCTAACATCTTTTTCTAAACAATGTAAGATACACATTTTTCATATTCTAACAATGTGAGATACTTCTTTTCTATTTCTATTGATAATAAAAGTTTAAGACTTTTATCTAAAGACTTTTAAAACAAACATCTCTTTCTAACCATATGGTATACATCTTTTCTATTGGTAATAATAGTATTTTTAAAACCAACATTAATTTCTAACAAATGTTAGATACATTCTTCTATAGTAATAATAATAGTCTTTTATATAAAAACTTTTGAAATCAACATATCTTTTTAAACAATGTGAGATACATCTCTTCTATTGGTTATAATATAAAAATAATAATAGTAGTAGTATTTTATCTAAATAGTTTTGAAACCAACATCTCTTTGTTAAACAATGTGTGATACATCTCTTGTATTGATAATAACATAAAAATTCGTTTATCTATTAATTTTATAACCAATATATATTTCTAAATAATGTGGATCTTTTTGTAACCATTGTGATGTACATTATCTAAAAACATTTTAAACCAATATCGCTTTCCTAATTAATGTGAAATACATATTTTATCTATTGGTATTAAGTTTTTTTTATAAAAAGACTTTTAATACATACATCACTCTCTAACCTAATCACATACATCTAAAACCAACATCTCTTTCATCATCATTTGCTTATCATTTACTTAAGAAAAAAAATCTAAAACCAACATCTCTTTCTATATAAATAGCTTTAGTCAATTGTACATGTGCGACTATGAGTTGTATTGTATTATAGATAATAGTAATTTAAAACCAACATCAATTTATAATAAATGTGTTATATATATCTTATATTGCTAATAATATTAAGTCTTTTATATAATATAAAATAATTGAAAATCAACATCATTTTTTAACCAATGTGAGATATGCATCTTCTTTGGTAATAATTGTAGAAGTCTTTTATCAAAAAACTTTGAAAACCAACATCACTTTCTAACCAATGTATGATATATCTTTTCAATTAATAATTAATAATAGTATTTTTAATACAAACATCAATTTCTAACCAATGTGTGATACATCTTTTCTATTGGTAATAATAGTAGAATATTTTGTAACCATGTGATATACATCTCTTGTAAAAGTGAAAGTTTTTAGTGTAAAGACTCTAAAATCTAATATTTTAACCAATGTGAGATATAAATCTTCTATTGGTAATAATATAAAATAATTTAAACTCAACATCATTTTCTAACCAATGTGAGATATACATCTTCTATTGGTAATAATTGTAAAAGTTTTTTAACAAATGACTTTGAAATCAACATTATTTTCCAACTAATGTATGATGCATTTATTCTATTGGTACTTAATAATAGTATTTTTAAAACTAACATCAATTTCTAACTAATGTGAGATACATCTATTCTATTGTTGAAAAAATAGTGTTTTTAGTGAAAGAAATTATGTCATTTGAGGCACTAATTTTTTACATGTCATTTGTTTGTTGCCGAAGGTAATTGTACAAATATGTTCTACTCGGTGAGAGCATCAAAATGATATATTTATTTGTCTAAATTGAGTTTTGGATAATAAGATATCAAGACTTAAAGTATAATACTTGTTAAAAAAAATTAGTATTTTTAGTAAAAAAAATTATGTAACTTGAGAAACGAATTTCTTTATGTGTCATCTCATTCTCAACGCGGAGAGATTTTGGTTAAATTCGTTCTAGAGCATGTACCTCTTTGAACAACCAATTGCCATTTTTGGCCCCTCGTTGGGTTTTGCTTATTTTCAGTTCTATTCCCTCCGTTCCTAAATTATCGTCCTCCTTTCCTTTTTCGTCCGTCCCAAAATAATTATCCAGTTTGAAACTTACCTTTTTAGAACATAACTTTTACCACTTTATCCTTACTTTTTCACTATACTTTAATTATGGGTTACATACACATGAGTTTTAAAAGAAACTACACATTAAACCAATATAAATAATCAAGTCTATTGTTTTTTCTTAAACTGTGCGCCGGATCATCCAAGATGATTATTGAAGGACGGAGGGAGTATATTTTAATTGATTGAAGCCATAAATGTATACTTGGTTTTTTTGTACATCTATGGGTGTAGACATCCTATTATATATTGTCTGATAAATGATAATTATTACAAAATTAACTAATATAAATTTTTTTCAGGTTTCAAAGTAAGGGTACGAAAAGAAGGAAGAAAATCAAGAAAAAAGCAAGAAAGAGGAAAGAAGAAAATAAAAAGGGCAAAAAGAAAAGAAGGCAGCAGCCAGCACTCAGCAGCCGCCCCCCATTTCCATCAATCCATTCGCATTGTCAAACCAACCCCCATACCCTGCTCTCAATCAATCGTCCCCAACTCCCTTATTTCTCCCCCACTTTCCCACTCCATCTCTCATCTTTCAGCAAACTCAAACTCCAAAACACACACACACACACACAACTGCAACACCAACAACAACAACAACAAAGCCTCCCTTTCTCTAGGGAGCAAGAGTGCAAGACAAGGGGAGCAGAGCACAAGTGCAAATAACCTAAATTATGCTTTCTTCTTCAATTGCTAGGAATCCTCTTTTATAAAGGTATACATTCCATAACAAAGAGTTCAATTTCCTAATCTTTTTAGTAGGGTGGTTGTATTGTTGCTTCTTGTTATAAAATGTAGACATTTTGTTATGTTTAAAATATTTTATTTTTCCTTCGAAAATGATTTTATGTTTGGTTCAGCAGTTTCGGTTTGAAAGTCAAATCTTTTTAGAAAAATGATAATTTTAGTAGTTTAAATTATTAACAATAAAATGACTTAAATTTTAAAAGTGGGTTCTTTAAATAAAATATTATAAATAGAATAGTAGACTCGTTACTCGATCGATAGAGAGGGAGTAATTAGTAATCTTTTGTTAGTGTTATGTTTCATTCGAATGGTCTAGATTAGAAATGTTTTGTTTAATGATAGAATGATCCAATATGCCTTCTACGCGTGTGACTGTTTAACTTGTTTTTAATTTTTATGTTTTTTTTAATATATAGAGTATTTAGCTTAGTATTAATTCTGAACATTTTAGCATGTTAATTAATCTTTTTAACTTTTCAAAACATAGTTATAGTTAAAAAAAAAAAAAAAAAATTGTATGTTGCTTTGTTTCGTGCATGTTGCGGTGTGCTTATTAGTAATTCCATTATTTTGAGTTTTTGTTTTTTTTTATTGTTGTTTAATATGTTCAATTTTATATTTTTATAATGTCTAGATAAATTACAAATTTTAGTTTAAAATGTTTTGTTTAAATTTGTTAAGCATTTTATTTTACATTATTTACTTTTGACTTAGTTTTGTTGACTCTAATTGACTAGAGTTGACCAATGTTGACTTTGGACCTTTGGTAATTTTATGTGTTTACGTGTCGTTTGATGATTTGATCAATGACCAACATTTAGGATTTCAAGCATGTTAGCAACCGTAGAGACCGAAATGGTGAGTCGGTTGTCTACCCTTTTCCCGACTTGTAACTTAGCTCCCGGACCTTAGAATCTAGGTTTTTTACCGTATCCTTTATAAACAGAGATGGAGACTCTTTTGTTGTATTTTTGAGAGTTCACTCGAGATTAAGCGTATTCAACGAGCTCAATTTTTGAAATTTCTCGTTTTCGCGACGAGGGGGTGTCAAAACGGGGTTCTCACGCCGTGGCATTGGTGCCTCAAGTGCTCGTGTTGCACCTTTCGGCACCTACACAACATCGAAACTTTTTTTAAAATATTCTAGAAATAGTCTCTTTCCCTTTGAGGATATCCGATAAAATTGGAACGATACGGTAGAGATGATTAGAATGGCCCAAGGATGACTTGCACAAATTGACAAGTGGTCAAAATTTTCTTTCCCTTTTCCAGAAATTAACCCCGGTCCAATTCACACCATTTTCAGTTTTTTGTCCTCAGAATAGTCTCTTTCCCTTTTGTACAAATTTCACCATGCCTAATTCTCACCATTTTCTATATCTATTTTTATTTCTTGGAATAGTGTGACACAATGAGTACAGAGTCTCCAAGTGAGAAAAAATCACTCAAGCCTTCCTCTCTTTACTTGGTTTTACTGTGTGTTCTTATGTAAAAAAAAAAATTCATCGAACACAGTAAAAACACGAAGAAGCCCACACCCCCACTTCAATCTCTCATTATTCCATCTTAGGTTTCCTCTTTTTCCACTTCGAAGATCAGTCAATCCAAACATTATTCAAACATGGCCGGTTCAAAAGCGGGAGGGGGGAGAATTTTGAATTTTCTTCCCCGTAACGACGTTTTAGTGGTCAATTATTCAATTCAAGGCTTCCTCTTGTTTCTTTGGAATAATTGCGGGCCGGTACACTTTTATAAAATTGTAACCGCTCTACTACTTTCTTTTTTTTGTTCCAAAAATATCCCTTCCTCCGTCTCCTTCCCATTACTCTGCCTTTTCCACTTCACAAGAATGGGAATCGCTACATTGCCTTCAACTTCCACTCATCCATACCGGAAAAAGAGCAGAGAATTCGACGACTGAAAAGCAAAGACTTCTTCCGGTGTTGCAAAGAACAGAATACAATAGTCGATTGGGCCAGCGTCGAAAAGGTAGTGAAGAAAATTCCCCTACTTTTGTCCAAGATCGAAAATAAAATGCAGTCTAAAAATAAGGACTTTCTCAAAGTAGTCAAAGAGGACAAAAGACAAGACCCCAGATTCATGAAAGGTTTGTCGCTTGCAGTAAACCAAGGATCGATGCTTAAATTCATTGTGATGCCCAGTTTTCTTCCTAACGACACTCTTTTTCATTGCGCCCTTTTGCATAGCGACCTCATTGCACCCAAGTATTGGACAAACCGAGAGACAATGTGACAATGTGACACATTTCCTTCGTTAAAGGCAAACAATTTAAAAAAAATAAATAAAAATTTTACGATTATAATCTCATCGCATGATTCTGACCCGATTATCTTTCTATCTACTAAACCAAAGTTTTGGATCTAGAACCGGTGGGGAGAGCCAGGCCCTTGTTATAGTGTAAGGCATGGGCGACTCTTGAAGACCCCAATAGCAAGCTATTGTGATGAGCCTTTCCCCTCAAAAAATAAGATTAATATCGTGTGAGCCGATGACTCACATATCAGATATTAAACTGATAAGAACAGATACTACACTTGATCTTAGCCAAAAGGCCGAGAAAGGTATGCTTAGAAATATGTTGGGCGTTGTGTTTTATACAAACTTCTCTTTCACATTTCCTCCTGTAGCTGATGTGGGAACTGTGTACCTTTAGCAGAAAGCCTTCTCCACCTGTTTCCCCTAGCTCTCATATTCAACTAATTTTTACTCATCTTTGTAGGAAAACTTGTGAAATGAATAATCACCCATTATTTTATTGTAGCAATGTATGAAATATGAACATAGAGAAATCTTTCATGTCCCTCACATTCATAGAGTTTATTAAAGAAAAAGTGTACATTCAGTACAATTAGTCTTTCTTATTTCATTACAGCTCTTGAAGATCAAATCAATTTTGTAGTTAGGCAAGAGATCTACAAATCTTTGGAAAATTAGTAGTTGGATTACCTCCCTTAAAAATATTAAATAAAAGATTATACATATAGATTCTTTTGAGTTTCGACACAAAATGGATCGTCCAAAGGAGGTATGCTGGTAAGATAGAATAAACCTACCTTATTTCTAAATTTATAACTCTAGCATCTTGATCTCTGTCCAAGTTTAAAACACCTTTCTAGCGTCTGGGGCACCTTGAATCAGTGCCTTCTTCCTAACAGCCATAACTTGAATTGACCTATTCTTTGTTTATTGCACTGGCCTGTGAAGAGAGCAGATTAAGAAAACTATTGAACATACGAAATAAATTTCAACTTCTAAAGGGGGCGTTCCCAAAATGGTAAAACCCTCCAAAAATAGAGAGCAGATTAAGAAAACTATTGCACTTACCAAATAAATTTCAACTTCTAAAAGGGGCGTTTCCAAAATAGTAAAACCCACCAAAAATAAGCGTATGCCACTTAATGCGAAGAGCACACGGTATTCTTTAGTAAAAGGCGAAAGAATAGTTCGCTTTGTGCTCACCGCGTGGCTGCGTTTTTTAACTCATAGGCAGCAGACTTCATTTAGTAGTAACTACATTGGTACGCATTTAACTAGTTACACGACGTCTCCAACATTTTCATCATCCCACTTCCGAATTCTGATCTTGGAGGGACCAATTCAATCACTCACTTTCTTTTTATCTTATTTTGTCCTCATAAGGGGGGCGTGAGAAGGGATCGAACCTAAAACCTTACATTTTGTGAAACTCATCTCTACCACTAGGTCAACCCCTTAGGGTCACTCACTTTACTTTATGCTTCTAAAAAACTGGTAAAACTTTCCTCTATCAATCCATGAATAGAGGAATTGGGAGCGGAATAAGCTCCCGAACTTTCACAATATAACATCAAAAATTTAAACCACTCCTGACAAGCAAAAAGACTGAGCTTAGGTGCGTCAAAGTCATTGCATCCTAAGAATATTGTTGACTCTCCCGACTCTCTCGTTTGATCTCTTTTCCCTTTATTCCTCGCCAAAGTAGCTTCGAGCCGAAAATTCCTTTACCAAGGTCGCGTCCAGTTCCGGGACAACTAGGTGTTTTGATTAGATCGTTGGGGGTGTTGGTTTTCTCCGCTCTCGTTTGATCTCTTTTCCCTTTATTCCTCACCAAAGTAGCTTCGAGCTGGAAATTCCTTTACCAAAGGTCGCGTCCAATTCCGGGACAACTGTTGGGGGTGTTGGTTTTCTCCGCTATGTGAGGGATATTGACAAAGCATATGAAATTGTAGATCAAAAAAGGTATGGCGGTTGGGCCTTTTATTCATTCAGAAATGAGAAATGGTCTGAGACTCATCAGCACCATAAGGAAAAAGGGTCTTCAAGCCCTCCTTAACAACAAAAAACCAAAAATCACCTCGGACTATAGATGAAAGATAGCAACGAATACGATTTATAAAAAGTCATTCCCAGAGAAGACTTGCTCCTTCTCTTATTGGATTTATAAAATTGTAACCGCTCCATTACCTTCTTTTTTGTTCCAAAAATATCCCTTCCTTCGTCTTCTTCCCATTACTCCGCCTTTTCCATTTCACCTATTCCAGTTCACAAGAATAGGAATCGCTACATTGACTTCTACTTCCACTCATTTGTACCGATAAAAGAGCTGAGGATTTCGATTGAAAAGCAAAGACTTCTTCCGGTGGTACAAAGAATAGAATACAAGATCCGATTGGGCCCACATCGAAAAGGTAGTTCCGGTGGTACAAAGAATAGAATACAAGATCCAATTGGGCCCACATCGAAAAGGTAGTGAAGAAAATGCCTCTGCTTTTGTCCAAGATCGAAAATAAAATGTAGACAAAGAGGATAAAAGACAAGACCCCAAATTCGTAAAAGGTTTGTTGCTTGCGGTAAACCAAGGAACGATGTTCAAATTCTAAGCAACACCCAATTTTTATTGAGGTAAATTTTTGGATATAGAATTGGTGGGGTGAGCCAGGCCCTTGCTATAGTGTAAGGCATGGACGACTCTTGAAGACCCCAATAGCAAGCTATTGTGATAGGTCTTCCCCCTCAAAAAATAAGATTAATATCGTGTGAGCCGATGGCTCACATATCAGATATTAAACTGATAAGAACAGATACTACACTTGATCTTAGCCAAAAGGCCGAGAAAGGTATGCTTGGAAATATGCTGGGCCTTGTCTTTTATACAAACTTCTCTTTCACATTCCTCCTGTATCCAATGTGGGAACTGCCTACCTTTAGCCGAAAGCCTTCCCACATGTTTCCCTTAGCTCTCAGATTCAACTAATTTCACTCATTTTTGTAGGAAAACTTGTGAAATGAATAATCACCCATCATTTTATAGTAGCAATGTATGAAATATGAACATAGAGCAATTTTTCATGTCCCTCACATTCATAGAGTTTATTAAAGAAAAAGTGTACATTCAGTACAATTAGTCTTTCTTATTTCGTTACAGCTCTTGAAGATCAAATCAATTTTGTAGTTATGCAAGAGATCTACAAATCTTTGGAAAATTAGTAGATATAGATTCTTTAGAGTTTTGACTCAAAATGGGTAGTCCAAAGGTGGTATCCTGGTAAGAGAATAAACTTACCTTCTTTCTAAATTTATAACTCTAGCATCCTGATCTCTGTCCAAGTTTGGAACACCTTTCTAGCGTCTGGGACAACTTACTTTATCTATGCCTACTTCGTAACAGCCATAACTTGAATTGACCTATTCTTTGTTTATTGCACCAGCTTGTGGAGAGAGCAGATTAAGAAAACTATTGCACATACCAAATAAATTTCAACTTCGAAAGTGGGCATTCCCAACATAGTAAAACCCTACAAAAATAAAGAATAGGTCCAGGTTGAAGTTCTAATTTCCACACTATACTTAGTTTTACTAAGTGAAAATTCATAAATCAACACACCCACATCAATCACTCACAATTTAAACTTTGATTCCTCTACCCTTTTCCTAAAGGTAAATAAATTTTGGTAATAAGACTGGTGGGGTGAGCCAGGCCCTTGCTATAGTGTAAGGCATGGACGACTCTTGAAGACCCCAATAGCAAGCTATTGTGATGGGCCTTCCCCCTCAAAAAATAAGATTAATATCGTGTGAGCCGATGGCTCACATATCAGATATTAAACTGATAAGAACAGATACTACACTTGATCTTAGCCAAAAGGCCGAGAAAGGTATGCTAAATAATAGATTGGGCCTTGTCTTTTATACAAACTTCTCTTTCACATTTCCTCCTGTAGCTGATGTGGGAACTTCCTACCTTTAGCCTAAAGCCTTCCCACCTGTTTCCCCTAGCTCTTAGATTCAACTAATTTCACTCATTTGTAGGAAAACTTGTGAAAGAATAATCACCCATTATTAATTGTACACCCAGTACAATGTACGAAATATGAATATAGATCAATCTTTCATGTCCCTGACATTCAGAGTTTATTAATTGTACACCCAGTACAATTAGTCTTTCCTATTTCGTTACAGTTCTTGAATTTGATCAAATCAATTTTCTGTAGTTGAAATACATTTCTTACTCAAGTTGTCGACTGTGTCAGTAGGAAGTACATAAGGCAGATCCGCTTCCTCTACCTAGGTACACAGACTGGATGTTCCTCCTGGAATTGATCTCCTTCTTATCTTCTGTTTTCCTCCTTGTATATTTTCAACATTCCTAGTTGCCTACAATGTACTCCCATAACGTGTCACCACACTGCGTATTCGGGCTCACATAAACTGCTGTAAACAACCATACTGTTTCCACACCTTCTTTCACTAAGCCATTTTTTTTATAGCCTTGTGCTCCAGAGATTTACAAATGGAAAATTAGTAGTTGGGTTACATCCCTTAAGGTTAGATAGAATAGAAGGAAATTAGTACTTGGGTTAACACACTAGGTAGATTCAATAGAGAAGATACATATGGATCTTTAGAGTTTCAACACAACAAGGATCGTCCAAAGGAGGTATGCTGGTAAGATAAAATAAACATACCTTCTTTCAGGAACTCCACAGCTTGAATGGTCCTATTCTTTGTTTATTGCACTGCCCTATGAGGCACGCAGATTTTTTAACCTATAACCAAATAAAATAAATTTTAACTTCCAAAGGGGGCTTTTCCCAAAATGGTAAAACCCTCCAAAAATAGGCGTATGCCACTTAATGCGACGTGCACACGGTATTCTTTAGTAAAAGGCGAAAGAATAGTTCGCTTTGTGCTCACCGCATGGCTGCGTGCTATGTCAAGAGCAGCAGACTTCACTTAGTAGTAGCTACATTGGGGTACCCATTTAACTAATGAAAAGATGTGGGAAACTTTGTACTAGTGAAACACTCGCTACAACTCCCATTATCTCCAACATTTTCATCATCCCACTTCTGAATTCTGATCTTGGAGGGACCAATTCAATCATTCACATATGATAGATTGAGAACAACAATCTATGCTGCAACCATGTCATATGTGAAAACTGCATACTTAAATTTATAACACAACAAACAATAATGTAAATCAAGGATAAAGGACAGATCCATTGCACAAGACGCCTGGGTCTAGAAAGAGTCTAATGCTGTTCAAGGATGAGCCTCGATTACGGATTGAACAGCTTGAATGTGTTTTACTGCGTTATGACTGAACCTGGCCTCGTGCAGAACTTATACCCATTCCTTCACGGTACTCTCTTTGCCCTTACTTGTATGAGCCGTCATCACCATATCCAGCATCGACCCAACATGCTTGAACCTATCTTCTTACTTCCCTTTAATTACTGCCTCTACAATGATCACCTTCCTGATTTCTGGTGAAATAGCATCCTTGCATTTTGTTTCAGTATATTGACGCACTCATCGTCGTCCCAATCATGTAATACCCACTACATTCAAAAACATTATAAAGAGTTAAAGAAAACAATCTGAAAGAGAAAAGGTGGTCACTTAATAAGGTTTGAAAGAATAACTTAATTTTATGAACTGTGATGTATGCATCATCGGCCTTTGGAACGCTGGCGAACATGTTGCCTCCAACGTGTCAACACCATCCTATTTTGGAGCAACAGATACAACATGTGTGATTGGCTTATTTTCAGTTTTATATTTTAATTGATTTAAGCCATACATGTATACTTAAGGCTTTTTTGTACATTGCCGTGGCATTGGTGCCTCGGGTGCTCGTGTGTTGCACCTTTCAGCACCTACACAACATCGAAACTTTTTAAATTTTTGTCCTCGGAATATTGTCTCTTTCCCTTTTGGGACATCCGATAAAATTGGAACGATAGAGTAGAGATGGTTGCTTGGTTAGAATGGCCAAAGGATGACTCGCACAAATTGACAAATGGTCTAAAGTTTTTCTTTCCCATTTCCAGAAATTAACCCGGCCAATTCACACCATTTTCAAATTTTTGTTCTCGGAATATTGTGTCTCCCTTTTGTACTAATAATAATTTTACCTGCCTAATTCACACCATTTTTTAGATCTCTTTACTTAGTTTTACTGTGTGTTCTTGTGAAAAATTTTTCATTGAACACAGTAGAAAACACTAGAGAACGCCCCCACCACCCACATCAATCAATCACTATTCCTTCTACCAATGTTCTGGTCTGGACTTCTATTCATGCCAAAGGAGTGGAGCTGGAGAATATCCCTATGCGGCTAGGCGACTCTCTTTTCTTCTTTGAAATTCCAGATCTTGTCTTCTTTCCTATTTGATTTTTGCTTATAACCAAGACCTCTTTTTTTTTTTTGACTTCTTCCTTTTACTTTACTTCCTAATCGACTGCCTAGTCTTCTTTCCTCTGAAGGAATGGTGATAGAAGAATAGCGCTTTTTTTATCAACGTCTACTCATCTGCGGAGGGGCTGGCTTAGGGCCATGAAGCACTCTTGACCACTTCCTGAGCGACTTACCCCTATTAAAAGGAAGGACTGCACTATATGCTTAATACATGGATGACAAAAAGGCTAGCTACTGGAAAAGGATGGGGGTGCGAGTAAGAACAAGACAAGTGGGGAAAACCAAGTCAATTAGCCTTCTATCCCTTCCAAGTTCTTAACCGAACCTTGTACTCCACCTCGAAGATCAGTTAATCCGAGGGGGCAAAATTTTCTTCCCCATAAACACAGCCAGTTCATAAGCAGGATGAGGGAGAGGTCAGAATTTTCTTCCCCATAAAGACAGTTTGGTGGTCATTTATTCAATATGAGGCTACCTCTTTTTCTATCTCCTGAAGCAAATTTTTGGTTGTAGAACTGGTGGGGTGAGCCAGGCCCTTGCTATAGTGTAAGGCATGGGCGACTCTTGAAGATCCCAATAGCAAGCTATTGTGATGGACCTTCCCCCTCAAAAAATAAGATTAATATCGTGTGAGCCAATGGCTCACATATCAGATATTAAACTGATAAGAACAGATACTACACTTGATCTTAGCCAAAAGGCCGAGAAAGGTATGCTAAGAAACATGCTGGGCCTTGTCTTTTATACAAACTTTTCTTTCACATTTCCTCCTGTAGCCAATGTGGGAACTGCCTACCTTTAGCTGAAAGCCTTCCCACCTATTTCCCCTAGC
Organism: Codonopsis lanceolata; assembly: GCA_013146195.2. Lineage (NCBI taxonomy): Eukaryota > Viridiplantae > Streptophyta > Magnoliopsida > Asterales > Campanulaceae > Codonopsis > Codonopsis lanceolata. The sequence continues at coordinate 12,395,705 of CM028381.1, read as the reverse complement.
TCTCAGGTTCAACTAATTTCACACATCTTTGTTGGAAAACTTGTGAAAGAATAATCACCCATTATTAATTGTACACCCAGAACAATGTACGAAATATGAATATAGAGCAATCTTTCATGTCCATGACATTCATAAAGTTTTTTAATTGTACACCCAATACAATTTGTCTTTCTTATTTCGTTACAACTCTTGCTCTTGAATTTGATCAAATCAATTTTCTGTAGTTAAAGTAATTTATTACTCAAGCTGTTGACTATGTCAGTCGGAAGTACATACGGGAGATCCGCTTCCTCTCCCTAGGTATGGATTGGATGTTCCTCATGGAATCGAGCACCTTCTTATCTTCTGTTTCCCCTTTGTATATTTCGTCCCGTTTATCTTTTCACCTGCCTATCCCAGATAACTAGGCTGCTAGCTATAACTTTCTCCCATTCTTTAGTAGCCCAAGATGGACCAAGAATAATAGTAAATTTTCAACATGCTACAATGTACTCCCATAACCAGTCACCACACTGCGCATTCGAGCCTGTTTTCACTAAGATGCTGATTTTATAGCCTTGTGCTCTAGAGATCTACAAATATGTGGAAAATTAGTAGTTGGGCCGGTAACCTCCCTTAAGGTAGATTGAATAGAAGGAAATTAGTAGTTGGGTTACCACACTAGGTAGATTGAATAGAAGATTATATATATAGATTCATTTGAGTTTCAAACACAAAATGGAACGTCCAAAGTAGGGGTAAAGTAGGGGTGTAAATCTGAATCCCGAATCGCGAAATTGAATTGAATCAGTAGGTTTGGTTCGGTTTTGACAAAGAATGGTTCAATTTATGTTTGAAAATTTGGTAAATTGGTCGATTTGGTTCGTGATTTTTGCTCGTGAACCAAACCGAACCGAATCACACATTAAAATATTAATATATATGTATTTATAATATATATTGGGATAACTGCATAAAAACCCCGACCTATTTTAAGTATTGCAAATTAAACCCTGACAATTGTTTATAGGTAGAGCTGTCAAAACGGGCAAAAGCCCGCGGGCAAGCCCGCCCCGCCCCCTATTAGGGGCGGGTTGGGCTGGTGTTTTAATACCTGTTAGGAAACGGGCTTTTCGGGCTTTGCCCGTGCGGGGCGGGCAGCGGGCAGCCCGCATTTTATGGCCTCTGATTTACTGGTTTAGTGAAATATTGAAAAATGGATTAGACTTGTTAATTTGTTATAATTTTAAGTGGCCCAATGGCACTGGCAGCCCACTCCACGGCAAGCGTAGGGTTAGGTTATACTGAATCAGTGAATCGTGATCTCCCTCTCATTCCTCACTTTGGCTTCGAGCCTTCGGCAGTTCGACACTTCCAGAAAGTTCGTCTTCCTCAGTTCTTCGCTTCTTCCTCAGTCCTCTACTCGACTACTCATCTCTGGCTCTCTCAAACTGACAAACTCAACTCTCACTAGTCACTAGAGCAGACGGGCAGACGAGACGGCGTCTCTCTCACGGATCCACGGTCTCACCTCACTGTTTGACATCAGTCATCACGGCCGGCCACTCCTTCAGGCCCTTCACTACATTAATCTGATTCGCATCCATTAACATAGAAGGAGAAATATGCGCCTTATTCTTCCGTTTCTGATTACTAGGTTGATTTTGTGTATCAATATTAATGCTAGCAGTTTTGGATGCGGAGGAAGGAGTATTATTATTGAGGGCAGCGCTGGCCTTGACGGCGAGAGAGGCCATGTCGGAGGAGCTAAGCCGGTATGAAACTTGTGGGTAGGGAGGATGAAATAGATCTGAAGTGACCGGCCTCTAATTCGTCTTCAAAATCAATAGCAGAGATGTAGCCCTTGAGGTTTGGCCGAATTGTAACCCCTCCCCCAAACATTTGAGAAATAGACAGTGCCTCCCCAAAGCCCGTGGGCTTGCCCGTTTTGCCCGCGGCCCTACGCGGGGCGGTTTGGGCTAGGGGTTTTCATGCACGTTATGTTCGCGGGCTTTCCCGCCCCGCCCCGTTCCACAGCGGGCTTTTTCGGCCCGCGGGCTTTCCCGCCCCGCAAGCCCGTTTTGACACCTCTATTTATAGGCTTACTGAAACCTAGCCTATTTTTTATGTCACAATTAGAACTCTTCGTCTATTTAACTCGTTAAATGGTAACGGTGTGCTGAGTAGGATGCCAACGTGGCATCCTACGTGGACTTGGCGGGAGCAAAAACTACTTTTTCTTCAATTTTATTTCGTTATAAACCTTATACAAATTTTGTAATTTTATTTAAAAAAAACCCTAAAATTTATTTTTACCCAATAAAGCCTTAAAATTTAAAATAAATAGTTTGGTGAAAATAAATTTATACATACCTCACGATTTTTATCTCCAACAACTTTACATATATCACCATCTTTATTTCTATTAATTTAATATCTTATTTCAATTTATACTTACAAATAAATTAGATATTACATAAATGATTAGATTATAAATTATATAAATAGCTATTATTAAATATTATTTATTTATTATATTTAAGGATGTTTTGTTGATTTGAGGATGATTTGGGTTCACCCGGTAATTCTTAAATTCTAAGATCCTAAATTGATTCATCCTTAGCAAAGAATTGCTACTATACATGCTATCATATTTTTAGGGTAAATGATACTTTTTCCGTTCTAGACAAGGAGTCTCCGTTTGAATGTCGAATTTTATAAAAAATAATAAAATTAGTAGCCTATTAGTAAAAAAAAAAAAAGATATTGTTATGCCTTCATTTTTAAAATTACTCTTTAAGCGAAAGATTCCAAAATGAAATAGTGGATTCTTTACCCCGAACAGAGGGAGTATTACGGTTCAAATGCAATTGGGTAAGGGCTAAAATGAAATTTCTCAAATATTTCTCAAATATAATGCAATTTGCAATCAAGTCCCTAAAATTTAAAAAAGACCACAAAGCCTTCATGTAACTCCCAAATTGCTGCTCATTATTTTCCAAATCAAACTTTCAACGGAGCATCACTAACTTGACCAAAAAAACTAATCAAACCTCAAACAATGTAACTAGATATGAACAACAATAAAATACAACCATCAGCATCCCACGCACGAATTGAGTGCCAATTTCAGTAATTAAACCAAAAGTAATTGGAATACATTACTTGCAATTGCGAAGGGAGCCCAAAATCGAGTCCTCGATTCAAATTGGTAATGGTTGCGTGAGAGAGAGCACGGCTGAAATGTGCTTCCAAGAGCTCACCGGGGTTGGAGAAGATGAACGGGGATCGGAGCTAAGATTTCTTTTTGCTGGCCGATTTTCAGGAGGATTTGAGGGAGAGGGAGACTGACAATGTAGAGATGCTAGAGAAGAGAGAGAGAGAGAGAGGACGCACACGACAGATTTCCAATTCGAGCCCTGGGCTTCGAATGTATGCTTGCGGGAGAGCAATTAGGCACAAGAGTCTAAGTAAGGGCTGGTGATGGTGAGATAGAAATCGAAATGGGGAAGTTACAGTTGACCGGCGCATAGGGAGAAGACAGACTTGGTGGAGTTGCAATGATTTCTGGATTCGTTAAAAGCCAACGCAAAGATGTGGAGTTGTTAAGGAAGAAGGCCTAACATTTGGGGAAGCAAGGGTCTTGTGGTCTTTTTTTCCAAACATTAGGGGCTTGATTGCTAATTATAATATAGTTTAGTCCACGTAGGATGCCAACGTGGCATCCTACTCAGTAAGCCGTTACCATTTAACGGGTTAAATAGACGGAGGTTAAATAGACGGAGGGTTCTAATTGAAACATAAAAAATAGGTTGGGTTTCATTAAGCTTATAAACAATTGTCAGGTTCAATTCAATACCTAAAATAAGGTCGAGATTTTTTATATAGTTATCCCGATATATATTATATATAATTAATTAATTATATAAATATATTTGATTCTCTAAGTCGGTTCGGTTTGTGGTTGATGCAATCTTTTACACTCCTAGTCCACACATGCATGCTGATAAGATAGAATAAACTACCTTATTTAATAAGTTTCAATTTTGTTTCAATTTTAATTTATTTTAATTTAATTTAATTTATTTAAATTCTTAAAGGGGCTTTTCCCAATATGGTAAAACCCTCCAAAAATAAGCGTATGCCACTTAATGCGGCGAACACACGGTATTCTTTAGTAAAAGGCGAAAGAATAGTTCGCTTTGTGTTCACCGCGTGGCTGCGTGCTTTGTTGAGAAGCAGCAGACTTCATTTAGTAGTAGCTACATTGGTACGCATTTTACTATTATACGATGTGGGAAACTTTGTACTTGCCAAACACTCCATATAACTCCCATTATCTCCAACATTTTCATCATTCCACTTCTGAAATCTGATCTTGGAGGGATCAATTCAATCACTCACTTTCTTTTATGCTACTTAAAAAAGTGGTAAAACCGATAGATTTCCTCTATCAATCCATGAATAGTTACAAAAAAATTATGAAAAACATCATTGGCCAGTTTTATGAACTTTCACATGAATTCTCAACCAGAACTTATCAAATCATAGATTGAGAACAACAATCTGATGCTGCAACCATATCATATGTGAAAATTGCAAGCTTAAATGTATAACACAACAAGCAATAATGTAAATCAAGGATAAAGGACAGATCCATTGCACAAGACGTCAGTTATTATTGGGTCTAGAAAGAGTCTAATGTTATTCAGTGTTCAAGGATGAGCCTCGATTACGGATTGAACAGCCTGAATGTGTTTTACTGTGTTATGACTGAACCCGGCCTCTTGCAGAATGTATGCCTATTCCTTCACGATTCTCTCTTTGCCCTTACTTGTATGAGCCATCATTACCATATCCAGCATCAACCCAACATGCTTGAACTAATGTTCTTACTTCCCTTCAATTACTGCATCTACAATGATCACCTTCCCGATTTCCATTGGAATAGCATCCTTGCATTTTGTTTCAGTATATCGATGCACTCATCGTCGCCCCAATCATGCATTAACTACATTCAAAAACATTATAAAGAGTTAAAGAAAACAATCTGAAAACGAAAAAGAGCTCACTTAAAGAGGTTTGATAGATTAACTTAATTATACGAACCATGCTGTATGTGGCCTTTGGAACGCTGGCAAACATGTCGCCTCCAACGTGTCAACACCATCCTATTTTAGAGCAACAGATACACGGTTGAAATTGATCTGCCGAACCCAGGGCAGGACTTGACAATCAATCCAAGAGCTGTTCCATCACAACCCCCCCACCCCGGAAAAAAAAAAAAAAACATCAATGACAGAATGCAGCCCTTCAAACCACTTGATCAGGACAATCCTTTATTACTGCTGGCACCCTTCCCATGGTGCCAGCATTACTGAGCTAGTCTCTAACAACACAAACTTAGCCATGCTATATTTCCTTGTGTCATTAAAAGGCAGGATAAGGGTGTTTGAACATATCCAGTAGAATTTTCAGTAATGGATGTACATTTCTCTGAATATACTGCGGTGGATCAAGAAACCTCATGATCCGGTAAAGAGCAGACTGAGAACATCCGAACTGGGACGAAAGCTCAGAAACTATCAAGGGGTTGTCATAGTTTGCAATGATATCAGCTAGCACACTTGACTACAGCCATTTCAGTAACCCCCCAAATATCCACCTGGGCTAGTGCTTCTTCTTCTTGAGTGAGTTTCACTCTATCTCTTTCTGTTTCTCCACCCATTTCCATCTATTTTTCTCAAGAAGTGAACTAGCTATGTAGTACTAGTAGCATGTATATAGCCTCAATAATATAAGGAATAAACTGAATCCCGCCAGTGGAAACTGAAAATGATATGTCATGCACTATCACAGTAGATATGGTGCAATCTCTGATTAATATTTCCTCCCCGATCCACTAACCACCAGCCCATCTCAGGTACATGGGAAAGATTTGATAATAGTTTGTGGAGACGTCGTATGTGATTCGCTGCATTTCACAAAAGTTATATTATAAAGATTAAAAAGTAGAGAGGGTATCTTTAAATTGGGAGCCAAACAGTCTAGCAACTGAGCACAAAAGAAGCAGTATATATGGTTACCCACACTGATCACCAGGAACTTTATTTTCAAAAACATGAATCAATCCCAATTATTATCTGCCATTTTATTTCATCTTCACCTAAGTGTTAGTGAGGCAGGATGAGCATAGCTCTAACACTGCAGCCTGCAGGGCCATAAATCACACGGGTGTAATATTGATGGTTGTAACTTGTAATGTACAATGCATTCATATACTTAACATTGCAACATTTCCTATATATATATATATATATATATATATATATATATATGACCCTTTCTTTTATGGTCTTTATTACTTGTCTTCTTTGTTTTCTTCATGGTCTTAACAATGGAAAATTTTCCTCCTCCACTAAAGGAGGGATGCCTAAAATTCATTCCTGAAACTAAATTCTCTAATGAAGTCAATCATGAACATCTTGTTGACAAACTCTCTAGAGAATGTGCAGCACTTGTTTTGGATGAAACAAACAACCTACCAACCTTCAGTTGGATAACAAATGTAAGTCTATTCTTTAATTTCTTCTTCTTAGTAGATTTTTCTTTGTGCTCATTAATTGCCATCCATTTCAAAAGAGACCTTAATCCCATATCAATCTCCTCTTAGATTTCATGCTAAAACTACTCTCTCTCTCTCTCTCTCTCTCTCTCTCTCTCCATAAATTGGATTGTTGCTTTTATGTAAACCTTGGATTTGCTTGGCACAAAGATGATTAGGGTTGGTGTCTGTGGAAATGCAACTGTAAGATTTAGACCAAATTCCTCTTCCAATCTTATGGGAACAACTCAAGTTTATGTAATACTTTTTCTTGTAAAAGTCTTAGCGTAGTTTGATCAGTTTTTATTGGACAGAAAAACCAAAACCTAAAAAATCTTATTAAGTCTATGGATTCTAATCTTTTCAACCTTTTCCCAAGCCTTCTCTTGCTATGTGATTCTTTTGGTAACTAATTAAATTTGTTTACAAATGATATATAGGAAAATGATGTTAAGCATGAAAGAGGAAGGAGGGCTCCAAATGGGAGGAAAACCCACTCTTCTCCGGTTTACGATTATGGTAAAGGAGTGAAGGAATTTGATGGAAGCAGTAGAGGGACTGGTGTCTTTATTCCTTCTATCGAAACTATTAACATGACATCTCCAATGCTTCTGATGCACAGAATTGGATCTTATTGACATTACTAATACTCATCACCAAGCAAATAATGTTCACTCTCAGTACATGAAGAAGGATATACTGAGACTTCATACAGCAACCAAAGTCCTGTTTGTTGATGTATGGAAATAAATGTTTCTGTTAGTTTCTGTTAGTTAGTAAATCTATTAGTTTGTTAGTCCCTTAGTTATCTTAGTTAGATGAGGGATACTTCTGTAATTCTTTCATTCTTTTTCCCAGTTTGTTAGAGGCGGATTGAACTTTGTATAAATGTACGATTAGTTCATCATTCCATAATCAAGAAAACAATTCCCTCAACAACTTCTCTTCTTCCAGAATTTTCGATCCTCAACATGGTATCAGAGCCTACGATCAGCCCTTGAATTCCAATTCAATCTTTATTGGTTGAAATCGATTAGGAATCATTCCAATTCATCCTGAATTGGAATTCTACAGTTCAACTCCGTGATTACGATCAATTCAATTCGATATCTCTGTAATTCTGGTGGAATCATGGAGAGCAATGATGGCGAACACACCAGTGGTGAGAATCAACAGGCCATTCCCGTCAACAATGCTGCAAGGACTCAATCGACCAATCCAATCAATGAAACTGGAAGGAGTTCTACTTCTGCTTCAATGGAGATCCCGATAGACTCCAACATGCACCCCTTATTTCTCCACAACAATGACCATCCAGGGCTGGTGTTAATCTCCACAAAGCTTACTGGAAGTGACAATTACAGCGCGTGGTCCAGGTCAATGCAAATTTCTCTGTCTGCTAAGAATAAATCATCCCTTATCAATGGTAGCTTTCCAACACCTGATACAAACTCTTTGTTATTTCCTATATGGGCTAGGGCAAATGATATGGTTATTTCATGGATTTTCAATGTTGTGTCAGAAGAAATAAGCTGTTGTTTAAGATACATTTCATCTGCACATGTAGTTTGGACTGAGCTAAAAGAAAGATATGCTAATATAGATGGCCATAGGATTTTTCAACTAGAGAAAGATCTACATAAACTAGAACAGGGAGATGGTTCTGTAGAATCCTATTATCATAAGATGAAAGGATTGTGGGATGAGAGCACTGCATTGGATACAGTTACTGCATGCTCTTGTCATGATTGCAACTGTGGAGCTGTTGCTGCACAAAATACTAGGGAACAAAGGAAAAGGTTAATGCAGTTTCTAATGGGGCTGCATGATAGTTATGCTAATATAAGGGGCCAGATTTTAAGGATGAAACCCCTTCCAAGCATAGGTGAAGCCTACTATATGGTTAGACAAGAGGAATCCTTGAGAATTGGTCATGTCTCTGAGCTAAATGTCATAGCAGCACATGTCTATAGTGATCATAACAAAGGAGATAACAAGGCAGTAGGAAATCATAGAGGCAGTAACAGTAAAATTGGTTATGTCAAGACCCCATTTAAGAAGGGTATTTTCTGTAATTACTGCAACAAAGAAGGGCACACTAAGGCTGAATGTTATAAACTTCATGGATTTCCAGTTGGCCATCCTGGATACTCCAATGATAACCATAAACATCACAAGAACACTGATGGGCAAAAGTTCACAAATAATGGCAATGGGCAATATAGTTCAAAGGCTATGCAGGTTCAAGGCAAGCCAGAAGAAGTTAAACCTGCACAGTCTGAAATTGAGCAGCTCAAAGCTCAGCTCAGTGAAGTTATGACAATGTTAAAGGGACAAGAGCATCCAGAGGGACATCTTGCAGCCTTTGCTTCCACTACTAGTTCTCACTTTGCAGGTATGAATAATCTAATTGACTGTTATGATAAATTTGTTGCATCCATTAACAATTATGATGCCACTGCTTGGGTAATAGATACAGGTGCTACAGACCACATCTGCATTTCCATTCAGCACATGCACTCTATTGTACAATTGTCTAATCCTATCATTCTATCTCTCCCTAATGGTAATCATGCTACTGTTACCCATAAAGGTTATGTGTTTTTAACCCCCACCTTAACCATTCATGATGTTCTCTTAGTCCCCACTTTTAGGTTCAATCTACTTTATGTTTCCAAGATTCTTACACAAACTCCATATACTGTTGAATTTGATAGATACAAATGCACTTTTCAGGACCAGTTGCAGAGGATTATAGCCACTGGTGACCTGCAAGGAGGGTTGTTTTTATTGCAAGGACAACACTCTGGTCATAAGATTTCTGGCTGTAACCTGACTGGTCATGTTGCTGCCACTTCTACTATTCAACCTTCTGAACTATGGCACAGAAGATTAGGACACTCTTCCCTGCAAACTCTGAAGAAAATCCATCAGTTGTCTTCTGTTTTCCATTCCAAGACATTGAATTCTGATTGTATTTCATTTTGTCTTGAATGTCCCATTGCTAAGCAACATAAACTTTCTTTTCCAACTAGCAATTCTTCTAGTAATCACTGTTTTGATCTGATTCACTGTGACCTATGGGGTCCATATAAAATTTCCACTATGAATGGTTGTAAATACTTCCTTACAATTGTGGATGATCATTCAAGATGTGTTTGGACCTTCTTACTTTCCACTAAATTCCATGTATTCAAACTGTTACAAAACTTCAATGCTTATGTTCACACTCAGTTTCAGACCAGTATTAAGGCTTTCAGATCTGACCATGGTACTGAATTCTTCAACCAAGAAGTAGTTCCCTTCTTGGTAAGCCTAGGCATTTGGTTGTCTATGCTATGCTTCAATTCATCATCCTGATAAACTAGAACCTAGAGCCATTAAGTCAGTCTTTCTTGGCTATCCACCTGGACACAAAGGATATCTCTTATACAATCTTCAGTCCAAAACCACCTTCATTAGCAGGCATGTTGTCTTTCATAAGCACATTTTCCCTTTCATTTCTTCCACATCCACAGTTCCTATGTCTATTCAACCTACCAGTCCACTACCATGGCCTGTTGATGACCCAATCTTTCCCAAAAATCCTCATCCCCTTGATTCTCATCAGTCATCTCCAGTTTCTTTCCATTCCTCACCACTTCCCACTTCTTCCCAAACTCCTTCTTCTCCAATTCCCCCTTCTCCTCTAATACCTCCTTCTCCTCCTATCCCTCCTCTTAGGAAATCAATTAGAACTAGAACCCCTTCTGTCCTTTTCAAGGACTTTATTGTGCCTCCACTTCATAAAACCAAACCTTGTTCTAATACATCATTCATAAATGCATGTCATGTAGAACCTACTTCTTATAGTCAAGCAGTGAAACATCAGCATTGGATTGATGCAATGAATAAGGAATTAACAACATTAGAGGCAAATCATACTTGGCAAGTAGTCCCTCTACCACCTGGAAAGAAACCTGTGTGGTGTAAATGGGTCTATAAGGTCAATTACCTAGCAGATGGTAGCATTGAAAGATACAAGGCCAGATTAGTAGCTAAAGGTTACACACAATCAGAAGGTATTGATTACCAGGAAACCTTCTCACCTGTAGCTAAGATTGTTTCTGTTAGAACCCTTCTTTCCATTGCAGCTGCTAAAAACTGGGAGGTCCATCAATTAGATGTAAACAATGCATTTTTGCATGGGGATTTGGAAGAAGAGGTATACATGACTATTCCATCAGGATATTCTATCAATCAGCTATCTGGTATGGTCTGCAAACTTCAAAAATCATTGTATGGCCTTAAACAGGCATCCAGGCAATGGTTTGCCAAACTCACAGAGGCCCTTCTTCACCTTGGTTTTGTTCAGTCTCATGCTGATTACTCCATGTTTACTTTAACCAAGGGGTCCTCATTTACTGCCATGTTAGTGTATGTTGATGACATCATTGTCACAGGCAATGATCCCTCTGCCATTGCATCTCTCAAACAGTTTCTAGATGATAAATTCAGCACTAAAAACCTAGGTCCCATAAAGTATTACTTGGGTATTGAAATTTCCAGATCATCTCAAGGATTTCACCTATGTCAAAGAAAGTATGCACTGGATTTGATTGCTATTTCTGGACTTCAGGATGCTAAGCCACTTGCCATTCCACTAGACCCCAATGAGAAGCTGTTGTCTAATGCAGGGACTCCTTTGACTGATCCTAGTTTCTACAGACAATTGGTTGGCAAGCTGTTTTACCTCACTATTACAAGGCCTGATATTGCTTTTGTTGCCCATGTACTCAGCCAATTTGTTCACACTCCTACAACAGTTCATCTTAAAGCTTTGTTCAGAGTCCTGAGATATATCAAGGCATCCCCTAGTCTTGGCATATTCCTCTCTTCATCAAATGATTTTCAGCTTAAGGCTTATTGTGATAGTGATTGGGCTGGCAACCCAAATGATAGGAAATCTGTTTCTGGATATTGCCTCATGTTGGGTGACTCTTTGTTATCTTGGTTGTCCAAGAAACAGTCTGTCACAGCCAGATCAGCTGCAGAAGCTGAGTATAGAGCACTGGCAACTGTTAGCTGTGAGATCCTTTGGCTTCATGCCCTTCTCAAGGATCTGCAAGTTTCTATTCCATTGCCTGTTTCTGTTTACTGTGACAGTTCTGCTGCTATTGCCATTGCATCAAATCCAGTATACCATGTCATGACAAAGCACATTGAACTAGACTGCTATTTTGTTAGGGAGAAGGTTAACAAAGGTTTGCTTAAACCTCAGTATATTCCTTCCAAACTTCAGGTGGCAAACATATTTACCAAGTCTCTTGGTAAAGTTCCTCATTGTTCCCTTTTGTCCAAGCTGCAAGTGTTTGCTTTGCCTCCACTTTTAGCTTGTGGGAGGGGTATTGACATTAGTAATACTCATCACCAAGCAAATAATGTTCACTCTCAGTACATGAAGAAGGATATATTGAGACTTCATACAGCAACCAAAGTCCCGTTTGTTTGTTGTATGGAAATAAATGTTTCTGTTAGTTAGTAAATCTGTTAGTTTGTTAGTCCCTTAGTTATGTTAGTTAGATGAGGGATACTTCTGTAATTCTTTCATTCTTTTTCCCAGTTAGTTAGAGGCAGATTGAACTTTGTATAAATGTACAATTAGTTCATCATTCCATAATCAAGAAAACAATTCCCTCAACAACAACTTCTCTTCTTCCAGAATTTTCGATCCTCAACAGATCTATACATCGTAAGGGAACTGGTGTATTCCTTGTTGCACCGGTTTACAAAAACAATACCAGTAAGTTACATAATTATTGTTTCAATTATCTTCAAATAACGTGTATGAAACAAGCAACTTTTCTGATATAAATATGAATTTGCATTTGTTTGTATCAATTAATTTCGTAGTAACTTCATCGACGAGTAGTTGTACTAATTCAGTCTCAACTAATAAGGTGAGTAGGGACGATTCAAGCCTTATTCAATTAACGTGCATTTCATTTTCGGGCAGTTGGTGCACATGCAGATTCGTAGGATGTTAGGCTATTATTTGAGAATCATGGTTCATGTACTAGCCACGACTTCCTTATTTTCCTAGCTATATCACTGATCATTCTCCTCATACCAAGGATTTGTTTCGCTTGTCCTAACTCCTAAGTGATCAATGAGGAACATGAAATCTCCCATAATGCAAAGATTTTAATTTGTCTGCAACATCACAATTTTGACATTCACTTAAATTCAAGGATTACGCGAATTTGCATAAATTCAAGGGATTACGGGAATTGCATGTCAAAAAAATATGTGAAGATCATCTTATTACCTCTAGTCTTGTTTCAGCATAAATATTTCTGACTGCATTAAGTTTTTGTTATATTTCAAAGCCAAGCTCATAATTTATTGTGTGTAATTTGTGTAGATGGGGAGAATGGACAAAATTCCGAGAAGAGTTCTGCCACCAGCAATGAATTAGCTTTGAAGAAAAATGAATCATCTCAAGTTGCATCAGAAATTTGCTTGCCTCAAGAGTGGCCATACTAAGAAGAGAGAGTCCTATATATGTGTTGTAGGGTAATTAAGAAATAGAATTGAGTGATTTTATTTGATTTACAAAGAAAGAAATATAATTGGCTTTGCAGTAGCCAAGTTGAGTCGATCAATGTTGTGAAATCATCTATGTAATCCATTTCTTGCCCATTATATTCAATATTAGTAATAAAACTTTTAACTTATTTTCCATTCCTGGTTCGAGCAATAACATTATCGCATGGATTAATTCATAAATCATTCGATTAAGGAAAGAAATATGATATGAGCAATTGATGTATCACCGTGAATACAAGGATAGATGCTCGAGAGTATCCATTAATTTAATTATGCTTGAGTACATCACATGCACATTGAAGGAAATTGGATCATTCTTGCAGGAACCAAGAAAGTGCAGAAGATGAGGACTGTTAGTTGGAACTCAAGGGACATAGCCAATGGAATCTAGTGTAATGCATCTACCACCTCAGTCGTGATAATCGTCCAGCAGCCTAGAAAAACCATCTGTACCAAGAGCACTAGATAAGGCCCATTCTATCTTCATCTACTTGTTGCATCGGTCCAACCTGTTTGGCTGTTTCCAACTCAACTTCAGCCTTATGAAGGATTAGCAGGATACTGATGAAGAAATTAAACATTTAAATCTCAACATTTTTGCAATGTCAGCGTCCAATTCTGTTCAAGAACTAAAGTTGAGGTCTGTGATGCGCTAAAAGAAAATTCAGATAGCTGCCACTATATATAATGCTTGTTGTGTAACTTAGCAAATTAAAATCCTCCTTTGAGACAGAAGCGTTAGATGTTTCGGCAATAGAATCGACGTTGGTGATTTGTTGACTTCTTACGAAATCCCTCTGATTCAACCCCTTGTTTCCTGTTCAATTTTGTAGCAACCCACTCTTCATTTGCATCCAAGCCATCTCAAAGCTGCAAATAGTGCTCATTCATTCCCTCTTGCGTACTTTCTTCATAAGGGTGACCCTAAATACAACATAAAAAATACTAAATACAACATCCACTTAAAGGTCTAATTACTAATTAATCCTCTTACAAAAAAGTTACAATTAACCATAAACCCTAAATACTAATTTTTCCTCTTATAAAAAAATTACAATTAACCCTAAATTTGTAAGGGAGCATCTTCCAACTTTTATTCTCATATACAACAATTTTTCAATGAATTCTGATCCAAATAACAACGTTCATATTGATTCTCAATTTACGGTAAGTTCTTACCTACGTTGTATTCGATATAATATATTTCTTTTTTTCTATATTAAAAAACAATTTTTAAAACTAAAATCTCAAAAATGATTTTGTAGAATTTTTTTTCAAATCGAAAAGTCGCTTAAGGTTACAACCCTTAGCGACTCTTTTGATTAAAAGCCAAACAACCCGACGGCTCTTTTGTGTATAACCCAAAAAACCTAAACATGGCACCTCTTTTGTGTAAACACCAAAAAAAACTGGCGCTTCTTTTGTGTAAACCCCAAAAAAACTGGCGCCTCTTATAAACTTGATACCGTGAACTGATGTAGGAGATTACAAGGAAGGATATTATATTGGCATTGAAGTACCTAAAGATGACCCTGAAGCACATAAATCGCTTTTATGGGCCAAATTTTGTGGCCTTCCTCGGGTATTTATGATGACAATTTCTTGTGTCCTAAAATGGAACTCGAATTGCATGTCAATTGTCATGTGTTATCTGTATATACCTGAATATTGTAAACAACAACATCTAGTTAATAAGTTGTTGATTGGAAAGGTGTTGTTTTTGCCATTTAGCATTTATGTCTGACGACTGACTGAACGTGGTGAGAGACGCCAGCGGAGCGGAGAGAGAGATATTGAAGAGAGAGTCGTCGGCGCGTCGCCGGCCTGAGAGAGAGATGCGAGAGATACTCTGTTGGTATATTGAGAGATTTTCCCCAAAATCTTTAAAATAGCTTCTTTTTTTCTTTTTCCTATAAATGAAAATTAGCTTCTTCTTTTTTTTCATTTAAGTTTGAAGGAGGACAGTTTTATAACTTGACCTCTTAGTTTGTGTTGTATTTAGTGTTTTTATGTATAACATTTAGGGGTTCGTTTATTTTTTGCAAATAAAACCCATGCGTTTTTTCCCGACTGTTAAACCACCACCTAATTATTTTTTTTTGGTTGAAACTTTCCGTCAATGAGAGTTTTACTAACGGGAAGCAACTAGAAGTCCTTGTTGGTAGCTTACGAGGATAGGGGCACGAGAGTTCCATACACATGCATGTTTCCCACCAAAATGATTTCACAACAAACCTTATTATTTATAATTTTTTTTAAAAAGCCCTAATAGTTACCGGATTTCCACCAAATTTATTTCAAATTAAACAAACCTTATACAATTTATCAAATTTCATGACAATGCCTCAATGCTTGCAGATTGTGGGTATTTATGTTTGATTTGACTTATTGATATGTGCTGATGACTACCAGATACTATTTGGTTAATTTAGTTGTTTCAAAGTGATGGTATATATATATATATATATATATATATATATATATATATATATATATATATATATATATATATATATATATATATCTTAAATTAGTGTAAGTGTTTTATTAGTAAGCTGAAAAAGTGTTGAATTAAAATATAAAGACTAAAATAACCTCAACAGAAAATGTGTGTTACATTATTATTATTATTATTACTCTCTCCATCCCGAATAAATGTTTCTACATCATATTTTGGGATGTCCCAACTAATATTCCTAAAGACTTTTAGTGTACAATAACTAGTTTTACACTCGTGCGTTAAACGCACGTATATATATTTTTAATTAAATTATACACAAATAAAATGAAGATAATAAACAAAATAAAAAAATTAAGAAAAAACATGATAAAGGGAACAAATTATATCAGTATAATTGATTTCATTTAATCAAATATTTTATGAATTGTTTAAATCATTTTCTCGTTCATAATTTTATAGAGTTTAATAATTAATATTTTTTGTTATTAAAATTTAGGATCTTAAGTAGTATAAATAGTAATTCAGATGTATATTCTTCTCTATATAACATATAGATTTATTAAATATTTAAAATTTGTGGTTGGTATCTACTAGTATAATTTAATCGTATATATTCATATGATTTACCAATAAGTTATAACTAATTGTGGTTACTTGCAAAAATAAATTTTGTTTTGATATTATAATTTCGGATACGATGAAAAAAGACACAAAAGTTTCAAATATAGATAAGTCATATATGAAGATTTTCATAGCAGACTTTTTTATAATTAAATGTGATTATATTTTATTTTGTATTAACATGTATTCAATGAATATGTTTTTTATAGCACATTTGTTCTTATTCCAGTGTTATTTGCTCATTTTAATTAATCAGTAAATTTAGTATGCACCAAAAGAGATTTGTATTAATAAATTTTCACATGAGTGGCTACTCATATTAAATACTATTATATAGAAACTTGGTATTTTCTACAACATATGCATATTTGCATATTTTCAATAAATCTTGAGAATTGTATAATCAATTAATCAGATTTGTGTTCCCAATGCATGCTAACTACTATATAATAATACTCAAAGATGACTTTTCTTTTTTAGCAAATGCATTTTGGCATGATTTTACCTCTTTTAGACTATCTAGCTTTATATATATATATATATATATATAGATTTTCTACTACCATTCTTCAATTCCTAATATATCAATTTATTTAATACCATCATTATTGCATATCCTATAGAGAGAAAGAGTGAGTGTAATAGGTACATAATTAATAAGAGAGAGAGTGTGTGTGTAATGGGTATCATTGTCACAACATATTTTACAACACATCATTAATTACATTTTTAATCCTTTTTTTGTCCACTAGGAACATTTATCCGGGACGGAGAAAGTATTATTATTATTATTATTATTATTATTATTATTATTATTATTATTATTGTTACTATTATTACTATTATTATTAGTATTACTCTTATTATTAATATTATTTTTATTACTTTTATTATTATTATTATTACTACTTTTACTACTATTACTATTAATTTTATGATGATTATATTATTATTACTATTATTATTATTGTTATTGTTATTGTTATTGTTATTGTTATTTATTAATAATAATACTAATATTATTATTATTACTATTACTATTATTAGGCCTACACCCTTCCTCTTCTTATTAACAGGAGCAAGGATAGGTGATAGTCGGTCTTAGTTTTTTAGACCTCCTAGTCTTCATGATGATTAAAATGAAATAAAAGAGAATGAAATGGATTGTGAATTGTTGGATGAAAAATGTATATAAATACCCACAATTGGCAAACATTGACGGTTTGTTATGAATCATATATAAGGTTTGCTTTGAAATACATTCGGCGGAAATCACATAAATTAGGTTTCGCGAGAAACAGGCACGCGAAGGCACGTGTGTGGAACTCTCTCACCCTTATCCACGTAAGCGGCCAACAAGGACTCCTACAACTTTCTATTAGTGAAACTAACATTTCCTTAACGGAAGGTTTCAATTGCAAAAAAATAAATACATGTGTATGTTTATTAGGTCGAAAAAAACACATGGTTTAATTTGCAAAAACTAAAATAGTTCATGATTTTTTTTTTTTGCAATTCTCTCAAATATAATGATAAGAAAAATAAAAATACAACATAATAAATCAAAACGAAACACATCCCACATAGTACCTCACCCCTTATAGTTCAAACTAGCCACAGATACTATTTTGTCTAGCATTGCCTAAATCTTGAGACACTCGATCATCAATTAGTCGGTTGTCCATCTCTTCACTATTTGTGTTTCACTCTCTTGACTCATCTTTTTTGTCTCAAACGCATGACCTTTATATAGGTCTTAATATAATTAGGATTAAACCTCCTAATTCATATCAATAAAGGAATTCACCATCGCCAAGGTTTATGACTCTTGTGGCTTTCCTTTTACAACTTGGATCACAAATTTAAATGAGACAATCATTTTCCTATTAAAATTTGAGACACCTTTTTAGCAATTTTTGTGCTTTGCCTCAAACTAAAACATATCCATCAAAACTTTATCTAAAGATGGTTATATAAGTCTCAGGTGGGCATTTTATCAACTCAAATGTGAGTGCATAAACTGAAGCTGCAATTAAAAAAATATTATAGTTGAGGGGGTACATAGCTTCAATTTATAGTTGAGGTGGGTAATTTAAACCTAACCCATAGTTGATGAGAGTTAGTTATAATTCACCTTAAATAAATAAGGTTTTAATTTGAAAAATAAATTTGCCAATAAAGTGATTCCTCATAATCAAATATGGTAATTCAACATCTTCTATAATTCCAAATGACTTAAATAGCAATTTGATCACCCTATTTTCACAATTTTTTTCGTTAAACTCAATGTACTTTTTTTTCTCAATTTAGTGACTATATTTGGCTTTATTTTCACGTTCATCACTCCATCCAGTTTTTTTGATGAAAAACTTAAAACAACAATTAAAAACCCAAAAATGCCCCTGCTTAACACAATTGAGTCTTTTTTGCATTTTACCCTCACCTCAAACTTCATCTTTAACCTTGGCTAACCCCGCGTTCACCCTTTCTGTTGAAAGCTAATCCTGAAATCATGGCACATCAAGAAACAACATTTTTCCGGGGCATCTCCTTAAAAAACCATTAAGGCATTATCCAAAATCCCTCGTTTGCAATAAAAATCAACAATTGGATTACCTACAGTGACAAATTGACAGAAAAGTCCACTTGACTTGGCATATGAATACACCCATTCTCCAACCTTGTCCTCACCCAATCGTGCACATACTGGCATCATAGTAACTACAGCGGCATCATCTGGTTTAAAACCACCATCCTCTCGCATTTCATGGAAAAGCTTCAAAACATCACTATCCCGCCTGCTCTGTGCCAAGATAGAAATCATTGAATTCCATGAAACAATGTTCCGCACCTTCATTTGCCTAAAGAGCCGATAATGCATATCAATGTTCCTTTCCTTCTATGAAGCATTTCATCAAACACCTTCTTCGCGTCCGCCATTATCCCACAACTTGCATACAGCTCAACAATCCAAATCCTAACAGCACTAAAACATCCAAAACCAAACGAAGATATCTCCCCATGAACAACTTGCTCGAATCTAAGAGCATGAAGATCTGAGCACGACTTAAGCAAAGGTGCAAAAGTGAATTCATCAGGCCAAATACCGCGGTTTTTCATGGTACAGAACAAGTTGATTGACTTTTCAAAGGGTGGGCAGAGAGAGTAGCCTTTGATCATAGAATTGAAGAGGATGATATTGGGGTTTTGGAATTGAAGAAAAACAGAATTCACGTAGTTCATTTGACCGAGGGATCCACAGACATCGACAAAGTGAGAGAAGATTTGACTGGAGTGGTGGAGATCATGCGGAGTAAGTGAGCGTGGATTTGAGGGAGCTGAGCTGGGTTCGAGTTTTGCTGGTGGGGGCTTCCCTCCAGGAGATCGATTAGGTTCTATCATTACTTTATTCCCCAATATTATGCTTTTTATAATCTCAAATTTGGTATTTTGTTTTATAATTAAAAGTGTTAAAGTTAAAGTTTAAGCTACTACTTTAATTGATCAATTTTAGAGATTATATGTTGAGCTTTTTGTTTAATCAATGTGGGGTTATTTAAAGGACATATGAACTCTGATGCTTCTTCTTCTTCTTGAATTTCAACTTGGTATTATAATTTATATGATTCAAGGATTGTGCTTGAGTAATTTTACTTGTTGGTTATTTGCTTGGAATCTATTTTTTTGGGTGATTGAATAAACAAAATCTATATTGAAAGTGAGTTTAAAAAAGATGCTCTACAAGTATTTGATAAAATGCATGAATGAATTATTTTAATTTAATGTGTTTTAATTTTTTAAACAATTATAATTTTAAAATATTTGAAATATCAAATAGGTATGATCAATTTTTATTTTAATTAGTTGTAATTTATTTAAGAAAAATTATAATTTAAAAATATATTAAATATCAATGGTTACTAATTGGATAGAGTGATGAACTTGCACTGCACCCTTCCAAACATTTGGGGGAATTTTTGTCTTTTCAAACATTTCTGTTCATCTAACTAACATGAATGACCTCTAGTGACCTTATTGACTTGATTGATCAAGTATAGTCATCAAATTGAGAGGAAAAAAAAGTACGGTGAGCTTAACGAAAAAATTGTAAAAGTAGGGTGACTAAATTGTTATTTAAGTCATTCCAAATAATCAAATATAATAATGAAGTACAAATTACATCCTATAATAGGCAAAACAAAGCCTCGCATAAGCAGAGATGGTCACGAAGGGTTGCACCAATTAAGGCGCCAATGAGTTGGCTGGTCATAACTAGAGCTGTCAAACGGGTCAACCTGGCCCAAGCCCACCATGTTTCACTTACCGGTGGGCTGGGCCGGACTAAAACAGTGACGAGCTTCATAGAGCTCAAGCCCAACCCATGCGCGCTTCGACCTATAGGTCAAAAATAACTATTTTTTTAATTAAAAAGAACTCAAAAATTAGCTAATAAAAGTTATACAACACATCAACACACACATACTTACTAGTCTAACTTACACAATTACAAAGTAAAAGTGCAACCAAAGCAAACATAACAGAGATAGTAAATTCAACAATTAAACGAAACATAAATTAGAAAAACTAGTGTTACAGACCAAAGAAAAAATACATGTGGGGCTGTCAAAATGGGCCTGCGGGACGGGTTTGCCCACGGGCCTTAAAAGCCCACTGTGAAACGGGGCGGGGCGGGAAAGCCCGCGAACATAACGGTCCTGAGAACTCCTAGCCCAACCCGCCCCGCGTAGGGCCGCGGGCAAAACGGGCAAGCCCGCAAAAAATAAATTTATTTAATTATTTATTCATTTATTATCAATTATTTGAATTTAGGATTAGGATTGATTTGAATTTTCAAAAATAAACCAGATTAGGCTTTTGGATTAGGTACAGAATACTTTAATATTATAGCATACCCATTTGCAATTCTGTAGGGATTCAATGAATCACACGTACAAGTACAACAATTCTCTATGGGTTGTATCTGTAAAACTCTAATTTTCTGGTTCTTGAACTAATAACAACTACCAATTTATTATCAATATCTATAGAATCAACAGCCACCAACAAGTAACAATATCGGTTTTGCAAATCCCATTAATGAGATCTGGAACTAGAAGGCTAGAAGCAGGGTCGGATGCCCGGGATCTGGAACTGGAAGGCTGGAAGCAGACTAGCGGCGGCGGCGAAGAGGAAGCCCTTGATGGCGAAGACGAAGACGAACCAGCCAATCTCCTCCACAATCCTCCTTCACCCGCCACTAGAAAGTCGCGAAGCCCGCGTGCCTGACAGCCTGAGAGAGAGAGAGTGTCGGCGTGCGTGAGAGAAAGAGAATGACGGCGTGGGTGAGAGAGATAGAGAGAGTATTTTTATGACTGAGAGAGTGAGAGTTCTACTCCAAAGCTAGGGTTTTTAGATCTCAACGAGAATCAAATGAGCACGCGAATCAAGATCACGGAGCCATGGAAACCGAAAAGGAAACATATAAAAGGTTGATAAAATGTGGTTGGGGTTGAGAAGGGAGAAAGTTACAGAAGGAACAAAAAGAAAGCTGAAAGTGAAAAAGCTTACAAGATGAGCTTTAATGGATGCATGAAAGAGAGAAAGAAAAGAGACGAAGAAGTTGTAGAGAGAGAAAGTGAAAACGGACAGACTGGACAGTTACACATTGTGACTTTAAGAGAGATAAAAATATGCGCTGAATCAAAAAGTCATAGCCCACTAGCACACTGATACATTGTGACTCATTTTGAGCAATGTTTTAATTCTACTAATAATTATAAGCCATAGCCCATAGGCGGATAGGCCCAGAGTTCACAAAGTGCGGGTTGCCCGCCGCCCGCCCCGCAAAGCCCACAGCCCGCACGGGCAAAGCCCGAAAAGCCCGTTTTTAAACGGGCATCTAATACATCAGCCCAACCCGCCCCTAATGGGTGGCGGGGCGGGCATGCCCCCGGGCTTTTGCCCTATTTGGCAGCTGAAGGGTATTTTTTCAAAAAAGTTATAACCAAATTGAAGTTCATCATACTGTCTCAAATTTTCTAATATGTGTTTTTTTAGGATAGGCAAAGTTTTTCGGGTTCTAGTTTGCAAAACCATACTAACTAGCAAATGTTCATTTTTTTATTCGCCCGACACAATCTAATATTTAAATTTTATTTGTTATCAAGTTGATACTATTGAGGTTTTTTATTAGCTAATATCAGATAGAGATACCCAATTGAATAGATCAGTTTCGATAAAATTACTAACCACAACCATACTAAACTAGATTGGAACTTGGAAGATCAATCAGCTTCCTCTTTGTAAGTGTCACTTCCATCAATTTAGAATATGAGTTTCAACTAAAAAGAGAACAATGATTTGGAAATAGATCATACTGTGTCATAAATTCATCCAACCAAAAGAAAAAAAAAGTAGTCTAAATGAATGTCTGATAGTTTTTGCTTTTTAGGTTTTATGTTTTAGCTTTTAATTTTGTTAATTAAGTTTAACTTTGTCAATCGTATGATCGGGCCATGCTTTTCAAGTTTGGACCGGGCCAAAGAGGCCCATATTTTTCCCAGACCTTCTAATTTGAGGCCCAGGCCCTTGAAAAGTTGAGTGGACTGGACCGAGCTTATGAGCCGGGCTCAATTTTGGCGGTTCTAGTTATAACCATCGAGCCCAGTGGAAGTTGATTAATATCCCCCCCCCTCTTTTTTTCCCCAAAGCAACCACCTAAGTAGATATGTTAATTTGGGCGACCCTAGGCCTACAGGGCTAACACTGTAGGGTTTTGACCATAATAGTGTCAACCCTTAATTTAATAGGGTTACATTTTTCCAACCCTAACCCTTTTCGACGGGTTAACATGGTCGACCCTCGATTTTACTCAAAGTTGACCATGACCCTAACCCTACAAACCCGACACTGTAGGGTTGTAACCATAATAGGACCAGCTCTGTTAGCCCTGAATTTAATAGGGTTATATTTTCTTGACCCTAACCCTTTTTAGTTACGGTTTAACAGGGTCGGCCCTTGGGTTTTCAGCCCTTTTAACATCTCCACACCCAAGGTTTAATACCCTGAAAGTTTACCTATTTTGATTTTAACAAATAAACAAATTTAATGCCACTTTTCACTTTCGACACATTTGACTAAGTTATATATTGTTGACTTTTTATTTATATTATTCTGGACAATACTTAATTTGACTAAGTTCGATGGTTCATCCTTTTTATAGTTTTGTTGACCAAAACAGTATTATGGTAATATCCCAAGAAATTTCTGTTATTTTTATGAAGGCGTAATTCTTTATTTAGTCACCCTATATTATGAAAATATCGTTAAGTACACTCTATAAATTTTATTTTTTTCACACTTTAATCACTTTACTTTATCAAAAGTATTATTAAACACTTGTCTTTTTTTTTTTATGAAAAGCTAAAAATATTTTTAAATAGGCTTAATTCTCAATTTTGTCATCCTACTATTTTGAAAAGTCCGCTAAGCTTATCTTACTATATTTTTTCACAGTTTGGTAACTCTATTTTATCAAAAGTGTCACGTTAATTACTCGGTCTAATTTTTTTAGATGAAAATGTTAAAATATTTCTTAAAATCCAAAAATACCTTCGATTATTTTTTTAATTTTTTTATGCATACCTCCTTCTTCTAATCCCAATTTGATTTTATAATTTTTCCAATCACCAACCTACCTCTTTTTTACCCTCACTTTCCTCTAGGGGTGAGCATCAATGCCCGGCCCACGGATTCCGTGCCCATGGGCTATACAGAATACTGGGCTTTAGATGAATCAAATGCATGTCGTCTCGGGCACTACTGGGCCTTCAGCTGCTCCATGCCCGTTATACCCAGCTCGGCCCGTCCTCTTCTTTGATATATATATTTTTTAATTTTAATTATAGGTCTAAACCAAATCCTATTTATTTAATTTAAAACTTAAAGGTATAGTACTCTAACTGAGCTGAACTGCTGAAACGATGAAGCCTATTGCAGATTGTCCTTTCAATTTTCTTATAATATAATAATACATATAAACCTATTACTAAAAGTCTAAAACCCTATTTTTTTAATTACTCAACCTCAAACTCAATCCTCTATTCTCATGTAAGTTAGTAACGTGCGACGCACCTTATTGGTTTATTCTTAATTAGTCAGTCATCACTTCATCTTTTTCATCTTGGGAAAAGTTTGAATGGTAAAACAGTAAAAAATATTTAAAAACATGAACAGATGGGCTGAAGCTTGCCCGTGCCCGTCCACTAATCCTCGTGGGCTTTTAAATTTGATGCTCGTAGCTTGATGGGCCTATACTGGGCATTGTCAATGCCCGCGGGCTTAGAGCATGTGCACACCCCTACTTTCCTCATATCCTTGACCTACCCCTGCTCATTCCCCCACGCCCCTTCCTACGCTCAACCTCGACTTCCCTCGATTCGAATCCCATACCCCATATCAACTTCAGCCACTATTGTACCTTCATTAAACAACGCTGAATTACCCTTCTTTGTTGAGCCCTAGCCTCAATTTGAATAATTCAGCTTGAATTATCAATTCAATTGCGAGAATGTGAACCAAGTACCATAGTCGCTCGAAACTTGATCTAGTTAGAGGTGGTGTTATGCAGATGATTATTATGTGTGAAGTTTTCAACTGCTACAGTTTTTTATATTATCTTAACTGAAAAAGGACACTTTGAAGCGAAAAGACTACGATACTCTTAATGAACCGAAGACGCGCTACGGATCACTTAATCAGTGCATTGCGTTGCATCAATCTATGAATCGCGATGTGTCAATTTAAGTCACTTAATCCAATTTATGCATCGCGCCTTCAATCATAATGAATTAGACCTTCATCTCTCTTCTTTCCTGTAGACAATCAACAAATGATTCAAAATTAATGTATCTTACCTACATCCCACATCCAAATCAATGCATCACAATCCACAAATGATGAATTGTAATTCAAAAAGGGTGTCCAACAATGAAATATAACATTTGCCATTGATGATCATCTATGCTCACTTTAATAATAATCAAATATTTGAAAAAAAATACTATAAATAAAAGATTAGGAGGAATTGAGTGTTCGAAAGAAACAATATACTGTTCGGAAGAAACATTTTCTGCAACATAGTTTTTATATGACTATCCAACTAAGAAAAAAAACATGAAATAACATTATAAAAAAGAACAAAAATAATACATATGTCAATTAATAAAAATCTAGCATTCAATTTTAACATCAAATGATAAAAAGGTTATATGGGCATATCGAGTCTAGACACAATACATTTTTTTTAATTATAAAAATCATTTCACATACTAATATGACTGCAGTACAAAAAAAAATCGGGTCAAACAATCAATCAATCAGTAAATCATTTAGTAAACAAATTCTTGTTTAGGCATTTCAACAACAGTATATGCACAGTAGACCAAATACAAAAGTAAATTTATTTTGAATCACACGCACAAACACAAAATGAAGAAGAAAAAGAAGAACGAGGTATGATGTATGAAGAGAATGTGAAGACACAATTATGTAGTAACCATCATTCTTCACCACCTAACTTCACTCTCTTTCCTCTTTATCCATAACACCATTTTTTTTTCGTCTTCGGGCAAACGAACTCGATGACGAAAGAAGAAGAAGAAGAAATTTACATCGTCTATGCGATTTGTGCGTTATTGGAACAATTGAATAAAAATGTACTTTCTGGTTGAGAAAAAACAGTGTACTTACGTTGTTGAAAATTTAGGAGAAAAGTCTGGCCCACAATTACTCATTTGTTTGATGTAATTATAATGTCATGTATAAATTATGTTGTTCCATTTTAAATTTTTTTGTTTGTTTGTGTTTTTAATTGAATAGTCATATAAAAATTATGTTGCACAAAATGTTGTTCGACAATATTTTAAAATTGGAGGTTATGTTTAGAGTGTTATACCATACTTTAATTTCGCCAGAAATTGGATGTAACAAACGGTGTTATCTTTGACTATTTAGTAAAATAATTTTCATTTATGTATTTTTATATGTTTGTATTTTCAATAACCAACATTTGTTATAGCTACTACATTAGTACGAAATATCGGAAACTATCATCTTTATGATGCCCATCACTTTGATTGAATTTCGAGTTTCCATATGATAATGCACATTGAGATACATGCATTGGAGTAAAGTCAGATTTTCATGAGTTGTCTAGATTAGGGACATTCATATCTGTATTGATTCAAGATGCTTGAGGACAAGCATCGTTTAGGTGTGGGGAATTTTGATAGGAGCACAATTGTGTGATATTATTAGTCGATTTTGTGATTAATTATAGAGTAAATATTACACTTTTGGTTGTTTTGTGCTTGTTAATGATTGTAGGTGTGAAGGGAGCTGACAAAAGAGGAAACTAAGTAAAAGTGTTGGATTGCAAGAAAACGAAATTATGTGGTGTCACGTGGGCATGTGCTGTTTAAATTCCAGAATTGAAGCTGATGTCAACTTGCTGAAGAAATTTCCAACAGATTTTCTGGATAGTTAGAGAGTTGTTTCCTCTTCCTAACTTATTTCTTTGTAAAAGGAAAACTGCTTGGGCAGTTATTTAGTAGTTTTAGGAAGTTAATGGTAGTTTTTTTGGGATAGAAAATTGATAAGTAGTGGCTTGAGTGGGGGGAAAAGAAGGTCATATATATTGGAGGAACTTGGCAGTAACCTGGCAGGACTTGGAGAGGAAAGTAACACATATTTTTGGGAGAGAAAGTGTAGAAAAAGTTGTATTCTTTCTTTAGTTCATCAACACCTGCTGGAACATTTTTATTTCTTGGTATTTGTAAGTATTTAATTATGTTTAGTAGCTAAATATTTTCTTCCAGTCAATGAACAATTAAATCTCCAACATCTTTACTTCTGTGAGATCTAATGAAATTAATCCTTGTTTCGTTACAAATATTTGTTCGTTCTCCAATTAGCACGTTGTATGACTATTGTGTTTAATTGATGTTTGTGAATATTAATTAAAATAATAGTTTAAGGCTAGTTAACACTATTGATCCGTAATTGTCCTCAGTTTTAACAAAGTGGCGAGTAATACACCTTTTAGACATCACAAGCATAATCGGACCGTATTACGGGAACAAATAATCTTAGTTACATGTTATTGCTTCAATATGCATGACTTTGAATCGGGTCTCTCTCTTCTTAATGCAATCGAGATTATTAAATCTTACGAGCGTCTCGGAGGTTGTAATTCGGTTAGACGATAGTTAACGAGCTTCTCTTGATTATCAATACGGTAAGGAGAGATTTGATGTTGGGTGTTTGTCGATACTTATAACCAGTTTATTTGTGATTAAATGAGACACTTTTGCATCTATGATCAGAAATAAAACGCGAGATGGAAATTGGTTCATTGACTGGACTTTTACTTTATTGAATTTAATCAAGTTTTTAATCTGTTAGTTTAATTAAAATCTTTAATTTTCGGTTAATTTGTTTGTTAGTCAATTCTTAGTTAATTAAAAATATTAATTCAATTTTTTTATTACTTAATAAAATTCTAAAAGGAATAGGTACAACGTTCCTGTGGATACGATCCCGACTTACCTTATACTCGTTGTTAGGGAAGTAGGAGAATTAATTTTGACGATTTGACACACGTCAGATACATATCTTTTATTGGTAATAAGAGTAAAAGTATTTATTATAAGACTTTTAAAGCTAACATCTTTTTCTAAACAATGTAAGATACACATTTTTCATATTCTAACAATGTGAGATACTTCTTTTCTATTTCTATTGGTAATAAAAGTTTAAGACTTTTATCTAAAGACTTTTAAAATCAACATTAATTTCTAACAAATGTGAGATACATTCTTCTATAGTAATAATAATAGTCTTTTATATAAAAACTTTTGAAATCAACATATCTTTTTAAACAATGTGAGATACATCTCTTCTATTGGTTATAATATAAAAATAATAATAGTAGTAGTATTTTATCTAAATAGTTTTGAAACCAACATCTCTTTGTTAAACAATGTGTGATACATCTCTTGTATTGATAATAACATAAAAATTCGTTTATCTATTAATTTTATAACCAATATATATTTCTAAATAATGTGGATCTTTTTGTAACCATTGTGATGTACATTATCTAAAAACATTTTAAACCAATATCGTTTTCCTAATTAATGTGAAATACATATTTTATCTATTGGTATTAAGTTTTTTTTTATAAAAAGACTTTTAATACATACATCACTCTCTAACCAATGTGTAATACATCTTATCATTTGCTAATAGTAGTAGAAATTTTTTATCTAAAAAAATATCTAAAACCAACATCTCTTTCTATATAATGAGATATATCTCTTCTCTTCTCTTTTCTTTTATTAATGATAAAAGTAGAAATCTTTTTATTTAAAGACTTTTAAAATCAACATCAATTTTTAACCAATATAAGATTTATCTCTTTTATTGGTAACTAGTACTCTTGCCCGTGCCGATGGCACGAAGCGCCAGTTCATGAATTTATCAATAAATGAAGCAGATAATGTGGAAATGAATTAATATTTACTTATAATTTGTCTAGGTTAATTATGATAACAGTTAAAAATAAAAAAAAATTAAAATAGAAATGTTCAAAACTTAGACATAAATTAAATTGGGATTCAGTTTCAAAAAATAAATTGATTAAGTTAATTACGATAACAGTTAAAAAACAAATATTTCAAATTACAAAACTTACAAATTTTTTAGCATAAAATTGATTAATTAATTAAAATATCGAAAAGAAAAGGGACGTGAGTTTGGTGGAGGAAAGATTAGCGGCCACCAACCGTAAATAGTGGGGGAGTTGGAGAGAGAGAGGGGGGGTAGTTGCTTAACTGCCGTTCACACATGTGAACTCAGGGGATGATAATGACCGTAGGATCTCAATAAAGGAATTAATCTCAACCTCTAAATATAGCTTTAGTCAATTGCACATGTGCGACTATGAGCTGTATTGTATTATATATAATAGTAATTTAAAACCAACATCAATTTATAATAAATGTGTGATATATATCTTCTATTGCTAATAATATTTTGTAACCATGTGATATACATCTCTTGTAAAAGTGAAAGTATTTAGTGTAAAGACTCTAAAATCTAATATTTTAATCAATGTGAGATATACATCTTCTATTGGTAATAATATAAAATAATTTAAACTCAACATCATTTGTACTTAATAATAGTATTTTTAAAACTAACATCAATTTCTAACTAATGTGAGATACATCTATTCTATTGTTGAAAAATTAGTGTTTTTAGTGAAAGAAATTATGTAATTTGAGGCAGTAATTTTTTACGTGTCATTTGTTATTGCCAAAGGTAATTGCACAAATATGTTCTACTCGGTGAAAGCATCAAAATGATGTATTTATTTGTCTAAATTGAGTTTTTGAATAATAAGATATCAAGACTTAAAGTATAATACTTATTAAAAAAATTAGTATTTTTAGTAAAAAAAATTATGTAACTTGAGAAACAAATTTCTTTACGTGTCATCCCATTCTCAAAGCAGAGAGATTTTGGTTAAATTCGTTCTAGAGCATGTACCTCTTTGAACAACCAATTGCCATTTTTGGCACCTCATTGGGTTTTGCTTATTTTCAGTTCTATATTTTAATTGATTGAAGCCATACATGTTGAACTACCCGGCCCAAATAGGCCCAAGTCATAAGCCATACGCCGGGCCTTTGTTCATTGATAGAGAAAGCGAGCATGGTCTTGATCTTCACCGAGCAAGACGTTAGCGAGCTGGGGGCTCAACCAGCGAACAGAGTTAAGTCGCGAGCATGAGTAGTTGTGCTCGCCAATTCAATAGCTGTTACTAGTTGAGGACGGTTATGTCCGGGAAAGTCTCCATTTAGACCGTTGCGGTTAATGGGGGAGTTAATGGGGCAGTTAATATGCCTGCCATTTATGCCACGATCATTAGTAGGCAGTTATGAGTAGTTATTTTCTCCGGCAACTATAAAAAGCCCCGAAAAATGAAGGGGAGAGGTATGCAATTTAAACTCTTTAGCCGAATCTCTGCTAAAATACTCTCTAATTAGCTTTCTTGTGCTAATTCTCACGTCGGAGGGCTTTTGCAGGGAGTGCCACTGCCTAGTTCACGATTTGTTAGTCTTATTGCAGATTTGGGCTTTGAGGATATAAGATACGTTGAAAGCCAGGTATCTTGATTGAACCGATCCAGAGCATCCAGGGAGATTTTGGACGCATCAGTTGGTTCCATTGCCGGGAACTGATAGTTTTTGGTAGCGCCAGGCGCTTTTGATAGTATTTCTTCGTCGATCCTAACAAATGGCTGAAAATGGAGTTAATGGTGGCAGTGGAAGTCGTCGGGAAGAGGTGCAACCGACTCCTAGCCTTAATCAGTTGGCTGGGAACAATGCTCATCCACCGCATGACGCCCGTCATCAACTCAACCAGATACGTGGAGTGGATTCTTTAGCAAGAAGTGTTGTGGCAGCAATGGGTCTGGCACACAAGTTCAGGGAGGAGGCTCTACGTCAAAGGGCAATATATCTGGGTCAAATGCATCAACTTAATCTACACGCTTGATTGCAATGGGTAAGCCACCTTGCCCATCGAGGTGGACACCCTACCGCCCGAGCCAGTGGCGTGTTTCGCACACGAGGTAATCAAATGAACTTTGGTCATTCCTTCTCAGCCACGAGCACAAGGATCAAAGGGACGTGAGCAGCCAGAAGGCAATAAGGCTAGCCATAGAATTGTGCCCAGTGTTCACTCGAGGCTAGGACCACGGGTTGGGGATGATTCGGCTCAATCTCGCCGTCGTCGACGCTCACCTTCCCCGCCAAGATCGCATTCGCAGGCTACGCTCACCCGCCGCGGCGGTCTCGTGCTCATAGTCGCTGCTCCCAATCACCAGTGGGATCTTATATTCGCCGACGCAACTCCCTCTCCTAGAGATCTCAAGGGCACCTATCTCATCATTCTCAAGGAAAAGGATTTGCATTAACTACCGCCCAAATTGCTCACCGCTAGGTGCCTCAGTCCGTGTGGCGCAGCCTTGGGGTTACCTGCCGTTGAGCTATGGGTCCCCACAGCCCCTCCTATGCCCGTGGTACGCCTCACCGGGTGGTTTGCCTACAACCATAAATATGCAAGATTTCGAGGAGCTGAAGCGTCGAATGGAGGCTTGGGAGCAAGGCAAGGCTTTAGATGGAAATTTCTTGGCATGGCCGGCCTAGCGCCTCGATTGAAAATGCTCCGCCAAAGACAGGGCTCATATTCCCAAATATTAAGGAGTACACGGGCAAACGAAGGCCGTGGATTGGTTGATGTCGCTTGAATCGCGCATTGGGTGACTTCGATGAGGCATTGAAAATTAGAGCATTCGTTGGTGCGCTTGCAAGGGAAAGCCTTAGCTTGGATGGGGGCTCGCCACTAAGATCAATTAATAATTGGGTCGATTTATGCAGCAAAATTCTTGGCGTATTTTGGAACGGCGGCACATTGGCTAAGACAAGGGCCGATTTGTCGAAGGTTAAGCAGGGAGCACATTAGTTCACTGCGAGCTATCTAGAGCGATTCACCAAGGTGTTGGAGCAGGTTCCGTGGCTAACCGAAAGCAGTGAGGTAACCCTATGCTTTGAAACAAAGCTTGCTTGAAGGTGAAGGTGGATTGCGGCCGAAATGGAGCATGTGTGAGCCGAAACGCAGCGGAAATGCTCATGCGCACGTATGGTGTGCCTGGGTGAGACAAAGAAAAAGGAGAAAAAGAAAGAGAATAATGAAGCCGCGGGGAATTCCAAGGGAAATGGACGCATTGTGAGGTGGAGGATATAACAAGGGCAAATCGAGGTACGATCGGCCAAGAGAATTCCTTCGAGAGGCAGATCTTACCCCGCTTAACACACTGCGCGAGGATATCATGTACGAAATAAGAGATGAGCTTCCTAATCCACCTCGCATGAATCCAGGGACGGCTGGTGAACGGGATAAGACGAAGAGGTGTGCCTACCATGATGATTATGGGCACACCACTGAAGAATGTTGGCCGTTGAAGAAGGCCATTCTAAGTTAATCAATGAAGGGCGGTTGGACCGCTTTAAGAGAGATGGAGGGAATAGGGGGAATGCCCCCAGGAGAGATGCCCCACCAATCAGAGGGGTGATTAATGTGATAATGGACGAGGAGCCTACTCCGACCCAGCTCGGAAAACAAATCTATTATCTATCTAAAGTTGTGGATCGACTTGCTGCTTTGCAGGATGGAGAGCAAGCTATCCAATTTACTCGCAACGAGTTGGCGAGTAAGGTGGCTAGCGAGCAGTCTTTGATTGTCTTGACTTTAGTGGATGGTTGGGTCGTGCACAGAATTTTGGTCGACACTGGAGCGTGTTGAGATGTGATGTATTACTCCTGTTTCCAGGGATTGGAGTTGAGCGATGATCGATTAAGGCCATATGCTGGAACATTGGAAGGGTTTACTAACCATAAGGTCCCGGTCAAGGGTACGATTGAGTTGGAAGTGTTCATCGGCGAGGGGAGCAGGACGCGAGCTGAAAAGATCACTTTCATGGTGATCGATTTGAAGTCTCTCTATA
Organism: Codonopsis lanceolata; assembly: GCA_013146195.2. Taxonomy (NCBI): domain Eukaryota; kingdom Viridiplantae; phylum Streptophyta; class Magnoliopsida; order Asterales; family Campanulaceae; genus Codonopsis; species Codonopsis lanceolata. The sequence continues at coordinate 12,362,819 of CM028381.1, read as the reverse complement.
ACATAATCTTGGGTGTACCTAGTATGGCTAAATTCCAGATTGTGGCATCAATCCCGCACCAACGGGTCAAGTTTTATACCGATCAGGGAGTGGGAGTGTTGAGAAGCCAGCCTAGAGCAGTGCTTGAGTATGCTGCGATAGTCGAGAAAGAAATGTGGTTAACCTTGGAAGATGGCGAGCGTAAGATAACCCAAGCACTCAAGGAAGCATCTCACGTGACGATGGGGCCATCAGTAATAGCTATGGTGCATGAAGACCCTGAGGAGGATCCTAGCTCTATGCCGACATTGAAGTCGGGGGAGCAGGATGAGCATGAATTTGCTGCAAGTATGTTTGCGAGCCAGATTGGTGGCGGGAGCACTCTCTCCTCGCCGACATTGAAGTCGGGGGAGCAAGTCGCACAACAGGATGAAGCTAGTTTGGAAACAGAGAAAATTGAGGAGAATGTTGATAACCCTTTGCCGGTTTTGGCATCGGAGGGGTTAGTGGAGCAGGTCGAAGACATGGAGATAGATCAGCTTGACACAGTTGAGGATCAAGCTGAGGAAGAAGAAAAGGTGGAGTGTGATACACTCCAAATGCGAAATGAGCCAGAGTTTACGGCTCAGGAAGATCTCGAGGAAATAATCATAAACTCGCCACCCCGAGCGTAAGATAAAAATAGGCAAAGCTTTATCGGCTGAGGCCCGGCAAATTTGATCAAACAAGCACAAGATAGCTTGATGTTTTCGCTGGCGCCGAAGACATGCAAGGGGTCGTGAAATTGTGGCTCGCACCTGTAGATCCAAATTTTCCGGCCAATTCAAAGAATAATTCGTAATCTATTCTGTGGAGAAAGATCAAGCGATCAGGGAGGAGGTCGAGAAGCTGCTTAATGCTGACATAATCGAAGAGATACATTACCCGACTTGGTTGGCTAATGTGGTTATGGTCAAAAAATCCAATGGTAAGTGGCGGATGTGTGTGGATTTCACGGATTTGAATAAAGCCTGCCCGAAGGACTGCTATCCTTTGCCACGAATTGACAAGCTGGTGGATGCTATAGCGGGGTTCGAGCTCCTCGCCTTTATTGATGCCTATTCTCGGTATCATCAAGTCAAAATGGATGAGCAGATAAAGCTCGACAAATTTCCGAGCAAAGGGGTCAGATTGCTATAAGATGATGTCATTCGGTTTGAAAAATGCGGGAGCCACCTATCAGAGAATGGTAAATAAGATATTTAGCTCGCAGATCGGGAGGAATGTTGAAGCTTACATCGACGACATGGTTGTCAAGACTAAAGGGCACGAGCATACAGTGGACTTGGGCGAGACCTTTGCCAATCTCAGGAAAAATAATATGAAGCCGAACCCGAGCAAGTGTGTGTTCGGGGTGAAGGCGGGTAAGTTCCCCGGGATTTATGGTGACCGAGAGGAGGCATTCGAGGCCAATCCTCGAAAAAATCAAGGCTTTAGTTTCTATGAAGCTTCCTCGATGTATTAAAGGATGTTCAGAGGCTCAATGGAAGGGTGATAGCCCTTGGTCGCTTCATTTCTAAGTCGGCGGAGAGGTCGCCGCTTGCTATTTTTCAAAGTTCTCCGTGGAAATAAAGGGATTTGAATGGACACCCGAATGTCGAAGGCCTTCGAACGCTTAGTGAAAGTACCTAAGGAGTCCTCCATTGCTAAGTAGCCCGGTTTTAGGAGAAAAGTTTTTGTGTATTTAGCGGCTACCGAGCAAAGCAAGTAGCAATGTATTGATTAGGGAAGAATGTAATGTTCAAGCCTATGTATTATGTGTCGAAAGCCCTCACCTAATGTAGGGAAGGTATTTCAATGCAGAAAAGTTGGCTTATTCGCTTGTTGTTGCTGCTCGGAAACTTCGAGCTTATTTTTCTGCACATTCGATTGTCGTATATACTGATATGCCTTTAAGAAAGATTTTGCACAAGCCAGATACTTCTGGTCGTTTACTTACTTGGTCGATCGAGTTAACCGAGTTTGATATTGATTATCAACCTCGGCGAGCAATTAAGGCTCATGCCTTAGCGCACTTTGTGGCGCAGACAAGTTTCAAGGATTCCGCCGAGGAGGAAGTATCGTCCAAAACAGCATCGGCGACTATCTCAAGTCCAAAGCCCCGACTGCAGTATTGTTGGGAGTTACATGTTGATGGTTCGGCAGCGATTTGGTGGGTACTAGTCCCGCCCGAGCAGATGTAGAATTCGAGAAAGCCTTACGCTTCAAGTTTCCAGCTTCTAACAATCAGGCTGAGTACGAAGCATTGATCGCAGGCCTCGAGCTTGCGCAGGATGTAGGGGTACGTGAAGTGATTGTGTATTGTGATTCCCAGTTGGTGGTAAACCAAGTCAGGGGTGACTATGCGGTTCATCATCCGGTCCTGGTTCGTTACTGCGCGACGGTGAAGGAGATTTTAAAAGATTTTGATTACTGGGAATTGGTGCGAATTGCTCGTGAGGAGAACATGCGAGCCGACATTTGTCCAAGATGGTGAAGATGAAATTCAGTCTTTGCATCCGGGAGTTATGATCGAGCATTTGGAAGTTCATGTTATAGAAAAGGAGGTGATCATGGACATCGAGCCGGCTTCAAAATGTTGGATAGATGATCTCAAGGCCTACATCGAGCAAGGGACATTGCCCGAAGACAGGAAAGAAGCTAGAACTATTCAGAAGCGGTCATGCCGATATATTATCTTGGACAATATACTTGACAGGCGATCTTACACTCGGCCTATGTTGAGATGTGTGCGACCAGAAATGACTGAAGGTATTTTGGGAGAAATACATGAAGGCAAATATGGAGGTCATCCTGGTCAAAGATCATTGGCAGAAAAAGTTTTGGCAGCTGGGTTTTATTGGATAACTTTGAGGCGAGATGTCGAAATGTATGTTCGCCTGTGACAAGTGTCGGCCGCTTATGCAGACATACCGCGATTGCCGTCTACCGAGCAGACTCCTGTCGTAGCTTCGTGGCCATTCGATATGTGGGGGATAGATCTAATTGGCCCATTTCCTGTGGCTCGATCAAAGTTCAAGTACGCAGTGGTCGCTGTAGATTACTTCACTAAGTGGGTGGAAGCTAAGCCTCTGGCGACCATTAGTGAAGTTAATGTCATTGATTTTGTTCATGAGCATATATGGTGTCGGTTTGGGGTTCCGCGAGCAATTGTGTCCGATCATGGGACTCAATTTTCTGAAAAGTTTACTAAAGCATGCGAGCAGATGCGCGTGAAGCATTGGCAATCGTCAGTGGCATACCCCCAAGGCAATGGGCAGGCTGAGGCTGCAAATAAACAAGTCTTGCATGTGTTGAAGCGAAACTTGGAGGATAAGGCAGGAAGATGGGTAAATGAGCTGCCCTCAGCTTTGTGGGCGGTTAGAATGACAGTCAGGGGTCCAACGGGAGAGACAACTTTTTCCATGGCCTATGGATCTGAGGCTATGGCCCCCGTAGAAATGTATCTGCCTACTCATAGAGTTTTGCATTACAAAGCTGAGTCCAATAGTGCAGCTCGGGCAGTCGACCTGGATCTGTTGGAGGAAAAATGGTTGGAGGCTAAGATGAGAATGGCCAATTATAAGCAGCGAGCAAAGGCCCACCACGATAAAAGAGTTTGTGGTCGGTCATTTGCTGTGGACGATTGGGTCCTACGTAAAATTGAGGTAACAGGTCATCGAGCTGAGTGGGGAAAGCTTTCACCAAATTGGGAAGGGCCTTTTCAGATTGTTAGAATTGTTAAAGAGGGCACTTATATGTTACGAACAGAGGATGGAGACGAGCTGAAACATCCATGGCATGCAGATCACCTGAAGAAATATTATTGGTGATTGGTATTGACAGTATGTAATTCTTTGTTCTTTGTTCTATGGCAAGTAGTAATGGCAAAACTCAATTATGCTTTCAATTTTATTTTGAAAGTTGGTGTTTGAGTCAATTGTTTTTGTTTTTTCTCGATTATTCTCTTTGGCGAGCATGAGATTATTCCTGCTCGCCCAAAGGGTTGGTGTTCGAGTTAAATGTTTTCCTCGATTATCTCTTTTTTCGAGCATAAAGGGGTTTATGCTCGTTAAAAGAGTTGATGTTCGAGATGGTTGTTTTCCCTGTTCTCGATTATTCTCTTTTACGAGAATAGAGAGGTTTATGCTCGTAAAAAGAGTTGGTGTTCGAGTGGGACTGCTTGATTACTTGTGAATTCTTTCTCACGAGCAGAGTTTTCCCTTGTTCGGAAAGAAGTTGGACATTTAAAACAATACCTTTTAATAAAGAAGAAAGCAGGCATGGTGGAATCAAAAGCATTCATCCGATAGAGAGAAAACGAGTAGCAAAAATATTACAGACATAAAAGTAAATTGTTTTGGAATCTGAGGCACACAGGCCATGGAAATATCTAAGAGTCACCAAGGGGGGTTTGATTGGTTGGCACTTGAGCAGGATCGGCAGTTGTCTGGTTGGTGGGGGCTTCGTTCTCGGCTTCAAGATTGATCACTTCATTGTTTGTACCGGCAGCTTGGGGGGGACAAGTTCTGATTCTTTTGGTTCCTTCCCGACCATATTTGAGACATTAAGTCACCGACTGGTCTCGCATTGGGGGAGTCCAAGCGCCCCTTTCTGGAGTCTATCTCGGCCAAAGAGTTGAGCTCATCCACCGAATATGGAACTAAAGCATGTCCCGGGCGAGCTGAGGAGCAGAAAGGGGTATTGGTTCCCCATGTTGCGAGCAGTTCCGGCCTGATTTCAAGTCCATTGCAAGCTAGTTGTCGCAAGACATGGTTGACCCCCTGCAGGAAAAAAAGGATACGCTTCTTCCTCGACAGCAGCTGCAAAGTCCTCGGAGTTCTTGTATTCGGTGATGAGGTTCTCTTTCTGGACCCGGGCTTGAACTAGCTCGACCTTCAGCTTGTTTTCTCTGGCAGCAGCATCCTTTTTGACCTTCTCTAATTCGTTGGTCGCTTCTCGAAGATCCTTCCTCACCTACGTGATGTTGTTGAGGGCAGACTCTTCGAACTTTTTTGAGAAGTTAAGGTGGGCATCGAGGATCCTCTTCTCCTCCTCCAGCTTGGATATCTCAGTGACTTTGGTTGTCAGGCTCTCCTCACTTTCTTTTAACTCGGCCCTCAGCGAGTTGACCTGCTCTTCTAAGGCATTCTTTTCTGTGGTGAGTGAGTTGGAGGTCTTCACGTTGTCGATCAAACGGTCGAAGAGGAGTTCTGTCTTGCTGGCCATCTGGAAATTGAAATTGATAAGGAAAATTAGAAATAAAGGAAAAGGATTCGGTATATTTCCTGAAGTGCAAAATTAGTTACCTCGGTCATGCACATCCCAATTTCTCCGATCAGGACGGCACTTGGGAGTTCAGTGCTTCTTCGGCGGATTCCAGTGTGCCGAAGTCTTTTTACCATACCTAGCCCGATGCTAGCTGCATGTCCTCCTCTCCTGTTGGTGTTTAGGTTTGCCAGGTCGGGAACGGCTCCTATGTCTGCAATAAGTTTGGTAGCGAGCTCGCGAGTCTCATGCATCTCGAAGTTCTCCCTTTGCCAGAGGGGAGCTTGAGAACTGGAAGCTTCGGCGGGCTCGCTTTGGTCGGTTCTCGAGCGTGTTCTCCTTTCTGGAGGAGAGAGTGGAGGAGGCCTCTTTTGTTGCTGTTGTTGTTGCTGCTGAGGTTGGGGAGCGATTGGCGCCGGTATCACAGGAGCTGGGATGATAAGGGCTGTTGGTGCATGGGAAGCAGTCGCTGTTTGGCTTGGAACAGAAGCTCGGTTAGTTCATCGCCCTGTGTTGGTAGCCGGAATTGTAGGGAGGCGAGCTAGCTGTTGCCTAGCCATCTGGGTATTCCTTCCCACGGCTCCTCTCCTCATAGCTTGTAGAAAGCGCTGAGAGTCTTCCATCTGCCTCATATCTGCAAAGCAAGATATGAGTAGAAAATTAAAAGATGTAATATGAGTCAGCAGTATTTAAGCAAAGGAGGAGGAATCAAGCAAACCCAAAATGGAGAAAGCAGAGTGTAGCTTCCGAAGCGCAGCCGGCATTCACTTGGGAAATTTCCCGTGACAATTTCCCCAGAATGGGTGTGGTGTTTCGGGTTCGATGACAGCTTGAGGCTCGCAGCCTTGGACAGGCCAGCTTATGATTCCAGGTTGTCGTAATAGGACGAGGTCGGAAGTCATGGTTACCCAGTCTAAAACCCAGTCTTGCCCTTGTTTCCCATCCTTTACTCCAAGGAGTTTCCTGAAGGTCTTGGCAAGCATCGGTTCACCAGTTCGAAACGCTTGTTTATCATATTTGGCAATGGATAGGTTTTCAAGGTAGGGAGCAAAGGGCCAGCCTACGCGAGACTCTACAAGCAAGGCCTTGGAATCCCAGGCATTAACCTTGTTCGGATTGTCGGACATAAGTTTAAAGTAATTGGGATTGGAGCGACCAGAGATGCGCCCAGTTTTCTTATCTATTGAGAAAAGGAAGAATTTCCTGAAGAGCTCCATGCTCGGTTCAAAACTAAGAAGCCTACATGCTACGATATATGCAATCAGGAACCTAACGGTGGTTAGAGTCAAGTTGCAGGGAAGTGCGTTGTTTATCAGGAGGAATTCGACAAAGAAAGGATCTAAGGGTAATCGGAGGCCGACTAAAAAGAAATCAAAATAAAAGACCATTCGGTCTCCCTGGAAGTTATGGCCGGCTTCGTCTATGTCTAAATCAAAGGCCCTAACTCGATAGTCCTTGGGGTTCATGCCTAAGGAGTAAAACCAGCTGGACACGTCATCTTCGTTGTTCAGATCATCCCAAGCAATAAAAGGGGTGCTAGTCGAGGCAACTTGTTTTCCTCGAACCAAATCTTGGTTTTCTGGTCTGCTCGGGCTGGGAAGATTCTCCGTTGCTTGCTCGGTATAATTGCGAGGTGCTCGGGAACGCCTTTGGCGAATAAGCGGAATCTCTTCTCGCTCAGTTCCTTCCGAGCTCGAAGATTCAGTGTGTAAGTTTTCTTCGTGTTCTTGGGGGGCTCCATGGTCGTATGCTCGTCCCTCGATCTCGGAAGACGTTCTATCATCCGAAGACATCCTACAGGAATCGAGGAATATAGGTAAAACCCTGATCTGGGTGAAAAGTGGAAATAATTAAAAACCCGTGGCAAGCTAGGGTTTATCCTTAAACCAGTGAATGGGGCACTGGTTAGGACGTTCCTCGATTCTTATTGGAAATGGACTTGGTTTATGTAGAGTTTATGGGCATGGAAATCTCAAAAAGAAGAAATTAGAAAAGTTCAAGTGAATGAATGTGGGCACTCCAATTCTGAACAAGAAGATTTGAGAGGGTGTTCAAACCCAGAAGGAGTATGGTGAATCTTAAAATAAAAAAGATTCAAGCAAATTAAAAGAGCATTTAGAAAGAAATAAGAGGAGGATCGAGGCCTTACTTGTTAATCGATGAAGTGAGCCGGTGGAATTGGTACAGATCGTAAGAGAGGGCCTTGGAAATCTTCCGGGACGATTCTGCAGATGGAGATGGGAGGCTCTTGAATCTTCGATTTCTCAAGAACGGTTTCAGAGAAGAGAAGGTGATAAAAGTCGAAAATGAAAGAGGGGTTCGGTTTTTATACCATTAAGTAACCGCCGATTGGGAAAATATTCATCATTGCAGCTCAAGGATCGAGGCTGCATTTAATGTTGCATGGGGCAGTGCGCCTGTGAAAGTACACTGGCGGCGGGTGATGGTTCGCATCTCTAGAAAACTTTTTAGCTGCCTTCCACCTTTAATTTTCAACTGAAAGTGACTCGCTGTACTTATTGAGGCTCGGGTTTCGGAAAATGATTCGATTGGGAAATTTATGCTCCTCCTCGTTTCAAGCATGAATACTCGATGAACAAGGAGTAGGGGGCTACTGAACTACCCGGCCCAAATAGGCCCAAGTCATAGGCCATATGTCGGGCCTGTGTTCGTCAATAGAGAAAACGAGCATGGTCTCGATCTTCACCGAGCAAGACGTTAGCGAGCTGGGGGCTCAACCAGCGAACAGACTTAAGTCGCGAGCATGAGTAGCTGTGCTCGCCAATTCAATAGCTGTTACCAGTTGAGGACGGTTATGTCCGGGAAAGTCTCCATTTATACTGTTGCGGTTAATGGGGGAGTTAATGGGACAGTTAATATGCCCGCCATTTATGCCACGATCATTAGTAGGTAGTTATGAGCAGTTATGTTCTCCGGCAACTATAAAAAGCCCCGGAAAATGAAGGGGAGAGGTATGCAATTTAAACTCTTTAGCCGAATCTCTGCTAAAATACTCTCTAATTAGCTTTCTTGTGCTAATTCTCACGCCGGAGGGCTTTTGCAGGGAGTGCCCCTGCCTAGTTCACGGTTTGTTAGTCTTATTGCAGATTTGGGCTTTGAGGATATAAGATACGTTGAAAGCCAGGTATCTTGATTAAACCGATCCAGAGCATCCAGGGAGATTTTGGACGCTTCACATGTATACTTGGTTTTTTTGTACATCTATATATATGTGTGTAGACATCCTATTTTATATTGTTTGATAATTATTACAAAATTAACTTATACTCCCTCCGTCCCTAATTAATCGTCCTAGTTGACCCGGTGCACAGTTTAAGAAAAAACAATTGACTTGATTATTTATATTGGTTTAATGCGTAGTTTCCTTTAATGTCTATGTGTATGTGGCCCATAATTAAAGTATAGTGAAAAAGTTAGGGTAAAGTAGTAAAAGTGATGTTTTAAAAAGGTAAGTTTCAAAGTGGATAATTATTTTGGGACGGACGAAAAAGGAAAAGAAGACGATAATTTAGGGACGGAGGGAGTATAAATTTTTTACACGTTTCAAGGTAAGGGTACGAAAAGAAGGAAGAAAATCAAGAAAAAAGCAAGAAAGAGGAAAGAAGAAAATAAAAAGGGCAAAAAGAAAAGAAGGCAGCAGCCAGTAGCCGCCATACCCTGCTAGCCTACAGACATATAGACCCTCCTACTCTCAATCAATCATCATTACTCCCTCGTCCCCAACTCCATTCTCTCATCTTTCAGCAAACTCAAACTCCAAAACACACACACACACACACACACACAACTGCGACACCAACAACAACAAAGCCTCCCTTTCTCTAGGGAGCAAGAGTGCAAGACAAGGGGAGCAGAGCACAAGTGCAAATAACCTAAATTATGCTTTCTTCTTCAATTGCTAGGAATCCTCTTTTGTAAAGGTATACATTCCATAACAAAGAGTTCAATTTCCTAATCTTTTTAGTAGGGTGGTTGTATTGTTGCTCCTTGTTATAAAATGTAGACATTTTGTTATGTTTAAAATATTTTATTTTTCCTTCGAAAATGATTTTATGTTTGGTTCAGCAGTTTCGGTTTGAAAGTCAAATCTTTTTAGAAAAATGATAATTTTAGTAGTTTATTAACAATAAAATGACTTCAATTTTAAAAGTGGGTTCTTTAAATAAAATATTATAAATAAAATAGTAGACTCGTTACTCAATCAATATAGAGGGAGTAATTAGTAATCTTTTGTTAGTGTTATGTTTCATTCGAATGGTCTAGATTAGAAATGTTTTGTTTAATGATAGAATGATCCAATATGCCTTCTACGCGTGTGACTGTTTAACTTGTTTTTATGTTTTTTTTATAAAAATATATAGAGTATTTAGCTTAGTATTAATTCTGAACATTTTAGCATGTTAATTAATCTTTTTAACTTTTCAAAACATAGTTATAGTTAAAAAAAATAAAAATAAAATTGTATGTTGCTTTGTTTCGTGCATGTTGCGGTGTGCTTATTAGTAATTCCATTATTTTGAGTTTTTGTTTTTTTTATTGTTGTTTAATATGTTCAATTTTATATTTTTATAATGTCTAGATAAATTACAAATTTTAGTTTAAAATGTTTTGTTTAAATTTGTTAAGCATTTTATTTTACATTATTGACTTTTGACTTAGTCTTGTTGACTCTAATTGACTAGAGTTGACCAATGTTGCCTTTGGACCTTTGGTAATTTTATGTGTTTACGTGTCGTTTGATCAATGACCAACATTTAGGATTTCAAGCATGTTAGCAACCGTAGAGACCGAAATGGTGAGTCGGTTGTCTACCCTTTTCCCGACTTGTAACTTAGCTCCCGGACCTTAGAATCTAGGTTTTTTTCCGTATCCTTTATAAACAGAGATGGAGACTCTTTTGTTGTATTTTTGAGAGTTCACTCGAGATTAAGCGTATTCAACGAGCTCAATTTTTGAAATTTCTCGTTTTCGCGACGAGGGGGTGTCAAAACGGGGTTCTCACGCCGTGGCATTGGTGCCTCAAGTGCTCGTGTTGCACCTTTCGGCACCTACACAACATCGAAACTTTTTTTAAAATATTCTAGAAATAGTCTCTTTCCCTTTGAGGATATCCGATAAAATTGGAACGATACGGTAGAGATGATTAGAATGGCCCAAGGATGACTTGCACAAATTGACAAGTGGTCAAAATTTTCTTTCCCTTTTCCAGAAATTAACCCCGGTCCAATTCACACCATTTTCAGTTTTTTGTCCTCAGAATAGTCTCTTTCCCTTTTGTACAAATTTCACCATGCCTAATTCTCACCATTTTCTATATCTATTTTTATATCTTGGAATTGTGTGACACAATGAGTACTGAGTCTCCAAGTGAGAAAAAATCACTCAAGCCTTCCTCTCTTTACTTGGTTTTACTCTGTGTTCTTATGTAAAAAAAAAAAAAAAATCATCGAACACAGTAAAAACACGAAGAAGCCCACGCCCCCACTTCAATCTCTCATTATTCCACTTAGGTTTCCTCTTTTTTCCACTTCGAAGATCAGTCAATCCAAACATTATTCAAACACGGCCGGTTCAAAAGCGGGAGGGGGGAGAATTTTGAATTTTCTTCCCCGTAACGACGTTTTAGTTGGTCAATTATTCAATTCAAGGCTTCCTTTTTTTTCTTTGGAATAATTGCGGGCCGATACACTTTTATAAAATTGTAACCGCTCTACTACTTTCTTTTTTTTGTTCCAAAAATATCCCTTCCTCCGTCTCCTTCCCATTACTCTGCCTTTTCCACTTCACAAGAATGGGAATCGCTACATTGCCTTCAACTTCCACTCATCCATACCGGAAAAAGAGCAGAGAATTCGACGACTGAAAAGCAAAGACTTCTTCCGGTGTTGCAAAAAACAGAATACAATAGTCGATTGGGCCAGCGTCGAAAAGGTATTGAAGAAAATTCCCCTACTTTTGTCCAAGATCGAAAATAAAATGCAGTCTAAAAATAAGGACTTTCTCAAAGTAGTCAAAGAGGACAAAAGACAAGACCCCAGATTCATGAAAGGTTTGTCGCTTGCAATAAACCAAGGATCGATGCTTAAATTCATTGCAATGCCCACGACACTCTTTTTCATTGCGCCCAAGTTTTGGACAGTCACTTTTGCATAGCAACCTCAAAATTTTTGACCTACACCCAAATAATAATTATTTTACTGACGCACAAACCAAGACAATGTGACACATTTCCTTCATTAAGGGCAGACGATTTAAAAAAAATAATGGAATTTTTCGATTATAATCTCATCACATGATTCAGACCCGATTATCTTTCTATCTACTAAACCAAAATTTTCGACCTAGAACCGGTGGGGTGAGCCAGGCCCTTGCTATAGTGTAAGGCATGGGCGACTCTTGAAGACCCCAATAGCAAGCTATTGTGATGGGCCTTCCCCTCAAAAAATAAGATTAATATCGTGTGAGCCAATGGCTCACATATCAGATATTAAACTGATAAGAACAGATACTACACTTGATCTTAGCCAAAAGGCCGAGAAAGGTATGCTTCAATATAAGTTGGGCGTTGTGTTTTATACAAACTTCTCTTTCACATTTCCTCCTGTAGCCGATGTGGGAACTGTGTACCTTTAGCAGAAAGCCTTCTCAACCTGTTTCCCCTAGCTCTCATATTCAACTAATTTTTACTCATCTTTGTAGGAAAACTTGTGAAATGAATAATCACCCATTATTTTATAGTAGCAATGTATGAAATATGAACATAGAGCAATCTTTCATGTCCCTCCCATTCATAGAGTTTATTAAAGAAAAAGTGTACATTCAGTACAATTAGTCTTTCTTATTTCATTACATCTCTTGAAGATCAAATCAATTTTGTAGTTATGCAAGAGATCTACAAATCTTTGGAAAATTAGTAGTTGGATTACCTCCCTTAAAAAGATTAAATAAAATATTATACATATAGATTCTTTTGAGTTTCGACACAAAATGGATCGTCCAAAGGAGGTATGCTGGTAAGATAGAATAAACTTACCTTATTTCTAAATTTATAACTCTAGCATCTTCGATCTCTCGTCAAGTTTAAAACACCTTTCTAGCGTCAGGGGCACCTTGAATCGTGCCTTCTTCCTATGACCATAACTTGAATTGACCTATTCTTTGTTTATTGCACGGCACGTGAAGAGCGGATTAAGAAAACTATTGAACATACGAAATAAATTTCAACTTCTAAAGGGGGCGTTCCCAAAATGGTAAAACCCTCCAAAAATAGAAAGCAGATTAATAAAACCCTCCAAAAATAGAGAGCAAATTAAGAAAACTATTGCCCTTACCAAATAAATTTCATCTTCTAAAAGGGGCGTTTCCAAAATTGTAAAACCCACCAAAATAAGCGTATGCCACTTAATCACGAAGAGCACCTGTATTCTTTAGTAAAAGGCGAAAAGAATAGTTCGCTTTGTGCTTTCCAGGCGTGGCTGCGTTTTTAACTCATGGCGGCAGACTTCATTTAGTAGTAACTACATTGGTACGCATTTAACTAGTTACGACGTCTCCAACATTTTCATCATCCCACTTCCAATTCGATCTTGGAGGGACCAATTCAATCACTCACTTTCTTTTTATCTTTTTTGTCCTCATAAGGTGGCGTGAGGGATCGAACCTAAAACCTTACATTTTGTGAAACTCATCTCTACCACTAGGCCAACCTTAGGGTCACTCACTTTACTTTATGCTTCTAAAAAGCTGGTAAAACTTTCCTCTATCAATCCATGAATAGAGGAATGGGGCCGGAATAAGCTCCAGAACTTTCCTGATATAACATAAAAATTTAAACCACTCCCGACAAGCAAAAATCGAGCTTAGGTGCGTCAAGTCATTGCATCCTAAGAATATTGTTGACTCTCCGACTCTCGTTTGATCTCTTTTCCTTTATTCCTCGCCAAAGTAGCTTCGAGCCAAATTCCTTTACCAAGGTCCGTCCATTCAGGACAACTAGGTGTTTTGATTAGATCGTTGGGGTGTTGGTTTTCTCCGCTCTCGTTTGATCTCTTTCCTTTATTCCTCACCAAAGTAGCTTTGAGTGGAAATTCCTTTACCAAAGGTCGCGTCCAAGGACAAGCTGTGGGGTGTTGGTTTTTCCGCTATGTGAGGAGATATTGACAAAGCATATGAAATTGTAGATCAAAAAGGTATGGCGGTTGGGCCTTTTATTCATTCGAGAAATGAGAAATGGTGCGAGACTCATCGGCACTCATCGGCACCATAAGGAAGAGTCTTCAAGCCCTCCTTAACAACAAAAACCAAAATCACATCGGACTATAGATGAAAGATAACAACGAATCGATTTATAAAAAGTCATTCCAGAGAAGACTTGCTCCTTCTCTTGGATTTATAAAATTGTAACCGCTCCATTACCTTCTTTTTTGTTCCAAAAATATCCCTTCCTTCGTCTCCTTCCCATTACTCCGCCTTTTCCATTTCCCTATTCCATTTCACAAGAATAGGAATGCTTACATTGACTTCTACTTCCACTCATTTGAGCAGGAAGAAGGATTTGGGTTGAAAAGCAAAGACTTCTTCGGTGGTACAAAGAATAGAATCAAAGATCGATTGGGCCCACATCGAAAGGTAGTGAAGAAATGCCTGCTTTTGTCCAAGATCGAAAATAAAATGTGAAGAAAGAGGACAAAAGACAA
>CM028381.1:12271877-12348737 GCA_013146195.2 Codonopsis lanceolata | reverse complement strand
AGTACAGCTTTCCACCCACAAACAGACGGTCGTCGAGCGACAATACAAACTTTGGAAGATATACTTCGCGCATGCGTGTTGACTTGCAAGGTAATTGGGGACGATCACTTGCCTTTGGTGGAGTTTACCTACAATAACAGTTTTCATGCAAGTATTGGTATGGCACCCTATGGCCAAGCCTTGTATGGACGAAAGTGTAGATCGCCTATCTGTTGGGATGAGGTGGGCGAAAGCGAAACTAATAGGAGTTGGTGCAAGTTACTTCTGAGAAAGTGCAGTTGATTCGAAACGACTCCTTATTTCGGCAACACAGAGCCGAAGTCTTATGCAGATAATCGTCGACGCGAACTCGAATTTGAAGTGGGGGACCATATTCCTTAAAATCTCAATCCACAAGGGGGTCAGGGGTCATGAGATTTGGTATTCAGGGGAAAGCTTAGTTCAAGATTTGTGGGACCATTTGAAATACTCGAGCCGGTCAGGTGAGGTCGCTACGCCATGCATCGGCCTTGCCACCTACACTATCTGGAGTGCACAACGTATTTCATGTATCTATGTTAAGAAAGTATGTCTCGGATCCGAATCATGTGATTGAGTTCTAACCATTAAAATTTTGGGAAGACTCGAAGTTATGATGAGAAGCAATCTCGAATTGTTGACCAGGAAAAATGATCAGGTATTGAGGAGGCGAACTATTCCATATGTCAAGATTCAGTGGAGTAATCATACGGAGAGAGAGGTCACATGGGAACTGGAAGAAGATATGCAAGAAAAGTTTCCTGAACTGTTTGAATAAAATTGTATTCTAAAACCTTGGTTATTTCGACGTAAAGTTTAGAGGACTAAACTTTTTTAAGGGGGTAAGAGTGTAATATACCCAAATTTTTGGAATAAAAATATTAATTATATTATTAATATTGTGAATTGTTTCGGGCTAACCTCAATATAATTTGGGCCTATTTTGTTTGGGCGGTAAATCCCCAAAATTGGGTCATTAGTACTATTAATTTGTTTGGGCTTCTACCCGATTAGTGTGAGTCGTTTGGAATTGGGCCGACCCAATAAACTCTTTTAACAATTGATTAAGTTTGGATACAATTAATAAATAAATAAATAAAATAATAAAAAAATAAAAATAAAAATAAAGCAGATCAAGAGACGCTGGAAAGAGCATTCGCCGGAAGAAGAATGGAAGGAGACAAATCGGTGGGCAAAGGAATCGTCTCCTTGGAAATAAAAAGGGAAAGAGAGGGAGTAAACTATTTTTCTCAGATTAGGCACACACACACATACACACAAATAAAATCGGAAAAAAAAATCTGAACATGTACTTCCGAGAAAAAGACGAACGAGGGAGGACGACGGAAGAGGAAGGAAAGCCGTCGGTGGTTTGGCAGAGCTTAATCGAGGTAACGTTCCTTCCGAACCCAAACACTTTGCTTCGATTTCGTTCTTGTTCTTGTAGAAATTTTGAGATCTTTTGGAACTAGGTTGGCTAGTGAGAGAAATTAAGCAATATCAAATAATAATTTGAAAACAAGGGTGTGTTTGAAGGTGGGCAGTATGTGTTTGAAGGGAATATCTGGATAAAAACTTTCTCAAATTAAAATATGTAAAGTGATTGTGGACTTTTGATCAATTTTGATGATAGTAAGTGGAGAGGGAAATTGAGGGATGATAAATGGGTTAGATTTGATTCAATGAGAGAATGATGAATGAACTGTTAAGAGGGAGTATTTGTTCTTGACGTGTTTTGTGTGTGCGTGTGTGTTCGACCAAAAAAAAAAGAAGAAAGAAAGAGGAGATCAGGCAGAGAGATGCAGCAGACCGGAGAAAAAGAAAAACAAAGAAAAAGTAAAGGAGGTGATACAGGAAGAAGAATGGGTTAAGGCTATATACCAATTTTTATATTATTAAAAAAAAAGGAAAGTCAACTTTCCTTTCACAAACCAAATCATGGTAGGATTTTAGATTTTCAAGTGACAAAAGTTTTTCAAATTTATTCCTGTACTTTGTGTTTGCTTTGTTGTAATTATGTAGAATTACAAAAACTTACCCACAAGTTTTAACAGTTAAAAATAGACCCCTATACAATTAAATTAACTATATATTTCGGAAAATTTTATTTATGTATTAGATTTGAAAGGTTACTAGAAGGTCCTTAAATTTAGGATTTTATTTTGTATTGTTATGATTTAGATTTGGATACGCGCGGATAGCGGTACGTTGTTCTCAAAGCTAACTTTTTGTCGCATCGCTAAGGTAAGTGATTATACATTATTTATGTTATTTTGAATTCTTAATTCCAAAATGTTAGGCTTCCGCTATCTCCTTGACATTTACCTTTCTTTGAAAACGTGTGCCGACCTTGGGTTGGTTTTTGAATTTGAAATCTCGTACTTAGTTCTTTCGTTATTCTTAATTGTGAAATTACTTTATGAATCTCACAAATTGTTTAAACTCGATGTTCGATATTTTATTCGGTTATCATTGTTATTGATTTTGTTGAAATTGTATTATATTTTTTGAAGAACTCTGTTATGATCACTAAGATAATTTGAATGACCATTTGGTCTATTAAGACGACATTACAACATAGGAACTATGGTGGGGTAATCCAGATATATCATTTTGCTTTTGACCCTTTTGGGGTACTTTGATATTTGGGGTTCCTTGGAGCCACTTTTTGCTTGGTCTAAAATGACCGCTTATGTAATCATAATATCTTCTTTAATATTTGATATTGATCTGATTGATTCTTGCGAACTCGTTAATTATTCTTCGATCAATGTGTACTTAATCTTGTGGATGTCTAGAAAAATAATTCTTCTGACATCTTTTTTTTTACTGTTTACAATATATCGTTTGACTTTCTTCCCGGTCAACTCCTGCTTAGAAACCGGAGGAGTTGTATAAGAACTTACTGGGCTTTTGTTCGCTCACCCTTTTCCTACTCCTTTTCTTTCAGGACATAAGTAAGGAATTGAAACATGAAAAATTTTGGTTTGGTGCGGTTCAGTCCAATTGAAGAGATTAAAACTTTGTTATGTTTTGAACTATTATTCATAATCGTTAAATGGATTTTGAGAGATTTTATTTGACACATATTTTTATTGTAAGTAAATTTTGTTAAGAGATTTATGTTCGAATATTGAGTGTTTAAGTGAAAGATACATTATTTATGTTTTTGGTTTTAATATGATTTTTGAGTTTATTTGGTGATGTGGCCATTATGTGGGCCCTATAGTTGGACCCAAATTTTGGGGCCGTTACACCAATTGCCATTTTTGGCCCCTCATTGGGTTTTGCTTATTTTCAGTTCTATATTTTAATTGATTGAAGCCATACATGTATACTGTAGAAACTGATAAAGTTTAGGAATAATGGCATCACCTTTCCATTGAAAAAATCACATATTTATAGGGGGATTTACAATTAGGGTTATACTAGGAGTAGGATACAAGAAACCTATACAAGGAAGAAACCTATACAAGGAAGGTAATACAATTAGGAAAGAACTCTACAAGGTAATTACCACTAATTACTCATTACAAATCAACAAGAATAATTAAAAGATATTATTCTCTAACATGCCCCCGCAAGATGGACGTCAGAGAGAGACCAATCTTGTGAAGTAAGTGATGAAACCGATGATGGCGAGCAAGAGGCTTGTCAAAGTGGCATCGGCCGAGTTGATCGGCCGAGGATACATGGCAAACTCGCGTAAGCCCATCCCGAACTTGTTGCCGAATGAAATGAAAGTCGCAGCCACATGCTTCATGCAGTATGAAAAACCGGGTTAGAGCAAAGACTCGTAGCGCCCACATTGTCACGCATAAATGGGGTGGAGTCGAGGCGAGGCAGAGTTCGCTAGAAGAGACAATCCACGACTTTGCCCATGATGGCGCGCTGCGTATTGACTTTCGATCGAGGAGCGAGCTTCTGATGCGTTGTTTCTTGGAGCTCAGGAGATCGGGTTCTTGCCAAGATAGACAATGTAGGCACCGGTGGATGTGTAGTCATCCTTGTTGCCCGGCCGATCGGCATCGATAAAGGCATGGAGAGCGAGGAGGCTGGCGGTGAAGGAGGATGCCGCATCAATTGTGCCCGTAGATACCTAAGAACTCGTTTGGCCATGATCCGATGCTCACTAGTCGGCTTATCATGAGGCGGGAGAGTTTGTTGACAGCGAAAGGCAACATCGCCGAGGAGTGAAGGCAATCTGGCCTACCATTGCTCGAAATGCAGCCGGATCCGAGAGAAGCGAGCACGTGTGAAGAGTCAAGGTAGGCGAGGTAGCAAGAGGTGTAGCTACCGGGCGAGCATCGGTCATGCTGTGCTGACAAGGAGATCGACTATATACCCGCTTGGGAGGAAGCGGAAGACCACTGGGCGCTTAACAACTTCAACCCCAAGTAGTGAAGATCACGAGGTCCTTGAGAGAAAAGCGAGTAGCGAGCATAGAGATGAAAGTCGAACTCAGTGGTTCTGCGGTGACAATAATGTCATCCACATATCTGAGGAGATAGATGATGGTGCCGCGGTCTGAAGGATGAGCAATGACGATGTCGACCAGGAGTTTTGGAAGCTAGAGGCAAGAAGAAGCGGCGTAGCTCATTATACCATGCTCTGGGAGCCTCGCTTGAGACCATAAATAGCCTTGCGAAGTCGGCACACATGTTGAGGTTTGTCCTTATCGGTAAACCCAGGCGGTTGAGCCATGAATACCTCTCGAGACGGGGTGCCTTGAAGAAAGGCATTGTTTACATCCGGTTGACGAAGAGCCCGGCCTTGACAAAGCGGCCCGGTGAGAGAACAAGGCGAGCGATTGGTCGGTTTAACCACCGGGTTTGAAAGTTCGTGGTAGTCAACCACGGTCGCATTGGTGAAAGCCCTTGGCGACTAGGCGAGCTTTGTAGCGATCAACGGTACCATCGGCATGTCTCTTGTACGGTAGATCCACTTACGACCAACTATATTGCGAGCATCTTCGGAAGGGACTAGATCCCAAGTGCCATTGCGGCAAGGGCATCAAACTCTTCAGACATGGCCTCGACGCCACTTCACATCCTTGAGAGCAGTAACACATGGGTTGCTCCCGCTGCTGAGCCGAAAGACTCATTTTGATCTTCGGTTTGAAGATGTTGTTTTGGAGGCGAGTGACTACGGAGGATGTGCCAGGGGAGGCGGAGGCTTGATAGGCACATGAGTGGGCGGCGGGCATGGGAACCAATGGAGCGAACACATGACTTGAAGTCATTGGGTGATCCTCGGGCATGGTCTTTGGTGGCCGAGGTGGGCGAGTAGCGGATAAAGTGCAATCCAGCCTTGAGCAGTGGTAGCCGAGGAGGATGGAGCAGCGGGCACGGAGACAGGCGAGTGCAGTGGTATCCTTGAGGACGATGGCCGATGTGGGAGGTTGGGCGGATGGGCGAGCGAGATCAACCAAATTCGATTAATTAGGCGAGCCAGCAGACAGAGAATCTTGGAGCCGGTGTGTATGAGGGCCGATTCATGAGGGGAACCAAGACTCACTATCATAGGTGTCAATGCGGCAGTGGCCGGGTGGACATGGGAAAGGTGGACTCGACAAAGCGAACATGGCGATATGTACAGCTTGGTAGTGCTCGGATCATAAGCGAGAAATAGGCACTACGAGGTGAGCGAGTAACCAAGGAAGACACAGGTGGAACGAACATCGAGTTTGTCTTGCGAGTAAGGGCGGAGCCAAGGATAACAGAGACAACCAAAGGCACGAAGCTTGGCGTAGTTCGGCCAAAAGTTTATGGTAGGGAGGCTGGCGAGCAAGGGTGGGTGTAGGTAGCGATTTATGAGATAGGTCGCGGTTTGGAAAGCAAGCGACCGGAAGAGGCGGCGGAAGAAGCACGAGAGAAGGGAGAGACCAGTCTCAACAATGTGGCGATGGCGGCGTTCAGAGAACCCATTGTGTTCGAGGTGTGAGGCGAGGTAAGGTGAGAGATGCCATGGCGGACAGTAGGCGGCCAAGCGAGTCCAGGGCAAGCCCATATACTCGCCACCATTGTCAGAGTAAAGAGTGACTATGGTTGTTTTAAAATAATTTTCCACTAAGGCTTTGAATTTGGGAAAGATGGTGGCAACCTCGATTTGAGTCGGCGGGTAAAGCCGGATGTAATGGGTATAGTGATCAACAAAGATCACATAGTATTTGAACCCATCAATAGAGGGAAGGGGAGAGGTCCAAACATCAGTATAAATAGTTTGAAGAGGGAGAGTAGACACAATAGTATTTTGATGAAAAAGAATTTTATGACTTTTATTAGAAAGACAATCATTACAATAAGGAGGAGTGCGGCGGTGTCTAATGCTAAACCTAGGCTAGATAATATCGACTTTGGATGGGACAGACGGATGTCCAAGACGATGATGCCGATCTGATGAGACTTTGGAGGCGACACAAGCGAGGGGGTGGGGCGGGGAGGCGTGGTCGGCCATTCATACACACCGCCCTTAGGCATCGGTCAACAGTGTTCTCCCTGTCAGCAGATCCTTCACATGAAAAGAAGTTGGTAAGAACTCAATAGAGGTTTTATTAGAGATGCAAAATTGAGATATGGATATAAGATTCTTTTTCATGTCAGGAACAAACAGAACATTATGAAGGGAAAAAGTGTGTGAGGGTGTATGAAGGGAGGAGAAACCAGTTTTGGAGATAGTTAACCCAGTACCATCACCAATGACCATGTCATCCATGCCCGTGTAGTTGGAGTGTAGCGAGATTGCCGAGGTCGCTAGTGACATGATGAGAGGCACCACTATCGAGTAGCCCATCGGTGTCCCAGGTGTCTGCCGTGGTTGCAAGGTGAGCCCGTGGTTGCCACTTGGAGCCACTTGCCGAGTTGGGAGTAGCGGGCATAGAGGTGGTGGCGATCAGTTGAAAGTTTGGGCAGCGAGTAGCAAGTGGCCTGTTGGCGACATGCTTGACACTTGCCCGGATCACGGTCGGCGGGAGGCGGATGGGGGTTGGGAAGGTGGCCGAGGTTGCGGGCGGGCGATCCGAGCTGCGAGGAGGATTGCCGAGCTGTCGAGCTAGTGCTCCTTGGTGCAGCGAGGGTTGGCCAAGTAGGGTGCGAAGGACGAAGGCGAGGCGCTGAAGCTCGCGATTGATGAGTTTTTCATGAAGCTCATCAAACGATATGGGAGTATCTCGTCCTTCAACCACATCCACGATGTGGCGGTAGTCATCATCCAAACCACCGAGGATGGTCTCAATGAGATCCTCGTGGTCGAAGGTTTGCGGCGAGTTCATCGGCCCGACTTTTGACAGATCGCATGTAGTCGGTGATCGACTGACTACCCTTGGTTGCTCGCTTGAGGTAATCTTTGATCTGCTTAATGTGACCGCGAGTTGGGCGAGCATAGGTATGAGCCAGGATGTCCCAGGCTTCACGAGTAGTGGCAGCCTGTTGGATCAGAGGAACCAGGGGAGCAGACAGGAAGCCAACAAGAGCGCCAAAGAGAAGTTTGTCTTGGCGAATCCAAGGCTGGTAGTGAGGGTTTGGGGTGGGAACGTCCTTGGATGTTTGGGCATCCTTGGTGAGGACGGTGGGAGGCGGGCATGGATGTGAACCGTCTACAAACTTGTAGAGGTCATAGCCAATGAGGGTGGCCTCAACTTGGAGTTTCCAAGCTATGTAATTGGTAGAGGTGAGTTTAGTGATGTTGTGATGGGAGATATTGATGAGGTCGAAGGTCTGGGTGGGATCAAGAGGGTTTTTGACGGTGAGGGAATGATTTCCGTTAGCCATTGTAGGGGGGGTTGAGGGCGGCGGCTAGAGGAAGAGGTTTTAGGAGCAGAGCTCTGATACCATGTAGAAACTGATAAAGTTTAGGAATAATGGCATCACCTTTCCATTGAATAAATCACATATTTATAGGGGGATTTACAATTAGGGTTATACTAGGAGTAGGATACAAGAAACCTATACAAGGAAGAAACCTATACAAGGAAGGTAATACAATTAGGAAAGAACTCTACAAGGTAATTACCACTAATTACTCATTACAAATCAACAAGAATAATTAAAAGATATTATTCTCTAACATATACTTGGTTTTTTTGTATATCTATGTGTGTAGACATCCTATTATATATTGTCCGATAATTATTACTCCCTCTGTCCCTAAATTATCGTCATCCTTTCTTTTTTTGTTTGTCTCAAAATAATTGTCTATTTTGAAACTTACATTTTAAAAACATAACTTTTACCACTTTTACCCTTACTTTTTCACCTTACTTTAATTATGGGCCACATATATATTGGTTTTAAAAGAAACTACGCATTAAACCAATATAAATAATCAAGTCATGTGTGTCGAATCAACCAGGATAATAATTTAGAGACGGAGGGAGTACAAAATTAACTAATATAATTTTTTTACACGTTTCAAAATAAGGGTATGAAAAGAATGGAAAAAAATCAAGAAAATCAAGAAAAAAGCAAGAAAGAGGAAAGTAGAAAATAAAAAGGTAAAAAAGAAAAGAAGGCAGCAGCCAATAGCCGCCCCCCATTTCCATCAATCCATTCTCATTGTCAAACCAACCCCCATACCCTGCTAGCCTACAGACATATAGACCCTCCCCTTTCTACTCTCAATCAATCATCATTACTCCCTCGTCCCCAACTCCATCTCTCATCTTTCAGCAAACTCAAACTCCAAAACACACACACACACACACAACTGCAACACCAACAACAACAAAGCCTCCCTTTCTCTAGGGAGCAATAGTGCAAGACAAGGGGAACAGAGCACAAGTGCAAATAACCTAAATTAGGCTTTCTTCTTCAATTGCTTGGAATCCTCTTTTGTAAAGGTATAAATTCCATAACAAAGAGTTCAATTTCCTAATCTTTTTAGTAGGGTGGTTGTATTGTTGCTTCTTGTTATAAAATGCAGACATTTTGTTATGTTTAAAATATTTTATTTTTCCTTCGAAAATGATTTTATGTTTGGTTCAGCACTTTCGGTTTGAAAGTCAAATCTTTTTCGAAAAATGATATTTTTAGTAGTTTATTAACAATAAAATTACTTAAATTTTAAAAGTGGGTTCTTTAAATAAAATATTATAAA
Source organism: Codonopsis lanceolata (assembly GCA_013146195.2). Lineage (NCBI taxonomy): Eukaryota > Viridiplantae > Streptophyta > Magnoliopsida > Asterales > Campanulaceae > Codonopsis > Codonopsis lanceolata. The sequence continues at coordinate 12,339,626 of CM028381.1, read as the reverse complement.
TAGAATAGTAGACTCGTTACCCGATCAATATAGAGGGAGTAATTAGTAATCTTTTGTTAGTGTTATATTTCATTCGATTAGAAATGTTTTGTTTAATGATAAAATGATCCAATATGCCTTCTACGCGTGTGACTGTTTAACTTGTTTTTATGTTTTTTTTTAAAAAAATATATAGAGTATTTAGCTTAGTATTAATTCTGAACATTTTAGCATGTTAATTAATCTTTTTAACTTTTCAAAACATAGTTATAGTTAAAAAAAAAAAAAATTGTATGTTGCTTTGTTTCGTGCATGTTGCGGTGTGCTTATTAGTAATTCCATTATTTTGGGTTTTTGTTTTTTTTATTGTTGTTTAATATGTTCAATTTTATATTTTTATAATGTCTAGATAAATTACAATTTTTAGTTTAAAATGTTTTGTTTAAATTTGTTAAGCATTTTATTTTACATTATTGACTTTTGACTTAGTTTTGTTGACTCTCTTTACTTGGTTTTACTGTGTGTTCTTATGTAAAAAAAAAAAAAAATCATCGAACACAGTAAAAACACGAAGAAGCCCACGCCCCCACTTCAATCTCTCATTATTCCACTTAGGTTTCCTCTTTTTCCACTTCGAAGATCAGTCAATCCAAACATTATTCAAACACGGCCGGTTCAAAAGCGGGAGGGGGGAGAATTTTGAATTTTCTTCCCCGTAACGACGTTTTAGTTGGTCAATTATTCAATTCAAGGCTTCCTTTTTTTTCTTTGGAATAATTGCGGGCCGATACACTTTTATAAAATTGTAACTGCTCTACTACTTTCTTTTTTTTGTTCCAAAAATATCCCTTCCTCCGTCTCCTTCCCATTACTCTGCCTTTTCCACTTCACAAGAATGGGAATCGCTACATTGCCTTCAACTTCCACTCATCCATACCGGAAAAAGAGCAGAGAATTCGACGACTGAAAAGCAAAGACTTCTTCCGGTGTTGCAAAGAACAGAATACAATAGTCGATTGGGCCAGCGTCGAAAAGGTAGTGAAGAAAATTCTCCTCCTTTTGTCCAAGATCGAAAATAAAATGCAGTCTAAAAATAAGGACTTTCTCAAAGTAATCAAAGAGGACAAAAGACAAGACCCCAGATTCATGAAAGGTTTGTCGCTTGCAGTAAACCAAGGATCGATGCTTAAATTCATTGCGATGCCCAGTTTTTTTCCTAATGCCACTCTATTTCATTGCGCCCTTTTGCATAGCGACCTCATTACGCCCAAGTATTGGACAGTGACTTTTGCATAGCGACCTCAAAATTTTTGACCTACGCCCAAACAATATTTTCTTTACTAACGCACAAACCGAGACAATGTGACACATTTCCTTCATTAAAGGCAAACAATTTTAAAAAAAATTAATGGAATTTTACGATTATAATCTAATCGCATGATTCTGACCCGATTATCTTTCTATCTACTAAACCAAAATTTTGGATCTAGAACCGGTGGGGTGAGCCAGGCCCTTGCTATAGTGTAATGCATGGGCGACACTTGAAGACCCCAATAGCAAGCTATTGTGATGAGCCTTCCCCCTCAAAAAATAAGATTAATATCGTGTGAGCCGATGGCTCACATATCAGATATTAAACTGATAAGAACAGATACTACACTTGATCTTAGCCAAAAGGCCGAGAAAGGTATGCTTAGTAATATGTTGGGCGTTGTGTTTTATACAAACTTCTCTTTCACATTTCCTCCTGTAGCTGATGTGGGAACTGTGTACCTTTAGCAGAAAGCCTTCTCCACCTGTTTCCCCTAGCTCTCATATTCAACTAATTTTTACTCATCTTTGTAGGAAAACTTGTGAAATGAATAATCACCCATTATTTTATAGTAGCAATGTATGAAATATGAACATAGAGCAATCTTTCATGTCCCTCACATTCATAGAGTTTATTAAAGAAAAAGTGTACATTCAGTACAATTGGTCTTTCTTATTTCATTACAGCTCTTGAAGATCAAATCAATTTTGTAGTTAGGCAAGAGATCTACAAATCTTTGGAAAATTAGTAGTTGGATTACCTCCCTTAAAAAGATTAAATAAAATATTATACATATAGATTCTTTTGAGTTTCGACACAAAATGGATCGTCCAAAGGAGGTATGCTGGTAAGATAGAATAAACCTACCTTATTTCTAAATTTATAACTCTAGCATCCTGATCTCTCTCCAAGTTTAAAACACCTTTCTAGCGTCTGGGGCACCTTGAATCAGTGCCTTCTTCCAAACAGCCATAACTTGAATTGACCTATTCTTTGTTTATTGCACTGGCATGTGAAGAGAGCAGATTAAGAAAACTATTGAACATACGAAATAAATTTCAACTTCTAAAGGGGGCGTTCCCAAAATGGTAAAACCCTCCAAAAATAGAGAGCAGATTAATAAAACCCTCCAAAAATAGAGAGCAGATTAAGAAAACTATTGCTCTTACCAAATAAATTTCAACTTCTAAAAGGGGCATTTCCAAAATAGTAAAACCCACCAAAAATAAGCGTATGCCACTTAATGCGAAGAGCACACGGTATTCTTTAGTAAAAGGCGAAAGAATAGTTCGCTTTGTGCTCACTGCGTGGCTGCGTTTTTTAACTCATAGGCAGCAGACTTCATTTAATAGTAACTACATTGGTACGCATTTAACTAGTTACACGATGTCTCCAACATTTTCATCATCCCACTTCCGAATTTTGATCTTGGAGGGACCAATTCAATCACTCACTTTCTTTTTATCTTTTTTTGTCCTCATAAGGGGGGCGTGAGAAGGGATCGAACCTAAAACCTTACATTTTGTGAAACTCATCTCTACCACTAGGCCAACCCCTTAGGGTCACTCACTTTACTTTATGCTTCTAAAAAACTGGTAAAACTTTCCTCTATCAATCCATGAATAGAGGAATTGGGAGCGGAATAAGCTCCCGAACTTTCACAGTATAACATCAAAAATTTAAACCACTCCCGACAAGCAAAAAGACTGAGCTTAGGTGCGTCAAAGTCATTGCATCCTAAGAATATTGTTGACTCTCCCGACTCTCTCGATTGATCTCTTTTCCCTTTATTCCTCGCCAAAGTAGCTTCCAGCCGAAAATTCCTTTACCAAGGTCGCGTCCAGTTCCGGGACAACTAGGTGTTTTGATTAGATCGTTGGGGGTGTTGGTTTTCTCCGCTCTCGTTTGATCTCTTTTCCCTTTATTCCTCACCAAAGTAGCTTCGAGCTGGAAATTCCTTTACCAAAGGTCGCGTCCAATTCCGGGACAACTGTTGGGGGTGTTGGTTTTCTCCGCTATGTGAGAGATATTGACAAAGCATATGAAATTGTAGATCAAAAAAGGTATGGCGGTTGGGCCTTTTATTCATTCAGAAATGAGAAATGGTCTGAGACTCATCAGCACTCATCAGCACCATAAGGAAAGAGGGTCTTCAAGCCCTCCTTAACAACAAAAAACCAAAAATCACCTCGGACTATAGATGAAAGATAGCAACGAATACGATTTATAAAAAGTCATTCCCAGAGAAGACTTGCTCCTTCTCTTATTGGATTTATAAAATTGTAACCGCTCCATTACCTTCTTTTTTGTTCCAAAAATATCCCTTCCTTCGTCTCCTTCCCATTACTCCGCCTTTTCCATTTCACCTATTCCATTTCACAAGAATAGGAATCACTACATTGACTTCTACTTCCACTCATTTGTACCGGAAAAAGAGCTGAGGATTTCGATTGAAAAGCAAAGATTTCTTCTGGTGGTACAAAGAATAGAATACAAGATCCGATTGGGCCCACATCGAAAGGTACAAAGAAAATAAAATGTAGACAAACAGGACAAAAGACAAGACCCCAAATTCGTAAAATGTTTGTTGCTTGCTGTAAACCAAGGAACGATGTCCAAATTCTAAGCAACGCCCAATTTTTTTCAGCTACACTCAAAATTTTTGACCTACGCCTAAATAAATATTTTTTCTGACACAACATCATTTTCTTTCTACTAGGCAAATTTTTGGATATAGAATTGGTGGGGTGAGCCAGGCCCTTGCTATAGTGTAAGGCATGGACGACTCTTGAAGACCCCAATAACAAGCTATTGTGATAGGCCTTCCCCCTCAAAAAATAAGATTAATATCGTGTGAGCCGATGACTCACATATCAGATATTAAACTGATAAGAACAGATACTACACTTGATCTTAGCCAAAAGGCCGAGAAAGGTATGCTTTGAAATATGTTGGGCCTTGTCTTTTATACAAACTTATCTTTCACATTCCTCCTGTATCCAATGTGGGAACTGCCTACCTTTAGCCGAAAGCCTTCCCACCTGTTTCCCCTAGCTCTCAGATTCAACTAATTTCACTCATCTTTGTAGGAAAACTTGTGAAATGAATAATCACCCATCATTTTATAGTAGCAATGTATGAAATATGAACATAGAGCAATTTTTCATGTCCCTCACATTCATAGAGTTTATTAAAGAAAATTGTACATTCAGTACAATTAGTCTTTCTTATTTCGTTACAGCTCTTGAAGATCAAATCAATTTTGTAGTTATGCAAGAGATCTACAAATCTTTGGAAAATTAGTAGTTGGGTTACCTCCCTTAAAAAGATTAAATAGAAGATTATACATATAGATTCTTTAGAGTTTTGACACAAAATGGGTAGTCCAAAGGTGGTATCCTGGTAAGAGAATAAACTTACCTTCTTTCTAAATTTATAACTCTAGCATCCTGATCTCTGTCCAAGTTTGGAACACCTTTCAATAGAGAACATTAAACATATGGATCTTTAGAGTTTCAACACAACAAGGATCGTCCAAAGGAGGTATGCTGGTAAGATAAAATAAACATACGATCTTTCAGGAACTCCACAGCTTGAATGGTCCTATTCTTTGTTTATTGCACTGCCCTATGAGGAACGCAGATTTTTTTACCTATAACCAACTAAAATAACTTTTAACTTCCAAAGGGGGCTTTTCCCAAAATTGTAAAACCCTCCAAAAATAAGCGTATGCCACTTAATGCCACGAGAACACGGTATTCTTTAGTAAAAGGCGACAGAATAGTTCGTTTTGTGCTCACCGCATGGCTGCGTGCTATGTCGAGAGCAGCAGACTTCACTTAGTAGTAGCTACATTGGGGTACCCATTTAACTAATGAAAAGATGTGGGAAACTTTGCCTTGTGCTACTAGTGACAACACTCGCTACAACTCCCATATGCTCATACCAACATTTTCATCATTGCACTGCCACTTCTGAATTCTGATCTTGCGAGGGACCAAAGAATAGTTCAATCTGCGTGCTATTCACATATGATAGATTGAGAACAACAATCTATGCTGATGCAACAATCATGTCATATGTGAAAACTGCATACTTAAATTTATAACACAACAAACAATAATGTAAATCAAGGATAAAGGACAGATCCATTGCACAAGACGCCTGGGTCTAGAAAGAGTCTAATGCTGTTCAAGGATGAGCCTCGATTACGGATTGAACAGCTTGAATGTGTTTTACTGCGTTATGACTGAACCTGGCCTCTTGCAGAACGTATACCCATTCCTTCACGGTACTCTCTTTGCCCTTACTTGTATGAGCCATCATCACCATATCCAGCATCAACCCAACATGCTTGAACCTATCTTCTTACTTCCCTTTAGCTACTGCCTCTACAATGATCACCTTCCTGATTTCTGGTGAAATAGCATCCTTGCATTTTGTTTCAGTATATTGATGCACTCATCGTCGTCCCAATCATGCAATACCCACTACATTCAAAAACATTATAAAGAGTTAAAGAAAACAATCTGAAAGAGAAAAGGTGGTCACTTAATAAGGCTTGAAAGAATAACTTAATTTTATAAACTGTGATGTATATGCATCATCGGCCTTTGGAACGTTGGCAAACATGTTGCCTCCAACGTGTCAACACCATCCTATTTTGGAGCAACAGATACAACATGTGTGATTGGCTTATTTTCAGTTTTATATTTTAATTGATTTAAGCCATACATGTATACTTAGGCTTTTTTGTACATTGCCGTGGCATTGGTGCCTCGGGTGCTCGTGTGTTGCACCTTTCAGCACCTACACAACATCGAAACTTTTTAAATTTTTGTCCTCGGAATATTGTCTCTTTCCCTTTTGGGACATCCGATAAAATTGGGACGATAGAGTAGAGATGGTTCCTTGGTTAGAATGGCCCAAGGATGACTTGCACAAATTGACAAATGGTCTAAAGTTTTTCTTTCCCATTTCCAGAAATTAACCCGGCCAATTCACACCAATTCACACCATTTTCAAATTTTTGCTCTCGGAATATTGTCTCTTTCCCTTTTGTACTATTTTTACATGCCTAATTCACACCATTTTTTATATCTCTTTACTTAGTTTTACTGTGTGTTGTTGTGTGTAAATTTTTTCATTGAACACAGTAGAAAACACTAGAGAACGCCCCCACCACCCACATCAATCAATCACTATTCCTCCTACCAATGTTCTGGTCTGGACTTCTCTATTCATGCCAAAGGAGTGGAGCTGGAGAATATCCCTATACGGCTAGGCGACTCTCTTTTCTTCTTTGAAATTCCAGGTCTTGTCTTCTTCCTTTTCTTTTGACGTCTTCTTTCATCTGAAGGAATGGTGGAAAGATGATAGAAGAATATAAGCGCTTTTTTTATCAACATCTACTCATCTACGGAGGGGCTGGCTTAGGGCCGTGAAGCACTTCTTGACCACTTCCTGAGCGACTTACCCCTATTAAAAGGAAGGACTGCACTATATGCTTAATACATGGATGACAAAAAGGCTAGCTACTGGAAAAGGAGGGGGGGTGCGAGTAAGAACAAGACAAATGGGGAAAACCAAGTCAATTAGCCTTCTATCCCTTCTAAGTTCTTAACCGAACCTTACTTGTATCCAACCTCGAAGATCAGTTAATCCGAGGGGGCAGAATCTTCTTCCCTATAAACAAAGCCAGTTCATAAGCAGGAGGGAGGGGGCAGAATTTTCTTCCCCATAAAGACGGTTTGGTGGTCATTTATTCAATTTGAGGCTACCTCTTTTTCTATCTACTGAAGCAAATTTTTGGTTGTAGAACTGGTGGGGTGAGCCAGGCCCTTGCTATAGTGTAAGGCATGGGCGACTCTTGAAGATCCCAATAGCAAGCTATTGTGATGGACCTTCCCCCTCAAAAAATAAGATTAATATCGTGTGAGCCGATGGCTCACATATCAGATATTAAACTGATAAGAACAGATACTACACTTGATCTTAGCCAAAAGGCCGAGAAAGGTATGCTTAGAAATATGTTGGGCCTTGTGTTTTATACAAACTTCTCTTTCACATTTCCTCATGTAGCCAATGTGGGAACTGCCTACCTTTAGCCGAAAGCCTTCCCACCTATTTCCCCTAGCTCTCAGATTCAACTAATTTCACTCATCTTTGTTGGAAAACTTGTGAAAGAATAATCACCCATTATTAATTGTACACTCAGTACAATGTACGAAATATGAATATAGAGCAATCTTTCATGTCCATGACATTCATAGAGTTTATTAATTGTACACCCAATACAATTTGTCTTTCTTATTTCGTTACAACTCTTGCTCTTGAATTTTCTGTAGTTAAAGTACATTTATTACGGGAGATCCGCTTCCTCTCCCTAGGTACGGATTGGATGTTCCTCCTGGAATCGAGCACCTTCTTATCTTCTGTTTCCCCCTTGTATATTTCGTCCGTTTATCTTTTCACCTGCCTATCCCAGATAACTATGTAAGCTGCTAGCTATAACTTTCTCCCATTCTTTAGTAGGCAAAGATGGACCAAGAATAATAGTAAATTTTCGACATGCTACAATGTACTCCCATAACCGGTCACCACACTGTGCATTCGAGCCTGGAGCCTGTTTTCACTAAGATGCTGATTTTATAGCCTTGTGCTCTAGAGATCTACAAATATGTGGAAAATTAGTAGTTGGGCCGTAACCTAACCTCCCTTAAGGTAGATTGAATAGAAGGAAATAAGTAGTTGGGTTATTAGTCCACACTAGGTAGATTGAATAGAAGATTATAGTATATAGATTGAATAGAAGATTATATATATATAGATTCATTTGAGTTTCAACACAAAATGGAACGTTGAAAGTAGGGGTGTTAATCTAAATCATGAATCGCGAAATCGAATCGAATCAGTAGGTTTGGTTCGGTTTTGACGAAGAATGGTTCGATTTATGTTTGAAAATTTGGTAAATTGGTCGATTCGGTTCGTGATTTTTGCTCGTGAACCAAACCGAATCGAATCACATTAAAATATTTATATATATATATATATATATATATATGATATATATTGGGATAATTGCAAAAAAAAACTCCGACCTATTTTAAGTATTGCAAATTGAACCCTGACAATTGTTTTTAGGCTTACTGAAACTCAGCCTATTTTTTATGTTTCAATTAGAACTCTCCGTCTATTTAACCCGTTAAATGGTAACGGTCTGCTGAGTAGGATGCCAACGTGGCATCCTACGTGGACTTGGCGGGAGCAAAAATTATTTTATCTCCAATTGTATTTCAATATAAACCTTATGCAAATTTTGTAATTTTATTTAAAAAAAACCTAAAATTTATTTTTACCCAATAAAGCCTTAAAATTTAAAATAAATAGTTTGGTGAAAATAAATTTATACATACCCTACGATTTTTATCTCCAACAACTTTACATACATCACCATCTTTATTTCTATTAATTTAATATCTTCTTTCAATTTATACTTACAAATAAATTAGATATTGCATAAATGATTAAATTATAAATTATATAAATAGCCATTATTAAATACTATTTATTTATTATATTTAAGGATGTTTTGTTGATTTGAGGATGATTTGGGTTCACCCGGTTATTCTTAAATTCTAAGATCCTAAATTGATTCATCCTTAGCAAAGATTTAGCAAAGAATTGCTACTATACATGCTCTCATATTTTTAGGGTAAATGATACTTTCTTCCGTTCTAGACAAGGAGTCTCCGTTTGAATGTCGAATTTTAAAAAAAAATAAAAAATTTAGTAGCCTCTTAGTAAAAAAAAAAACTGTTATGCCTTCATTTTTAAAAATAGACACTTTAAGCGAAAGATTTCAAAATGAAATAGTGGATTCTTAAAAAAAAAAGAAAGTATTCTTTACCCATTCAAATGCAATTGGGTAAGGGCTAAAATGAAATTTCTCAAATAATTTCTCAAATATAATGCAATTTGCAATCAAGCCCCTAAAATTTAAAAAAGACCACAAAGCCTTCATGTAACTCCCAAATTCAAAATCGCACTGCTGCTCATTATTTTCTAAATCAAACTTTCAACGGAGCATCACTAACTAACTTGACGAAAAAAACTAATCAAACCTCAAACAATGTAACTAGATATGAACAACAATAAAATACAACCATATGCATCCCACGCACGAATTGAACGCCAATTTCAGTAATTAAACCAAAAGTAATTGGAATACATTACTTGCAATTGTGAAGGGAGCCCAAAATCGAGCCCTCTGTTCAAATTGGTAATGGTTGCATGAGAGAGAGCATGGCTGAAATGTGCTTCCAAGAGCTCACGGGGGTTGGAGAAGATGAACGGGGATCGGAGCTAAGATTTCTTTTCGCTGGCCGATTTTCAGGAAGATTTGAGGGAGGAGACTGACAATGTAGAGATGCTAGAGAAGAGAGAGAGAGAAGACGCACACGACAACGACAGATTTCCAATTCCGAGCCCTGGGCTTCGAATGTATGCTTGCGAGAGAGCAATTAGGCACAAGAGTCTGAGTTAGGGCTGGTGATAGTGAGATAGAAACCGGAACGGGGAAGTTACAGTTGACCGGCACATAGGGAGAAGACAGACTTGGTGGAGTTGCGATGATTTCTGGATTCGTTAAAAGCCAACGCAAAGTTGTGGAGTTGTTAAGGAAGAAGGCCTAACATTTGGGGAAGCAAGGGTCTTGTGGTCTTTTTTTCCAAACATTAGGGGCTTGATTGCTAATTATAATATAGTTTATGCTCCCACCCCACGTGGCATCCTACTCCATTATCATTTAACGGGTTAGTTAATGAAACATACTTTAAGTTTATAAACAATTGGAGATCGAGATTTTTTAATTATCCCAAGAATCCAAGTTATGGTGATAAGATGGAATAAACTAAATGCATCCTGATCTCTGGCGAAATCTGGAACACCTTACTTGAATCTGTAACTTCTACAGCGATAACTTGAATTGACCTAGTTTGTTTACAGCGTTGGACTGTAGAGCACGCAAATTAAGAAAACTATGCCCATTACAAATTATTATAACAAATAAATTCATTTAATTAATTTAATTTAATTTATTTAATTTATTTATATTTAATTTAAACTTCTAAAAGGGGCTTTTCCCAATATGGTAAAACCCTCCAAAAATAAGCGTATGTCACTTAATGCGGCGAGCACACGGTATTCTTTAGTAAAAGGCGAAAGAATAGTTCGCTTTGTGCTCACCGCGTGACTGCGTGATTTGATTAGAAGCAGCAGACTTCATTTAGTAGTAGCTACATTGGTACGCATTTTACTATCACACGATGTGGGAAACTTTGTACTTGCCAAACATTCCATATAACTCCCATTATCTCCAACATTTTCATCATTCCACTTCTGAAATCTGATCTTGGAGGGATCAATTCAATCACTCACTTTCTTTTATGCTACTTTAAAAAGTGGTAAAACCGGTAGATTTCCTCTATCAATCCATGAATAGTTACAAAAAAATTATGAAAAACATCATTGGCCAGTTTTATGAACTTTCACATGAATTCTCAACCAGAACTTATTAAATCATAGATTGAGAACAACAGATGCTAAAACCATATCATATGTGAAAACTGCAAGCTTAAATATATAACACAACAAGCAATAATGTAAATCAAGGATAAAGGACAGATCCATTGCACAAGACGTCACTTATTATTGGGTCTAGAAAGAGTTTAATGTTATTCAGTGTTCACGGATGAGCCTCGATTACGGATTGAACAGCTTGAATGTGTTTTACTGTGTTATGACTGAACCCGGCCTCTTGCAGAATGTATGCCTATTCCTTCACGATTCTCTCTTTGCCCTTACTTGTATGAGCCATCATCACCATATCCAGCATCAACCCAACATGCTTGAACTAATGTTCTTACTTCCCTTCAATTACTGCATCTACAATGATCACCTTCCTGATTTCCATTGGAATAGCATCCTTGCATTTTGTTTCGGTATATCGATGCACTCATCATCGCCCCAATCTTGCATTAACCACTACATTCAAAAACATTATAAAGAGTTAAAGAAAACAATCTGAAAAAGAAAAAGAGCTCAGTTAATAAAGAGGTTTGTTAGATTAACTTAATTATACGAACCATGTTGTATGCGGCCTTTGGAACGCTGGTAAACATGCATGTCCCCTCCAACATGTCAACACCATCCTATTTTGGAGCAACAGATACACGGTTGAAATTGATCTGCCAAACCCAAGGGCAGGACTTGACAATCAATCCAAGAGCTGTTCCATCACAACCCCCCCAAAAAAAACACCAATGATAGAATGCAACCCTTCAAACCACTCGATCAGGACAATCCTTTATTACTGCTGGCACCCTTGCCATGGTGCCAGCATTACTGAGCTAGTCTATAACAACACAAACTTTGCCATGCCATTTTTCCTTGTGTCATTAAAAGGCGGGATAAGGGTGTTTGAACATATCCAGTACATTTCTCTGAATATACTGCGGTGGATCAAGAACCTCATGATCCGGTAAAGAGCAGACTGAGAACATCCAAACTGGGACGAAAGCTCAGAAACTATCAAGGGGTTGTCAGAGTTTGCAATGATATCAACTAGCACCTGGGTTTGTGCTTCTTCTTCTTGAGTGAGTTTCACTCTATCTCTTTCTGTTTCTCCACCTATTTCCATCTATATATCTTTCTTAACTTAAGAAGTGAACGTAGCTATGTAGTACTAGTAGCATGTATATGGCCTCAATAATATAAGGAATAAACTGAATCCTGCCAGTGGAAACTAAAAATGATATGTCATGCACTATCACAGTAGAAATGGTGCAATCTCTGATTAATATTTCCTCCCCGATCCACTAACAACCAGCCCATCTCAAGTACGTACGTGGGAAAGATTTGATAATAGTTTGTGGAGACGTCGTATGTGATTCGCTGCATTTCACAAAAATTATATTATATTATAAAGATTAAAAAGTAGAGAGGGTATCTTTAAATTGGGAGCCAAACAGTCTAGCTTCTGAGCACAAAAGCAGTATATATGGTTCCCCACACTGATCACCGGGAACTTTATTTTCAAAAACATGAATCAATCCCAATTATTATCTGCCATTTTATTTCATCTTCACCTAAGTGTTGGTGAGGCAGCATATAGCTCTAACACTGCAGCCTGCAGGGCCATAAATCGCACCAAAACGTTGCGAATAAAGTAATATGAGTGGCGTACGTCTAAGTTGCATTCAATTGTCTTTTCTCTACTCCCCCGTAAAATATAATATGATCCGAATAAGTGTATAAAGAACATAACAAATACTTAATTGGTTCCACATAAATAATTCATTATTTTATTTTGGTATGTTTCACTTTAAAAAGTTTATTTTTAAAATGTAAGGCATAAAAATATCATGTTATTAAAAATTGGCTATTAAATGTGTTATTTTTTAAAAAGGTTTGACTTTTAAATAAAGATTTTTTGTCCGGAACGGAAGGAGTAACATTAAGAGCATGTTTGTTGGAGCGTTTTGCCCCCAAAACGTTCCAAAATGCAGCTTTTATCAAAGAAAAGTGTTTCAATAATGCGGTTTTGCATCGCTACGTATTGCAAACTCAAGTGTGTTTTAAACGCCACAATGTCTTGTTTGGAAATGCAGTATTTTTAAAACGTAATATTTTCAAAAATCAGCTTTTTATAATAAATGGTATGGGATATCATTTTAAAACGTTAATTTAAAATTAGAGTATTCGTAAACATCTTATGTCATGGAGTGGTTGAAATTTTCGACCTATGACTTGGAGGCCTCCAATGCCCAATGGTATAAAGCTTTTCATAAAGCTTTATCAGATCAAATTTTATAAACATCCTATTGGAGGTGTTCTCAGTGGCCTATTCTGTTTGTGGTGATTATTTGGCAAAATTGGAATGATCATAACAAAGAAACAATAGCGCATGAAAGGTTTTTGTGTGCAGGCAGCAAAAACACCATCAACTATGCAAATGAGATCAAGTGGACCTTTGAAAACAGCAAACTACGGGCATGAAAAATCATAATTTAAAGGCTCAAAGAACTAATTGGTGTTGTCCTGAACTAGTTGCAAAGAAGGAAGAAGATAAGGAATTGAAGGAGTGATAAGGAAGGAACGAAGAGAATCGGTTCGTGGATTTTATGGGAAGGTTTACAAACGCCAACCTCTAGAAGCCAAAATACAAGTTATATACATGGGGCAGGGAATTATTCGAAGTATACAAGGAAGGAAGATTGTGGTTGAATCAGAGAGACAGAGACTCACTAAGTGCTATTAATTTGTTGAATGGCAAAAAGAGCCTATATCACCCCTGGCTCTTTGTGGAAGATAGCTACATCAAACACATCTTGTGTGGAGGAAACAAGGTGCCAATTGTATGGCCAAACTTGGTGCTGAAAAGGAGGAAGAATTAAACATTCTCAAGACATTGTGAAGATGCTGCCACTCAAGGACCTAATTCATCTTATTTTTTAGTTTATTTGTTGTTTTTCTTTTTATGTGGGCTAACCACACCCCAACAAATACTCTCTACACCACACATACAAATGCTGTAAAATTATCATCATACCAATTTACCAAATAAACCTTATCATCCTTTTTTTTTACTTCATATGTTTCCTTTTTTCACTTATTCTTCCATTTTTGTGTTTTTCTTCTTCCTTTCTTATCTCTCATTCCTTTGCCATTGTGTGTGATGGGTGACACATATGTCGAAAAGATCGATATCGTGATGGGGCATAAAGATGTCGGTATGTATGAACGATGTTAGTATTCAAATAAATCAATATAATAAACAATTTAAAATTAACATATCTTGATAACCATTTAAAATTAACATATCTTGGTAACCAATTCAAACAATGTGATCATACACAGTGGAATAAAAATCTAAAGTTAATTTGATATTTTTTTTAGGGAAACAGATAACCATTTAAAATTAACATATCTTGGTAACCAATTCAAACAATGGTACCTGCTATATTTTATTAATAGAAATAATATTACAAACTTGAGGGGGATAACCAGCCTTAACCTGACCTCGAAAAGGAAATACTAACAACAAATAAAAACTAAGAACTTTGAATTGAAGGAAAACCTTGTGCATCCATAATTATATCACTACTTAATCTTCTTCTGGAGGCTCTTGTTTCACAACAATTTCTGATTTTGAAACGCGAGACGCGGTAACTCTGTCCAGTATTTTCATCTATACGTGAGACAAAGAAGATTCAGACAGATTAATTTAACTATATTTTATGCATAAAAATGATTAATTAATTAAAATATTTAAAAAAAAACATACCGCCTCATTTACAAAACTCGAATCATCCCACATATCATCGTACAACAGTATTTGAGATGGAGGAGGAGGGGTGTTAGTAATGTTGCTTGGGAAAAGATGGTCAAAATGGAAATCTATGCCTATGCGTCAGCACTCAACTTTAGGAATTTAGGCACAAAACAATCAAAATATATAAAACACATTCACTTAACTTTATTTTAAAACATTAATGAAGGCAATCAAAATTATAAATCATGCATCAGTAAGTGATTTAGATCGGCAGGTATAGGTTTTAACACATGTGATGTCCCTAGCATCAACTCGACTCCAATCACATCAACTTCAGAGATGCATAAAAAAATTTCATTTACATCTTTTGGTTTTTATTTCATGCATGGTGTCTTTTATAGTCTCAGAAACTTTCTGACATTCAATGGAGATTTGATATATTTTAGCAAGACAACAGGTTACTTTCAAGCATAATAGGAGTGATGATTCTTATAATGTCTCTTTGGATTTCAGAGTGGGGTTTAGATTAATATATTTGGAGTCAAGATTCCTTTGAAGCTATGATGTCTGCATCACAGGACCATTTTAATTGAGAACTTTAGATTGTCAGCACGACACTTTTGCTGAAATTCTTGAGAAGGGCTCACCTCTTCTACTATTTTATATGAAGCTTGTGTTTGTTATCCAAACCAAAGGTTAGCATGAGAAGTATTTATAACTTATAATTTTCATTGAAATTGTATGTAATAGCAAGTACATAAGACCTTAGGTAGGTTTTTGCACTGTATCTACTTTCTTCTTGCCACCTCTGCTTGTAACCTAGTCCTTGCATGAAACAGTTATTTCTCAAGCAGCTGCAAAGTGTTCTTCAAGGGAATGAAGCTGTCATAATGTTCAAAACCTTTTCTTTTTTTTTTTGATTTCATACTTCTGCTGGTCCTGAACTTAAATGAAATTTAATCCTGAATATATAATCACCTTTGTTGATGTAAATGCGATGACTCTTCAAAATAGTGACACTATTAATATTCTACTACCTCAGTCATGATGAGCTCAATTCAAACTCACTCATATCCTTATTAATTGTTGTCATTCATGTCTATTTTGGTCTTTCCCTCACTGTTGGTGATAATAATGCTATCAAACTTCATACTTCCCAACTCTTGCATTACGTACCATCTCAAGCAATTTTCAGTCATTATATCTCCTATTGGGTCTACTTTGATGGTCTTTTGTTTTCAACATGACATTCTCAATTTTCGGCTACACTCATTTGATTTAATTTTAATAAGAAGCTACAGACATCTTATGCATATTAGATAAGGAGGTTGATGGCCCAAGTCGAGGGCAGCTCTTCCATTTCTTTTGTAGAGTTCTTGTATAGATTTACTTTACTTTAATTGATGGGTATACTCCTCGTGTACAAAGGCGCGCCACCTTTTTGGCACTAGTTTATAATATACCTTACTTATCAAAAAAGAAATATGACTACCATCATCACCCACCTCCCCATCTTAATTAGTAATGCGATCCTAAAGAGTGAAACTAATATCTTTGTGGTATTTCATGGTCCTCTAATCTATATCTCAATCTTTATCAATACCCCTTCCCCCCACCTAAAGTTAGTTTCCATGCATTTTGTTCTACACCTACTTACTTTCAACCATTTAACTTCTATCACTTCCCTCCACTTTTCTAGTTCATAATTGACCTTTGTCTTGGTCTCATCAATAACCACAATGTCATTGTCAAGTAGCATACATCCTAATATGTAGTCTTGAATATGTCTCTTCAATCTATCTATCACTACGGTAAGATTCTTGTTGTAGAAGACGGTAATTGGAAACTCACTAATCTCCCTTACCATAGTTCTAACTTTAGCATCAGCTCCACATACATGTCTTTTATCACAACTATATACATCTTTTTAACTCTTTATCTTCTTTAATATCGCTCTAGGGGCTCAATCATCCGCCCTTTTAAGTCTCAATACAAACCACATGTAAGTCTTTCCTTCCCCTTCCATGTCTTTCCATCAATAAATAGATGCTTCCATTTTTGACCTCCAAGTCATAAAAAATCCCAAACTGATTTCCGAATACATTTGTCACACATTTTAGATTATTCTCAACAACTCTCTCCAAAAACCTTCAATGTAAAACTCAATAATTTTATGTATGGTTTGTAAAGCTTTAATGCCCCCACTTACTTTTCTAGTGTTCCACCTCAATTCCCAAACTAAAGATCGACTTCACCATATTGGATTTCAACTACAAAATTTGCAGAAAATCTAGTAAAAAGAAAATGCAAACAATGTTAAAACAACATAAAAATAATCATCGTAAATCAAAAACTGATCAACTTCAAAAAACTGCTACCACCAACTAAGCAAGGCCATGGAAATAAGAATTTAGCAATAGTTAGGGCTAATTACCAAGATGTATACTACTATATAACCAAAAACATGGAAGGTTGAGAAAAATAATTAAATTTACCGCTTATTGGTGGGAATATTCAACCAAAAAATAAGCACAATTCAACCTAGTAAACTCATGTATGCATTGACCAGCCTAAGATTAAAGAAGGCTTGGTAATAGAGCTATGACAATATTTAAATACATGTACAGTCCTCAAGTTCATATTTTAATAGCTTTAACATTCTCTAGTGACTATACTAAAATATGTAAAAAGCCCATGAAATATTGATACACTCACTAACATGTTCTTTGAGATTGAGGAGTGGGAGAAGGCGATAAGGGAGGAAGCGGCGGCGGACAATTTCGGGGCTTGCCGCAGGATTGACTGCTGCTGCTTCTGTTTACTTCCTCGACTATCTGCATAAATCAGTTGGAGATTCAATTGGAGATAGTAGTAAGAGGTCTTATTCTTTATTACTCTATGTGTGTGTGTTAGTTGAACTTTAGTGAGTTTTTGGTAAAGATGAGTAAAGTATTGTAGTATGAGGGGCAGTGTGATTTGAGAGTTGGGCTAGTGCTAACTGAGGCTTGGATGAAGACGATGAAATAGGATGGAATTGGGAAGTGTATGGAGGCAGAAAGTGAATGGGGGAGCTTGTAGGCCTGTTGACCAGGCAGTAAATTCTCAGGCAATGATTGAGGATTGGGTCTCTGCCAACTCATCTACACCATCACTAAGAAAGATATCTCTCGGCAAAATTCAATTCCACGATATTTCTATAAACTGATTCAAGACATTCAGTTGGCAATGCTCTGTATCTTCGAGGGCTTTTGTTGGGCAATACACAAAAAGTAAAATTCCAGATTTCCAATAATACGTTCAAAATTTGAAACTCACCCAGATAGTGCTCGATTTCGGTGGTGGCAGGAACAACCTTTGAGAGGGACTTTACCAGACAAAAAAGGAGGCAGAGAGGGAAGTGTCGATTGGGCGGAGAGGGGTTAAGTACTTTGACAGCAGAAATCACCAAAAAATATGTCCTCAACTTCGAGGGCTTTTGTTGGGCAATAAAATTCCAGATTTCCAATAATACGTTCAAAATTTGAAACTCACCCAGTGCTCGATTTCGGTGGTGGCAGGAACAACCTTTGAGAGGGGCTTTCCAAGACAAAAAAGGAGGCGGAAAGGGAAGTGTCGGGGCGGAGAGGCGGAGGCGTGGTCGGGGCGGGAGGGGTGGCGTAGTTGAGAGATAAACGAAGCGGATAAGGGCGACGGGGAGGGGCACAAATGAGGGTTTTGTAGTTGGGAAACAAACACCGCAAAGAGGAAGATAGAAGGTTGAACTGTTGCGCCGGAAGACTCGGAAAGAGTTGGGGATAGATGTACGCACGCAGAGAGGAAGAAGGGTTCGCACATGTGAAATCTAGACCAAATTGGGATAATCTATTAAAACTTGAACAATATTAATGCGTATTCATTGACAAAGAATCACAGGCCAGGACATCCAAAGCAATAAACATAAACACTACAGTCTTATTTTGTGCTTGCCTAATCACAAATAAAGAGAAGAAAGAGAAAGATACAGTCAGAACATCCAAGCTGCTAAGTAATGAAGAAAGAATTGGTACTCAACTCTTCAAACTACAATGTTACATGCAAAGAATCACAGGCCAGACATCCAAAGCAATAAGCGAAAACCGTAATGGGATGCATATTAAAGAAACACTACGATCTCATTTGTGCTTGCCTAATCACAAATAAAGAGAAGAAAGAGAAAGAGAAACTTACAATTTCAAGGTGGGAGACCCGGATGAGGCGGGAGACTACACGATGAGGGGAATCGAGCGCTCTCTGAGAATTCGGGAGAAGCTCTTTGTAAAGGGAAGGGCGAATTTCAATTACTTTGACATTTTGTGCTTGCCTAATCACAAATAAAGAAAAGGAAGAGAAACTTACAATTTCAAGGCGGGAACCAGCGACGGGACGATTTCAGGGAGTGAGGGGCAGCGGCGGGGACGAAGAAACAAGTCCAAACAAAGGATAATTGTGGGAGAATGCGTGCGATAGGGAAGGAACCAGCGAGGGCACGGTTGGAGTGAGGGATTTCGGTGGGGACGAAGAAGCAAGGGTTTTGTAGGAAAAGATGAAGACTCGGTAAGAGGAATTGGAATCGCAGAGGAAAACCCATTGGAAGAGGACTCCGAAAGAGTTGGGAAGGATGGGAAGGATACGCACGGAGGAAGAAGGGTTGGAAGAGGACTCGAAAAGAGTTGGGGAGAAGGGAATACACACACAGAGAAGGAAGGGTCCAAACTGCCCTTCGCACATGTGAAACGTAGATAAAATTGGGACCGTCAGATCTCGGTAAATAAATTGATCTCAGCCCCTGATTAGCTTTAGTCCATTGCGAGCGTGCGAATATGAGCTCTATTGTATAGTAGATATTTAAAAGGATGGTTCGATTCGATTCAATTTGACATAAGAAATCTCAAACTAAACCGAACCATTTAGTTTTTTATTTTTTTCAAACCAAACCACCGTAATTTTAAAACCGAACGCTTGATTCGATTCGGTGGTTGGGTTTACGTCCCCCGGTTAACATCGACCCGGACAGTTTTTTCTTAGTTAGATTGTAAAAATACTAGTCTTTGTGCCCATGCCTATGGCACGGCGCAAGTAGGGGATGATGTCAGCAGTGGAGAAAAAATTAAAACATTTATTTGTAATTTTATTTAAAAAAACAGATGCGGTACCTTGTTAGATTTTATTTATTTGTAATTTTTTAAGGAAACAGAGGCGATACCTTGTTAGATTTTGAGGATGACAACCAGCTTTACCCTTATAGAATTAATAATCTTTCGTTAAAATATAAAAAAAATTTAACACGTACACCAAGGGTATTAATTTTTTTAAAAGTGTATTTTATATTTTATACATATTATTAAGAACGTAAAAAATCGGAAGAATTTCAAATTAGTAATTATACATAGTTTAATAACATAAAAACATATTTTATTTAAAAAACAACTT
Source organism: Codonopsis lanceolata (assembly GCA_013146195.2). Lineage (NCBI taxonomy): Eukaryota > Viridiplantae > Streptophyta > Magnoliopsida > Asterales > Campanulaceae > Codonopsis > Codonopsis lanceolata. Next base: position 12,319,554 of record CM028381.1, on the reverse strand, counting down.
GGATGCGGTACCTTGTTAGATTTTATTTATACATTCAATTTAAATTATTATTATCACTTCTATTGATTTAAATTGACTATTTTTAAATTTAAAATTTTAGTATTTTTTTTAACTTTGTAAATAATTATTTTTATTCTTAAATAATTATTCTTAAATAGGACAACAATGGAATTATACCGATTCAAAGAGAGGAAGTGGAGAGAACATGTGAGAAGGGGTGTGTAGGGGTTGCTCAACCGCCCTTTGCACATGTGAAATCTAAACGAAATTGGATCGTAGGATCTCGGTAAATGAATTGATCTCGACCCCACATTAGCATTTATCAATTGCAATGTACAATTCAAATTGTATTGTAATACAGATTATCGGGCGGCTTGTTTGCACTTGATACGTCATGTAACGTCAGTTGATTGATCAAATGGGATCTGTCATCTGTCACACCCATTAAGTTCTGATCCTCCTTAAATTTCTTTATTCCCAACAATAATCAATAACTCCTCCGTCAATCGGTTTACCACGGATACCACGGTTGTGCAACTGATCAGATAGTGTGGGAATGAAGAAAGTAGAAGGATTCGATTTCGAGCAAAGGCACGGCAAGTCCAGGGTGCGGGTCGGTAGGGTCTGGAGGGGTAAAGACCGGTCTCCATTCCTTCGTTGAATGGAACGTCGCCATCAGCCTCCTCTCCGATTGCCTCCCCGCCTATCTCAACGGCGACAATTCCGATATTGTCGCCACTGATACCATGAAGAACACTGTAATCCTCTCTCTCTCTCTCATTAATCTTATTATGAATGCCCCACTCGATCTCTTTCAAGCGGTTGTACCATCGATCTATTAATGAATTTATACCTGTACGGTACATGCACCTAAAGTCAGTCGATGACTATCATCTCTCTGATGTAATCCGCTTTTTTTTAGTTTTTAGCAGAGATGATCATTGAAATGTTTGGTCCTCTGAATCAGTTAACTTCCGTTAAAACTTAAGTTCAATTTACAAAATATTGAATGAAAATTGTCTTTCTATGTACTTGAATTACTATTTTGATTATTGTTTTCAATCAATGAAATGCATCTTAATGGATGGCAAAGATTAATTTGAGTTGAGCTAGTACTTTGGTTGATTGACATGGTTGAGTTTTAGGAGATTAACTTGGGGTTACGCCCACGAGCTTCATCTTTTAACTTGCTTGTGCAGCTTATTTTTTGTGTATGGCTTCCCACTTGATATGCCTTGCGAATCTCTTGTGATTTCTTATCAATAGAGGTCCACTATGTCTAGTATACTGTTAAAGGGATGTTAGACCAAATTTAATAGCATCAAAACTTGGTGGGGACAACTTTACCACCGCTGTGGTCCTACCTTGCTTAGGGATTAGCTTGAGCCTTTAGACTTGGGGATACCTTGGGAAACCAAAAAAATAATAATCTAAGAAGTGCATTATGCAGTATGAGTGAAGAATCAAAGTTCAATATAAGAACTACCTGATTTTCAGTAGCTGAGACGCACATCGACCAGGGGGTGCCAAGGCCACCTTTAGTTCAGAAATTTGCCTTTTAGCCTCTTTACGTGTGTTCTGTTATCATATAAACCTTGAAGATCCCCCCCAATGTTAAATATTGTAGCAAATTCCTTCAAACTTGTCATGTTTTCCTCTTCTGATTGCGGAGTTGAAGAAGTTACACTAAAAGTTCTTGCTCTGGGTTAGAAAAATATTCAAGAGTTCTCGCTTATTATGGTTGAGGGAGTTTAACTGTAAGTAGCTTTGGAGGCTCAGTGGTTTGTGCATTAGCTTCATATGAACTTAAAGGACTAATTATACTCATCTTGATATTTAAAGTTTGATGGAGAATACAATGAGCTCACGTGTTCTGCTTCTATTATGATTCGTGGTACATCTCATTTGAGTCTTGAATTCTGGCTCTATTGTGATGGTATCACTTTACATTTCTTTTAGCTGCCTAGCCTGCTCATTTTTCTTAAATGAGCAGTTGTGGCTATCCTTGTACTTTGCAAATTAGCGGATTCCAGAAGAAAAGGGTCCTGGAGTACTTTGTACCTATCATTTTACACACATCAGCTGGTGAAATCTATTTTTTTACTTATATTTTGTGTCATGATTTTTCTCCAAAATTATTTATGCTGGGCTCTTTGGTTGAACGAGAACGTGGGTGGCGGGGGACAGCAGGAAGGGGAGGGAGTATAGAGAATGTTTGCATATTAGGGCTTTAGTTGGCCATCGACCGAGGGCAAATCTGATTTCATGGATGATCGTTAGTTCATTACTGTGCAAGTGGACGAGCTTGTGTTAGGAAGTGCTTACACGTATCTCGTCCACCTATAAGGTTAGCATAGTTGATGCTTCAAACTTAAATTGACCAAGGACTGATTTGTGCTCAATGGCACATATGATTCTGAATTAATTCAAGTGAAATATAGGTAGACAACTAGCCATACTTGCTATGACTAAGGGCTTGTTATTTTTGTATTTACTAGTTATGAACTCGGATCGAAGTTCACTTTTGAATTTATCATTGGTATATGGTGACTGGGAGTTGCAGAGTTCTATGCTATATTCTAGCTATGATTGTGGAAAGATTAACACTTGAGAGCAAACGTATAATTAGAGAAGTACTTTGAGTTCTATGAATCTTGGGGAAATTGATTAAAAAGTACATTGAATGACAGAATTTAAAAGGCTTCAGCACCAACATTTTGTATAAGTTTATCGTAAAGAAAGAAAACAAGAATAGAAAGGCATATCTTTAGTAGATTAAATTGGGTAGCCAATAACTGTGTCTTATCCTCATCCAACCTGAGTTATTGGCATTCATATACTAGGAAAGAAAGTGTACTTACATAAATCCTTATCTAAATAAAGTGACCACTTTTTGTCTACTAGTTGCTTCATCTCCGCTCATTTTCTCCATTATAGTCTGATGGTGGCTATATTACAGGTATATGTGAAGGCCAAGGAATGCACAGAAGAACTTTCAGTGGAGGAGTTTGCTATTAAACTTGCCAAGCACTTCACATCTTTTTATCCGCAGGTAATTATGATTAGAAGGTAGTTTCCTCTTACAATTGCCTATGTAAACGTGTTTATTGTCATTTATGTTTGATGTACTTGATATATATTTCATAGAAATCACTATATTGTTACGGGAGGCTTCATGTGTTCTAGGTTTGATTTAATATTCTCCAGTCCTTTCTGTTTCTTATCCATTCTTTGCCCTGTATTCTCATTCTAGGTATTATTGAGTTTTTACCTTAGTAGGAAGTAATATCTTCCATATGTGTGCAAGTTGATAGAATTCCTCATTATTGAACATAGTTCACATTCACCTCATTTTGTCAAATTTACATGCTTGAAGGTTTTCAGTAATAGAAGGCGCTCGTTTTAGGGATAATATAATATATACCTATCCAGCTGAAAGTTTAAACTGGTGCAAATAAGGACCCAAAAATGTATGTCAGCACCAAACTCCCCCTCACGTGCTGCCTTGCTTGTAAATGCAGAGATGGAGTGGTATTTAAATCTGCATGTAGTGCAACACGAGAACATAGTGAAATTTGCGTTATTATATTAGTGGAGCCGTCTGCTTGTGATAAGATCTGAAGCCTTGATCTTTCTTAATTAAAGCTCTGATGCCAGCCATGTATGAGCTGGTGGAGAGAGCCCCAGGAAAATGTATTATGTTCAAAAGGATTATGAGTTAATTCAAGGCTTAGTAAGTATGGCCTTGTGAAGCCCGCTCGTCTAAATTTGTTTGCATCATGTTTAGCACTTACATTATGTTGCTTTTAGCTGGCTTATCATCTTAGCATAGGGTGTAGAAAAAGCAGTTGGTCTCTTGAATCATCTGATGCAATGGGTTGCAGCAGAAGGTTAGCACAGCATGAAACAGGAACTACATGGATTGGATAAGTGGTCCAAGTGGTTTCTCTGGGAGATTTTCAGACATTATCCTCTTAGACCCATTGTTTTCCGCATGAGTCGCAAAAGGCACTTTCCTCTTTTAGGCAACCATTTAGAAAGGATGACTGCTATGGCAAAGGTTGATTACGCCAAATTGAGTAAAACTGTGTTGCTAATTTGTAACAGGTTTAACAGCTCACTCTATTGACTTTGTAAAGGACTCAACCAATGAGATTCATCTACAACAGCTCTATGCAGATAATGCATTCAAATTTCAGATCAAAAAGTGGGTGAATTTATCTTCTTCAAACGAATTCAAGACTCTTAGTATAAAAGCCAACACTTGGAAGCATTTGAAAGAAAAAAAACTGAGCAACAATAATATTCAAAGAGCTTGACAGTTTACAAGATCATTTAGTCATATATCCAACTCAAGAACAATCACACTTGACTTTTAATATTTATTATTCTGAGTTAGATTACACCTTCCCAGTTATTGTAAACAATCATTTGGTGGCTTTCTAGACTATTAGTATTCAAAAGCCTCATTGATTGTCCCCCATACAAGAGATCTTTGTTCTTATTAGAACATCCATCTCTTAAATCTAGGTCAAAATTGTTTTTGTACACGATCCATTAGGGATCAAGATTAGTTACCGGTTAAAATCCAAGACTGACCACCATGGTAGTGAACCTAGCACTATTCCTAATGTGAACTGTGAACCACTCTACGTCATGTCGTCTTTACTTAACTGTTGTTTATCTTGCTTATGTTAAGCTATTGTATTCTTTATCAAAGACTGCTGAATCAACAGTAGTCTTTGTTGAATATAATATATTTGCATAAAGCTTGCTTGAAGTTGTTTGCTCTTACAATTCTTTATCTACCAGCAACATTTTGTAAAACCATAATTGTGTCAACTTACAAAGTCTGCTACAACCCTGCTGATCTCTATATGCAACTTTGTGATAAACTTTCTAATCAACTTCCGCTGCCCCAAGGCCCCCAACTCTTTCAATAGTTGGACACTTTGGTTATATTAGAAAGTTGACTGATTTAAATTAAATTGGTTAAGGCTATTCACCCCCCCCCTCCCATCTAGCCTATTTTGAGCCACTTGGGAATCACGTTATATAAAAAACTTTTACTGTATTTTGGTTGTTCTCATTCACTACCCATGCCCTCGTTTTATTTGAAGATATATTTCATTCTTGTTACGTTATGCAGGTAACAGCTGCCATTATTAAGATAGTGGAAAAGCCATGGGAGCGTATTAACATAGATGGCCAACCTCATGATCATGGTTGGTATTTTCAGTAGTCTGAAGCCATGGTTGTAAAATAGTTCTGCCTTGAACATGTTTATATAGAAGTTATAACTAATAATATCAGGTCCTTGTAACTTTATCCTTTTCTTCCGAGTCTTGAGAACTGACGCTGAAATTATTATTATTATTTTATGTATCTCTCTACACCATCTTTATTGTTAATTGCTTCATTTATTTTTATAAATGATGTTTTTCTTTTTCTGACCAGAAAGTCTGAACTAGATGTGCTTTAGATACATCATGTGTACAAGGTGTCCCTTTTCCCAATAAATATACCATGTAAGGACTATAAATTATGCATGTATCATGCTTAATCTTACAGCTTGATATTTGAGTCTTTTATCTTTTGCTTTATTATCTCATTCGCCAGTGTTCTGTTATACTGGAGCCTGGAGGGTTTAAGGTTCTTAACACATTTTGGTATTTAGTCTGATAAGTGGGAGGCCAGGTGGTTTTAAGCGTTCTTTCAATAAAATGTACGAGGATTGTGTGATTTTCTGTGTGGTAGTCTTTTATAATGTTGTATGAATTGTTGGCATTACACTGATGATCTATTATTTCTCAAGGTTATCCACAAGTTGCATTCAGTACATAAGTGTGGAAGCCACAGCATTGCCTCAAAACCTCACTAAGCTTTGTGACAATTTTTTCCTGTGTTTTAAGGTTTTAAACTTGGATCTGAGAAGCACACTACAGAAATTGTAGTGAAGAAATCTGGTGCATTGCGAGTGACTTCTGGTGTTGAAGGATTGTCATTGCTGAAGACAACAAAAGTAAGATGCTCTGTTTTTGAATCTTTCGTCATGAACTTTGATACCATTTAACTTGAACAGAAAGTGTCTTCTTTTTTTCTCACAATGGCTGAGAACATGCCCCCTTTTCCATCATTACCAAGAACTGGTGTGCTGTTTCATCTTCGTTTAAGTGGAATTGTTAATATTTGTTTCTGTATTAGCACAATCAGTGTGGACATTGTAGAGCATGTATGTTGAGAATGGCCATGGCTCTCTTTTTCCATTGGTGAGAGAAGATCCCATTGAAAAAGCTGTTAGTTGTGACCTGAGTTATGCTGGGTTCAAAACTATTGAAAACAGTCTCTCCCTTTTTTTAGATTGAAAAGGAAATTTATATACCTGAGAAAAATAATATACAAACTAGGTGGGACTAGAGGCTCACCTAAAAATGGAAAAACAGGACAAAGAACACAGTGTTGAAAAATAAGTCTAAAATACAATTTAAAATAAATAAACACCAATAAAAGCAATAAATCATAATACCAAAGAAATATATTTGAATTAAACTATACAGATTTGAGCTCTTTTGCATTTGTCCATCTAGTAAAAAGATAGTAATAGATGACAATTCAATGAACCGGAGATATGCTGATTACAGGGTATGCTATTTCTGGCTCAATGAGACGCGTCGACGGGCTCATCTTTCTACGGGAATCTTTGCTTCAAATATTAACATCTTAAATATTCTATTTTTCCAACTAGCTTATACAGGTAGGCAGCCTTGTTTTTGGCAGCTTTCAGTTAAGGCTATTGGAAAACCCTCACTAAAGTTTCCATCTTTGCTTTTTTTCTTTTTGTAGAAATTCACTTCTATTAGAAAAGAATTATAAAAAAATAAGATTCACTTTGTGTAACCAATGTTAAGCAAAGTCATTATCATTGCTGAATATAAAATAGTAGTTGAAGAGGTTGCACCAAAAACCTTGTGAAACTTAATTGGCCCCCACTTACATGGAGTTTATCTCATAACAGTCAGGTTTTGAAGGATTCATAAGGGACAAAAACACAATATTGCCTGAAACACGAGAGAGGATGCTTGCAACGGAAGTAACTGCATCATGGAGGTAATGGGTGCTGTAAACGAATTAATCTCACAATTTTCATCAAACAAATGGTAGTTTCAGTTTTACTTCTTCCCAGAACAAGAGTTTCAAGGCACATTTGATCCGAGTGCAGGTACCCTTTTGAATCTCTGTCAAGTATTCCAGCTAAGCCACTTTACTTCAAGGAGAGCTACCTAGACATTCAAAAGGTTTTGATTGACACTTTCTTTGGTCCTCCAAAGGAAGGTGTATACAGCCCATCTGTACAGAGCACGCTTTATGACATGGCAAAGGCTGTTCTTGCCCGGTACCCCCTCCCCCCCTGAGATTCAGTGCACCCAATAACCTACTCATATGCTTGATTTGGTTTTTGATGTATTGGAGGCTAATTCTTCGATTATTGTGATTTCAGGTTTCCTGATGTAGCGTCTGTCCAGTTGAATATGCCTAATATCCATTTTCTACCAGTAAATTTGTCAAGTAAAGATAATCCCGTTATTGTTAAGGTATGTTTATAGGTTTATTCCGTCAATTTGGGTTAATATGGATTTAACAGAGATCGGAAAGGAAGTTTATACCGTAGATTATGCTCTAGACTTAAACAAGCAAAAGGGTGAATTTCTACTCAGCAGGATGAGAAATATCAAAAAGGCTGAATTCCTATTCAGAAGGACAAGAGAAATATCCAGATAGAGTAGTATATGGTTACCCTGTTTCTGTCCCATTGTAGGTAGGTGAGGAGAGTTGTGGGTTTATTTTATACTTATGAGGGAACCACTTAAGTTTACGATCCTTAGAGTGAGCTCACCTTTGTGATTTCTGTTGTACAAAAATATGCATCTTGGGCTGGGTGGTTGGGTTGTTTGGTTTCTTTTTTTTCCCTTCTCGAAATTGCTATATTGGCCGGTAGAAAGGAGCTGGGTACTGGTTAGTGGATACATGTTGATAGGTATGCTCAGTTTTGCTGTGTTGTATCAATTGTCTGACCGGTTTTTTGACTGTTATATTTTCAAACTGTAGCATAACCACTCTGAATCATTTTTAACCCAGTGACCTACTATTTAAAGAATACCTGGAGTTCCTGGTCTGGTAAGTTGCACATCAAACCGGACCGCACAAACAAAATTGAGAATCGGATCCCTTTTGCCCCTCATAAATCACTACCATATGCTTACTTTGCTTTCACCATAGTAAAATGAATGGAAAGGGTTTTCATCATATCAGTCAGATGGTCAGTTTTGGACTAGATGGTTGATTTGCTGTATTGTACTGTTTAGTCTGATTTTTTCAATGGAACACAAATGAAAAAGAACCAGAAAGGGGGGCAGGAACTTGTTAATGTTACAGGAACGAACTTGAGATACATGATGAGAAATATATACTTGTTATATCCTGCTTCCAAGCATAGATTTACAAGTTCAGTTCAATGTAAGTCTGAAAATTTGAGATTCTGCTCAGGGTCTTTTTTTGGTGACATTTACAAGTGAGCTTGAAGCTAATACATAGTGCTTTTGTTAATGAATTTTGCAGTTTGAAGATGATGTATACTTGCCAACAGATGAACCACATGGGTCAATTGAAGCGAGCTTGAGCCGCGTTTGGTCCAAACTGTAAAAGCATAACCCAAACACGCCTGTTATTTCAAGGTCTTTTTAGTTCCATCATCAATAATAAACAATTTGTGAAATCCTCAATCTTGTTTTGGATGATGTAACTAAGGTACGTACTATTATGAATTATGATGTAATATGTCCATAACAACTGAACTAACCTTCATTCGAATTCGTACTTGTAAGCACACAACACAGAACCAGGATGGGATGGATCCTCGTCTTCCATGCCATTCTGATCTATGGTGTATGATATTGATAGCACTACTATGCACGAACGATGGATTGGGAAGGCAGGCAGGTAGGTCAGTTCAATAATTTGTGCTGGTTTGACAGTTCGAGTTTGGCTCAAGCTTGACTACTTTTCTATCATGTTGCAATAGGCTTACTAATCAAGAGATACGGTTAATGTGTTTGACATTGCTATTTAGTGGCTTAGTTTTGAGGTCTTGAGTTTTTGTTTGTAATAATTAAAGGCAAAGTAAGAATGAAGTCGTCAAATTGCGCAAGGAACATGATTACAATAGTGTGCGGTTAACTCAAGTCCATAGGAAGATCGAGTCTTGTGAGCATATAGCTTTAGTCGTTAGTAAAGTGATCAAGTTAAGCTAAAGAAAATTCTTGATCCTAATTCAATATAAGCTCCAAGTAATCAAGTTAATCTAAAAAAATCTTGTTCCTATTTTAATATAAGTCATGTATGACTTATGGCTCGTTTGTCGCGGCTGATGGTTAGTGCCTAATAGCTAACTTAGGTTATTGGTTAAATGATTTATAGTTGATTTGATGATATATCGTTTATTACAGCTGTTGAAAAACGACTTATGAGTATATTTGTTAAAGAAGCTGAAAATTATTTATTTACTACGACTCAACTATAAACCCCAAATTTTTAAATCAACCAATCCTTGATTAAGGAAAAAGTCTCACTTTTATCTTAAAAACTCAATATGAGATAATATTTAATTAATATTTATTTATTTATTTATTCATACTTAAAACAATAAATAAATATGTAGATATTTTCTACATCATTAGTATGTGTAGTTTTTTACGTTTTAACTTTTATTTTAGTTTTTGCCAATTTTTAATGTAAGTAGTTAAATATATGGAGGTTGAAAATGTTTTTCCTGTAAAAAATGAATAAATAATTTATAATATTTCTTATCCCCCATTAAATGTTTAGTTTTTTTAAATCCTTAAATTAATATTCCTAGCTCTTTTTATGTATTTTTGAGAAAAGGAAAAAAATGTAATAATCAAAAATTTATTAATGAATAGTTGTATTTGTGTTTTCAAGAAACTAAAGCTTAAAATTTTAGTCTTTTGGTATTGGTCTTTTAATACATAAATGGTGTTGTACTTAACTTATTGACTTTTAGTTTATAAATTGAAATAAACACTTTAAATATGACTTATTTTAAGCTAAAAGACAAAATTCACTCCTGAAAAGTTGTAACAAACGAACACTAAATGTATTTTTCAGAACAAACCAAAGAGAAGAAGAAAAGTTTTTTTCTTGGGACAAAAGGAATAGATAATAAAACCATTTAGTTTATAAAATATAGCCGATTTCGAGACTAAATGGTGTTATTAACAAGTAATATAATAATCTGTCTATCCCCGCAAAAAATAGTCTTACTTTCTATTTTACTCTATGGAATCAATCAATTGTTTGTAAAAGCGCCTTTTACCAGTTAAAACAAAGGGAAAGTAAATAGGTGAAAACATTGGAAAGTGGATTCGCCAACAATTATTCCTCGAGTGAAATTCAGGCTGGTCCGTTTTGGAACTTTTCCAACTGATTTACTCTCCTATGCTTTTTTTCAAACTACTTAAAGGCACTTTTGTGGCGAAGTATCGTTTATGCCCTTAATGAAGTGAACACGCACGGGAAAATATCTGTTTATGCATTGCGATTGAAAACAGATGCATCCTGATGCATAAAAACATGCATTGTAATTCAAAATCATGCATCGTGATTCAAAATTAATGCATCGTGACACGTCCTTGAAGCATCAGTTCATGCATCGCGATTCAAAATCGATGCATCGTAATTGAAATTCATTGCATCGCGATACAAAATTGATGCATCCCTATTCACAATACAAAAAATGACTGGTTACAAGAAGAGATGCAGGAGCTATGATCTGATCTGTATTATTTTATGATATTTCAGCTTCTTTCAATTTTTCGATGGATAGTAAACCTATAATGCATCTGCGGAGCTCCTTCTGGAACAACTTTATATATTTCTTTCTTCTCTCACGAAATAGATAGAAAGAGAACTCTCAAGGCTTAATCTATTCTATGAAATTATACAAGATTCAAAAGTCCTACGTAAGCTTGTGTTTTATATGTGTGGATAGGTCGGACAGGGATACTGAGTCCAGGAGTTTGTCAAAGAAGGGAAAAAATCGTCATGTGTGAACTCAGTAGATAGAATGCTTTCGGATGTGCAGTGTTAAGAGCAGATTCAGAAGAGACTAGGGATATCATAAGGTATAAAAGACGGTAAAGGAAGATATGGACATATGGGTAAAAGTGTCAAAATAATCAGTCAGCCTAAAAGTAATTTCAAAAGGAAAATTGCAAGTCATTCTCTTTTTATCAATTTTTAACCTCAACAGTACCTCTTTTTTATAAGATGCATAAGTCTACTTTCGTTTTCTTCTTCCTTAAACGCCCCTCCGCCCAAAGACAGATAAACATAGTAATTGAAGTCGGTTCCCACGTCGCAGTATGAATAGGTAAGCAAGAAAAATGAGGGTGCTTTCTTATTATTATTCTTCTTCGAATTAGTAATGTTATGAGGACCGATTTGGTAGAGTATGACGAGTACTAGCCTATGGCTAAGGGCCCCGAACTTGGTGCATGAGGATATTGTATGGCCTTGGGAGACCGTTCTTTAGAAGGTGAGAAAGTTAGCCTTCAATCTGATGGAAACTAAGCTAAGGTCCTACCAGGTCTTCCATGGTTTTTCTGCAACATTTTTTTGAGATATTCGCCTAGGGTTTTGTTTCTACTAGAATTGTGTGTGTGCGTGTGCGTGTGAGAGAGAAAGAAAATATGAAGTATTTTGCAACAAATAAAAGAACTGGCATTAGCTCAACAGATAAAATAAAATTGGTTGATGCACAATTTTGGATTTGCGATACAAAATTTGAAATTAGAATACAAAAGTAAATCTTGATGCATAATTTTGGATTTACGATGCACAATTTAGAATTAGAATACAAAAAAATCTTGATGCACAATTTTGATTTTCCGATCCACAAACGGGATTCCTCATGAAGAAAATGCCAATGCACAATTTTGGATTTGCGAGATATAATTGGAATGGGGGTACATCGACTTGGAATTGCGATGCAGCGTGCACCTAATCCAATTTCATTAAGGATATACTTGTCCTTTCGCCCAAAAAGTGTCTTTTATTGGTTAAATAAAATTATAGAGGACTTTAGCAGTTGAAAATTTGGGGAAATTCAGACCATTCTCTTTTTAAAAGTTTTCAATCGCTCTAGTCCACCATGAGTTTGTTTTACCAGAAAAGACACTTTTTGGTGCGAAAAGACAATGATACACTTAATGAACCAAACAAGTGTGTACAAATTATCAGTCCATGCATCACAATGCGCAAATCAAATCCAATTTGTGCATCACGAATCTACTTTGTGCATCAGGATTTTCTGCTAATTGGATTTTTCATCGCAATGCACAAAATCGAATCCAATTTGTGCATTGAGATTTTGTCCATCGAAAATCCATTTTGTGCATCAGGAATCCAATTTCTGCATTGGGATTTAATTCCTCGCAAATCCAATTTGTGTATCACGATTCGAATTGATGTATGAACAAATTGATGCATAGTGAAAGCACAAATTGATCCTTAGTGCCCCTCCGACTTATTAATGGCATAATCGTCTTTTCGTTCCAAAAATTATTTTTTTCAGTAAGAAAAGGTTTAATTCATAATTCGGCCACTCTACTTTCGCGAAAAGCCCGCTAAGCTCATTCTACTACTATTTTTCACAGTTTGATCACCCTACTTTGCGAAACGTATCACGTTAGTCATTCCGACTGTTTTTTGGGATGATGCGTCAATTTTTTAATGATAACCCGAAAATACCATCACGAAGTCGCCATAGACGACACATGCACGACACATGAAGCAGAAGAGAATCGAAGTCCAACCCAAGTCATAATTTGTTCCAAACCCAATGAAGCAGATAAAATTGATATGGGATGGGGGAAGAAACCGGAGTTGGAACCAGAGATGGCGGCTGGAGCTGACGAAGATGAACGGGAAAAGCGAGCACAGCCGGCTCTGTTGAGGATTGGGGCTAGAGAAGGTCGGATCTGGAGCCGGAGAGAAGAAAGATCGGAGATGGAGATGAGAACGACACTGGAGCAGGGGCGATGAAGACGTCGACCAACTGTGGGTGAGCCAGATAGAGCACAGTGATGGCGATTAGAGATGGAGGTCATTGAGGTTGACTGGCCAGTGGAGAGAAATCGAAGCTGGAGAGGCTGGAGATGTAGATGAGAACGATTTGAGAAAGAGATAAATCGTTGAACTTTGTTGTTTTTTTTCCGTAAACACTATTGAATGCCGACGCATAAGAGAATCAAAAAGAAAAGTCTCCAGATGATGACCGGGTTCAGCAGCTTGAAACAGAAAGAGGATTTGACTGGGTTAAAGCTGAGCACCAGTTCAACAAACGAAGTATTACAAATAGGGAGTCCTTTTTTTCCAATTATTACAAAAAGGATTCACTCTACTGAGCATCTATTCTTGATTCATTTCTCTTTGTCAAAACCAAATCTCGAATCCTTAAACCCACTTTGACCCAAATCACCTTTCAATCACACAGAAGCAAGATCCAAACTTTGCAATTTCGACCAAGCCCTCAATGATTGTGATGAAGCATTGCAAATTGAGAGTACCCATTTTAAGACTGATCTGTAAAGGTGAGATCTTGCTCGATTTAACCGATATAGTATAGCTTTAAACTATTTCAAAATTGCAATTCTTGATTATCAGGCCAATCGAATTGATATAGTATGAATTTGCGGGGATAGAGACCAAGGTTGATGGGTTGATATTTTAATCTTTTTATGTCTTTTAGTGGGGGCATTTAAGTCTTTTTATACCATTCTGTTAACGTCTTCCACTCTATAAACCATATTGACACTTTTTGTAAAGTTGAGTTACCAAACTGTGAAAAATGATAGTAGAGTGAGCTTAGCGTAGTTTTCGTGAAAGTAAGGTGACCAAATAGAGAATTAAACAAAAAAAAACATAGGAAAATTCAAGGGTGATAACCGAACCGGTCCCATGACATTAAATTATAACCTCTCCAGTCTAACATAATACTCCCTCCGTCCCTAAATAATCGTCTGGGTTGACCCGGCGCACAGTTTAAGAAAAAGTAATTTACTTGATTATTTATATTTGTTTAATGTGTAGTTTCCTTTAATGTCCATGTATATGTGGCTCATAATTAAAGTAGAGTGAAAAAGTAATGGTAAAGTGATAAAAGTGATGTTCTAAAAAGGTAAGTTTCAAAGTGGACAATTATTTTGGGACGGACGAAAAAGGAAAGGAGGACGATAATTTAGGGACGGAGTGAGTATTATTTAACCGGTAAAGTACACTTTTTGGGACAAATGGACGGAGATACCCTTAACAAAAAAAAAAAGACACATGGACAAAGCCTCTACCCAAATTTGGGCATCGCAATGCAAAAATTGAGCATCGCGGTGTACAAAATTCAAATGCGGACGATTTCTTCTTTTCTCTTTCTTTAAATGTCCTTTATCTCTCCCTATCTCTCTCTCCATTATTACTCCACCCTTCCACTCCCTCTGTCACCCCCCACCTTTAAATGTTGATCTCTCTATCTCTATCAGCATTTCCAACTGACTTTCTGTTTCTGTCTCCCTCCTCTCGTTCCTTCCTCTTTAAATTCCAATTGTTGTTGATTGTGTGAAGTATGGTCTATTCAATAAGGCTTTCAAGGATGCTTTGGATAGCCTGAAGCTGGAAGCCACTTCCTCATCGATTGCTCTGGGAAAGGACGGAAAGCTCACTGTCTTAGGCTTACAACTTACAACTCACTATTGGGCTGAACGAGAATCTAGAAACAAGGGCACCACTGGAGAAATGGAAGAAGAAGATGAGAGGCGACTATCTTCTAGCAAAAATGCATGCCAAAGGTGCACTTTAACTCCACTATGCCTAAATTGTGGGGCATCGGAAATTACGATGCCTAAATTGCGAGCCGTCGAAACCTACAACACCTAAATTGCGGGTGTCAGGACTTATGCGGAAAATGGAGAATACGAGATGGCAAATGCAGAGAAGCTCAAACTCGAACAATTGCAGAGACATGTACTACTTTATTTCCAAATATCAATGTTGATTTGATATTTTTGTTTTCTCTCATGGCAAAATGAAAGCATGAACGTGGTGGGATCTCATCATTGTTGTAACTTGTGTGGGCGTTGAAGACTCTAATGTGGGCATTGAAGACTGTTACAGAAGGGACCTCCTGCAGATGATTCAACATTGTTACGATTTTCATATATTTGCTTATTGACTATATATTCACGATTTTTCCATTATTATGCTGCTATACGTGTTTATATGACTACTTTTGATCTTACGTTCTCTTATGATATGAAAGTGAAGAAGAAGTCATTGATACTGAACAAACTGAAAATTTGGTTTTCATTGAGATCTATAATAACAGATAGTAGCTACAACTCAACAAAGCATATATTTATTTATATCCAATGCTTAAAGAAGGAGAAAATGGCATAGAAGAGAATGATAGAAAAGAGGGTGAGAGAGAGAATGACAGAGAAGATAGTATTTTTGGAACAGAATTTGGAAAAAAGCACTTTAACTGTTGAAAAAAAAGATAGGGGGTTGGAACGGTTAAAATTTTACAAAAGTGTACCAGTTGGTAATTAATCCAAAATTCAACGGTTAAAAACTTATAAAAAGGGAACGACTCACAATTTTTTTTCTTGAAAATTGAGTGGAAGGACCGATCCGGTTATCACCATTTAGAAAACAAACAGATGGTCTAATGGGCCTTCCAGGTCTCTGTAACCACTAAAAGTAATTGACAAAGGAATGTCAAAAAGACCTATGTTTAAGGGTAAAATTCGGGTTAGTCTCTTTTTCAAAGTTTTTAATCCCAAAAGTCTATCGCTCTTTTTTTCAATCGCAAAATACCACTTTTTCGAAATATTGTTCCAAAAATGTCATCATCTTCTTCAACAGTTCCGACAACACACTTTGAATTCAAAAATTACGATTATGCGCAACGAAATAAGGATCGACCTGTTCGGTCAGGTCGAGGGGGCAGCGTCTTTTCGTGGGGGTTCGGGGGCAACGCCCCCAAAAGGTAAACGAGTTTTTTGATTCATGAAATACGAAATTATAATTGATCTGTGCTGGGTTGAAAGATTTTTCAATTGGGAATAAGGCAGAGATGGAGGGGGGAAAAGAAGGCTTACGAAGAAAAAAATTGAAGAAGAAGGTTGGGGATGTAAACTAGTTCTTTATGCTTTTGTATCACGGTGTAAAAACAAATTAGATAATATTTTTGCACCGCGGTTCAAAGTTTAATTTCCTAATATATTTTTGCACCGCGATTCATAAATTTCATTGCATTATTTTTTTACCACGGTTCAAAGTTTAATTTTCTAGTCTATTTTTGCATCGCAATTCATAATTTTCATTGCATTATTTTTACACTGCAATTCAAAGTTTAATTTATTAGTCTATTTTTGCACTGTGATTCATAAATTTCATTGCATTATTTTTGTATCGCAGTTCAATAATTTAATTGTACCACAATGTAAAAATAATAACCTTAGTAACGTACAGTTCATTAATGATATCGTAATCATTTTGTAATCAAAAGAGACTTTTTTTTTCAATTGAAAAAAAAAAAAAGTGTACTGTAACAACAGTTAAATACTTCGGAGTGTGGATCGACCTGTAATTTCTGCCGTGTTTAAGCCTGACTTGCCAGCGATGGACCAAGCGGGTTCTTGATTCTGCAGGCTCTCAATCTGAGCTGCTCTGGAACTAGTTCAAGTCAAGACCACATTCCATAACGATGGTGGCCGCGAAGCTCCAGTAGTGGTGGTAATCTCTCTCTCTTTCTCTCTCTCATACACAACAGTACTAATTCAGCAGTTTTTCACTTCAATTGGTTATTGGTAGAAATTTTCATTTGCCTCCTGATAAGTCATACCTATTAAATTGTAATCTTTCTATCAAATTAGTGACCCATTTGCTATGGCTTCCAATGATATTCAACAACCCCATCAACCACCACAACCCAGTACAACATACCCCCTCAACTTAAAATCCAAATCCTTCTGTTTGTTGTCAATCTTGGTTATCTTTCTGGCTATCTCATTCACTATCCCCACGACTAACTTCTACAAATCACAACACCTAAAATTAATTCAATCACCCTATTTCCAAAGAATCCTAGGCTTCTTTAATTCAAAATCGAATCACAAATTAGCTCAAACTCCAAACCCTTATTCAGAACCCCCTTACTGTGTCCTATGGATGGCCCCTTTCTTTTCGGGTGGTGGTTACAGTTCAGAAGCTTGGTCTTATATTTTGGCCTTAAGTGATTACATGATGAAGAAAAACCCAGTCTTTAAATTAAGTATCGAGCAGCATGGTGATGAATTCAATGTTGACTTTTGGGAGGGTTTGCCGTCAGATATGAAAAAATTAGCTTACGAGCTGTATCAAACTGAATGTGGAGTAGACCAGATGATTGCAATATGTCATAGTGAGCCCGGTGCTTGGTATCCTCCTTTGTTTGAAACTTCACCCTGTCCGCCGAATGCTAAGTTTGCAATTGGTCGGACCATGTTTGAGACTGATAGGGTGAATCTTGAACACGTGAAGCGGTGTAATAACATGGATTCTGTTTGGGTCCCTACTGAGTTTCATGTATCGACGTTTATAGAAAGTGGGGTTGATCCATCTAAGGTTGTGAAAGTTGTTCAACCTGTGGATTACAAGTTTTTTGATCCAGTCAAGTATGAGCCATTAGACCTTGCCTCCCTTGGCACTTTGGTATTAGGCTCAGTTTTGTTGGAAAAGCAGTTTGTTTTCTTGAGTGTTTTCAAGTGGGAGTATAGAAAAGGTTGGGATGTGTTGTTGCAATCATTTCTTAGGGAATTTTCAAAAGATGATGGGGTTGCATTGTATTTATTGACTAATTCTTACCATTCTGATGAAAATTTTGGTAACAAGATTGTTGAGTTTGTGGGGGACTCAGATTTGGAAAGACCAGTTACTGGTTGGGCTCCAGTTTATGTGATTGATACCCACATACCACAGATTGATTTGCCGAGACTGTACAAGGCAGCTGATGCATTTATTCTACCATCCAGAGGGGAAGGATGGGGTCGGCCCATTGTGGAGGCAATGGCTATGTCGGTGCCCGTGATCGCTACTAACTGGTCTGGGCCCACAGAATACTTGACAGATGAGAATAGCTACCCATTGCCAGTGGATAGAATGAGTGAAGTTATGGAGGGGCCATTCAAAGGGCATTTTTGGGCTGAGCCTTCGATTGATAAGCTCAGAATTCTGATGAGGCATGTGATGAGCAATCGCGAGGAAGCACTGACCAAAGGCAAGCAGGCAAGGGAGGATATGATCAACAAATTCTCCCCTGAAATTGTTGCTAGGATTTTGTCTGATCATATACAACAGATTCTAGACAAGCTGGTTTGAAAGTTTTTAGTTGTTTTCGATGGCTGACCTGACCTCGCTTGTGTTACTTGAGCTTGTACCATCTGCTGATCAAAGTCTATTCTCGTTATCAAGGGACGCTGCTTGGTTTAGAAAATCGAATCAAGCAGTTGACTACATTATTGATTTTAATTGTTGAACTATGATAGAATCAGCATAGATGAACCGGAACATGTATTCTCTATGATGTGTTTCTATATTTCAGCATTTTTAAAGTTTCTGAGATATACTAGTAATTGACCAGTCAGACTAATGTGTTAGTTAAGTAGTGAAAGTTCATGTTGGCAATTTGAAGTAAGTTTGTGTCCGTAATTGATTATCCAAGCAGATGCTTGTTACTCTCTCTCTCTCTCTCCCTCCCTCACACACACACAGGCTGAAGGTCCAGTCAAGCTAGCAATATACTCACTTATATTCTACAGACATAGTCTCTCTTCCCTCTTTGGTTTGTTTCAAAAAAATAGTCTAGTTTCTAAAAATAGTAGCAAAAATTTTAGTGCAATTCAAAGAAAGTACAAGCAAGTCAAGTTACAATTTTTTTTCTTTCTAAATGACTTGTCAAATGAGACTATTTTATTAAGTCGGATAGAATATTGTCGCAATAGACTTGAAATTGAGCACTGCCATCCAGGCTTGACCAGGATGTTGCTAGTCAAGTTGGAAACTTCTTTCCATCTAACCAAATCTCAGTAGGTTTCACGCCTAAGAACTTATTTTTAGTAAATTTTTCTATCATGAATAAGCTATCAAGAAACTCTAGGCATTTTATATATATATATATATATATATTTGTTAGTAGAAAGCTATAATCATTGACCAACTATCGATGATATTCTCTATTTTTCATTAAAGTAAAGCAGCGATAATAGAGTACAGAATGAAGGTTTGATCCTCCTCGGTTACATATGATTTCTTCGCAACAAACTTGATGTGGCAAAAATCAGTCTTGGGCCGTCCAATTGATCCTTTGTGGAGTTCTTGGAAGAGGCCAAGGCAATGCCTTGCAACGTGATGCTGAATACGGTTAGGGCGATAATGTCCTTCGCCGTCGCCAGTCGGCTGCTCGGGCATGAGCCGGATCTAATTATGTTCCGTAAGTTATTTACTTTCACCAAGCAACCTTCGGGCAGAATCATCCTGAGGTCCAAGTCCAATGCCCTCCGAATAATCGACAAATTCCCGGGGAAGGTTGAGTCTTGGATTAAGAGGACCGTTCTGATCAAGTCCCGGGTTGGTTTGCCCTTTGCTCCTCAGTCCAAAAGTGACGTCACAGCGCTTAAGCTTGTCCGCTCTGAATTTAACACAGGGGAGGCAAGTAGGCTAGCTGCGTTTAAGGCGGCTCTGGACGTTGTCGAGGTCAACGAGAAGGCGGCCGACCAAGAGTGACTGATTAACTGGAGGGAGTTGGTGTGCAACCCTAGGTACTTGCGCCTGTCCGGGGTGTTACATGCTGATGTCCCCGGGGTAGATCCATTGATAACCATTTTGCCTGAATTGACCCATCCTTTTTGGGGTGAATGCTACGGGCGCTGAGCTTTAGAGACGAGTGCTTGCAATGCAAGATATGCAGGCATAGTTGCCGCCCTCCCTTTGATCTTACTGGTCCAGTTCACTATTTTGCATAACATTTCTTATTTGCTAGTGATTTTTCGATCTTTGACTATTTGCAGATATGATTCCGACCAGGGATCTTAGCAAGCGCAGGAAGGAGGACTCTTCCAAGCGGGCTGCAAAGTTGGCCAAAAAAGGTCCTACTGTTTTGCCCATGGTACCCTTTTCACCTCTGGCCAAGAAAGGAGCTGGAGCAGCCAAAACTTCGGGCCAGTCTTCTAATCCCGCCGCTCCTCATTCCCCTGCTCGGGGTTCTGTTTCTACTGCTCCCACTGCCCAGGATCACGACCATGCATGCAAAAAAAGGCCATCTTACCCCCCACTCGAGTGCATTGTTCGTGCTCGGATTGAGAATAACGAAGGCGAGGATACTCTAGTTAGGCCTAACCAGCCCGCTGAAAACTTGAAGTCGTGGCTGCGACCAAACTTTACCATTCCCGCTACTGCAGCGGAGGCCAGGGATCTGGCGGATGAGTTGGGCGATGTGCCTATGATTGAAGGTCTAGATTTGTCTTGCCGCGGGGTTCCCGCTGCCATTGTAGGGACGGGGATTTTGCGGAGGATTGCCCATGCAGGTGTAGCGCCTGACAAAGACACCCCGACCCATATTCTGCTCGGGCACGTTGGGCTCATATTAAGCGAGGTGAGCTCGCTGTCTTGATTTCGAGTTCTCCCTATTTGTCTTCTTTTTTGTCTAACTGTCTCTGCTCAATTTTTCAGCTCGCTAGCATTTGCACATGCATTTATAATCGTTATGCCGACGAGAAGAAGAAGAGCTGCCGATTGAGCAAAGATAAGTCCCAGCTTGAGGACTCACTTCGAAAGAAGAGCGACCAACTCTCCAGCCTTGAAGGCAAGCTGAAGGCCATGGAGAGTGAGGTGGTCGAGTTGCGCGATGAAAAGCGCGAGCTGGTAGAGCATCTAAAGCAGGCTCAGCATACCGAGAAGACTTTGACCGAGGAGTGTGACCGGCTGAAAGCTCAGTGCGAGAAGGATAGGAAGACCGCTGCCGAGCTGTCTAAGAAGTTAACCGATATCGCCGCGGTCAAAAAACAGGCAGTAGAGGAATTCAAAACTTCTCCCGAGATGCGGGCTCTGATTGAGAAGGAAATCCAGCCTTACTTCGCCCATGGCATGCACCATGTTCTTCGCATGCTCGCTGGGTATGGGCCTCCGGTTAGTATGGAGACGATGGCAGAATGGGCCGTGGCTGACCCTTACGGCCAGGAAGCTCGCCAGTTCCACCATCTGGTCCCGTATAATGCGAACGAGCTTGACTGCTTGCATGGGATAGATGCTGGTGCCGGACTCCCAAAATGGGTCCCTCCCACCCCTCTGGACGTAAATGTGTGCAGCCAGATTAAGGCGAGGGTGGAACAAATGGAGGAGGAGGCTTGCCAATTTTCCGAGCTGGGTGAAGACGCTACTGAGGCCGCTTATACTCTTTTGAGTTTAGGAGGAAAATCATGGAACATGTATTCTCTATGATGTGTTTGTATATGTCAGCATTTTTAAAGTTTCTGAGATGTTGGCAATTTGAAGTAAGTTTGTGTCCGTAGTTGATTGTCCAAGCAGGTGTTTGTAGAAAGAAGAAACTATAACCATTGACCAACTAAGGATGATACAGATACAAGAATGGAGGTTAGTCATCCTCCTCGTTGCATATAATTTCTTCCCAACAATTACACGCAAGTAGATAGAGTATACCTTAATCATTTTCAACACTACTCATAAAATATTCATTTAAACACCAAATTTAACTTTAATTATCAAACACATACACATGAGTTTTATAAAAAATATATATATATTATACAAATATTACAAATTAAGTTAAAAAAATTTCTTCATAATATGGGTTATGAGTCAAACAAAGCAATAATTTAAGAACGAATGAGTATAATCTAAAGTGTTTTATATTCACTAATATTTAAAATATAAAAAAAATAGCAAGTGTGTGTGTGTTTGTGTGTGTGCACGCATGAGAAAGATGAGGAGGGGGGGGGGGAAGGTGGTGGTGTGGCAAGCATGTTTCGATGGCATGCTAAAGGATGTCTGTGATTGAGTTAGACTATATTGTTCCAAACATTTTAGTCTTGAAGCGTCATTTCAGAAAATAACTTGGGAACGAGCACATCTTTTGATCATTTTTCTTGGTATATGATTCAATTACCAAAAAAGAAAAAATATACTCTCTCCGTCCCTAAATTATCGTCCTCCTTTCCTTTTTCGTCCGTCCCAAAATAATTGTCCACTTTGAAACTTACATTTTTAAAACATCACTTTTACCACTTTATCCTTACTTTTTCACCCTACTTTAATTATGGGTCACATACACATGGGCTTTAAAGGAAACTACACATTAAACCAATATTAATAGGGGGAATTTCAAGTGGGTACAATTTTGAAAACATCTTTTCATTTAGGACCATCAATTTTTTGGACATTTCATATAACTACAAATTGCTTGCCAAATGACAAAAATGCCATTAATGAAAACTCTGATGCCAAGCCTTGGCATCAGGATGATTAATTCCAGGCATCAGCATAATTAATTCCAGGCATCAGAACTCTGATGCCAAAACTCTGATGCCAAAATATTGTTGATGCCAAAATGCCGAAATCTCTTGGCATCGTGTGAAATGCTGATGCCTACAATTGTTGCTGATGCCAAAAATATTGCTGATGCCAAAATGCTGATGCCCACTGTTGTTGCTGATGCCAAAAACTCTGATGCCAAGCTTTGACATCAGATTGCTGATGCCAAAAACTCTGATGCCAAGCCTTGGCATCAGATGGATTTCACAGCATTATGCAACCTCTCTTCATCTTCATTGATGTATTTTTACCCCAAAAAACTGAGGTCAAAAAACCAATCTAATGCCAAAAAAAATTTCTCAATCTGAAACAGGTGTCTCAAGATTTTTCTCAGTGATCTGCTTTAAATGAGCAAGCAACATTGTCATTATCTGTACAGGAGTAAAACTACTTTGTCTCTCATTCATATACTGTAATTGAATCAAAAGACCACCATCAGGGCCCTCACTAGTCTCGAAAACCCATAATCTACGCATCTGAGAGTGAGACCCAAGGGGTACAAATCTAGGTATACAACTGCTCCACTGTCCCAATTTCCATTCCTCAAATCGGACATTTCATTTCTCTCAGTCTTCTTCAATTTCTCCCCAGGATCTTGCTCATCATAGTCTTTGATTCTCTCTGCGGAAAGAGGTTCAAGGTGTATTACGCCGACATGTAAGTATCGGATCAGGCCAAACGGGATGTGAAGGACGGAACGTGGCCGCACCGATCCGACGCCGCTCAGTTCTCCTCCCTCCCGTTCCAAATTAACAAACAGAATCAACACGAACTCCTCCCTTATCGGAAACACGCCTTCACAAACCGTCAATTCCAAACCAATTTCTGTTCATCTTCATCTTCATCCTCATCCGATCACCGGAACTTCGCCGCACTTCCGAACGACGTGCTTACGAAAATTGCGCCAAATTTTAGCTTACCGAGGCCATAGGTTGGCCATTAATTGAGTGCCCTGAATGAGAGAGAGAAAGAGAGGGAGACCTAGAAATGTCTGGAAGGCGAATGAAATGAGACGGGAGAGAGGGGAACCGAATTCTTCCTTATTAAAGGGCAGTGACGTATTTTTCCTCCAAAATTGTATCTAAAAGATATGTCCAAAAAGTAGTTGGATTTATTTGAAAACATGTTTTTAAAAATGTACCGGCTTGTAATTATTCCATATTAATAATCCAGTCAAATAGATTTTCTTAAACCGGATCAAGCAGGACAATAAATTAGGGACGGAGGGAGTATTTTAAAAAAAATACAGTACTCCCTCCGTTCTGAATAAATAGTTTATTATTTATTTTGGGATGTTTCACTTAAAGAGTCAACTTTCAAAAATAAAACATAAAATGTCATTTTATTACTAATGTACTACTAAAAATATCATTTTAAAAAAAATGTTGACTTTCAAAAAAAGATATTTACCCAAAATGGTGGGAGTATTTAGTAATATAAATGGATCTTAAATTGAAACCTCTAAAATGTGGTTCCTTCTCATATTTTTGTAGCCAACAATCACTTCACTCTACACCAACCTCACTATATAAACAAATGGATTAAATAATTATTTGGTTCGTCAACTATCTCAAAACTTTGTGTTTCATCTCACTAATTTTTTTGGTATGCATTTGGTCCCTCAATTCAATTTTTTGGTCAATTCTCCCTTCATACTGTTACCGTTACTAAAAAATTTAACATAGGCTAACTTTTCAAAATGTCCAAACTATAGGGAGTTAATGTGTCAATTGAAAAAGAAGTCATCTTCAACCTTGAAATTGGAATTCAAAAAGATTATATAGCAACAAAACATAACAGATCGAGGTTTATATCGCCTATATTATATATTAACACTGCCTTTTTCGATTTTATTTTTTTTTATTTTGTTAACTGGATAACCTCCCTTTCCTCCATGTTTGGTTGCACATGGAATTTATTCCTTGTAACCTGAGCCTTATTCCTTCCACTCTCCCTCTCTTCCAATTTCAAACTCCTCTGCAACTCTATTCTATATTAACATTGCGTCCCTACCCTCTCAAACACATCCCCAAACCCTAGCTAAGCGGGAACCAAGATGCCTTTAGAACTTTCGGACTCAAGAAGCTATTGCCTCCTGCAAAAGTCCTTGCAAATCCGCTGGAAGAATTAGATCTAAAAGTATCCTCTACGGACTTTGGAGGTTTCAAATTCAAACTCGAAGATCCAATGCATATGCTTCTTGCCGATGAGTTCTTTTAATTTCCGACAATAAACTTGTTCTGCTGCATCTCTCGATGATCCGACCGGCGGTGGTTTCTAGGATACCATTCGTTATCAGATCACCTGATACACCGAATTCTCGACGGAGAACGGAGATTTCGAGAAATGACCCGTGGGATAGGGCGTTGTTTCCTGGGATGAATAGAGTGGCAGTTAAAGGGAGGGTTAATGGGTTTGTGTTGGAAAGGATGTTGGCCCAGCCAACGAAGTCGTTGGCATCGATTAGTGCGTCGATTATGTTGTTGTTGAGTTGTTGTTGTTGTTGGTCATGTAGTTGTGATGTGGGTGGCGACGGTGGTAGGTTAATGGTTGTTAGTGGAGGTGATGTTGGTAGTGGAATCGGAGACTATGGCGGTGGAGATGAGGCAGAGAGTTGTGGTGGTAAGGAGTGTTGCGAGGAGGAGTAAATTAGCCATGAAATTGGGTAGAGAGAGAGATTTTGATTTTCTTAAATTGGGTTTGTTGCAATTCAGGAATGGGAGATAGCCGAGACACGCACACAATCCATAAAACACACACACATACACACATTTGATTTTCAAATTGAAGATGACTCATTTTTTAATTGGCACATTAACCCCCTATATTTTAGACGTTTTGAAAAGTCAGCCCATATTAAAGGGAAAGTATAACGGTAACGGTAGGAAGGGAGAATTGATTTAAAAAAAAAATACAAATTGAGGAACCAAATCCATACCTAAAAAATAATGAGACGAAATGCGGAATTTTGAGATAGTTGAGGGACCAAATAATTATTTACTCCTAAACAAATTGTCCTTCCTTTGTCGAACATTAATTAGCAACTTTGCTCAACCAGGAGAGAGAGAGAAAGAAAGATGTGTACATTAGAGAAGCGGGGCAACGTTTACATCCTAACAATTACCGGCGACGACGACCACCGGTTAAACCCGACCCGAATAGATTCCATCCGAGCCGCTCTCGCTCGCATCCGATCCGAAACCGCAAACTCTTCCGCCGCCCTCGTAACCACCGCTCAAGGCAAGTTTTTCTCTAATGGCTACGACATCGGTTGGGCCGAGAATGATCCGGCACGCTTCATTCTCATGTCTACCAAGCTCCGTTCACTCGTCCGCGACCTTATTTCTCTCCCCATGCCTACAATCGCCGCCGTTTCCGGCCACGCCTCCGCCGGCGGATTCATCCTCGCGCTGGCGCACGACTACGTACTTATGCGCAAGGACCGAGGGTTTCTCTACATGAGCGAGATGGATATTAAGCTTGTGATTCCGGCTTGGTTTACCGCGATTCTCAAGTGTAAGATTGGATCGGCGAAGGCGCGACGGGATATTGTAATGAGAGCGGCAAAAATGACGGCCGCAGCGGCAGTTGAGAAGGGGATTATTGACTCGGCGCATGATAGCGCGGAGGATACGATGAAGGCGGCTGTGAAATTGGGAGAGGAGTTTGTCCAAAGGAGATGGGATGGACACGTGTACAGTCAGAATCGCCTGTGCTTGTTTGCTGACGTGTTGCCTGCGCTTGACTTTGACGAGACTGTGGATGATGTGAAAGCCGCCAATCTTATTAAACCTTCCCGGCTCTAAGTCTACCAACCGAAATAATTCAACCGAAGATGCTACCGGATGATGTGGACATCAATTTTATTACACTTTTTCGACATTTGGAGTTTTAGATTATCTTTGTTGTGTTGCTGAAATAAGGTGAGAAGTATGGAACCCCAAAATACTATTTTTGGTTAAATTAATGTCTGAAAATTTTCAAAGAATACTGAATGCATGATATGTAACTATATATATATAATAGTCAATTAATTTTTCTTAATCTGTATGTCCCGTCATATAAAATAACTATTTAAGAACGGAGTTGGTATTCCAAAATTGTAGTACCACGATTTTAGAACTTTGTGCAAAATTATGGATTTTACCAATTACTATCGATAATATTCAAATTTATATTCCATATCTCTTACATTTTTGGAAATAAAAAATATTTAAAAAAGTTCTACTAAAAAATTGATTATATTTAAAAAACTCTTGAGGCTCAAAATCAAAATTTTAATACAAAAAGGTCTGCCATACTAAGAACTTTTATTTGGATGAAAATTAATTTTTGTGTTTGTATTTTTATAATAATTATAAGACCTACATTAAGTACTAATTATTACTATTAATTTTAATATTATAATAAGGGCAATATTAGTATCATTATTTTCATCAACATTATTAGTTATTACTACGGTATTAAATATCAAAAGTGTCTGTAAAATATTTATTCCCCAAATGAACCCACAATTAAATTCTATTTTTCATCATTTCATGCTATAAATTTTAAATGTGTAACCTTTTAGATAATTGTGGTGGTAATATTAGTAATAGTAGTGATAATAATAATAATAATAATAATAATAATAATAATAATAGCATAAAAAATGTCCTATTATTATTAATAATATTACTATTATTGCTTTTGCTTTTATTATATATTATTACTATTTAATTTGAAATATAAATTATCGACATCATTGAAAAGAAAAATAAGTTTATTGTCAAGTAAAATATTGTACTTTAACTATGTTCGAATAAGTGTTAGGTTTTGGATTTTTTTTTTTTTTGGTATTAAGGGTTTAATTTAAAGACGTTTTGTATGAAATAATTATTTTTGAGGCTTTTTTATAAAAAAAAATTAGGAGGAGTTTTTAATATTTTTTTTCCCTACATTTTTATTCCTTAAAAGTTATGACTTGTAACTACTTAATTATACATAGAGTTATTAGAATGAATGAGAACCAACACAATCTCTATGCCCACCGATATATTCAAGTCTAGCTCATTCTTACTTTTTTGCTTAATTATCAGACAATTTGAAATAGAGCAAGTTTTGTGTAAAACGGTCTTACAGATCTTAATTCGTAATTCGTAAAACGGAACTCCTCATAACTCAACCCACCAACACACAATGAGTCGGATAATGAGGATCCGTCTTACAAAAAATATATGTAAAACCGTCTTATCTTAATTTTTGTCTTAGAATTAAGGGTGATAACCGGGCCGGTATCTTTTGGAGATATTATAACCTTTCAAGTCCATTTTCTTTTTATTCAATCGGTAAAATACACTTTTTGAGGTAAAATGTAGAAAATATCCTTAATGAATAAAAGACACGCACACAAAGCTCTTGCCTAAAGTTGGACATCACAATGCAAAAGTTGGGCATCGCATTGCAAAAGTTGGGCATCGTTTATCTTTACGCTACCTTGTCCACGATTATCTTCCCTCATTAATGACTTTGGGAATGAGAAAAAATGTTTACTTTCTCTCATTTCTCTCTCTCTCTCTCTCTCTCTCTCACTCTATTTCGTGCAATTCAATTTCATGACTTAGTAAATAAGCTCTTTCGATTCATTCTTGCCATAACCATATCCGTTTTAGAGGCCTTCTTTCTCATACCAAAATAAATGAATAAGGGAGATTAGTAGCTCCCTCCCTATTCAAATTTGAATGGAATGCTTTGTTCTTTAACAATTTGAATGTTTGTCATAAGCTTTGCAAAAAGATCAAGAAAGTTCGAGCCCATATTTAGAAGCTCAATAAAGCCAAGCCACCTAGCTTGGACATTCCCAGCCCCTCTATCACCTTATCATTGTCATCTATCTAACTTTGGTGAAGAACATTGATTATTGCATATGCGTCAAAGAATTAATTATGATACAAGTGATATTGATCCCCATGAGGACATGGAAGAAATTGACGTTGATGAAGAAGAAAACAATGTTGGAGAAACTTTAGTCGAGCAACACTGACTAGTAAAAGATAGGATTAGCAAAGTAAAGAGGAACAAAACTTCCATAACAGTCTTCGACGCGCCACATCGAGTCTAAGATTCGATGCCCAATCGATCGATCGAGCCATCGCCCCACATCAGATGACCCTTCTATCCATCGTTCTATATGAAAAACTTCGCATCATGAGTTTTTTTCTCATATGGATAACAGGCTAGAACATCCAATGCTATTCTATATTGGTTTTTAGCCTTTCATTCTCATAATTCTCTTTTATGCTCTCTTACTATGATTTTAAATCAGAACGAAGAAGAGCCTTCCCTTTTAGCTTTCAATTCAAGCATGGAAGTAGGGGAGGGGACCAAGTCTATCTAAACTTCCTTCAAGATCCACTTGGAAATAGAGTATTTCACGAACTCTTGTTCAGAGGTATAAAGCTAAAATCAATCTCACTTGGCAGACTATATCAATCAACTTGACCTTAAGGTATTGTAAAAAAAAAGTCAAGATATTGTATAAGCAACTGGATTTGAGTAGTGTATCGAACTAAAAAACGAGAGTGCACCAATATTATTGATGAAGATAAAGACTTGGAGTGTGAACTCTTTTTGTGGCTGGAGAAGCTTGAACAAAGGCTTCTCATAAATCATTCCTTTGAAAGTAGCCTCAAAACCGAACAAGCAAGCTGGGAAATGGTAGGAGAAAAAACACAAGGAGGATGGCATTTAAGGAAGAAAATAACGAAAATAAACTTATGCGGTTGAAAAAACAATGATACTTAAGCGGTTATAATTTTAGAAAATAGTTTCGACCCATAAGTATTCATAGAAATAACAATACGGATTACGGAACATAGATTCCAAATGAGGCCAAAACTTTTGAATTTGAAGCGTGAGTTGTGAAGGTGATCCAATTGCAAAAAGGTGTGCTTAGAAATTGGATGGACTACCACATTTAAAGCCACATTGTTGGCCCATTTATTTGGTAGGCTTTAATTGCTTCAACAATCCATAAAAAATAAGCAATACAAATGTTTTACTAATATAGAGAAAAATTGGGGTCAGTGCAATTTGATAGATTTTCGACCACTTTAGTCATCGATATTTTTCAAACCGTTATAGTGCAATGCTATTGAGAGCAATTATAACAAATCTGGAAAGAGAGATTCAAAGTATTAGTTTTGAAATTTATGCTCAGTAGAAATCAAAAGTTTAGGACTTGTGTAAGGGGTGCAACTGTCGTTATGATAAAGGGAAAACTTTGTTGGATCGAATCTGGATCGCGATGAAATTGGTATGATTTGGTCTAAAATGGCTTATTCTATAAGAATCAATGCCTATACCGCTAAGGAATCACTCTTTTACGGATGGTCATCTGAGTTCATTCCATGTTTTATTTTTTCCATTAACTTTTTTTGTTGTTTTCTTAATTTTTCAACTTTTATTGTTTTGTGTTTTATTTTCATGTAGGGTTGGAATTGTAATCATGGATAAATACCCATGTTATGAGTTTTTAATACAATTTTACCAATAATAATTGCTCCATTTTATTGTTTATCAAATGTTTCGCTTAAGGAACTCTAACTGCCTAGGTTTTGTTTTGTGGGAATTTCTTGTGGAAAACGACTTAGATTAATCTGTTAGTTGATCGAACCATATTCCATAGTGTCAACTAGCCTCTTGCTCACAGGATCATAAAGAAGAGTCTATGGAGTTGTTGTGTTGTTAGTTGATTAACATCCCAATTGCGATTGAATCTCTAGTTTCTTTATACATTTCATACTTTTTTATGTTATTTTCGTTGAGTCTCCTTATCATCCATGCTTTATTGTTTTCCATTAACTTTTTTGTTATCATTATTCGAAGACAAATTTATCAATAATACTTACTTTTTCATCTATCAAACGTTTCACATGAGCCCTAGCTACCATGGCCTTGTTTTGTGGGAATTTTTCATGGACAAATGTCTCAGAATAATCTTATAGTTAATCGAACCATATTTCATTATACGTTAGTTGACTAAACTCTGCTCAAACATATCATCGGTGCTCACTTCTAAGGAGTTGGAAGGTTGTTGGTTGATTAACGTCTGATCTTTACTTTCTTTACATATTCCATTAATGTTATTTTCATTAAATCTTTTACTTGATTTATTGCTCAATTGACTATATCTTGCGAGATGGTGAAACATTATCAATCATATGAGAGTGTTTTCACACGCCGTTACTGATGAAATTATAGTAATTAGGCAACCCTAAAATTAGACAAGTAAGTGCAGTTTAGTGGTAATATGTTTTACCTATACTTAATAGGTCATGGGTTCGAGTCACCAAGGGAGTAAGTGGAGAACCATTACTATCTTCTTCTAAAAGAAAAAAAAAGGCAACCCTAAAATTAAATTGACATAACTAAGGCTGGCAAAAAGTCCCGTTTTCCCGTCCCAACCCGACACCCGTCGTGACTAATTTTTTTTAAATATTTTGAGCGTGTACTGTTATCAAGCCAAGAGACTATCTTTTAAGCAATGTCTATTGTCATATTGTGTGCTTGCTAAAATTACTTAATGATATTTGTTAAATTTATTTTCATAATGTTGTGGTTTTTTTTATTATCAAGTTTCTACACTTAGTGGAACTCTTCTATTGCGAGTGAGGAGTGCATTTTATTCATAATGAAAAATTTATCAATACCCACCATTAAGTAAATATTTAAGTATACTTATTAATATATACAGTCTAAAATCTTAATCATGATGGAGATATTTTAAAAATATTTTAGTGTCAGGGATATTGTTCATAAATATTATAGTCGGGATTACAAAATTTTTATCTCCCGAACTGTTGGGATCCCGACACTTATCGGGAGTGAGATCGGGAAGGAAATTGAAATCCCGAATTCTATCGGGACGGAATCGATCGAGATAGGCTAATCGGGACGGGTCCCGTCCCAATTCCACCCCTAGACATAACTACATAAGCAACATATGGCAACTAATGAGTTCCACAAGAATTCCATATCAGCTCGAGTTTATAGTAATTTAACATGATGTTACAGATTTTTTGTGTTATTTTTTTAATAAGAAGTCGGCTATTACGAACTCGAGTTTGTGGTATTCCTACAAGTTATAGCGTTAGAGCCGTTTGATGATTAAATTGCTCATGATTTAAAATGTCTATGTCATTACTTAGCAAAAGAAAAACTTGGTCTCGCGGCTCAAACACTAAAGCTCATAGAAATACCACAAGCTCAGCTCGTAATATCATTTATTATTTTTTAAAATTATTCTATCAAATCGTGATAGGCATGAGTACGTTATATGCCATGATTGAACCAGTTCACCCAATCTTAATATGTGCACATCCGCTGGTATCAACACACAAGTGTAAAAGGGGAATAAGAAAAAAGACTAAAAGTATCATTTGTTAGCCAGTATTAAAAGTGTCGTTTGTTAGCCAGTATTGTAGTCATATAGGATTAATAAGCCAAGTTATTTGATGTTTAGTACACAATAGGTGGTCTGGACTAATAACACAAGTTACCTAGATAAAGTCATTATTTCATCACTATTAATATTAAGGGTGATATTATTAGCGCCCTCACTAAAAACAATTAGAACTAACATTTTTTATTTCAAAATTATCTCTAATAGACAAGTGAAGATTAATAGCGATGACACTAATTACTAGTATTAATAATACCGATTATCCCTACCCAACTACCAAATCTATATATATATAAAAGCAAGAAAGTATTCCTTTTTAGGAAAGTTCCCGCCAAAAATCTATTGCCAAAATTAGAATGAAAATATTTTGATTCTGAAGGATAAATTTGTAATAGTGATAGTGTAAAGGGTTTCTAATCAAAACTGTGGGCAGACCCACGGTTTTGATTCCACTAAATTACAAACCTTATAAGTTAAGTTTAGAAAAATCATGAAGACCGGCCAATGGCTAAAGCATTGGGAAAGTAAAAAAGTAAGGATTTTAGTCAAAAATATTATGTCATATGTGTTGTCAAATCTCAGTAAAAAAGTGGGGAATTACAAAACTTATACATTTAATATTTATACAAACCCATGTTACCCATTGATTTCTCAAAACAATTTCACAGAACAATTTCTAAAATTAGTCTTCTCTCTATAATTCTCTCCCCCTTTCTTCAATTCTCTCTCAGCCACACCACAGCCCCCGTCGACATCGATGGAAATGGTCGATCAAACGCCAAGGTTAGCTCTTCATACTCTATTTCTCTCACTTTCTCTCTCAAATCTTCAGACTAGGTCTTCTCTCTATAATTCTCTCCCCCTTTCTTCAATTCTCTCTCAGCCACACCACAGCCCCCGTCGACATCGACGGAAATGGTCGATCAAACGCCAAGGTTAGCTCTTCATACTCTATTTCTCTCACTTTCTCTCTCAAATCTTCAGACTAAGTCATGTAATTTTTTCCCCTTTCTGACAGATTTATTTTATTGAACGTAACATACTCTAAAATTGACGTCCATCTCTCTCTTTCTCTCTACAATTCTCTATCTTAGCAATACCACCATCCCCGGTGACATTGACAGCGATGGCCGACCATACATCCGAAGGTCAGCTCTTCCTTATTCTCTATCTATCTCTCTTTCTTTCGCAAATTAGCCTGATTCTAAAACTAGGGCTTTATTCCATTCTCTCTCACACAATCACACATACAACCCCCAACACAAGGTGAATTGATTTTTAAAGTTGCATCATATATCGACACCGGTTGGTTCCATCTCCAATTCATCGAATCCTTCCGGAAATAACATTGAAGGTTGAATTTTTTGATCTGTTTTTTATTTTTTCTATCGCTTTTGGTAATGCTTTAATTTGAAGCAATAAACTTCGATCATCCTTGCTTTTAGTTTATCATCCCTTTATTTCTTATTGTTGTTCCGTTACACTACGAATATTCGTTGTATGACACCGCAGTTTAACTGTTTCAATTTCTATCGTTATTTTTAAAATTTTCTAAAAAGTTTTATGTGTTTCTGACCATATGTTTTGGTGCAAATGTGACATTTAAGTATTTCTATTTATTTCTTTCTATCTATACCTCCATCTCTTTAATAGTTCGTGACACTGTAATATTATTCTAATCAAATTCTTTTTGGTGCATTCAATATTATTTTTGTTGTTGAATTTAATTTTTATAATTGTTTTTCGATTGTCAACCACGCCCACAGCACCAACAGAGGGAATGCAA
Organism: Codonopsis lanceolata; assembly: GCA_013146195.2. Taxonomy (NCBI): domain Eukaryota; kingdom Viridiplantae; phylum Streptophyta; class Magnoliopsida; order Asterales; family Campanulaceae; genus Codonopsis; species Codonopsis lanceolata. Next base: position 12,285,613 of record CM028381.1, on the reverse strand, counting down.
TCTAGCTTTGGTTGAGAGTGGAGGCGGAATTGGCTTCTATAGCCATGGTCGATACAAGCTTCGTTCTCGGGCCATTATAGCATCGTTCAAGCTATCGTTTTATTCCCGATGGTGGAAAGAAGGTCTCCAGCTAGGTGATAATTCTTATCGATCTTACCCAATTCATAAGTGTAATTGTTTCATGGAGGTTTGTTAAGGAAGGAAATACCTTCTAATTGTGAGAATGGGTAAAGATGGCAAATTCCAAATCTGTATATTCAATTTCTTAGTTAAGAAATCTACATGTTTGACTCAGGACTGAAAAGTATGAATAAAATCGCTGCTCATGAACTCATTCAAATGCTCTCGAAGATTGATGGGGACAATGACCCCGATGTACTATAGCTTCATTTCCATTAGTTTCTTCCCATATACCTTCTTTGATCAAACATAATTGTAAATTTTCTTTCCTAATTTGTAATATGAATATCGTCCATTCGAGACCTTGTGTCGCATGTACACCATCAATCTTTGAGTCGAATTTAGGCTTTTATGGAGCACTTAAAATCATTCCTTGACCCAAAGACCACCACAAAGATCCATGTAAGTTTTCATAATCTTCTCACATAATATAAGTGCCAATTCTGGTCAAAATCCATTAAGTTAACTCATTTGTGGCTCGGTTGACAAACTCGGCAACAAATACCAAAGTAAGTTGTTTAAAATCATTGATGCAGGTACTTCATTTTCATGTTTCTCTCTGTTTCTTATCTTTAACAAGACTGACTGATGTAATGTCCATCATTATATATGTATATATAGTTAGAATTACAGTTTACTCTTTCCTTAACGAAATAATTTTAGTGGAACAAAGCATTGATCTTTTTCTGTCAAGCTGAAAATGCTTGGGAATTGTTTGGGAACCTGAGTAGAACGAAAGTTCCACCCATGATCTTTTTCTGTCACCAAAATGTTTTTTTATTTCACAAGAAGAGGTAAGCCAAAATCATCCATCTACTATGATTTAATCAGCAATTGAGTCCTCTTCTTTTCGATTTTTCTGTCTCAAGAAGAGGCTAGCTGAAAGCATCCGTCTACATTGTTCAAAAAAGTTTTGTTTCACATTTCATTTTTATTACCTAATTGTTGTTGGTTCCTAAATTATCAAACTCAAATTGTGTTAAGTTACTCAAGTTTCATCTAATTGAGTTAATTTGTTAAAGTTATCATTTAATTGGGCTTTGTTGATTCATTTTAAAGTGGTGTTTGGAGTAGTACGTTACTTAATTTGGTGGCTTATATGAGTATTTGGATTGCCAATTTAGTTAATTGAGAGGTTATTGGTGTTTCAAAGTTGTGAGATTGGGGTCATTTGAGTGAGTGTTTAGCATGTTTTGTTTGGTTTAGGAGAACTTTAGACAAAAACCAGTCAATAATTCACATTTTTCATAGGTTTTGATGAAAAGATAAACTATTTCACTTCAGCCTAGCACTTTTTTTTTTTGAAGAGTGGATTGTTTGATTGATCATGCAAAACAAGTAATAACCTTGAGACATATATTATCCACAAATTGGCCAAATAGCAATGAAAGTGCCCATATAGATTCCTGAAAAAAAAAAAATTATGACTACATGAGGTGGTTGGGTTTGCTAAAGCAATCAACAACCATAAGATTGGAGCTGTATCTTCTTACCTTGATATTCATACGTTCACATTTAGCCGTGCTCAGCTTTTGGAATGTTATAATGCTCACTCATGTTAGCTAGATTTTGGTTGAAATCAGAAATCCGGTCACGATGTGATTTATTGGCAGTCTTGGCCAGCTTATGGTTGTCAATTTGCTGCCTTTGCTCCATATAGCGTCTCTCAGTTGGGGTAAGACTATCAGCGTAAGAAGCAACATTTTCTCCCCTTGGATTTGTTGACATCATTTGCATCTTCCTGGATGAGGTCTGCAACTGTTCTTATACTTCCTCCTTCAAAAAGGTCGGTACCGGTGATTAGTGATTTGAGAGATCTGATGAGTGTTGCGCATATTCTTATTGATAAAATACTTAGTGCTTTAATTTTTTTAATGTTCTATCTCTGTTTCTAATACCATGAAGGCATATATATAGCTTTGGCTTTACAGATTTTTTATAGCTCTCAACTTGGTTGTATGGAGTCTATTGCCTTGGACCAACCAATGGAAGTTCTTATTTTTTATGGATCTTTAATCTCCATATCCTTTCCTCTCAACATGAAAGTGGGCCTTAGTCTCATATCCAAGAATGGAATTGTAGGTACTTTGGATTGTGAAAGTATGGGAAACCCTTTCCGGGTCCTGGTGGGTGCATTTTGAAAATTGCTTCATTTTTGCAAATTTTAATAAATTAGGGATATACATACAATGTTCCATTATACTTGGATTTGTACCAAGGTTATGGAGATTGAATAAAATGAAAACATTCCAAAATACTACTGTGTAATTCCCTTGATTGCTTATATTTATCCTTGATTGATAGTGCTTATTGGAGATTTTTGGTATAGCTGCTTACAAAGAGAGTGAAGGAAATGGCTTCTCGGTGCTAAGAAACCCAATTCAGCCTCAAGGGTGGTGAGTAGAGTTTACATGATTGCATCTCAACTTGATTGATATTCATTTGTTTCTTATGCCTTAATCTGGATACTTTCTCAGGTGGGAAAAAGAAAGAGGTGAACAAAGAGATTGGACTTGGTCTTTTCGAGGTGTTGGTTCCACTACTCAATTGAATTTTAAGTTGTTCAAGTTGATATACACATAGGTTTGTGTTGTTTTTAACTTCCCAACCCAAAGTACTTTTGGCAACACCACCACTCCTTCCACACATGGACATTTTGGCCATATCCAATGTTTTAATTCAAGGCATGCATAAGACTTTCCTTGGATATTAAGATACTGTAAGAGGCATTTTATTGAGGTTTCCAATCTATATCTATATATAAGAAACCAATACATGGTCTAATTGGTTAATTACAAATATGTTGCTTCTATACCAAGATTTACTTCATTAAATCTCTGCAAAAAAATAAAAATAAAAAATCATACATCTAAGGTGTTTGAACTAAATTTATTCTTGTATTGAAAAAATGAATTTTGAATGAGTTGTTGCTCATCCTTCATAGTATCTATTTGGATATTTTTATTTGTTCAATTAGCAAAATTCACTAATTGTCGAGACCTACAAATACCAAGACTCCATAAAAAAAGTATGGAACTCATTTTCGAGAGCCTAACTTGATTCTTCCTCTAAACTTGCTTCGGGGCCTCTTCAACTCAATAGCTTATGGCCTTAACTAAAGCGGCGGGCAATTAATGAGAGATTGGATTTGTAAGTCTCGAAAGCTGAATTTACTAATGCAAAAAAGATTCAAAGTTGTCAGTAGTGGTCTACCATCTTTTTTGCTATATTTTTCCCCACCTTTTGCTTCTTTTGGTTTCATTTTGTTTATGGGGCATTTTTGTGAGGTCTTCCAAAATTAGGCCTTTTTGTTTTCCATTAGCCCAAGAGTGTATCGTTTAATTTTGGTCTATCTTTCAATCACTATTTTAACTTTGTTTGTGTGTTGGGCTTTAGTTAATTGCGGCTATCAACGATACCAATCCAAAGGGGTCGAACCACTTTCCCACACCAAAGAAGCCCATGCCTCTCTTGAAAATAGGGATTTGTTCTGCGATAACAAATCTTTAAAAAAAGACCCCTTCAATTTTCCTTTGCTCTCCCCCTCGGCGGATCATCAATGGATTACGCCTTACTCGCCGCTCCCACTCCCTTCCATCGGCACTATCTTACCCGTCGGGTATGTCCCCAGTGCTTGCATCTAATTTCTTATATTTCTCTGTTTCATTGAAGACGCACGCTACGATTATCGACACAATCAAGCATGTATGCTTTCTCCTGTCTCATTCATCAAGCCGAAAGACTTAATTTACTAATTTTCATTTTTGGTATAACAATTGCGAAGATTAAAAGCCCTAACACTAATTGCAAATTGAAAGACTTATGTGTTAATGGATGAGTTGCTCGGTATGCTTATTTTTGCTAGCAAGGTAGTGGGTAGTGGTGGAAAAACAACATGAGGTAGTGTGAAGAAAAAATGAAGAGAATTACGTTGTTTGATTGGCATGTTTCTAATCATAGTACTATTGTTTTGCCATCCTTTTGAGTGAACCTGACTATGGAAGTGATGCAAGTTCTCTTCGAACAACAGCAACAAAGGTCTAGGCTATGAATCTCTTACTGTTGTTTTTTCCTTCTTTGTTGTGATTTGTGTGCTTCATTTTCTTAATTCATTCGATTGAGTTGAGTATAAACATCTTCTATTGACAATTTTTTACTCTTTGGCTCTTTTGTCATCGAGATCACGGGAGGGTGGATCCTGAAGGGCAAAAGCGGTGGATAGGAAACAACACGTTCACCGATGTGTTAGTTGTTTTTGCAAGAAACACAAACACAAACCAGATAAATGAGAGTTTTGTTTTTGTTTTATTAGGAGTATCAGCATGCATATTTTAAAAACTTGTGGTTCTAGAAGCATGTTCAAGAAGCGTTATGTAAAAAGGCCAACATAATTGCTACCTGGGTTTCTATTGTTGATTAGAACAGAAATTAGAAACCAAACGAATGTTTTTCGGCAACGGATTTATATATAGTTTATAGGACCTCACTTTGTCTTAGACATTTTAATGGGTAACTTGAAGATTTCTTACCGTATGATGCTTCTAGGCAGTTGAGCCAAAATAATTGTTACACGGGTTTCTATTGTTGATTAGAACGAAATTAGAAACCAAACAAATGTGATTCGTCAACGGCTCTATATATAGTTTAAACGACCTCACTTTGTCTTATAGATAGTTTAATGGGTAACATGAAGATTTCTTACCAGTTGTAGTCTACTTCTTAGACAATTTAATGTGAACAAAGTCGGATTGTATTCTTGGTAAAAATGTTTTTTCGCTGTCTTTTTGTGTGGTGCAGTCGGGGTTGAATTTTTGGTTGAAAAGGCGAAAGATAAGTATGGTTAATTAATTTGGGGGGAGTAATGAGTGAAGGTCAAGATCAGAACCAACGGGTAAAATAGCCATGTATTTCATTGGCACACAACAGAAATGCAAACCGTGTGGCAGGATTGTGTCTTATTCCTTTTTGCCCCTGAATATTGTCTCCTATGTTTTTGGTTCTACTTTAATATCTTCTCATATATACATATGATGAGTTGACATCAAAGAGGTACACTATATGTGTTACAATTTAGCTTCATGTTGATCCTGATTTTTTGCTTTCATATTTTTTGCATCTTCCTATCCTGATATCCTTATTTTGTCAAAGAAAATGCATGCAACAAAGATGAGGAAGTTCGTTCATCAAGAATTGCATATGCTTTATTAGTTTTCAAATTATGCATGTTGACGTGCTTGGACACCAATCAAAAAGCTACAAGTCCATGGAGCTAATTCATGGACTTGGATCAAAGACTTCTGTCTTAATTTTCCAACTGGAAAATTTCAAATTGGGGGAAAATTTAAACTCAGATATCCATATGTGTTGATCTTAGTTAGACTTAATTGTTCAATTTTATGTAGTACAATAATAATCCTTTTATGCAACCTACCTGTCAAATTCAACTCATATTTAGTCTTGATTATTTAAAGTTGACTACATGAATTATTAAACATCAGAAGAAATGCTTCTACAAGCTGATCAAAAACCAAAATCAGCAGCGCGTGATGGTGACCAAGGGTGCCATATTATTTTTATGTGATCATATCACATTCACTGTAATATTGATTGGTGCCATCCATTTTCAGGTTTCAAGTTTATGTGACATGAAAGCATTTATTTCCTTTCATAAGTTTATTTTTTGAGGAGTCTATAGCAGAGTTTGTATGTCGTTTGAACATTCATTCGTCGTTGATTCATCAATCCACCTCTACCAAGGATTGAAGTGGAAATTGTTTTCCTTCTTAGAAGTGATAGTGGATATTTATATACAAGATTTGTAACCTTGAAATGGAAGTAATATAACTCATTTTGGAAGAGAAACAAAATTTTCATGCTATTATTAGTTGGTTATTGATTCTCCCCTACCAATTGTAAATCATATTACATTACAAGGATAATTATTCAACCCATTACCAAAATGACCATATTTCTCTCGCCATTTAAATGCTCCATTGATTCACTTTGTATGTCAATAAGATTGTTTTATTTTTTAGATTACTTGAGTAAGTTCTTTGGCACTCATGGTTGATAATTAGGAGCTGCCTACTATTCTCTTCTCTTTTTGATACATATTGTGTCATATTATTTGCAGCCAATATTTTTTATTTTATTTTTGCAGTGTATATTAATCCGACCGTTACAAAATTCAAACATATATTGATTTATCAAATGTTGTATTTAAAGAAGTCTTACAAAATGTATGATAAGTGTTTTTATTTAAATAATTGTCCATCAGTAGTTTTAATTTACTTAATATTTTTTTTGTATTTATTGACTTCTTTATTTATCTGAAACTGATATTTTGTATGAAATTCAATAATTTGTGTAATTTATTAGCATTGAAAAAAAAAATTCATTCTTTTTTTCAAATTTAATTTTCCGGTATTATACTAGTAATAATAATAAGAGAGAATTGAACAAAAAAATCAATTTGAAAGACCAAATACATTTCAAAAAAAAAAAATACAAGAACCAAACACATATATTGGAATAGTTCACAGACCAAATAATTATTTAATCCAATTTTCTTTTGATCTTATCCAGTTTCATGTTCTTAAAAACAATTGATAGCAAATTCAAATATGAATTGCATATACTTAATTGATCAGGTAGCTGGAGCAGATCAACAATATAAGGTTTCAAATAGAGTTTAGATAAACTTATATTCAATCACATGGGAGCAATTAGAAGTACTTAGCATCCATATTTCATTGATTGATTCACATTTCTAAGCACGAAAAGATTACAGAATCATCAGATAACTATAACTACAATGAAAACCCCCTAATTTCATATAATCCTAACCCCAACAATTCAACACGAACACAACCCTAAGAGCTAGTAAACTTAGTCACCGCTTTAGTCCCTTCAGAAACAGCATGCTTAGCCAATTCCCCGGGTAACACCAACCGCACCGCCGTTTGGATTTCCCGAGAAGTTATCGTCGGCTTCTTGTTGTAGCGAGCCAAACGAGACGACTCCTGAGCCAATTTCTCAAAAATATCATTGATGAAGCTGTTCATAATCCCCATCGCCTTGCTGGAGATACCGATGTCAGGATGAACCTGCTTTAACACCTTGAAGATGTAGATCTTGTATGTCTCAACGCTTTTCTTGTTCTTCTTCTTTTTCTTATCTCCGGCAGCGGCACCGGCTTCCTTTGGCAGCTTCTTCCCGGCCTTCGGCTTCTTCTCCGCCGGTGTTTTCTCAGCTATTGTCGTCTTCTTCTCTTCCGCTGGCTTTTTTTCGGCCGGCTTCTTATCTGCCTTTGGCGCCATTAGAATGGAGGAGTGTTTTGGGGAGAGAGACCGAATTTAGATTTCTATCGAGAGAGGGAAGAGGAAATTTCACTTCAGCTTGCTGGCCAGATGATTCGAATAATTTGCTGGTGAATATATATATAGGCTTCAAGTTTAAGCGGTGGAGTTGGATTGACGTGGATCGTGAATAATAGTCGTTGATTATAGGAAGCGTTAAGGGACAGGATTTTGTCACGGAACATGTGTACAGGGAGAAAGCGGCTTTCTGATTGGACGGAGAGGATTGACAAGGATTATGATACTGTGACCGTCCATGAAAGTGATAATAAGCGGGTGAGATTTGATTTTGAGTATTGCATTTAAAGCGCTTCCCGATTTTTTTGTTATAATGTTTAAATTTTAAAAGTTTGGATTCCCGGTTGATGCTAATGATATTGTTTGCCTAGAAGTTCAAAACGACAAAAAAAAATATTGCTACCAAGTAATTGCATTGAATAATTATTGGAAAAACTATTTTTTTTTACGACATACACAATTTAGCGAATTTTTAATATTTCAATCAAATGTTGTCAACATTGTATAAATAATTTGGATAAAATATTACTAAATTTATTAAGTTTTATCTAACTTCGTTAACAGCATGATGATGTGAATTATATGGATCCCTATCTCACTTAAGTGAGTGCTTATATGAATCTTTAAAGGTTTCGTTCATAAATTTTCAAACTAAGGGGTATATTTATGTAATTTAGTATTTATTTGGAAATTTATTTTTAAAGTAAAGGACTGAAACCAACTTTATAATTACATAAGCATTTTATTATCATTCATTCATCTGAAACAAAAAGAAAGATAAGTTTTTTTTTCCCTTCTCTCAACTTGTCTCTGACTTTGAAGTCCTTTGTTTCAATCATCGTCCTAACAAGAGGTGACACTTTTACCTATATAAAAAAATTTGTCTCTTGCTGACCACTTGGTGGACCAGACCAGAAAAATTAATAGGAAACAACCAAACAAAACAAAGAATATCAACTCTAGATAGACTGAAATCATACACACAATTATTACTTTGACCAATTTCGATTCGTCATCTTAAATAGGGGTGTGCACAGGGCCTAAGCCCCCGTGCATTGGCAATGCCCAGTATGGGCCATCAAGCAACATGCATCAGATTCAAAAGCCATTAGCCCACGAGCGTTAGTAGACGAACTTTGGATGGGCGTTGTGCAGGCGCGGGTTTCAACCCAATTGTTCATATTTTTGAATAGTTTTATTGTTTTATCATTCAAACCTTAGGTCTCATCCTTCAACCCATCAACTCATTACCAAAGACTTTTTTTTTCAAACCATTATATTGCGTGGGGTAATTGACCGAGAAATATATGAGGATTGGGGTTGAGAAATTAAATAAATATTAAATAGGGTTTTAGTCAACACGAGTGAGTGGACGGAGCCCAAAAATGCCTATCAACAAAGATTCGTCTGTCTGTCACACCAATTACAGAACCACGATCAATTTTGGGTCTAGTCTCGAAAATTGAAAAGAGTTTTAGCAATAGGTACATAATATACTAATAAACTCCTTCCGTCCTTAAATTATCGTCCTCCTTTCCTTTTTCGTCCGTCCCAAGATAATTGTTCAGTTTAAAACTTACATTTTTAGAACATCACTTTTACCACTTTACCCTTACTTTTCCAAACTACTTTAATTATTAACCGCATACACATGAACTTTAAAGAAAACTACACATTAAACCAATATAAATAGTCAAGTCAATTGTTTTTTTCTTAATTCGTGCACCGTGTCAACTGAGATGATAATTTTGGGACGGAGGGAGTATATATAATGTGTGTGTGTGTGTCTATATATATATATATATATATATATATATATATATACACACCAAAGATATGTGGATCCAATCACGACCTTATAATAAGAACAAAAGATCTTTCTCGATCAATCCCCCTGCCCCTCATTCTTCGAGAATCAGAAAGATCCTTTTCAAGTTTGAATTTGTTCATTTGGAATCTGGGTTCTTCTCCTTCATTTTGATTTCATATATGAATGACTATTTTTTCCTCTTTTTTTTATACCATTCCTTAAGTCCCATAGGTTTGATCATTTACATAGGTTTGATCCTTTCAAATTGGACTCATTTTCTCATTGAGCGAATGGTACGAAATAAATCAGATTGATTAAAAGTACTATGTGAAATCTTCGGTTGTTTCATCTTCCTCTATCCCACAGGTACAGTCTTTGTATCAATAGAGAATCTTTCTTCTGTATGAATCGATATTATTCCATTCCAATTCATTCCCGATACCTCTCAAGGAAAATCTTGAATTGGATCCTAAATTGACAGGTTAGTGTGAGCTTATCCATATGGCTATGCACTCTTCAAATAGGTGTGTGTGTGTGTGTGTGTGTGTGTGTGTGTGTGTATATATATATACCTAATGACCTATACTTAAAATTTAAAACTTATTATAGAAGAGGGCGGGCATAACGGGGAGCATTCGAAGGCCCAATAATTGCCGTAGACACCTCAATTTCGTACCCCTGGTGTGTAACATGACATAAAATATCAAGAGCTGTTAAAAGGACTAACGGATGTCAAGTTACAGGGTTTAGAATGCAAAAAGTGCAAAAGAAATGAAAGGATGCATGAACAAGAAATTAAGGGGGCAAAGTGCAAAGAGGTTGAAAGAAAAAGTTTCTCGCGCCACCAACAAGTTTTGGCCGGCGCCCAATTCCAATGTAGCGCGCCCAAATAGTGCTAATGGATCGTAGCTTTTTGCTTTCGGTACAATTCTCTTAGCGCGGTACAAGCCGATGAAGCTCGAGAAGAAAATATTAATGACGAAGGAATCCCTCATTCGGCCTATAAATAGAAGGCTCTCGCCATAAATTCACACACCAAATACGCTAGAGAACACACCACCGAAAGTTTACGCAGCGAGAGCGCCCGAGAGTTCCCTCCTCCTATAAGCCTCGAAGCTCGCCAAATCTCCCCCAAACACAAAACCAACCGGTCAAAGTGAGCCTTAACCCCCAACTAGGTTTCCACCCTATTACCCCAATCCAAAAATCCCAAAAAGCAATTGATCCGCCCGAACCGCGCCAAACTGCTAGAAGCAAGCAATTGCTCGCCCAATTTCAAGCAAACAACATCAAAACGTAGCAGCTGTTGCTCGCTTCCGCTTGATCAAGCCCGAAGCAACCTTCTGCTACCACTGCCGAACCACAAAGAAGAGAAAAGAAAAAGATTCCCTCCTGAGGACAGAGTAAGCACACCAACGCTCTTAAAGGTGAGCCTTTAAGGGTTTTATTTATAAAAACTATTTTCCATCCGCCCAATGTAAAAATATAAGTCGTTGTGCTGCCCGGATTTATTTAGAAAATAGCATTAAAAAAAGCCATTATTATGGCTAAATATTTTGAAATGTATTTGTAATTACTAGAAGGAGATAGATGCAAGTCTCGTAAATAATATAGACATGGATATATTTGCTTTTAATGCTTTTATTTATTTGCTAAAAAATATTTAAAAAAGCATACTCTAGCCAAAAATTGAGACCGAAAATGCGAGTTTGGTGCCTAGCACTTTTCCAACTCGTAACTTAGCCTCCGAACCCTTTTTACAAACTATGGTTTATTTTTTGTTTTTCTTTGTTTCTTCCTTAAAATAAAGATGGCGACTAAGTCAAAACATTTTGGATCACAGTGAGGCCCGCAACATCCTTTCTTGCACTTTTTCGTTTTCCCTAAACAAGGGAGAATGAGAATGAAAGGGTGATGATTTGTTCTCTCCCTAAACAAGTGAGGATGAGATACGGGAAGCCCAGCACTAATAGCGATCCAAAATAGGCCTTAAGGCATTTTTCTAAAGTCCATAGTAAGGCGGGCGTGTTCCCCACGCCTCGCAACATTCTTTTTTTTCACTTTTTCTGTTTTCCACTAAACAAGGGACGATGAGAATGAAAAGGATGATGCATTTTTCAGTATCTTATTTTCCCTTAAACAAGGGAGGGTGAGATCTCGAAGAAACCCAAATTAAAGCTCTCATAATAGACCAAAATCACTCGGTGACCAAGGCATATTCCACGCTTCTTGACAACATCCTTTTCGCATTTTTAATTTCGTCTTCCCTAAACAAGGGAGGCGGAATGGAAAGCGTGATGTCCTTCCGCATGTCGCGCTTCCCAAAGGGAGTGTAGGAGAATCCAAACCCATAGTAGCGATTGCACTCATTAGACTCGTTTAAAGCCCAACATTATGTATTGCACATGGGCATAGGCTGGGGCCGGGGCATTTATGGCTTGATGGGCATCGACGACCCTGCTCACCCCTATCTCATAACACACTTGGCAATTACATTCAAATTGAATCGAAATTTTGTATGGATTTGATGTCGCTTATTAGTTATTAACATGTTCCTTTGTCAGCCATCTTACAGCCATCCGCGCCTTCATCTTTGCATTCTCTAGCAATCTAAGGAATTTCCCGCTATGGGTTTCAATCCGAACTACCAAACCACCAAGTCAAACCTAGTGGTTCGGTTCAGTTTCGTGACTTATATGATTCAGTTTGGTTTGTATTTTTGAGAAACTGAGTGGTTCGGTTTGGCACACAATTTGATGTTTCAAGTCGAGTCAAAACCAACCAAATCATTTCGAGAACCACCAAGTCGAACCACATACCTAAACCATCGAGCTAAGCCACCAAACCAACAACAGTTTAGAATTATGACATTTGGACTCCTATCCTTGCTCGCCTCTCCGGTCTCCTCTATTCTTCATGTGGCGAACCCTTTCAAGGTACATTTTCGTTATATTATTTTTATGTTTACATAAATGTTTTAGCTTCACATCAAGTACTTTTATTGTCTTTTAGTTATATTTTTGGATTCAATGTATTGACTATTAAGTGTTTCATGACTTAATGTGTGAATTTCTTTATTCCAAAGTTTTTTATTTAAATTTTGGAGATTGTATGTGTTAGTCACAAAGGGCACAATAATAAGCTAGAATGGGGGGTTGAATAGCTTATTAAACACTTAAAAACTTTTCGTATAAGTTCCTAAAACAAGCACTATCTATTAAAGAGATTGAAGTAAGCGGAAGTCTTAAGGAAAAAAAGCTTTAGTCCTTGTGAAGCACTACTTGGTGGAATACTGTCAGTCAAGCTTGGAAGCGATAAGTAAATAGATATGAAACAAGTAAAGCAGAAGCAACGGTAATGAAAGAACACAAGTATTTTGAGATGGTTCGCACTATAAAAGAGTGTTACGCCCACCACCAAGGCATCAACTTGATTTAAATGTGCACTATGTTTTCCACTAGTTCTATTACAAAGAGTTCCAATGAATCGTGTACAAAATATTTGACTTGTGTTTGTTTGGAGTTGAATATCCGGACAAACGTAATATTCAATGGTGCGTAAGAATAGTTAAAGGAAAACAATAAGAAGCAAAAGATAAGTGTTGATGCAAATCTTCTTGTTGTTCCGATGACTTCTTGATCAATTCACGATCTCTATGAGTATAAAACTTGAAGTTATTGGAGAATTTCGAGCATTATTTTCGGCCTTAATTAATGAAGCATTCTTGAGCATTCTTTGGGAGAAGACTAAAAATGACTCTATTAGGTTGAATGCATTAAATGCATGGAGCTAACTTTAGTAGTTTCCATCCGGCGAGGGGTGTAGAGTTGTTGCAACAACGTGTAAAAATCGTAGTTGCACTGGCAATGGGGTTGGTACGCATCAGAACGCCTGTTCACCGTTCGCCACTGCTCGGAAGGCGAAAGTCTTCTTGCTTTTAAAGTCGTCGCGTGTCTCGAGAAGTCAAGAGCTGAGAAAGGTTACAAATTCAAACTGAAAAAGTCGAATTTAATTAATCCACTAAAAGCTTTGAGGACACGTCATGCTTGAATAGGACAGATAAGATGCGCTGGATCTTTGAAGTCTTAGTTGAACTTTTGAAGCCTATGAAAACTTTTATATGGCAAAGTTCTATACAGTTGCCACACTAATTGATGCAACTCAATTAGCCACTAATGTATAAAACATAATGTAATGCATGAGCAGATGTAAATCAAAATACAAATGAAAAACAACAATGAAAACATCTAAATATTATATATCCGTATTATATTTGATTTTTTTCTTTAATCGATTTTTTATTCTTTTGGTTTGCTTAAATGTTGAAATCCTATATTTTTTAAAGCAGGTCGAACCACGAAACGAGTGGA
>CM028381.1:12148793-12271777 GCA_013146195.2 Codonopsis lanceolata | reverse complement strand
TCATTTGGCAAGCAATTGTAGTTATATGAAATGTCAAAAAATTGATGGTCTAGATGAAAAAGATGTTTTAAAATTGTCTGGCTTGAAATTCACTTATAAAATAACTATTTAAGAACGGAGTTGGTATTCCAAAATTGTAGTACCACGATTTTAGAACTTTGTGCAAAATTATGGATTTTACCAATTACTATCGATAATATTCAAATTTATATTCCATATCTCTTACATTTTTGGAAATAAAAAATATTTAAAAAAGTTCTACTAAAAAATTGATTATATTTAAAAAACTCTTGAGGCTCAAAATCAAAATTTTAATACAAAAAGGTCTGCCATACTAAGAACTTTTATTTGGATGAAAATTAATTTTTGTGTTTGTATTTTTATAATAATTATAAGACCTACATTAAGTACTAATTATTACTATTAATTTTAATATTATAATAAGGGCAATATTAGTATCATTATTTTCATCAACATTATTAGTTATTACTACGGTATTAAATATCAAAAGTGTCTGTAAAATATTTATTCCCCAAATGAACCCACAATTAAATTCTATTTTTCATCATTTCATGCTATAAATTTTAAATGTGTAACCTTTTAGATAATTGTGGTGGTAATATTAGTAATAGTAGTGATAATAATAATAATAATAATAATAATAATAATAGCATAAAAAATGTCCTATTATTATTAATAATATTACTATTATTGCTTTTGCTTTTATTATATATTATTACTATTTAATTTGAAATATAAATTATCGACATCATTGAAAAGAAAAATAAGTTTATTGTCAAGTAAAATATTGTACTTTAACTATGTTCGAATAAGTGTTAGGTTTTGGATTTTTTTTTTTTTTGGTATTAAGGGTTTAATTTAAAGACGTTTTGTATGAAATAATTATTTTTGAGGCTTTTTTATAAAAAAAAATTAGGAGGAGTTTTTAATATTTTTTTTCCCTACATTTTTATTCCTTAAAAGTTATGACTTGTAACTACTTAATTATACATAGAGTTATTAGAATGAATGAGAACCAACACAATCTCTATGCCCACCGATATATTCAAGTCTAGCTCATTCTTACTTTTTGCTTAATTATCGGACAATTTGAAATAGAGCAAGTTTTGTGTAAAACGGTCTACAGATCTTAATTGTAATTGTAAGCGGAACTCCTCATAACTCAACCCACCAACACACAATGAAGTCGGATAATGAGGATCCGTCTCAAAAAATCAAAAAAATATGTAAAACCGTCTTATCTTAATTTTTGTCTTAGAATTAAGGGTGATAACCTGGGCCGGTATCTTTTGGAGATATTATAACCTTTCAAGTCCATTTTCTTTTTATTCAATCGGTAAAATACACTTTTTGAGGTAAAATGTAGAAAATATCCTTAATGAATAAAAACAGCACACAAAGCTCTTTACTAAAGTTGGACATCACAATGCAAAAGTTGGGCATCGCATTGCAAAAGTTGGGCATCGTTTATCTTTACGCTACCTTGTCCACGATTATCTTCCCTCATTAATGACTTTGGGAATGAGAAAAAATGTTTACTTTCTCTCATTTCTCTCTCTCTCTCTCTCTCTCTCTCTCTCTCTCTCTCTCTCACTCTATTTCGCGCAATTCAATTTCATGACTTAGTAAATAAGCTCTTTCGATTCATTCTTGCCATAACCATATCCGTTTTAGAGGCCTTCTTTCTCATACCAAAATAAATGAATAAGGGAGATTAGTAGCTCCCTCCCTATTCAAATTTGAATGGAATGCTTTGTTCTTTAACAATTTGAATGTTTGTCATAAGCTTTGCAAAAAGATCAAGAAAGTTCGAGCCCATATTTAGAAGCTCAATAAAGCCAAGCCACCTAGCTTGGACATTCCCAGCCCCTCTATCACCTTATCATTGTCATCTATCTAACTTTGGTGAAGAACATTGATTATTGCATATGCGTCAAAGAATTAATTATGATACAAGTGATATTGATCCCCATGAGGACATGGAAGAAATTGACGTTGATGAAGAAGAAAACAATGTTGGAGAAACTTTAGTCGAGCAACACTGACTAGTAAAAGATAGGATTAGCAAAGTAAAGAGGAACAAAACTTCCATAACAGTCTTCGACGCTCACATCGGAGTCTAAGATGCCCACATCAGAGTTTTCGATGCCCAAATCGGAGCCATCGACGCCCACATCGGATGACCCTTCTATTCATCGTTCTATATGGAAAACTTCGCATCATGAGTTTTTTTCTCATATGGATAAGAGGCTAGAACATCCAATGTTATTCTATATTGGTTTTTAGCCTTTCATTTTCATAATTCTCTCTTATGCTCTCTCCTACTACGATTTTAGATTGGAACGAAGAGGAGCCTACCGTTTTAGCTTTCAATTCAAACATGGAAGTTGGAAGTAAGGGATGGGATCAAGTCTATATAAACTTCTTTCAAGATCCACTTGGAAATAGAGTATTTCACAAACTCTTGTTCAGAGGTATAAAGCTAGAATCAATCTCACTTGGCAGACTATATCAATCAAGTTGACCTTAAGGTATTGGAAAAAAAGTCAAGATGTTGTATAAGCAACTAGACTTTGAGTAGTGTATCGAACTAAAAAAGGGAGTGCACCAACATCATTGACGAAGATGAAGACTTGGAGCGTGAACCCTTTATGTGACTAGAGAAGCTTGAACAAAGGCTTCTCGTAAATCATTCCTTTGAAAGTAGCCTCAAAGCCGATCAAGTAAGCCAAGAAATGGTAGGAAAAGAAATGACGCAAGGAGGATGGCATTTAAGGAAGAAAATAACGAAAATAAACTTATGCGGTTGAAAAAACAATGATACTTAAGCGGTTATAATTTTAGAAAATAGTTTCGACCCATAAGTATTCATAGAAATAACAATACGGATTACGGAACATAGATTCCAAATGAGGCCAAAACTTTTGAATTTGAAGCGTGAGTTGTGAAGGTGATCCAATTGCAAAAAGGTGTGCTTAGAAATTGGATGGACTACCACATTTAAAGCCACATTGTTGGCCCATTTATTTGGTAGGCTTTAATTGCTTCAACAATCCATAAAAAATAAGCAATACAAATGTTTTACTAATATAGAGAAAAATTGGGGTCAGTGCAATTTGATAGATTTTCGACCACTTTAGTCATCGATATTTTTTTCAAACCGTTATAGTGCAATGCTATTGAGAGCAATTATAACAAATCTGGAAAGAGAGATTCAAAGTATTAGTTTTGAAATTTATGCTCAGTAGAAATCAAAAGTTTAGGACTTGTGTAAGGGGTGCAACTGTCGTTATGATAAAGGGAAAACTTTGTTGGATCGAATCTGGATCGCGATGAAATTGGTATGATTTGGTCTAAAATGGCTTATTCTATAAGAATCAATGCCTATACCGCTAAGGAATCACTCTTTTACGGATGGTCATCTGAGTTCATTCCATTTTTTATTTTTTCCATTAACTTTTTTTGTTGTTTTCTTAATTTTCAACTTTTATTGTTTTGTGTTTTATTTTCATGTAGGGTTGGAATTGTAATCATGGATAAATACCCATGTTATGAGTTTTTAATACAATTTTACCAATAATAATTGCTCCATTTTATTGTTTATCAAATGTTTCGCTTAAGGAACTCTAACTGCCTAGGTTTTGTTTTGTGGGAATTTCTTGTGGAAAACGACTTAGATTAATCTGTTAGTTGATCGAACCATATTCCATAGTGTCAACTAGCCTCTTGCTCACAGATCATAAAGAAGAGTCTATGGAGTTGTTGTGTTGTTAGTTGATTAACATCCCAATTGCGATTGAATCTCTAGTTTCTTTATACATTTCATACTTTTTTATGTTATTTTCGTTGAGTCTCCTTATCATCCATGCTTTATTGTTTTCCATTAACTTTTTTGTTATCATTATTCTAAGACAAATTTATCAATAATACTTACTTTTTCATCTATCAAACGTTTCACATGAGCCCTAGCTACCATGGCCTTGTTTTGTGGGAATTTTTCATGGACAAATGTCTCAGAATAATCTTATAGTTAATCGAACCATATTTCATTATACGTTAGTTGACTAAACTCTGCTCAAACATATCATCGGTGCTCACTTCTAAGGAGTTGGAAGGTTGTTGGTTGATTAACGTCTGATCTTTACTTTCTTTACATATTCCATTAATGTTATTTTCATTAAATCTTTTACTTGATTTATTGCTCAATTGACTATATCTTGCGAGATGGTGAAACATTATCAATCATATGAGAGTGTTTTCACACGCCGTTACGGTGAAATTATAGTAATTAGGCAACCCTAAAATTAGACAAGTAAGTGCAGTTTAGTGGTAATATGTTTTACCTATACTTAATAGGTCATGGGTTCGAGTCACCAAGGGAGTAAGTGGAGAACCATTACTATCTTCTTCTAAAAGAAAAAAAAAGGCAACCCTAAAATTAAATTGACATAACTAAGGCTGGCAAAAAGTCCCGTTTTCCCGTCCCAACCCGACACCCGTCGTGACTAATTTTTTTTAAATATTTTGAGCGTGTACTGTTATCAAGCCAAGAGACTATCTTTTAAGCAATGTCTATTGTCATATTGTGTGCTTGCTAAAATTACTTAATGATATTTGTTAAATTTATTTTCATAATGTTGTGGTTTTTTTTATTATCAAGTTTCTACACTTAGTGGAACTCTTCTATTGCGAGTGAGGAGTGCATTTTATTCATAATGACAAATTTATCAATACCCACCATTAAGTAAATATTCAAGTATACTTATTAATATATACAGTCTAAAATCTTAATCATGATGGAGATATTTTAAAAATATTTTAGTGTCAGGGATATTGTTCATAAATATTATAGTCGGGATTACAAAATTTTTATCTCCCGAACTGTTGGGATCCCGACACTTATCGGGAGTGAGATCGGGAAGGAAATTGAAATCCCGAATTCTATCGGGACGGAATCGGGATCGAGATAAGGCTAATCGGGACGGGTCCCGTCCCAATTCCACCCCTAGACATAACTACATAAGCAACATATGGCAACTAATGAGTTCCACAAGAATTCCATATCAGCTCGAGTTTATAGTAATTTAACATGATGTTACAGATTTTTTGTGTTATTTTTTTAATAAGAAGTCGGCTATTACGAACTCGAGTTTGTGGTATTCCTACAAGTTATAGCGTTAGAGCCGTTTGATGATTAAATTGCTCATGATTTAAAATGTCTATGTCATTACTTAGCAAAAGAAAAACTTGGTCTCGCGGCTCAAACACTAAAGCTCATAGAAATACCACAAGCTCAGCTCGTAATATCATTTATTATTTTTTAAAATTATTCTATCAAATCGTGATAGGCATGAGTACGTTATATGCCATGATTGAACCAGTTCACCCAATCTTAATATGTGCACATCCGCTGGTATCAACACACAAGTGTAAAAGGGGAATAAGAAAAAAGACTAAAAGTATCATTTGTTAGCCAGTATTAAAAGTGTCGTTTGTTAGCCAGTATTATAGTCATATAGAATTAATAAGCCAAGTTATTTGATGTTTAGTACACAATAGGTGGTCTGGACTAATAACACAAGTTACCTAGATAAAGTCATTATTTCATCACTATTAATATTAAGGGTGATATTATTAGCGCCCTCACTAAAAACAATTAGAACTAACATTTTTTATTTCAAAATTATCTCTAATAGACAAGTGAAGATTAATAGTGATGACACTAATTACTAGTATTAATAATTCCGATTATCCCTACTCAACTACCAAATAAACCTAAAGAGCTATGTAATTCGTTTAGCAGTACTGGTTCAAATTGGACGACTTTGTGAATGAGGAAGTATTAATTGGGTCAAGTTTGGGAATGTATAACGCAATCCATAATTGGGAAATGGGAATGTATGAACGCAATGCACACGTGAGCCTAATGAATCAAACATAAGCAAAGTTTACTAACTTTTTAGTCAATTGTTTTTCATCAATTTGTGTGTTAGGTCAAGTCAGACAATAATTTCTGAACGAAAGTAGTAACATGTTTTACTAAAAAGTTTAAAATGTGGATTATTTCCATTCAACTTTTCTATCAATACACTAAATTGTACAGTATAAGAAAAATCACATACACACAAACTAGAGAATCACAGAGAGTGTTGTGCATGTTCATGTACAAAGTCTAGTAGTTCTTTTTCCACATGACAAATCATCTTTCTCAATTGAACATACAAATGATAGACTATTTGCAAAGCTTAACTATAATATAACTGCTCATATTATGTCTAAACCATCAATCAAAATTCATACATAGTACAAATGGATATAATTTAAATAGGATGTCATTTTCCAAAATCATTTTAATAATGGTCAATATAGCTTGGCTTCAAATGTAAAGTCATTGAGCAGGTCAAGACACAAAAAATAAACTAAGTGAGAACCATGGGATTGGTCATTTGGTCCCTCAAGGTTTGGGGGGATACTATTACCGTCAATTTGAGTATGCTATTATGTCAAATATTGAGTATGTGTTAAAAATGTCACAATAAATGATACTCGTTAATTATTATGCTTTTTTTAATATGTACTCTCTCCGTTTTGAATGAAGAGTCCCCGTTTAAAAGTTAATTTTCTTTTTAAAAAATAATATTTTTAATAGTTCATTAATAATAAAATGACACTTTTATTACTTAATTTTTAAAAATGAACTCTTTAAGTGAAACATCGTAAAATAAAATAGTTGATCCTTGCCCGAAACGGAGAGAGTATCTACATATTTACACATGCTTTTATACATATCATAAATCAGGAATTATGAATCAACTTCCCCTTCCCCTCTTTAAATTTGATTCAATTTTCGCATTCTAAATCAGCCACATAAATGCAATCTAACTATAAGGGTAAAATGGGGACATCTTATTTTATTTAGATATTGTTGTGCCCTTTTTTATCATAAAGTAATGGTAAAGTGTTACTATAATTAAATATTTTCAAAAGCTCTGAGGAGTCCATAATTAAGTTGAACAAAATCTTTGGTAAGATCCTTAAATTTAATTAGGAAACTAGTTTAGAAACTAACCTTTTATTTCCTAATATTTTATGTTTCCTTGGAGTTGTTGATTTTTTTATTTGTATAGGACTATACCTCAAGTATAAATACAAGAAAATTTCGTTAGACATAGACACCAAGACACACACAAAGATACGTACTACAGAGCTTCGCTGAAGTGTTTTTGATGCAACTATGAATGTAGTAACATCACGAGCTGCATTGATCGTTTTGTTGTTTGTTTTCCTAGAAGTTATGGAACTTTTTTTGTAATCTCACGTTTGCTTTACTCTTGTTTTTGTAGGTTTACTATACAGACTTGATGTCTTGTTAGAAGTTTGATATTTGGTTAGGTTTCACGTTTTGTTTTGTAAAAATCATAATATTTAAGTGAAATTCTTTTTGGCTATAAGACTGGATCTACAAGCATAGCTTGTAGATCGTTTGATAAACTTCTGTGTTTATTACTGCTTTATTAGATTAAAGACTTCCGTTGTTTACTTGTTTTATTATCTGGTCAATGCACCTTTGGATGCAGCTGTATTATAAGCTGCATTGACAGTTTTTTTGGAATCCTAGCTACTGTTGATCTTTTACTAACAACTGGCAAGACTTTTTTATTTTTGAAATTCATTTAATTCCTTTTCCTTTTGACAAATATTTGTGTAAAACGGTCTTACGAACATTTTTTTAAAGATGGATCTCTTTACCCGACCCACCGTGTGTTGGTGGGTTGAGCTGTGAGAGAGTGGAGCTCCGTCTTATGAACTAAGATCCGTAAGACGGTTTTACATGAGATCTATTTTTTCCTTTTTCGCATTATATATATATTCCTAATAACCACATCTCCTTAATTTTGAATTTCAAGGTTCTTATTTCGATATAAGTTTAACTTTTATTGATCGGGCAATCCTTAATTATACCATTTTAGCTTTTAAAGTATGATTACATATAATAAATACTAGTATATGTGCCCGTGCCATAGATACGGTATCGATATGAGATTAGTTTAATGAATGGTCGGGATAAACAAAACTCATAAATGACAAGGTAATTCAAACAAAACCCACAATTGAAGGTTTTATATGCAATTATAGAGGGATAATTCAAACATAACTCATAATTGAGGGGTTCATTTGTAACTCATATACTTACGAATCAATCTAAACCGTCAGTTATATTTAACACAATTCGATCAGGATCGCCAATTAGACCCTAAGCTCTTTTATAATATAGATTTATAAGCATTAAACATTATATCTCTTTAAAATAAAAATATAAAGAAGTCGTTATATTTGATTTTTTTAATGACATAAATTATTTTACCTTTGTTACAACTCGCCCCTAAGTCCCCATGCTCTCCCCTTTCTAAAGGAGAACTCAAAGAATAATATAATTATTCACTAAACTAATGTAGAGTCCCAATCAGTTCATTTCTCGTCTACCAAAAATGGAGTGGTTTTCCTCCTTAAACCCCTCTCAAGTTTAATTGAGACTTATCAACAAGAGGTCGTGAAATTTCTTCAAGTTTGAGTGTCAGTGCCAAATTTACTTTGATATCTACATTAGGGCCGATGATCGGATGAGTTGAGTCTAATATGAATCGAGTCGAAATGTGTGACGATTCAAAACGGGTCGTTGTCCTTTATAATTCAAATATTAAATAGACCACAATGAGTTATGTTGAAACAGTCGGGTTGGAATGTGTAGCGTGCCAAAACCGGTTGATTCGTTTTAACCCACATATAGGAAAAAATAACGGGTCAAAATAGGTAACGAGTCTGATCCGCTTAACCCAATCAAACTCGACTCGTTAATTTTTTAGATCGAAACGGGTAACCTCTTTCGACCCTGAAAATTAACGGGTCGGGTTGGCGGGTTAATAGGTTTCGGTTGCAATTAACATGCTTAATCTACATTATCAAATCAAATTTGTTACTCCCTCCGTTTTCAAATTATTGTTTACTTTGACCCGATACACTATTTACTAAAATATATAATTGACTGTATTATAAATAATAATGGTGAAATGTGTGAGGTTCCTTTAATGCCCTTGAACATATGATCATAATTAAAGTATGTAGAAAAAGTACGAGTAAAGCGGTAAACATGTTTTCCTAAAAAAGAAAGTTTTGAAAGAATGTTTTAGAACAGATGGAAAAAAGAAAGAAGAACAATAGTTTGAAAACAGATGAATGATTTTCTAAGTAGTGAGATGAATATTTCAAATCAACACTATTGCAACTATGTATTTGATACTTTGTGACTATTGATAATTAATACATTCAATTATATATGACAATTTATCTCTATATATTCACATTCAATTAAAACAGGTCTCTCCAATACAAATGTGAATTTTATATTATGTAACATGCGTCCCACCACTAAAATAAAATTAAATAAAAATAAAAATAAAAAATAAAAGAAAATAGAATAACCAATAGAAATAATTTTTTAAAAGAACAATGGTGACTGTATTCACACTCTAAAGCGAAATGTGAAAAATTAACATCCTTATCCATAATGTGATTTTTTTTTGATTGACACGTGATATTCATACCCCTCATTCACAACTGCATTAAATATATTTTTTCTTTCAAAACTGATATAAATCTCATGCAACATAAATATCCAACGACTATAACATTAAAATTAATAGGAATACCGCGAGCCGAAGAGTAACGAGTCCGTTATAAGAAAAGAGTCTCCGTAAAATAATATTTAAGAAGAGATATAAAACAATAAATGGAAAAGTAAGAGCGAAATTATAGTAATCAGAGGACGTGGAAATTAAAAGCGAGCATTTTGAAAAGCAGATGCCAGCTATGTATATGCCCCAATACAACTGCGCCTGTAGATACAGCTAGTACCACACTTACATGACCAAAATAAACAATAATTTCCTCTTTAATTTTCTACTGTACTACTTTTTATTTTATACTCAAGCAAATACGCTACAATCTCTCTCCCCCTCCCCTCATTCTCTCTCTCCTCCCTTTCTCTCTCTTACACACACACACACACAAAAAACAGTTGATTCGATTGTTCAAATGCAGTGAGAGACTGAGAAAGAGAGAGTTCTAATTGAGACGGACAGCTTCTTCAGGTTGATAGATAGATATAGATATAGATATATATATAGATACAGTTACATATATTCATATATATATATCTATACACACATAAACGATGTCGTCGAGCTACAACAGCCCTACTCGGAGCCCCGCTAGCTCACGGTTACAGTTGGCCGTTGGTGGTGCTTCTCGGTTGAGATCTTCGTCTTTAAAGAAGCCGCCGGAGCCTCTCCGCCGTGCCGTTGCTGATTGTCTCTCCTCTTCTTCTTCCTCCCTCCACGGCAACTCGTCTGCTGTTGTTTCTGAAGCTTCTAGAACGCTTCGGGTTCGAAATTCTCTCCATTCCCCCTTGCTCAATTTCTGTGTCTGTTTAGATCTTGATGTTTGTTGGAATCTAGGGTTTCTAGTTTACACTGTGGTTTTGTGTGATTTGATTTTGGTTTGCCATCTTTTGAGTAATTATTGTTTTGTACATTGTTGCGTGGAATATGTTGCCGAGGTGAACAGAGCAGGGTACATGTTTTAATGTGCATTGTACAACACCTTGCTGCTGTCCTGTTTGGGCAGCAGCAAATGCTATTTTGATAATGTATTTTCATGTTAGGGTGTGATAATCAGATGAATGGGGGCAGACAGTTCTATTTGTGTGCAATTTCTAGTGAACATGCTGATTAATTTTTGAGAAAGAATTTCAAGTAGTTCTTTAACTGCTGCTGGTATAGAGCCTTTTAGTGTAAAATTTGATTTGAATCAGCCTTTTGTGTTGGTGCTATAGGGTGCATTGAAAGATATTTTGCACCAAAGAGAAAGAGGTTGAAGTCTTTTTTTTTTTTTTTTTTTTTTAAATTTTGGTTTCCCAATGTATCCTCAGCCTGAACGCCGAACACTAATCCCCCTGGGAAGGACCACAAGAGAGGTAAAACTCTCCCTACCATATTTTAATGTAGATGCATTCCCATGGCTCGAACCCATTGAAGCCATTTCATGTAGTTCTTGGGTTGAATTTGCTGTAGTACTTGGTAATTATTTAGTAACTCCTCAATTGCTGGTTTGATTAGATGCAGCAGCTTTGTTTACTCCATTTGTTGCCACTTAAGCACTCATAATGATTTTATAAGACGACAAGTTGGTATTCTTGTCTTTTACTGCAGCTATTGTGTTAGATGCATGGAACTTTTTGTTTAATTAAATTAGTATCCAGTTCAGTTTATTTATTTTAGTGGTGGAATCTTTCATTAACCCAAAATACGAAAACGTAAAAGTGAAAAAGTCGTCGAGGGAAGAAATGGTAAACTTTGTTTGTGTTCTGTTTATATATATATATATATATATATATATATAGAGAGAGAGAGAGAGAGAGAGAGAGAGAGAGTGATCAATGACAGAACGTATCTGTGGGGATTTTCTGAGCCGTGCCTGTTAAGGATTCACTTTATTAAGGAAGGAGACAGAACGTATCTGTGGGGATTTGCTGAGCCGTACCTGTTAAGGATTTGCTTTATTATGGAAGGAAGCAGCTGGCTCACAGCTGTACACCCGTCAGAAGGGTAAGGTCGAGAAAGTGGTTGACTTGTCCAATGTGTATTTCCTTTCACGGGACAAGAATATTCCTTGTTTCACCGAATGAATCAATAGGGATGAATGCTAAGCTCAACTAATTTTTATGAAGCATGTAGCGGCAAATGTTTTTCCTTTTTCTATCTCTAAGCTTAATTTTTTTACGTGCTTTATGAAGGCCGTTATTCACGATGGGGAATAGAGCGAAACCTTGAACTTCCAATAGCCAGAGAAATGTGTGTGAACTATATAATATGTAGTCCCTCCGTTCAGCTCAAGTGTCCACATGCGAAAATCAAACACTTTGGAAGACAAGTGGTGTGGGGAAGAAGAACTATGGAGAGTATATCCTGAGTTGTACAATTTGGCGGTGGACAAAAACTGTTATGTTAGTTCGGTGTTGCATATTGATCAGGGTAGAGTGGTCTGGAATCCCTTGTTTCGTAGGGATCTTCAAGATTGGGAGATGGAGGTTTGTGGAAATTTTTTCACTTCGCTTTATTCGCTTCAAATTGACGGGAGCAGAATTGATAAGGCAAGGTGGGATGCATCAAACAGCAAAAAGTTCTCTGTTAAATCTTATTTTTGTGCTATGTCGGGCAGAGTGGGGGATCCCTTTCCTTGGAAAGGAATTTGGAGGAGTATAGGTCCCGGTCGCGTTGCATTTTTTGTTTGGGAAGCTTGTCATGAGGTGATTCTTACGGGAGAAAACATTCGCAAAAGGGGGATGGTTTATGTGAACCGGTGTTACATGTGCAAAGGCGACGAAGAGAGTGTTAATCACTTGTTACTTTATTGTCCGGTGGCTCGCTCTTTATGGTATACTGTTCTGGGGCTTTTTGGGATCTCGTGGGTAATGCCCAGTTTTGTTCGGGGGATGCTTTTGAGTTGGTCTCGTTCCAATCGTAGGAGGAGCAATATTCTTTGGGGTGCTATTCCGGCGGGTGTTTGGTGGACTATTTGGAAAGAGAGGAACATGAGAATTTTCGATAATAGTGAGGTTTCGCTGGATCAATTGAGAAACTGTCTTTTGCGCACATTGTTTTTGTGGTGTTCAGCGACACAGATCAATCTCTCTGGCATTTTTTTGTGGGTTTTGTGAATAGTTTTAGAGCTGAGTAGTTTGTATACTCCTAGTGTACAAAGGCTGCGTCACCCGTTTTGACGCCTGTTATTTATATATACTCTTTACTTATCAAAAAAAAATAGTTCTCCATGTATACTCTTAAAGTTAGGGTTTCAAATAGCTTGTTTAATTTTATATTTAATGAAGTAGAGTTAAATTTGGGACGCCATTAAATTTATTAACTTAATTCTTTCGGTGCAATGGGCAGAGTACGAGATGACATGAACCTCGCTTCATAAGTGCAGAATATGCAGTAGTCATGTACTTCGACATTTGTTACTTTCTTGTTTGATGAGATTCTATCTGATGTCCATGGTTTTAGTTCAAATATCTTGTAACGTTAGTTATTCTTATGTGTACTATTGTGCTTATAAAGTTGTATATTAGTAGAAAAAGGGTTTACTACTTCTATTCAGATTCAAAAAATATTTTGGACGTGACTATCTTATTTTTGGAATGGCAGGACTATTTGGCGTCACATGCAACAACTGACTTGGCCTATAGTGTGATATTAGACCATACACTTGCTGAGAGGGAGCGCAGGTCGTTCTTTATACTTTGTTAATGACATGTTCCTGATTTTTTATCTTTTCCTTTTTCCTTTTCCTCGATAGGTACTTGATACATTTGAATTTCTGCATGAAGTGGTAGTACCAAATTTGTTTTTATTGCTAACCGTGCATTATTACTTCATTCTCAATACTTCTACGCACTGAAATAATCTCAGGAATCAGTAGTCTCCCATGTCTAAATGACAATAATATGGAATGCATTAATAGCCCAAGAACAAATATATATATAATTATATATATATCTATATATATATTCATATAATATGCAATTGTGATCTTGAGAGTTGAGAGCAACCTTGTGAACTCCATTTAAATCACCTGTAGAATGTGCTATTTAAGAAGAGTTGCTATAGATCAAGAATCAAGTACTGTTAATTTGACAGATATGCGCACGACGCTCAGGGCTGCTAGTATCGTTCATTTTGATTTGTTAGATGAGTGTACAGCGTTTTAGAAATGAAGAATAGGATAGAAAGGGATGATGTGTGCCTCTTACATTGTCTGATTTTCTACCTCATAGAAAATAGATATTAAGAAGATTGTTCGATTAATACACGCTCTTAAAGAAGTTCAACCCACAGTTATGTGATAAGGAACAGCCTAATTTAGAAGCAGAAATATTAGCCATGTGCACAACAAAACTATTAGGACTTAAAAGGACCTAGAGCCGGGAAGGTTAGTGGAATTCTGGGGTTTTATGGTGTCTGAACTAGAAAGTCACAGTCTTTTATAGTTTTTCTTTTGCATAGCGTGACAACTGAAAGTCCACTTTTATGTAAACATTATCTCAGACCACATGTAATGGCTATGACTTGCGATGTGGAGGGAATTTATGTCAACTCAAGATTCTCCATATAAATGTGCCCATCTCGTTGAGCTTTATGAAATCTTTAGTTTTTCCTCAGATCTGTGTTCAACCTAAGGTGTATTTTACCTATGATGACTAGGTCTGGAGATCGAAAATGTTGTTGGAAAGATAGGCAATTGTGTTGGCTTCTGTTGGAAATTTTCTTCTGAAAAGGAATGTAATTATTGAACTGATGGAAACCGTACTCCGTCTTGGTAACTCTTGTGCTATAGATACCTATACATTTTGGTCTAGATGTCATCAAGAGTCTTAATCATTTCTTTAGCCATTCATTCATGATTATCAGAATCAAGAGTATAGTTATTTAGCAAGTGGTTCTTTACTCGATGTAAAGTCTCCTTGTTTGTGCTATCCTTAAGGTGATGTACAAAGAGGTGATACTGGAAGATTTGGTGTTTTTATGGCGTTCAGGGTTATCATTGGGTTGAATTTATTTGCCTCTAGCAATGCAAAATGGGTTCACAACGTGCATATGAATTTCCTCCTATTTATTTTTGTCTGTAAATATTGTTTTGGCTCTTATGCTTAATTGTGTTGAGCAATTGCTTGTTCTGATCATTTGTTTTCGCTACTGATAAAATTTTTATTTGCATCAGCCCAGCAGTAGTGGCAAGGTGTGTGGCCCTCTTGAAACGATACCTCCTACGGTAAGATATTCTTGTGACCAATCATTAGTGCGAAATTCTTTTCTACATGTTTTTATTTATTTACAATAAAGCATTCATTTTACACCAAGCGCAGAAGTTCATACCATCACTAGAATCTAACTACGTTTTCATCACCATTGCACGTTTAAATTTGGAGGTGGAATTGATTGTAGAGCTTTTTTATTACTTAATTTTCTGCGGGGTTGATTTGAGTAGTGGGTGCTCACTAATGATGGGGGATGAATGTTGAGCATGGGTTGAAAAAGACTTGGAAAGAGATCTCATATTAATGATCTCAACTATTAAATTTCAAAGAAATCGTTTATTAATAGTTCGAGAATCACAAATGATGCAAAGGGATGAAGGAAGAAGCCAAGGTAGGAGATAAGCCTGTGCATTTTACGGTTGAGGCATTGCAAGTAGTTTGGAAAATGACTACGGAGTCCCTGAGTCTACTTTAATTTAGGATTCACTTTCCATTGAATTTCAGAAGACTATGCGGGTGATCATTTTCTATGAAACAAATGGAGACGAACTGCATTGGAAGAAGATTTCATTAGGTTGATTCTTCTTATTAGTCTTTAGAAAAAGAAAGAAAAACAATTTCCACAAAGATACACATTGATGCTCGTTTAGAGACATCTACATTAGCACCATGAGCATCACCCTTTGTGTATAGACATCTTATTCCTCATTAGCCCATTGCATGCTTATTACTCCCTTTGTTCTTAAATAGTCAAGCTTTTCTTTTTCGTCCATTTCAGAAAAATTGTCCTGCTTATAAACCTAAACTTTCATTTTTAAGAAAACACATTTACCATTTTACCTTTACTTATTCTTCCTACTTTAATGATGGTCCCACATCACATGGGCATTAAAGGAAGTTACTTATTGTACCAATGTTTATACTATAGTCAATTAAATTTTCTTAATCTGTGTGCCAGTGAGACGAGAATTTTTTATTTATTTTTGATAGGTAAGTGTGACCCCTTGTTGGTATGGGGATTGGAACCAAAGGACCTTTTGGTCTTTGTCTGAGTGCCCTTTGCCATCTCTCCCACCCCTTGGGTTCAGTCAAACAAGAGAATTATTTAGGAACGGAGGGAGTAATTTTTATGTTGTCCATCGAAGCAGTATCTCTTCAAGAATCATTTGCTCTTCTCCTGAGTTTCTTAAGGATATAATTTGAATCTTTCTGTCAGCACTAACTAAGAATATATATGGTGAGATTGGCTTGTTAGTTCAGCCTGGTATGTCTTCTAATGCATTTGCACATCAATTGCCACGAGATGACCAGTATATTGAGTGTAAATATTGTGTTTAATAGTTCTTCTCCTTCTGCCTTCCTTATAATTGTAACTCACTTAAGGAAGCCATCATGGCATGAATACGATGCTGAATGATCATGGTACACATCTCATTTCATGGGCATGGGCTATTTAGGTTCTTGAGCATTTATTTTTTGTATGCACCGCACAAATGGATCAGTTGTCTAATCCTAACATAGAAGAAATCCATTCATTAAGTTGACTGATTCACTATCATGGATCCCCTTATCCTTTCATTTGTTGCAGATACAAACCAAGTGAGGAGACATTACAACAGATTGATCGATTTTGTATAAATATAATTGCCGAGTGTGATATTAGCCCAAGCAGAAGACTGTCACCATGGTCCCGATCTTTGAGTCAACAATCTGGAGTGTCAACAACATCTACAAATGTATCTCCTTTGCCTGTTACAAGTTTTACATCAGAAGCACTTGTGAAGTCTTTATGTTATGTTCGTTCTCTAGCGGCTCAGCATATTCCAAAACGGTCATTTCAACCAGCGGCTTTTGCCGGAGCTGTTACTGCATCAAGACAATCGCTTCCAACATTGTCATCCTTGTTGAGCAAATCATTCAATTCTCAACTAGGCCCTTCAAATGCTAAAGAATCTTCGGAGAACAAAGAGGGATCTGCAGTAGCCGTCTTAGACTCACCAATCGCTGAAGAAGCTGATGGAATAGAAGATGCTGAATTCATACCCCTTGATGTCTTCAAATGGCGCTGGCATGGGGATCAGCAATCATCTTTCCTTTCTTCAGATAGGTAGATAAGTTCTAAATCTGATTGGTGGCTTTCAGTTGTTACTTTATTGTCATAAATTTGATCATTTTACTTTGTTGTTCTTCTATTCTTTGGAAAATTCACTGTACAGTGACCGTGGGCTGAATCCTCAAGACATGAGTAAACATAACTTCCTAGAAATAGGTGCTGCAGCTCTTCTCTTAGGGGATATGGAAGCTAAAATGAAGGGTGAACTTTGGAGAAATTTTGGGACTGTTGATATGCCTTACCTTGATCAACTGTTGCAGCCTTCATTGCTCACCACCGTTACGAACTCTGCCTCTGCTAATGCTCACTTGAGAGCAATAACTGCTTCTAAGCGCTCCAAGACGGGCCCTCATCAAATTTGGCACGTTTTTCTTTCTCAATTACTTGCTCTTATTATTTATCAAAAAAAAAAAAAAGTTAGTTGCCCTTATGCCTATTTTTTGTTGAGTATATTAACTATACATATGTCATCCCCTTATTGCATTAACATTGGCTCTCAATGCACTTATAAAACAATTATCACATATGTAGTGGGTCCCACTTATGTCAATTACTTAAAACCAGGCTGGACCCAGACGCAGTTGGGGAAAGAGGTGGGGGGGATGGCAGAGTACAAAAGGAGTTTTTCTCTTTTGATACATACGAATAAGTTTTAAAAGTTGCGTGGGTTATGCCAAGATCTGTAGTAGAGTTGCTTAGAGGGTGGCCTTTGTATAAACGTAGGAGGAAGCATTCTTTTTGGGAGATAGCTTCGGTGGCAATTTGGTAGAGTATTTGGAAGGAGAGGAATCAAACAGTGTTCGATAATGAAGAATCGAGTTTTGATCAGATCATAAAGAATGTTCTCCAGCTCCTTCGCTTCTGGTGTTCGGAGTCGAATCCAAATGATGGAAACCCTTTTGTTAACATAGTGGACAGTGTTTAGTCTAGCTTTTGCTTTGTTTTGTATACGTTTTGTGTACAAGGATGCGCCATATGATTAGGCGCAGTAATTAATGCAATTATTAATTATCAAAAAAAAAAAAAGTTGCCCCAGTCCTCTTAAATGTGACAGAAGGTTGGGAAAGGGGAAAGGGATGGACTTTTTGTCAAAAAAGTAAAAAAAGAAAAAAAAGAAATTGATGGATGGATGGGTACTCCTTATTTCGGTACTAGGGAAAGGATGCTAAGGAAAAATAGGAGTGGGGTTGATGGGTCCCACGTTAGTCTACTTTGTCAAAGTTGGGAGGAAAGGTAGACCCAACGTTTTTCTTGTCTTCCTCAAACATAAGTTTTCATTGTACTAGGGTAAGATCTTTTAATGATAGAACTTCTGTCCTGCTCTAACGATCACATAGTGGAAAAGTTGTTGACATTTTGAAACATACTTCTCGGTATTCCCTTTGTGATAAATCATTGGAGGGAACATAAGTTTGAGATGTATATAATTTTAGACCTCCTTGAGCTTCTTTTCTTAGTAAGGGGTTCAATCTACTTCCTCTACCACCATTTACTCCATTCGCTTTCTTCCTTTTACCTTCTCTCCTATCAAAGAAGCATGAGAGTTAAGAATTGCATTGACTGGGTTGTGTTCTCGTGCATAAGTAACTTAACCTTACTGGCCCAATGGCTAGCCTGAGTTCTTTTTATATATGCTGAAATATAGCTTCAATCATCGGTATGCATTATGGGGAAAGTAAACAAAAATCAAGTGTTATAAGGGGTCTTGCCAACACGTGTTAGGAATTTGGCGCCTCCATGAAACATGTGAAGAGCCTAGTTATAGAAGGATTCTGTGTACTCACAACTTTCACCAAATGTATTGATTGACAGTTCCAATACAAAACTTTTTAGAAGTAAATTCTTAACAAGTGCCTCAGGTGCACTGGTTAGCAATACCCATATATGGTAGAGAGGCGCATTCAATCCTATCAGACTTGTTGTGTTGTCAAAGGGATTTGCAGCAGTTTACGCTTAACAGTATATAACTGCCTAATGCTAACACTTGTCCCCAGGGAAGTACCCGGGTGGGGGGAGGGTTGTCAACTTACAGGGGTTTTGCAGTTGTTATTACTTAACACTATACAACTGCTTAATGCTAACACTTGCCCCAGGGAACTACCATAATAGTCTTCCTTGGAGTTTTTTAGGTATTATACTCATTATTCTATTGTTGAATTTTTTTTGTGGCATATCTTGCAGTGTCTCTGATGATGTCAAATGATTAAGTAAATAGCAAGATATATCTTTACACTTGATAAGCATAGAGAAAATATATGCAGAACATTAATCATTAAACTTATTAAACTGATTTTAGGATGTTTAACTGTTCTGAGCATTTTACTTTTCGTTTTTCCAGGGAAGATTCTCCTGTGAGCACCTTCCGTCCACGTCCTAGACCACTTTTCCAGTATCGTCATTACAGGTATGCAAGTCTTGGCAACTCCTCATATTTGAATATATTTTTGATTTCCCACAAAGCTTTCGTCCCAAGACCATACTTTCATAGTGAGTTTCAATAGCATCTTTCTATTAACACGAGTGCGCTGAGTTTATTGGCCTCACAGTCCACAGAGATTAAAGGACACAATTTTTGAATTTCACATTTTGGTTTTTTGAACAATTGAACCCATTTATTCCCCCCCCTCCCCCACGTGCACCTCCCCTACTCATTTCTGATTGTACATTCCTAATTCCGGCAGGAAGGATTCCATTTTGTATTTTTGAAGTGTTGAAGAACTAATATCATATTGTTGGTTGGTTTTGACTGTGGTCATCTTTACACACAAGTCTATGTTGTGCATTAGGGCTTTCGCTTCTTGTCCTTGATTAGCATTTATGTCAATGAAATGAAGAGATAGAGTACAAAACAAAGTTAAAATTTTCAGTTTATACGATTGAACTCCTTTCCACTTTCTCAATGTTTTCATTTGTATCAGTGAACAACAACCTTTGCGATTGAATCCTGCTGAGGTTGGCGAGGTCATTGCTGCAGCTTGTTCTGAAACACCTTCTCCAAGTTCTAATAACATGACAATCTCATCTAAATTAAGTAGCAACAGTGGAAAGCCATCAATGGATGTGGCTGTGAGCGTTCTCATCAAACTTGTTATTGACATGTAAGTTGCTGTTCCTTTATTTGTCCGCATTGTCTTTTATTGTGTTATTTGATATAGTGAACAACCATTCGAACTCTTTTCATTCAAGTTTGAGTATTCACTGATGGTAACTATGTGGAATATATTAACCTATTTGACATCCAAATATAGTTTGATAAATGTTTTAAGAGGCCATAAAGATTTTGTACTTTGGAGCATCAAAACTGATCTTGGCATTTTGATCATTGGTTATCTGAAATTCCAACTTTATCATATTGATATACGTCCTCTGCCGTGGTGTGCTCCTCAGTTCGGTAGTAGATATCACGGCTGGCAATTGTTTTTTCCTTTATAGATTTACCTATTTTCATGGCAAAATTAACATGTTTTATGAGCAGCTTATCACAGCGACAAATTCCAACTTCTTGTGACTTTCAGCTTCTACTGCCGACTTTACAGACATTAGATTATTGGATAAAAGTGCTAGAATAGGATCAAGCTTATGATGCCTCTTGAGTGAAGGGAATGAATTAAAATTTATAAACATTTTTCAAGATAATTTGATAAATTGACAAGAGTATAAATCATGCTCAAAAAGGCCTCATTGAAAAAATTGCTTAAATGATGCCTGGCAAGGTTGTGTGGCTTCCCAAATTTCTGCTTAATTGAGCATTTATAGTGATTCATGTGATCGTGGAATTAGTTTTTTCTTGATATTGTGGGAGGTCAATGGAATTTCATTTTTGTAGGTATGTATTGGATTCCGCGACAGCTGCTCCTCTCACGTTGTCTATGCTTGAGGTTCTGCAACCTTTACATACTTGTTTGATTTGTAAGGTTTGGTTAAATCTTCTAATTCTTTTTGAGATCTGCTTTCAGGAAATGCTTAGTTCTCCAAGGTTGACCTCAAAGACTCGTGCTTTTGATCTGATTCTGAACCTTGGGGTCCATGCTCACTTGTTGGAACCATTGATAAATGATGATGCTTCCATCATTGAGGAAGAGTATTCTCAAGAACCATATCTTGAGAAAGAAGCACAACTTGCAAACCAGGGAAAGAAATATCCAGATTATCTCAAGCTGGAAAGTTTCTCAGCAATCAATAATTTTGAGTCGTGGATTTTGTGCATTCTATATGAGATACTTCTTCATCTTGTCCAGGTACAAAATTTTTCTAGCATTGGTTTTGAAGCATAATCCAATGAACTTATCCTTTCTGGAAAACTTGATTTAGAGCATACGGTGAATGATACTTGTAAAAGAAGCATAAAGTCAGTGATGGTGTTTATAACTTTTAACCACAAGGTACTATCTCTGTTCCACTCAAAGAATTGAAAGTCAAACATTTAAAGAATGAAATATATCCACGGACACCCTTACTTTTTAGGGCTATAATAATTCAAGTGCAATTTAACAAGGATAAACTTGGGAAATCAAAAAAAAAAAAAAGCTTAGTATTGGAAATGATACTTCTAAAGAAAGTCCCGAAATAGAAAATAGGACTTCGTAAGCAGAGAGGAAGAGTACGAGTCCAATACTCCACTCATCAAAATAAAAACATTTTTGTTTATATCAGGGGTAAGTTTATTCTCATGTAGGCAAGCAAAAATCATCAAGTTGATGGGCAGATGGTATAGAGTTGGAAAACTCCTTTACCAGAAAGCTATGGGGCTTCTAGCCTTCAAAATTAGCAGCAAATTGAACTTAACTTATCAAAAAAAATTAGCAGCAAATTTGTTCTGAAATGAGCCCCTTTCGTATTGTTAATTTCTTTATCTAATTTCTGAAAGCCTTATTGATATTTTCTTTCATTTGCAACATTACTGTTTTCATACGCCCAACCCAAACTTACTTACCATATATATATATATATATATATATATATATATATTTATTGAACCCCAACTTTGATTATTATATTCTTGAAATTCTTGATCACTAGTTTGATACTACATTATTAACAGAAACCCTGGTTTTGATAACCGTGCTCCTTATTAATGTGAAATAAATCCCACATGATCACCATGAAATGATAAAACATGGATTTCTGATTAGACATTGCTACATTCAGTTTATATATATAAACATCAAGAACCCAATGTGGACCAAAGAGGTACAAGTTGAACATCAACTATACTTGTCCTAATTGTCTATCTTATTGCTTTGGCATGAATTGCAGTAAGAGGGTAGATAGTTGTTTAAGTTCCTTTTTTATAAATTAGATATATTTCTCGCTCCAAGAGAACCAAGACCCTCCAACTTTTGTCTTGACTTAGCAAAAAAATTGGAGTCGGACGATTCATAACTGTTGCAATATTTGGATTCACATTCTTGTGAAGACTTCTTGTATCCTTTTCTCCTTTTACATGGTTGGGGACAAGAATATGTTGTGGAATGGTTCTGAATGTATACGAAGAGTGTGAGACTGTTGATTGCCTTTTTCTTCACATCAACATGCTTGGGACTAAGGAGTTCATTCTCTTTTTTTAATCTGATTCCAAGGACAGTTGAGGAGATGCTATGCAGTTGGAGAGTACTTAGGTCGAAATTCAAGGTTTTGAAGAAATGGAAAGCAGCCCATCATTGTTTGATGTGGATGGAGGAGCAGATGGAAGATCATCCCAGGGGTGGAACTTCTAATTTTATGGGGCTCCCTCATTTTGTGTGTGTGTGTGTGTGTGCGGCAATCCTTTATTTTTTCTGGCTCAGTAGTCAGTATTCCTAGGATATGTGCCACTTCTTTTGTAGATTTTCTATTTGGTTTTGCTCTGAACAGTTAATATATTAGTTTTTGAGGGGTGTGCCTGGGCCTGCTTTGGTTTTGTCTTTTGATTCCATTTCTTGTTTGTACATCCTAGAAACGTAACTGCCTCCCTTTTGGCATTTTTGACTTACTTTTGCTTATCCTAGAACAAGCAAATCCTGAGTGCTATGCCTATCATGGTTATTAGAAAAACTTTGTATTAGTTTAAATTTGAACCCACGCTAACTTTATACAGCTCTTCTTGTTGATGCTCTCACTTATCTAATATAACATGATTCTGAGTTGGTTATAGCCAAAGTTGTGAATACAGATGCATATCCTTAGAGACACATGTCCTAAGTATGCATCCTGCCAGACCAAATCTATCAAGCTTTTAGATAAATAAGTGAGGGTATTGGCATGCAGTTCCTCTGGGTATTTGGTGGATCATTTGGAGGGAAAGGAATAGGAGGGTGTTTGAGGATGAGGAGAGGACGGTGGATAAGTTAAAGGATGAGTTACTTCGTACGTTGTCTTTTTGGGGGGTTGAGGACACTAATTCTTCCAACATTCACAACATTTCTTGTATCGATTTTGTGAATAGTCTTTCTATAGATTAGTCCGTTTGTGTATGCTTATAATTTGTAAAAAGGACGCGTCTCCTGTTTGGACGCTTTGGTATATAATACTTTATCGGGAAAAAAAAAATTTAACTGCATACTAATACATTTGAGAAGAGTGGAGAGTGGTAGAAGCTTGAAGCAAACTTTGCTGTGCTATGTTACAATGAAAAGGAGTCCTGATCATGGACCTTTCTGCCTCTTTTGATTTTATTTTTATAAGGTGCATCTGTGGAAAAGTTGCCTTCTAGATGAAATGATAGCAACAATACTCTAAATCTACATGAAGCGTATTAGCAGAAATGGTCTAATTCTTTGTTTTGTTTGTTTAATTGATTATGTTTCCTGCTGTAATAAGCGTGCAGATCTTACTAACTTTCATTCGTTCATTTTGGAATCATAAACTTTCTAATTCACTCTGTCGGCTTGCTCATTGAAATAGATCTGAGATCTCAACTTTTATGTTCTTCTGGGTGACTTATAAGAAATAAATACAATTTATAACAATCATTTATGTTTTATGGCCTCCTTATAGTCTTGTTGTATCGTCAGGTAGAGGAGAAGGAGGAATCTGTTTGGGCTTCTGCTTTCAGTTGTTTGCTATACTTTGTCTGTGATAGAGGCAAAATTCGAAGGAGCAGAGTAAAGGGTCTTGACATAAGAGTAAGTCATTTTTTCCATGCTTCAATGTAACTATCCCCGTGAGTGCTAGTGTGTGATTCTTCTAATAGAGTTTCTGGTGCATTTTGACTAAGGATTAACATAAATGAGAGGTTGGTCAATGGTTTGAAGAGGTAGTAAGTAGAAACTTGGTAAAAGTTTAATGGATAAGACGATACATGAAAAGCAGAGGAACAAATCTTGACTAATAATTGGTCCCTATATATGTTTGCGCTTTGTTTCCAACTGATGATGGGTTTCAGGTACTTGTTGTAAAGGTCCGGTCTATTTTAATTTGAGTTCCACCTCTAGTAGTTTAGCTTCTAGCAGATGAACTGGGGCAAATCAATGAGTTTTTGCCCTTACTGTTTAGTCCTTGGTATTTAACTTGCATATATTAGCAAATAATTACTTTATATTGCATTTGGTAATAAAGTTTTTGGATTGGAGAAACTATAAACAAGATAATCGGTGAAGTCATGACATCTTTGAGGCATATTGTTCATATTTCTTTTATTTTGGTATCATGTTACCATAACAATTAGCTTACATGGTGGCAAACTTATGAAGTATTACTAGTTGGTGTATTTGCTTTGCCGTTATCAATGAACAAGTATCATACTTGGAACTTGTAAATGCTGCTCGGATGATAAAATTTAAATAGACATCATGTTCTTTCAATATTCCTAAGATTTTCATAGTCAATCTCCTTCGAATTACAGGTTATAAAGGTGCTTATACAGATTAGCAGGAGAAATTCTTGGGCGGAAGTGGTTCACTGCAAGCTTATTGGCATGTTAACGAACATGTTTTATCAGGCTCCTGATGGACCTTCCACGTCTACCCCAGTTTTTCTTGTTGATCAGGTTCATCTGATCGGAGGAATTGAATTTATCTTCGCTGAGGTACTGCACTGATCTCTTTAAGGAATAAGGTGATGAATTTCTTAAATGAATAGAGACAGAAATTGGTCGTCTTTTCAGGCATTTATATTTGCAAATATTACGTGTATCTGTACCATTTTGCTACCTGTACTGGGTTCCTCTTAATTCAGTGAACGTGTTATGATTGAAATGGAACCAATTTTCTAAGAAGAAAAAGTGTGGTATGCAGTCCCCTTGCTTCTTACGTGCCTTTTCGTGGGGAAAGAGGTGCAGAAGGAATTCCATAAAGATTAAGAACCAGTAATTGGCTGAATTTGGTATACTTAGTATGCACATGGGTGCTTATCATATCAAGTGGAATTTAATTTCTTTAATACTTACAACCATGTTCGGAAAAGGTCAATTATCGATTTTCTTTGTTATCTCCTTGTTGACTTCTTAGTACTGACCAAATTCTAAGTTGTGTATGTGTGTGCTTCCATTTATTGCTCTAAGCCTTATGTGTTGAACTCTCCTTGCCCATGCCTATGACATTCCTCGTACACGACTTCTTTAGTAATACTCCACCGTCCCAAAAAAAATTGTCTTGTTTATAACTTTCTTTTTTAGGACACCACTTTTACCATTTTACCCTTACTTTTTCTTCCTACTTTAATTATGGGCCACATGCTCATAGGCTTTAAAGGAAACCACATATTATACCATTATTAATAATCAAGTCAATTGTTTCTCCTTAATCCGTGTGCCGGGTCAATATGGACCATAATTTTTGGACAGTGGGAGTAATAATTATCTGGCGTCTCCTCATTCTCAAACTGCTTCCATAAATGATTGAGTAAACTTTAGCTTGTGCATTAGAAAACGACGAAAACATGACGAAGTTGACTGGTACTAGAATAAGCTGATTATGGAGATAATGGTCATTGAAGACGAACTCTATGGTCTTCGTCAGAAGTTACTGGGTACATCTCATGGGTGGATTCCATAAGTCCAATTATTGTGGACAAGTAGAAAGCTAATATTGATGGTTTAAGGTTTTATTGACCTGCAATGCCATGTTAGACAACCTGTGTTAGATCCTTTGGACTGAAGAAACCTTTTCCAAACATCAGAAGACAGGTTATTGCATGCTTCAAGAGTCAGTGTCTGAAAGTTTTATATTCGTAGACGTTAATTAGAAGTATTTGATGTTTTACATGGTTATGGTATCCTACTTTGATGCACTTATATAACTTGGAGGAGACGTTTGGTAGCCCCGAATTTTTAGATGTTTGGTACTCAATAGACTAGCCTGTGCTATCGATATAACGAGATAAGGCCTTTATCCCCTTTGTAATTAATAATTATACCAATGGCGAGGGTGGTATTATTAGCGCCCTCATTAAAAAAATGAGACAAACATTTTTAATTCCTAAACTACTCCTGATATATATAGTACATAGTACTGGGATTAATAGCGGGGGCGCTAATAGTATCGGGATCAATTATATAGCTTATCCCTCCGCAACTACCAAACAAGCCCAGAGTCTTCAATTAGTCTCCTATCTCTTTGTAATGTTACCATGATATTTTTATTTTTATTTTTTTGATGAAGTTGGTTATTTTTATGGGCTAGAAATAATCAAACTCATCCACGACAACTTAATAGCCTTGACTTTTGTTTTCATAAATGCAGTTGGTGCTCTCCAACTCTAGAGAAGACAGGAGAAATCTCTATTTGGTGCTCTTCGACTATGTGTTGCATCAAATAAATGAGAGCTTCATAGCCACCGGAGTTTCTGAATATAATGATGATGAGATTCAACCTATCGCTACCTTACTCACTCTTGCAGATGCACCTGAAGCTTTACATATTTCTGTCAAGCTCGGCGTGGAAGGCATTGGGGAGCTTTTGAGAAGATCGATTTCTGCTGCATTACCAAGATATCCCAACAGGGATCGACTCAATATGGTATTGCTCAAGCTATTGTAACCAGTATTCCTTTGTCCCTCCATAACCTTGTTTTGGTAATTCAAGTTGAGTTTGAAGCTATTAGAAATTGGCAAACCAGTAGTACATAACCTATATGTTTTCTCCCAACTTTCTTCAACCTTGGAAGAAGCTGCTATAGTTCTAAATGGTAGTACAATAGTCATGTCATTAATGAGCGCTATTAGTTCCTCAGTTTTTGGTGTATTTTCACGTGGGCATTGTCCAGCCTCACAGCAAATATTTGAAGACCAAAACTGATTTGCATGCCTCGTTCTTCTCCTTGTCAATATTTGGTTCTAGACTGGTAGTTGTGAATAGTGATGGTTTAATTGCGCCGATTGCTTGATTATTTCTTTATTTGTCTCTTCATATTTTCTGACGAGATAATAACTTAGTCCTTAGACTTGGTGCCTTGGGTAATGGTTTGATTTTTATTGCAGCTTTTGGAGAAGATTACAGAGAAGTTTGATGCTCTTATAAGATCATTTACTCATTTAGATAAAGAGTTTGCCTACATGATACAAGTAGCAAAGTCTTACAAATCCATGAAAAGCATTGAGGATGGAAATCTAGGGAACACTTTTGGAATGAAAGTGAGGCTTGCCTGGGCCACTTTGCATTCTCTCCTTCACTCCGAAAGAGCCGCTATTCGTCAGAATGGGTATGTGTGGTTGGGGGATTTGCTTATAGCAGAAATTAGTGAGGAGAGGGATGCAATATGGTCAAATATCAGAAACTTGCAGCAGAAAATGGCCCTTGCCGCATTTAAAGATTATTCCGATGAATTAGATCTTCCAATGCCCATTTGGCTTATGTGTGGACTTTTGAAGTCAAAAAATAATCTCATCAGGTGGGGATTCCTATTCGTTCTAGACAGGCTTCTTATGCGCTGCAAATTTTTGTTAGATGAGAATGAATTACAACAGTCAAGCAGCAATGAAGCTGCCGTACATCTACATGGCAAGAGTCGTCTTGAGAAAGCCAATGCTGTGATTGACATTATGAGCTGTGCGCTGTCCTTAGTGGCTCAGATAACTGAAACAGATCGTATGAATATTTTGAAGGTATGTCTCTTAAGAACCTAGAATTATCTGGCAAGACCGCAAAATGGTGATACATGTACAGAACTCTTATGGTACAAGTCATTCAGCTTGAATGAAAGAAAATATAGAAATAGGAAAGTAAAGATCCAAGAATAGGTTGGTTTCAATGAGACAGATAGGTGTATAGCTAATGTATCTACACAAACATAATTGAGATCCAAGGGTGGGAACTTTGTTACCAGGTATTATGATGGGTACAAGACAAATAGGTCCTTGGGTGACGGTGTAACACATCATAAATCTTTATTTCAAAAATGACATAACGACTTATAGTTTGTTTGGTATTCATAAGCGTTTCTACGAAATTGAATTTGGTATTGCTATATCCAGTTATTCCTCTTAATTAGTCATATAGTGGAACATTACTCATGAACAAGCAAGGATCTTGTTGATCAATTTCTTTCACTGCCATTTTCTGTTGGGGCTAGGCTGTATGATTCGATTTTTTTTGTTAAAGAGAATCAATGGTGGTTCCCCACTTACCCCCATAGTAACTCAAACCCACAACCTATTAGTTGTAGGTGAAGCATCTTTACCACTCAAGCTGCGTTTCGTTGTCGGCTGTATGATTCTATGATCTTTGATATTCTTGCTTTATACTTGCCAAGCGTGGCTGTGGTTGAGCCAAAATTTTAAATTGGTAGACTTTTGGGAGGAAGCCCTCGTGGAAGTATATAGGAAGTGCCAGCTTGTCCAACACGAGGACGACGTGGTTGTGGACCACGTCTTTGTCTGTGATCGCCCTCGTGGAAGTATATAGGAAATACTGTATATGTTAAATGAATTTTCCTCTGATCTCATTAATCCCTCCTAATCTGTAGTTAGTCGTACTTGTAGATGCTTTTTCTTCAAATCTTGAGTCAGTGGTCTTACAAGTTTTACTTGAAAGCTATTCATCCGTGAGCATGTGCCAGATATTTTCCGACCAATTTAAATATAACCCTTCTGTATATCCCTCAGAATGAAATTATAACTTTTTTTACGTTCTTTTTGAAGATTTTCTTAGTAAATAATTTATTAATTTCAAAATCTGATTTTCTAATTACCTTTTCATTCCTAAACAGATGTGCGACATTCTTTTTTCTCAACTGTGTCTAAAAGTTGTTCCTGCATCTGCGATGCCATGTGGAGATGCAATGCGTGATAGTAAAAGTTTTAATTACTCGGGTTGGAATAAAAAGGCTGAGGTAGGAGAGCATTTACTTTTTAGAGAGAACCTTTCCTTTGAATCAGTGGAAGATACTAAAGGGAAGTTTGGAAACAACAATGACAATCTTATTGGTGAGACTTCATCCATGGCAGCATTGCTTCTCCGAGGACAGGCCATTGTTCCCATGCAATTGGTTGCACGTGTCCGTACTGACTTGTTTTACTGGCCTCTGATTCAACTTGCTGCTGCAGCAACTGACAATATTGCATTAGGAGTTTCTGTTGGCAGCAAAGGAAGAGGAAACCTACCTGGTGCTACGTCAGATATACGAGCCACCCTGCTCCTACTTTTAATTGGTAAATGTACTGCAGATCCTGCTGCCTTCGAACTAGTTGGTGGAGAACAGTTCTTTAGGTATGTTTTTGAGCATCTTGTTAAGAGGTTGCTCTTTTCTTTATATACAAGCACCAATTTCTTGACCAACACATTGGGTATTTGACAGGGAGCTCTTGGATGATACAGACTCTAGGGTGGCATATTTTTCTTCAACTTTTCTTTTAAAGGTGAATTATGATTAATATTACGATTAGTATTATATTTATACTATTATTATTAGAGAGTCTATTTTCACTACCATAATTACTTTTGCACTACATCAGTTTAGTTAACCTTACATAAACGAAAATACTTCCTTCTTTAATTCATGTCATGAATTACATAAATTAAAACCAGCATACATTTCATTGTACGATATCACGGAAATAATATTTAACGAAATTAGAAATCGTAATTATGATATTGACGTTCATATTTAGTCTCACTTTCTACATTTTGCAATATAATTTCATGCTTAGAAATTGTAATTTTCACTTTTTGTAGACAATGCAATTTCGTTTTTTTATTTTTCTTGTTTAGGAGCATAAGTAAGTAATATAATTCTTCAAGCAAGTGAAAAAGAAAATGAAAATACACAAGTCATTAAATATAATGAAAAATTAAAATTAAATTAAAAGATGGTGTTGAAAGGTTATTTGATAAAAGTTAATAAGATTCAAATTCAACAAAAAAAGTTTAATAGAAATTAATTGTACTATGTATAAGAAAATCTGATTATCTTACCAAAAAAAAGGATTAAAAAATATCTTAAAAATAGTGTAATTTTACATAGTTAATAGTTATATGAAAAGAAACAAAATAGGTGTCTTTCAATTGAAATAAAAGTGAAGAGTAATTTGGGGAATATATTATATGACTATTTAAGGGTATCTTTGTTCTAACATAAGCTAAATTAAAGTAGTTATCAATGAGCGTAGTGGATATGTAATTATTGTAGTGGAAATAGCCTCTCCTTATTATTATAACTACTATAACTATTATTACTACTAGCATTACTGTTATTACTTTGACAATCTTGCTCATAGAAGGTGGGAATTTTGCAGAGAATGATGACAGAAGAACCAGATAGTTATCAGCGTATGCTTTCAAGTCTCGTTTCCAAAGCCCAGCAGGTGCGCCCTTATATTATTGTTTAGTTGAAAAATGCATTTCATTCTTAGTGCACTGATATTACTTTAAGTTGATAATGCATTTACTTTTAATATATTTCTATTTATTTTATCATTCAGCGCATGAGGTGCTGAACCAAATGAGTTATCTTGTTTCTTATGGTGACA
This sequence comes from Codonopsis lanceolata, assembly GCA_013146195.2. NCBI lineage: Eukaryota > Viridiplantae > Streptophyta > Magnoliopsida > Asterales > Campanulaceae > Codonopsis > Codonopsis lanceolata. The sequence continues at coordinate 12,240,889 of CM028381.1, read as the reverse complement.
TATTTCTGTATTCTCCGTATGATGTGAGCAGAGTAAGAATATTATCAGTTAGTCATAATTGCTAGTTGCAGCTTCCAAGAGGTTTCACTGTCTATCTGACTTGGGTTTTGTTTAAGTCGATGCTTGTAAGTAAGGATTTAGGAGTTATAGTGTCAATCTACATGGTTGATAGGGACAATTTCTCTTTAACTGCTGGAGCATTACTACTTAAGTGGTCTTACAAAAAATTTTGAAGTAAAAACAAGGTCAACTGATCGATCTGCTAAGAGATGGATAGCCCAGTACAAAAATTTCTCGTTGAAATAATCCATACTACATACGGAGCTGTTGGTCTGGACCGTTTCGTTTTGCCTTGTATGACCATATTCAACCTTGTGCGCATAGAGGGAAGATAGATTTAGACTGAAACTGCTGATGTTTGAAACAGACTAAATCTTTCTGCATTGTTACAAGCTTAATGTGCATGGCTGGCACTCCATGTAATTGGTTTGTATGTATAACAGAAGAACTCTTTTGGACTAAATGCTATGAATAATTTTGAAAAGATAATGTCTTCATGATTAATGTGGATATCTGTGAAGTTCAGATAAGAATAAAGCATTCTGTTTAGTATGGCACTTGGATCTGTAGGATGAAGATTTAACATCACCTATCTGCTTGACTCCGAGGAGGTTTAGGAGATCATCTGTTCTCTGGATAATGTTTAGAGAAAGGCAGCAATTTGTTCTTTAATTGTGTTTTTTTCTGAAAACTGGATTCTGTTTATTACATGGGTGAATTGGCATGAACTTATAAACTCAGTTGTTTCTTTTTTTTTTTCTTGGTGTACAGAGCAACAATGAGAAGCTATTGGAGAATCCTTACCTTCAGATGCGCGGCTTATTTCAGCTGTCAAATGAGTGATTATGGAGCTGAGCTATATTAGTGTTCCACCCTTTTGAGAGTTGATGTTCATTGTTACGGATGATCACAATGTCTTGATGCTGGGTGAACAATTGGAATCATGAAATTGAAGAGCCTAAAATAGTTTGGAGTCAGATTCACAGCAACATTTCTTTCCAAGCAAAATATTAAATTCAATCATGAAAGGTTCTCATATTTGTTCTTCAAAAGCATCCATTCAGTACAGACTGGTAATTTACTTGCAGAGCTATGCCGTGTTCCATTCTTATGTCTTGTTTCTAGACTGAATTGCGAGGGATGTCTTCATGTACTGAATTTTACAAACTCCTTGACATGGAGCTGAAGTAAGAATCCATGGGCGGCAGTAGTCAGAGCACAAAATTTCCTGAATAGCATCAACTTGACACCTCACTTTCATTTGAAGTACCAAATAAGGGGGTAAGACCGTCTTCAGGTACTCTCACATATCTTATTCCTTTAGATTTGTGTTAAATTCTGTTTATTTGATATGTTTTGTTACCTGCCTAGTACCCCAAGAGATGTATGTGTGTGCGTGTTTGTTGTGAGAGCTGCATAGTTACATGGCAAGCCTTCTTGAAGCTTTCAAAGATCTCACTAAGTCCCATAAACCAAAATGGGGCTATCTGTCTGTGTTTCTTGGTTTACTTGGAGAATTTCAAATTAGAAATGGCTTCTGCCTATGGCTAAGAAATCTTGTGTGTTGCACTTGGAACAGGTAGAGGCGAGCATTATTCTGCGCGATTGATTTATTTTTGTACAGGATGAGTTCTCCTATTTGGCTTTATATTCCATTTCTGAGGATCACGCCGGATCTCAAGTTTTCAATTTTTCTTGAGATCTTGTCGCTCGAATGTTAAGAGTGCAGTCTTAAGATGCTGCCCTTCATAGTACATAGACATTGAAATCTCCAGCAGCAGAGTACATGCATGGGTCACAGTCCTGAACTCCGTTTTTAAGGGGTTCTCGTACTGACGACATCATTTAAAGGGTGCACCCTGGTATATATTTTTTGATCCTTGAATATATATATATATATTCATTAACTTGTAAATGTGTGGGTTTTTGTTTTTTGCTGTCTCATTATTGTTTAATTGCGGTTGTTGTAAAATAGCTATCGAGAAACTTCCCTTGTTCAAGTAAATGTAAATAGAAAATTTTGTATTTTAGCTCTTCTTAAGATCTTCCGTTCACTGGGATGAATGTACCAAACCACAAAACTATTTGGTGTATTAAGGGTGGATGGCTTATGACTTATGGTTAATAGCTTAAGCTAGTAACTGAATGACTTGTGGTTGATTCTATGATAGACTGTTTTTACAGCTGTTGAAAAATTATTTATTAGGAGTTAGTTAAAAAAAACTTGAAAATTAATATTCATATGTTTATGTATATTTTATAAAAGGATAAAATTGGGATAATCAAATATTTATTAATGAATACTTGTCTTTATGTTTAAAAAAAAACTTAAAATTTTGGTTTTTTAGCTTTGACTTTTTAATGCATAAAGTGTGTTGTATCTTATTTATTGATTTTTGACTTATAAGCTAAAATAAACATTTTAAATATGGTTTTTTAAAAGTCAAAAGTCATTTTAATTAGGCTGCAACAAACAAGCGCTAAATGGTTTGCATTGATTTCTTCTACAATATGGTTGGGGCCACATCCCATTTTTAGAGGAGGATTAATATTTTATTGTCACAGTTTCGTGTCGTGATTAGTGATGACAATTTGTGCAAACTCGTTTTAATCCGCATGAGGCTTACAAAAAAATATAGGGAAAAAGTATGGTCTCCACTCTACCCCCCCCTATATTTTTTTTCGTAACTGAAAAATGTCCATCATGAATGGTAATGCACATTGTAAGGTACTTTTATGCATTACGATTCATGATTTTGTGCATCAAAATGTTTGAAGTACCTTTTTTTGGTTAGAAAAAAATATATAATGATGTAAAACAGTTGAAAATTTTTAAAAAGAAGTTGGCCTGTAATTTTTCTAGTAACTAGTTACCCAATAAAATGATATCGTTTAATTTTAAGTTATTTTTTTATTTCCCTACATAACAAATTAAAAGGTAATTATTTTCATTTGTATTTTTTAGAATATTTTTTAACTAATATGTATTATCCATCTAATGTGTTCAAGAATTAAAAGTAAATATTTGAAAAAATTGTGGGCCAGTGTCCTTTTTGAAATATATAACCCTTTCAGCCCACCTTTTTTTTTTCATTAATCGCTAAAGTCCTTTTTAAAAAAATTTTTTTAAAATATCCAAATCATCTTCTTCCAATTCTGTTGAGTTCAAAAATCACGATATTTTTTATTCATGAAATACGAAACTGTAATGGATTTGTGCTGGGTTGAAGGATTTTTCAGTTGGGACAAAGACGGATGAGGAAGAAGAAAACAACTTACGATGGAGGAGATGAAAGAAAGACAGCGGAGGAGATGGAAGAAAAAGGCGGAGGACATGGTCTGGTTCATTATGTTTTGTATCGCAGTGCAAAAATATCGGGATTAAATTAATGAGTCGCGGTGCAAATATTAATGAAATAAAATTAATGAATCGCGGTGTAAATATTAATGCAATAAAATTGATGAATTGCAGTGCAAACATTGATGTATCGGGGTACGTTAGGCAATATTACTATTTAACCACTGTGCAAAAAAATTGATGTATCCTGGTTCACTTGTAAGTGACATCCGAGCGCTCTTTCGGTTCATTAAGGGTATCATAGTCATTTTATCCCTAAAAGTGACTTTTTCGATTGAAAAAAAAAATTGAACCGTAGGGTTTATAAATTTCAAAAGGTTGACCGATCTGAATTTCACCCTAAATATTTGTCTATAAAGCCGATAAAACTATGTTATAATTGTAACTTTTATACCAAATAAAAAATGTAATTAGATTCAAAGAATTTTATTTTTAAAATATTGCTCAATAATATAATCAAAGATAATGTAATTCTTTTAAGCCTTCTTTGTTCATTTCTAATAAAAATATAATGTATGACATTTAAATCTTAAAAGATAAGGATTATCATTGTCTAGATAACATCATTTATAAAAATATAGAGGATAAATAATTATAATAAAGAAAATAGACTCCCAAAAATGAAATAAAATTTTTTTTTTTTGCTAATTTAAAGAAAAGGAAGGTAAAAGAAATTGTATAAAATTCAAGTACGTGACTACTTGAAGAGTATTTATATCCTAACATAAACTAATTTAAAATATTATTAATAAATGTAGTGAATAATCAATCAATGTAATAGAAATAGTCATTCCTTTTTTTGTCATTTTTTTATTTTTTAGAGCAACTACAAACAAGTCTACAACCCATACATTTCCCTTGTTTTGGCGTATTTTCATACCAAAATAAAAATACTCTAGTCACTTTTCCTTGCACCAAAATGGTGTGATGACTCATCAACACCAAATAATTTGGTGTTGATGGGACTCGTTTTTTCAATAACAAAATATTTTTAAATACATAAATTATTAATGATTATTAATAATATGATATTATTAATTTAAAATATTTTAAACTAATTAATACTCCATTCGTTCTAAAATTATCGTCTGAGTTGATTTGACGCACGGTTTAAGAAAATACATTTGACTAGATTATTAATATTAGTTTGATGAATAGTTTACTTTAAAGCTCAAGTGTATGTGGCACATAATTAAAGTAGGATGAAAAAGTAAGGGTAAAATAGTGAAAGTGTTGTCCTAAAAAGGAAAGTTTCAAACAAGACAATTATTTTAGGACGGAGGTAAAAGGAAAGCATGAAAATAATTCTGGGACGGAAGGAGTAACTAATAATAGATATTATTGCCAATTAATTAATAAATATTAAAAATAGATATTATCACTAATTAATAACTAACGATTATTAATAATACGATATTACTAATTTAAAAATATTTAGTAATTGTGACAATTAGGGTAAAATAATACTCCATTTGTTCAAAACTTATTGTCATGTTTGACTCAATACACGGATTAAGAAAAAATAAATTAAACTTGATTGTTGATACTGACATTGTGTGTAGCTTCCTTTAAAACCCAGTGTGTGTGTGTGATTCACAATAAAAGTAAAAATAAAAAAATAAGGGTAAAATTGTAAAAAAAAATTGTCCTAAAAATAAAACTTTCAAATAAGACAAATTTTTTAGACCCGTCCAAAAAGAAAAACAGAACAACAATTTTGATACAAGATAGTATGTACTTTGAATGAGTGTTGAATATTTTTTCTTCCTAGTTTTTAAAGATTTTAAAATAAATGTGTTCTGTTTATCAAATGGTTAGTAATACAAAATAAATTTAAGTTACTAAGTTTTAAATATGATTAATTATACATAATATTATAAGCATGTAATTATAAAATAAAATAAAATAATTAATTGTGTAATCTTAATAATTATTATATAGAAAATGAAAATAAAAGATTCAAAGTTTGGAGTTAGAATAGTGAAGGGTGGTGAAATTACACCAAATTAGGTGTTTTGAGTATGATATGAGGATGTGGTTAAATAGCCGACCAAGTTGGTATAATGCCAACACATTTATATCCATGTTGACAGCTAGACAGACACGTGCTGGTCACACCCACATTAACATAAACCCGCAGTTCACATAGATGCCGAGCTTGGCAGCTATGCAAAACTGAAAACAGAAATGGAACTTTTAAACTAACTTTCCAAAGGAGGGAGGGCAGATGCAAAAGTCTCCGAGACTGACGGTGTTGGGCGATAGGTGCCGGCGTGCAGCCCAGACAAGGCACCAAAACCAAAATCTGCATAGCACCTTAAAAATGAATAAGGTGCCAAGTTAGAATTCGTTTCGTGGCCCCATATACACCAAGTGGATCGATTTAGTAAAATTTCTTTTGTCTACGAAAAGTATTTGTACACAATAACTAGCATAGCTGCAATGTCACTGAGAAACCATACATCAGGGTAAAAGCTAGTGATGTGGAACTGGGTTCAATGTCACTCCTAGTTTATCTGTCCGCAGGGCCCCTAGATGATAAATGATACTTCTCCAATTCAGGTAAAAAGGTCGTGATGTTCAACTGCTAAATGTCACTCCTAATTTATCTGCATGCCTTCTAAATGATACTTGTCCAATTCAGCATCAAGGTCTTCAGCTGATACCTTCTCACTCTCACTACTACCTTTCCCTCGTCCACGGCCCCTGCTAGTGCTAGATCCACGATCCTGGCCCCTGCTAAATCCACGGTTACCCGCATTCCCACCACGATCCTGGCCCCTGCCTCCACTTCTTTCTTGTCTACTGTATGATGATAGATAAAATAATGTCAACAGATAAATTGTGGAAGCTCAATAAATATGTCATGGAGCACGTGTAGCATAAAATAATGTTAAATATGCTGTTGAATGGTCTCTGTGTTGCAAGTAAATACTACGTCAACACAACTTGTTTGTATGCATGAGAAAACCACAAGGGTGAAGGGAGCTGCTCGATCATGTGATGGAAAAAATAAAAACCTGACGTCAGCACCATTCCTCTTTTAAGGGGCCGGTGTTGCAGTTAAATGGCCTTGCTTGGAGAAAAAAACAAGCCCATCACTCTAGCATATGAACCCCCTCCCCACCCCAAAAAAAAAAAAACCACACACACAGAGGAATGAGAGAACAACGAAGAATAGTACAAAGCCACCCCCAGCTTTTACAACATCAAGTGGAATTTATCAAGCAGCCATGGTAATCGTGCAACAAAGCATGACAGGCATAGAGAAAGATTACAGAAGTTTTGACCTTCGAAAAACATTGCTCGGAGTTCTTCCCAATATCCCTTTGCTAGTTGTAGGCATAGCAACAGGTGTGACAACCTTCACTCCTACCAACTCAAGTTTCATAGGTACCCCATCAAGCTGTACATTGTTGTATCTTTTCATCGCTGCTAAAGCATCTGACTGACGCACAAAAACAACTTCTGCTGTGCCCTAAGAAAAAAATAAATTTAAGCCACTACCAGATTCCAGATAGAAACAAATCTTCAAAAGAGCATAGTAGCCTAAACCTATCAAAATACCTTTGATCTTCCGCTTCTATCATAATGAATCGAGTAGCGTTTCAATTCACCAATTTCAGAAAACAGTACCTGCCAAGGGCCACACAAGTGTTCATGATTATCTAACAGCCTAACCGTAGGCAAGCAGCAAAATCAAATGAACCAGGGAGGAGGATGTAGACATTACTGTTACAGTACCTAACATCTAAAGTGTTTGTCTCAATTGCCTTTATAACACAAGGATAAGTGAGCATAGTATGCAACCCAATTGCTATCAATGCATAAATTAAGCGTAAAATGACATAGTAAGAGCACACAACATGTGAGGGTCATGTTGTGGACAAAGGACAACAATACCAAGGATGTTTAATTGTTCCTATCAAATCAATCACTAGCAACTAAAAGACAATGAAAAACCCACAAATGACTAGTTTAAGTAGAAAATAGATCAGGGCCTGAGAAGACATGATGAATGAAAAAATGGGTGCATTTATATAATTTAATTAATATATATACACACACACACAGATATATATTATAATCATATCCATAGTGATATCAAAAAAACACTGAACATTCCATAACTTGTTTAGCACCCTTATTATAAAAGAATCAATTTTTTTGTGACTTAACATACCTACCCGATCTAATGAACTCCAAAATCCTTGGAATCTAATCATTGTTTCTTCAGCTGCCACAAGCCGCTTTTGCTACTCTTAGGGGCCGTTTGGTAGCTAGACAATGATAACCATTATTATTAATAATACATGGATTAATAATACCACCCTCCCCCTAGTATTAATTTTTTTTTTGGGGGGGGATAACTAAGAATTCTCAGTGCAAAAACTTACCAAAGAGCCTTCTTTGGTGCTATTAATCACATCCAGCCCTTTAACCTGGCTCACACAGCTCCTTGGGTCAATTATCAAGCATATACACAATCACACTCCTTCCACGTTGCATGTCCCAAAAAAATACTATAAATTATAGTTTGTCCCAGAAAAAGAGTCCCATTTCTAACATTTACGCTTTCATTATTGAATTTGTTTATTTCTTTTGGGAAAACATGATGTTTCCTTACATAACATACAAAATTTTTAGTGCAATTTAAAGAAAATATATAAAAATAAAAGGACCATATTAAAAAGCTTGATTTTTCAAATGGGACTTTATTTTTGGAATGGAGGTAGTAATATTTTTACAAGAAAAGAAGCCATATTTTTTAAAAAAAATTAAGAATGTATAAGAAAGTGTCAAAACAAGTGGCACGTCCTATGTACACTGGGAGTATACTACATGCCACAACAGACATCAGATAAACTGTTAACAAATTCTACAAAAGGATTAACTTCCAACGGCCGCCTCTCCACACCAAAAAGAATAGACTCCTTTAACCTATCAACACTCAGCTCTAAGTTCTCAAAAGCCCTACGATTTCTTTCCCTCGATACTGTCCAAAAACTATTCCTCTTTCTACGCTTGTTTAAAGACCACTAGTTCACTAAGAAGACAAATGTTTAGCACCATTGATGGTCTCCATGAAAAGATAGCATACTTGAGTAAAACATCTTTGTTCTTTACAATATGTCAATCAGACTTACTCTTCCATCTTTACCCATATTATCATTTCCATTTTCACATAAAGTATATCCCAAAATATTTAGTACAGGCCACTAGTTCTCTGAGAAGACAATAGTTTAGCACCCTGTACAAAGAAAGCTGATTGAACATTGCATACTAGATAGAAGATCTATCTAAGCGCACCCATATGCATGCAAAGCATTTTCAACAATCCAGACTCCTCTGCTGGCAAACAAATCAACATCATGGGATAGCACTAAACAACATTATTGGTTTTACACCCTTTGTCTCTGGACAATTTAGACGCATCTTATCCATGTGCTCCTATCTGGCTATCTGTTGCTCTTTGTAAGCACTCTCCAAATATAAACATTTACAACCATTCAGACTATGATTGCGCAAAATTTCAATGAAATCAACTTTCTATAGTGGCCAAGTGGCACATTATATGCTTCTGAACTAGATGTTCTCAGCTTCACCCTTTTTCTGCGGTAATTTAGACCTAACCATAACACTATCTACAATCACATGTGGCAGGTAAAAATCAGTCACCCTCATAAACAAGTTATGGACCCACAAAGTGACCTACATAAATTAATGTATACACTTCCTCTGTCCCAAAAGAAATATGGTCTCATTTGACAAGTCGAACTTTTAATATTGTAGCTTTACTTGCTTGTATCTTATTCCATTTGCACTTAGCTTGTTATGATATTTAGAAATGAAACAAACCAAAGAGGGAGGTGGGACTATTTGTTTGGGGACGGAGAGTGTATAAAACAAGAAACCAGGTATTTACACCTAACTGCATGCCTTCATCCACAAACAGATAGCTGATGGATCCAGTACTAGCAATCAGCAACAAAAGACGCTATACTTTTTTGTTTTGATAAAAGGCGCTATCTAAAGCTGCAACACAATTACCTTAATATCCTCATTCGTGACTCCGTAATCCAAATTAGAAATGTATAGCTTCGTCCCTGCTTCAGGGTCAGAGTCTCCACGTATCACAATTTCTTGCACATGAACTGCCTGCACTTTACCAAATCTCCCCAAAGTGATTCTTTGTAATTTGTGTAAACAAAACAAGCACGCAAACACACACATTGAATCAATTTGACCACAGTGAATTTTTTATAATTCACATACATCCACAAATACATAAGCTTGCACACATACAAACAAGACGAACACGTGCTAAATCAATTTACCCAGAGTATTTCTTTATAATTCAAACACATCCACAAACACACAACCTCGGACACATACTTTCTTATTTATATTTTGTGAAAACAAACATACACGGACACACACATTAAATCGATTAGCTATTGCGACATGCACAATAACACACACCTACACAAAAACACGAACATTAAAAACGCACGCATTACAGTGCAAATTATTTTTTGATAGCTGGTAACCCACACGCAAAGAGAGTTATACGTTTGAAGGAACGCTAAAGCGCAAGAAACTACTCCATGAAAACGCCAACACTCTAAGAAACTTGTAAAATGAATAATTCTAAACACACCTGCGGTATAAAGTAGGGGGTCGCTCGGTTTGGGCCGTGATTTGGAGTTCTGCGGGTGGGTCCCGGACCAGAGCCGAGACCACGGCCACCGCCACGGCCTCTGTGTCTGGAAGATCCGCCGGATTTCTTGTTGTTCTTGATGAGATCGTCAAGCGACATGTCCAATGCATCCGCCATTTTTGGAAATTAGGTTCGAGTTGGGAGTGGAGAGATGATTGGGGAAATGGGGTTTTAGGAGAGTGGAAATGAGGGTTTTGGGAGTGATAGAATGGAGGAAATACGGAGAATATTTTTGCTGTCAGCTTTTTATTGGTGGTCTATGCTACTTGGTCTACAGTAATTACCCACGGAATCAACATGTTATGAGGCTATGAGCTGATTCTAGAAGTTGGTTTGGGTTAATATTGGGGAGTGCATAATAACTAGCCAACCATGAAATCGAATCAAATAAGTCGGTTTTGGTTTTAAAAATTAAAAAAATCAAACAACCTCATATATATATATATATATATTTACAAAGTAATTATTTATATTTTACGACTAAGGTTTGTATTTTGTAAGTTCATGACTTCCTTCAACAACCAATTCTAAGTTCCATTTCTAGCTAGCATCAGCAAGACATTTTAGTTATTATTTAGTCTATTTTTTAATTTATTCTACTTTTAAAATTTTTAATCTATTGGTGTTTTTTTTCCATTATATTGTTATGAGTCTAGATTTCGATAATTTTAATTGATGAATGTAGTGTTATTGAATGTTTTCCAATCTTTTATGTAGTTTAAGATTTTATTATGTTATCGTGTTAATTGTCCACTTTGACTTATGTATTTAAAGATAAATAATTCAATTCTTTTCGATTATTGTACTTCTTTGTATTAAACAGTTAAAAATTATAGTATTGAATTATTGATCCAGTCCTGGTTCTCGTACATCTTAAATTGGTATTGAACCGGACCAAAGTATTAGTTCCCATACATATTGGGTTGTTCCGATTCTAATTTTTTTGAGAACCAGACTATTGGTCTGGTTCCGATTTTTTCTTTTTTTCCAAAAAATTAGACCAAACCAGACTAAGCTCACCCCTACTAGGCAAAGAGTCTTGTTTGAAAGTAAATTTTTTTTAAGAAAATGACACTTTTAGTAGCCAATTAGTAATAAAATGACATTTTATGCCTTAATTTTTGAAAGTGGACTCTTTAAATGAAGCATCTCAAAATGAAATAGTGAACTATTTGTTCGGAACAGATGGAGTATTATATAACATTTGTTAACTATTTTGAGTCGTTGATATGCATAATCTAGACCCCTGATTTAGTTATTCATATATATATATTGATGTGCGTATTTTGGATCCGCCTCAATGGCGTGTGGACCTCATCTAATAGCCCATTATATTTTACATAATGTCAGAAGGTTTGAGCCGGACATATAGTCCACGAGCTAGGCTCATTCCATCTAGGTATAAATAACTCCATTAGTCCATAGTGAAGGGGGGGTCTCTCTTTTTCTGATTCAGAATCACACACGCATTTGGAGGCTACGTGTCCTCTCTTTTATACACAGTGTACTGATAAACACGTCGAAGGGTTTTTGGCGGGGGCCCTCCCTGCTTACTCACGGTGTTTCGTTTTATAGATAATATAGCCAAATATCCACGACCGACGACAACACGATCGCCGAACGGCAACTCCGGTGACCTACGTCCACCGCTACCTTCGGCACTCCCAGTATGATGTTTTTTTTTTGATACATCAGTTGGTTCCATTGTCATGAAGGATAAAGAAAACGAAAAGAAGACGACAATGGAGGACGGAAGTAATAAAGTATTAAATCTATCATTTTATCTTCGGTCAAAAAGTTCTAACACGACAGCACTGCAAACTACTAGCTAGAAAAATCCTCAAATCAACCCAGTTGGAGATATGTTGACGAATGCCTTCGAAATCCGGAGAAGACATTCTCAAAAACTACATCGTCAACTCTGGGCATCAAATGAAAATGGTTTGGTTATCAAATAGGCAATTACTTGAAGCCTTCTAAGAATATTAAAAGAGATGAAGCGGCTGATGAAGCCAAAGTTGAAGACAGTCTCAAACCAACCCGTTTGTTATACTCTGCTAACTGTCGTTAACCGGTTTTAGGGAACTAAACTGGTTCACAATCAGTTTCCTTGGGCCGGTTCACTCACTTTCAGGTGTGATCTTTTTAAGTTTGCCCTTTTTTCGAAAAATCTTGCTCGCATAATCTTTTTTCTTGTATTGCAATCATGCATGTGGAGTTGAAATTAGATTAAAATTGCCCACAACATGTATGTGTATATGCTTATGTGATTGGTCAAGATTAGTGTCGTTTGTTTGCATGTTTGACTTACCTTCTCTTATGAATCATATGAAGGGTTAAAGGGGCTGGCCAAGCAGATACTCTATCCTACAGTCTCCCCCGAAATTTAGTAGTATCATTTGTGTGACAATGTATAGGACATTTTGACAAATTGACATGTAACGTTACTTGCTAAAAATAACGAAACGAAAGGACCACTAATTAATATGACATTAGTGTTTCAATTGTGTGCTCGCTAATTCAGTAGCGCCGCTAATTTTAATGCATACTATTTGATATTACTTATGAAAAAGTGGCATAACAGCTGAGCTAATTATGTTCTATGCCTGAGTGTTTATTTGCTCGATCATATTATAGTTAGAAAATTATTTTATTCACCGCAATGTTTAAATCACACGTGAACTTTCCATATGGACCATGTCTTGATCACAGATGACTCACAAATTAACTGTCTATGATATTGTCTCATGTCAAAATTTTTAATCCCGGTAAAATATGTATTACGATGATATACAATGGATTATCATAATTATGAGGTGAGAGATACATAATTGATTATTTAATTTTGGGATAATTACTAATGACATTTATTATTTAGCATAGAGTAAATTAAATGTGATTAAGTCACCAATTATGACATGCAATATATGATATTATGAGGAGCATTCATGTTATATATAAATTGCATTAAATAATATACTAATGGACATGGTTATCTTATTTAGCATTAAATGTAAAAATTAAATGTGAATTTAAGAAATAACATACCAATTATGACATGAAATAATAATTATATAATCAATATATGATATTATGAGGAGCATTCATGTTATATATAAATTGCATTAAATACGTTCAATATACCTTGAATTATTTACTCAATTGACATTGGGTACGAGATAACATGATTTATTTGCTTATAAATCAACGTGATTTATATGCTTGATTGGCAAATAGTGCAAGAGCGTATTTTTGGCGTCGAATATCATATCATAACTCGACCAAATGTAAACCCTTGATGTGGGAAACCCGAGCTTCCTTTTAGGGCGACAACAACAACCATAAGAGCCAACCAGACAACGTCTGCCTGCGCTTATGCTCCCCGTTCGAATTTACTCGTGGCTGAGCTTCATGTTATCCTTCCGCTAGCTTTTTATGACTTGAGAAATAAATGACCTTGTTCAATCTCCATTGACAGTTCATTTTGTAAAGTCAGTTTTTATCTCGATTATACAATTTTTCACGAGTAAGAGGTGTCTCTACTTGTCAGAAAGGGTTGGTGTTCGAGCATGTTATCTCGATTATACCTTTTTTCACGAGTAAGAGGTGTCTCTACTTGTCAAAAAGGGTTGGTGTTCGAGCATATTATCTCGATCATACCTTTTTTTTCACGAGTAAGAGGTGTCTTTGCTTGTCAGAAAGGGTTGATGTTCGAGTCTGTTATCTCGATTATACCCTTTTTTTCACGAGTAAGAGGTGCCTCTGCTTGTCAAAAAAGGTTGGTGTTCGAGCCTGTTATCTCGTTTATACTTTTTTCACGAGTAAGAGGTGTCTCCGCTTATCAAAAAGGGTTGGTATTTGAGCCTGTTATCTCGATTATACCATGTTTTACGAGTAAGAGGTGCATCTGCTTGTCAAAAAGGGTTGGTGTTTGAGCCTGTTATCTCGATTATGCCTTATTTTCGCGAGTAAGAGGTATCTCTACTCGTGAAAAAGGGTTGGTGTTCAAGCGGTTGAGTTGTACACCGCGCCTAACTGCGTTTCTGCTCGCTAGCTTTTTAAAAGTAGTCATGCTCGCAAAGTCGAATACTGGTACTTGACCTTGGCCCAAGTGGTGTTCTGCTCACTAGCTTTTCAAATGTAGTTCTGCTCGCATAGTCGAGTACTGGGACTTGACCTTGGCCCAAGTGACACTTTGTACGCTATAGAAAGGACTTAAAAAATCAAGTTATAAAGCATACTGGTTAATTAAAATATACAATGGCGGTCAAAATTAAGCGACTAAAGTCGTGACTCATCCCAGCACTTTTGTTATCTTGTCTCCCAAGATGAAAGTGATTAAGCCTTGACCATCTCGAAAAATTAAAGAAGATTGCGAGTGAATAGTACTCCTTACCCTTGAGATGAATCTCGAAGAATAATGAGTAGGGGCTACAGATGTGCGTATTTTGGATCCGCCTCAATGGCGTGTGGGCCTCATCTAATGACCCGTTATATTTTACATAATGTTAGAAGGCTTGGGCCGGGTAGATAGTCCACGAGCTAAGCTCATTCAATCCTGGTATAAATAACCTCACTAATCCATAGTGAAGGGGGGATCTCTCTTTATTTGATTCAGAATCACACACGCACTTGGGGGCAACGTGTCCTCTTTTTTATACATAGTGTACTGATAAATACGACAGATGGTTTTTGGCGGGGTCCCTCCCTGCCTACTCATGGTGTTTAGTTTTACAGATAATATAGCCAGATATCCACCACCGACGACAACACGGCCGTCGGACGGCAACTCCAGCGACCTACCTCCACCGCTACCTTCGGCACCCCCGATATGATGTTTTTTTTGGAAACATATATATATATATATATATATATATATATATATATATATATATATATATATATATTACTTACTAAACCAAACCAAATCTAGATTGTTGGACTTTTTTTCTTTCATTATTTGTGTTTATTTTTGAATTTGCATTGTTTTTATTTATGATAATTTACTTTTAATAGGCTAATTTCTAATATTTGGTGTTAATTCTAAATTAAAATTATTTTTTTTATTATTATTGTTAATGTTGGTTAAGTTGATTGAAAATAATTTATATAAACCACAAAATCAAACCAAACCGAGTAGTTCGATTCGGTTCGGTTCCAAGTCTTCTTTGGTTTTATTCGTCTTTAAAATTTTGTAACCAATTGCGGATGATTCGGTTTGTGGTTTTGGCATAAACCAACCCAAATTGAACCATGTACACCCCAAGGTTAATAGTTTCATTCAAATGTACATTTTCTTTTTTACGAGGTATAGTAATGTCTCATTGGTTATTAGACTAACTAGGTTATATCCGTTCGATGCACATTTTTTTTTTTTTTAGCAAAAGTTGCTTATAATAAGATAATTTTCCAAACTCGTTATAATTAGAATCTTTTGAACAAATCTAAAATATGGTAAATACTGAAATTAATATATGAATATTTAATACAATATAAAAGAAACAGTTTAATTAAATTATTCTATTATCTTATGAAATTGTTGCATAGACGAACGGGTAATATGAATTTCAAATCTACTTAACCAACTACAACTTGATAAACTCAATTTACTTCAAGACAAAATAAAATAATGAAATTAGTAGTTTCTTAAATTTATCAGAATATTTAGTAATTTAAAAATACTTAATAATTGAATACTTTTTATCTTCAATTTAAAATAAATAAAAATTGAAATAGTAGGAAATTGAATATTTTTTGTAATTCCTAAAAATAATTAACTTTCTTAATTACAATATTATGTTATTATCCAAATTTGTGACCAATGTTTAAAAATTCTTAATTGATTATCAAAAGTTTAAGATACAACAGAATCAAGAGACCTGACCGCATGATCTTTACATGTAACATAATATTACATTAATTTTTTATTTGTTTCTAGTCATAAAACTTACTAAAAATAGACAAAGAGATGTAATATTGTAAATGTCAATTAACCTATTTAAAATATGGAATTTTTGAATATTATATTATTTTATATTCAAATACATAGATGAGTTTAATACATACAAAATAAAAATAAGATTAGACTTAATAATATCAATAGTAAAAAAAATAACATCGATATAAGAAAAAAAATAAAAAATGAACATTAGAAACATCTTCAGTTTTCTCTTTATAAGATCTTGTGGAATATTTCATTATGATCAAAAAATATACAAACTAAATACACTAAAAAAGTAAATAAATAAAATCATAGGTGATATATGCATGTTCAATTGTCTATTACTGGCACAACATTCAATCTGTCATTACCTCTCATGCATGTCCCGTTGAAAGAAAACATAGGCATGATCAATTAAACACACACACACACATGCATTAGCCATATAGTAGTATTAAATAATTATAAAGCATGCTATAATTAGTAAGTTAATTCATAATATTGTAAAAAAAATACACACACACAAACATGTATGTACCTTAATTTTTTGATTCACTTTTTGCATGTATGTGTGTTATATTGTAAAACATGCGAAGGAAAAAAAAACACAACTAAGAACTTTGAGATAGGTAAGCTAAAATTTAAGAGGAATCGATTACAACGATTAAACTCTCTTGCAAATGACTATGGAGCAGACATTTCAATCGTCTAATATTATTTATAGATATAGGAACAAATGTTGTTTAGAGGAGATAAACATAATTTGAATTTGAAAGAGATTGTTTATAATGGATAAATAAATTTAAATTTGAAAAAGATTTGTGTATTAAAATTTCCTTATTAATAAAATAAATAAAAATCACAGAAGGAGATTTTATTCTATTTGATTTGCACGGTTTTTACGTATTTATTGATGAAATTACAAAATAGAAAAACATTTAATAACAGTTTTAATAAAAACTTTTACTAATAACTCAATAATTTTATGAGTATTTGTTTTTAAAAACTAACCGATTTTAATTTTTGGTAGCAAAAAAAAAATTACAACTTCACAAGAAGACGACACGTGGAAGCATATAATTTATTTTAAGGTTTTAGGCTATTTAACAGAAAGCCGCCATGTGACAGCATCGGCTTCTGTTTTAGTAATAGTTAACTAAGTTATACCCGTGCGATGCACAGTTTTAAATTATTTTATTTTATTTTTTGCAAAAGTTGTTTATAAGAAGAGAATTTTTTAAACTCGATATAATTAGAATATTTTAAACTAAACGAAAAAAGAAAATACTAAAATTTATATATGAATGGGTAATATAAAGATGCACATTGGAATTTGCTGCAAAAAATAGAAGTTAAATAATAAATGTTGTTGTTCATTAAAACATAAACCATGATTGCAAATAATATAATAAAAAAAACGAAAGAGATTTAAGCAAAGACAAAGTATATCCGAAATATTAAAAGCAAAAAAATATAAAGAAACAAAGTTTGCTATGAGAATATTATCCAATAAATGTACTCAAAGAGAGATAAAGGTAGATGAATATTTATATTTAAGTGTGTAAAAAGATGAGATATGATAATCTTAAAGATTGCTTTTGGTATAAAACAATTTATATACTCATTAAGCTTAATTCACTTATTCTTCACAGAGTCAAGAGATGTGGGGAGGAGAATTGGGGGATTTCTTAGCATGTGAACAATTTTCCTCATGGTAAGACTGAATGCAGCCTCATTCTCAACCCACGTCATTACAATATTGAATGGTATCATCTTCCAAATGGATAAATTCAAACAATAAGCCTTGAATCCAACATTGCTTATTACCACCAATGTAGAATCGGATGACTGAAAGAGTTTTGATGTCATCTCCTATATATTCTTTGTCACCAACATAATTATATATGTCCTTAACATCACCAAACTCGCCCACAAACATTTTTATCAGTGATAAACTAAAGGATTACTATACAGTAACTATAAACTTCGCTTTTCTCATTCATTAGTAGCATGTACGTGTATTATTATATTGTAAAACATGTGAAGAAATAACCACAATTCAATTTGAAAAGTGAGAAATTTGAGAGATATATAGTTAAAATTTGAGAAATGTACCGATAAGTGGAATAAATTACGATGGTTAAAATATCTTGCAGATGACGAATGATTAGAAATTTCAATTGTTTAACGTTATTTATAGATCAAGGAACAAATGTTGTTTAGAGTAGATAAACATTTGATTGAATTTGAAAGAGATTGTTTAGAACAGATGAACATAATTTGAATTTGAAAAAGATTTGTCTGTTAAAATTTCATTATTAATAATAATAAAATCATAGAAATTGCTCATAGAGATTTTATCCTTTTTAATTATGCACGGTTTATATGTGATAAAAAATTTTATTGGTAATTTTTTATATGTAAAAACTTTGAAATCAAATGTGATAAAATTTATCCGCAAAAAACCTTATCCTAACTAAAACTTTTATCGGTAACATTTTATTTGTAAAACTTTGAAATCAAATGTGATAAAATCTATCCGCAAAAAAACTTAGCATAACTAACCGTATAAAATCAAATATGATAAGAACTTTTATGAGTAACTTTTTATCTATAAAACTTTGAAATCAAATGTGATAAAATATTTCGACAAAAAAAACTTATCCTTACTAACCGTATAAATCCAAATGTGATAAAATTTCATAAACTAAACACAAAATCAAATGTGATAAAACGTTTATCAGTAAAATCAGAAAAATTATAATTTATAAGAGTGACACGTGGAAGCATTAAATTCTTTAAAAGTTTAAACATTTAACAGAAAGCCGTCACGTGGTAGCAGTGGCTTATATTTTAGTAATAGTTATAGATTGATTTTTACATGTGATATTGATCATGCGGGATGCACCCTTTCATGTTACATAAACTATATTGATTATAATAATTTCATTCAAGCATTATTTTGGTCTTAAAGTGGCTAGATCTTCAAATGAATATACATTATAAAAAAAAAGTATGTCTTGGATCACTTATTAGAACATGAATAAATAGTCAAGTATGGCCATTTGACCCATACTTTTATCTTTTATAGTCTTTGACGCAAAAAGATTATTAACTCCCTAAAATAATCAACCACCGAGTCGTTTAATCGACTCAGTAAGGTTATTTCGAGGTTTTCAATTCAAATTTGACCATAATCTTTTCCCATAAGTCAGATCATTTTTGTAACATCCTGTAGACACCCCAATTTCGTACCCCTGGTACGTAACATTGACATGCGATATCAAGACTTGTTAAAACTTAACAAATGTCAAGTTACAGGGTGTAAAAATGCAAAAGACAAAGCAGGATGCGTAAAACAGTAAAATGCAAGGGCTAAAAGTGTCAAAAAGGCTAAAATTTGGAGCAATGGCGCGGCTAAAAAGCAATCTGGGTGCGGCGCCCAGATCCTTTGGTTCCGGTGCCAGAGGTGCTACAGTGCACTCCAAAGTTAACGCATTGCACAAATCCTAAAGCACGGGGTACAAGCTGGTGAAACACAGAGTAAAATTCAGAAATCCCAGCGATGTCCCTCTCTCAGACTATAAATAAGAGGCCCCGGGTTCACTTTCAGTGATCAAAAAAGAGAGAGAATTTATCACACTTTCAGCGTTGTTGTTACGTCGATAAAAATAAGAGCGATTGTGAGATAGTGAGCGCCCCCTCCTATAAAGCCTCGAAGCTATGCCAAAGCTCCTCCAAATACAAAACCAACCGGTCAAAGTGAGCCTTAGCCCCCCAGCTAGGTATCCACCTTATTTCTCCGGTTCAAAAATCTCGAACAGAGCAGTTGCTCTGCTCGAGTAAAAAGGCCAAATCCGCCAAAAAACAAGCAGTTGTTCTGCCCGATTTCCGCCAGCAACAAGCAAGCACTAGCAAAAAAAGCAAGCAGTTGCTCCGCCCATTTTACGTTGCCCAGAAGCAACCTTCGGAAGCAGTCACCCTGCCCGAACCGCAACAACAGCAGCAAAAAAAAGACTCCTCTCTCGAGGTGAGCCTTTAAGAGCGTTATTTTATAAAAAAAAAAACTATTTTTCATCCGGCCCAATGTAAAAATATAAGTAGTTTTACTGCCCGGATTTATTTAGAAATTAGCATTAAAAAGAGCCATTATTATGATCAAATATTTTTAAGTATATTTGTGAATTATTCGAAGGAGACGGCTGCAAGTCCGTAAATAATGTAAATATGGATGCATTTGTTTTTTTTCTCTCTTTAATGCTTTATTTATTTGCTAGATAAATATAACAAAAAGCATACTTTAGCCAAAAACTGTTTTTGAGACCGAAAGGGCGAGTTGGATGTCTAGCATCTTCACAACTCGTAACTTAGTCTCCGAACCCATTTTTTGCATTCTCTAGTTTTATTTTGGGGTTTTTTCTTTATTTTCTCCTTAAAATAAAGATGGCGACTCATGTCAAAATATTTTGGATCATAGTGAGGACCTCGCAACATCCTTTCTTATTATTTTCCGTTTTCCCCTAGAAAAGGGAGAATGTGAATGAAAGGGTGATGTATTCCTGCATGCTGGTATCCCCTAAAAAAGGGATAACTTGATACAGAAAACTCAAAGCACTCATAGTGATCTGAAATAGGCCTTAAAGAAATTTTTATAAAGTCCATAGTGGGGCCCGCAATATCTTTTCTTGCACTTTCCATTTTCCCCTACACAAGGGAAGATGCGAATGAAAGGGTGATGTATTACTGCATCCTGTTATCCCCTAAAAAAGGGATAACCTGATACAAAAAACCCAAAGCTCTCATAACAGACCAAAAATCACTGAAGTGACCGAGGCGTATTCAACGCGCTTCTTGACAGCACCCTTTCCGCATTTTTAATTTCGTCTTCCCCTAGACAAGGGAGGGTGGAATGGAAAGCGTGATGTCCGCACCGCACGTCGCGCACCCCTACCCAAGGGTGCGCGGGGCGCGGGCGATTTCTGGGGCACCCACAGTGGGCCAATGGCGACTCTGCTGGGGAGATCGTTTTTATTTTAAATAAAAATGGAGGGCTAGACTCAGAATTTTTTTTTTCCTTTTGTTTCTGGCTAAAGTGTGCTTGTTATATTTCTTTAAGCATTTGAATATTGCGTTCTTATACATCCGTGTATATATCTGTGGATATAATCTTCCATCTTACAGCAGTTTCGTTCCAGTCACCATTACAGGTGTATTTAAAAATATATATTTTTCAGAAAAAAAAATATATACAATAATTTCCGGGCAGCATAACAAAAGGGCAGGGGCTTTATTTTTATTATCACTTTCTTTTTGCTTTATATTTTTTATTATGTTTGCTTTATTTTTATTACGCAAAATTTGTACATATTTTATTTCATTCTGTCATTTTATTTTGGGGATTAGGACCAATTTGTAATTAATAGGAATAGATAATTCCCCGTTTTTCTTTCTATTTCTTGATGTGATTGGCTGCTTGCTCGCGCTCAAACTAAAAAGCCGAGAAAATCTACAAATAACAGCAAGACATGCCATATCTGTTTTAGTTTTCTGTTTTATATCTGAAAAAATATATTTTACTGCTTTTTAGATGCCGCACACACGCGCACGCATGTAAATACATTCCAAATTGCTACCCTACACTTTGGCCAGCTTACCCTCTGCATAAGCCAACGTTATAATGCATATAGATTCTCATGGCACTTCAAAGATCGACCGATTTTTGCATTTCTGAATCATTGGTCAGCCCCTGTGAAAAAAAAATATATAGAAAAAAAATATATCGAAAAAAAAGGAAATAAAAAAAATGATGATGAAAAAATATATGAAATAATGCACAGGGGCTAATTGATTATTTTCTGATGCTCGACTTAGACCACTTTGAATGGTGGATCCCGAAAAGAGTATAGGCCATTCGCCTGAGATCAGTCCGATCGCCCTTCGCAGGTGGAATACGAGGGTCCTATACTCTGGAGAAAGAATCCACTGTTCCAGGAATAGTCCTGAGACCGTCAAAACAAAGCAGGTGCTTGTTCGGTCAAGTGTAGGAATAATAATAATAATAATAAATATTAATAAAGGCACACTGCACTCCAAGCCCAGAAAGCCTTCAGCCAACCCCTTCTGATACCTCCAAACCCATTTTCCTCAGAAACCTGGCCAGAATTTGGAAAGGCATAAATAATAATGGTCGGTTGATACGGGAAATAGGCGCAATCGAAAGTATCGAGATAGACCAAAAGGGCAAAGACGCCTCGTAGGGGGTGATCCGAGAAGTATGGCAGCAGAAAGTGAGCGCCTCGTTATGGGTACGCATACAGGGCCTGTGGTACGCCCGACTCCGGCTATGCAATAGTGGCTAGACCAAAATTTGGGTGCACATGCTGATCGTATAATGAACCAAATGACTAATTTGGTGCAAAATCTAAAATCTAGTGGTGAGGTAATCTCTTCCCCTGCAGTCCCTCAAGAAGCATCAACCTCCCATGTTCCTCCAAATCCAATTTCCCAGCCAAACACCAACCCACCAAATACCACCATTACCCCACCAAATCCTCCACCTAATCCCTACTACCCAAATATCAACCCTTTTCTACCCTACCCTCCATATCCTTTCCCAAGCACTAATATTCCCCAGAATCCAAATGACCTCCCTTTTCCATCACCAATCCACTTCAAAATAGCCCGCATATGGACCCAAGAAACTATAACCCGCCAGGCCAAGTTACAACCTATTTACCTCCTAAGGATCCTGGCCGCCAAACCGAAACCGTCAATAACCCACCTGCCCAAAATCCATATCCAGCCCAAAATCCCTATCCTGCCCAAAATCTCTATCCAGCCCAAAATCCCTATCCTACCCAAAATCCTTATCCTGCCCAAAATCCTTATCCAACCCAAAATCTCTATCCTGCCCAAAATCCTTACCAGATACCGCAGCCAGAAATTAACCCAGCCTTCCCTAATCATGCTAACATATACCAAAAACCATCTCCCCATCCCACCAAAATGGAGGCTGACATGGAAAATCTAAAAAGCATGATGCTCAAAGTTCTGAATAAAGGAGAATTTTTTACGCGGGCACTGGCATTACAACCTTCAGCAATATTGCCTTCAAAATTTAAAATGCCTGACATAGAGAAATTCGATGGGACTAAATGCCCTATATCCCACTTAAAATCCTATTCCACTGGCATGCAGTCAAGGGGGACTAGCTTTGAAGCTATGGCTTCCAATTTTCACCTCACCTTAATAGGGGCTGCCAAGCAATGACTAATGTTGTCAGATAATAGCACCATGGGTACTTGGGACCAAATAGGTGAAGGGTTCCTAGAAAGGTACAAAGACAACACCAACCCTGAAAATAAAAGAGACATTGAATCGTGCACCCAAAAGGAAAAAGAAACATGCGCTGAGTTTGTAGTCAGGTGGAAAAGAATGCTAGCTCAGACGTTCGACAAACCTAATCCGGCTGAGTCTTCCAGGATGTTCATAAAAAATCTCCAACCCATATACTGTGAACACATACAGTATCTCCTTTATAACAACTTTAAAGAAATAGTGGAGATAGGAGTCCGTATTGATGAAGATATATGGACTGGGCAATTAAAAGTCAATACGCATTTCAGCTCTTTCCGATACTCTAAAGGAAAGGCAGCCGCATCGGCACCAGCCGTCAATATGGTAAGAAATGCATCAGCCACTTTTCCCCCCCAAAACTATAGCACTGTTTCATGGTCCTACCGATCAGATAGGTCTATCAACGCAGTTGGAGGGAATAATGGCCCGAACAGAAATTTCGTGAATCGTAATGTAGGAACCGGATATGATGAACCGCAAGCTCCCGATGCATGATATCGCAAGGGCTAATAGCATGTGAGTGCTAAAGCCTTTGGAAGGTTATAAGCCACCGAACCCTCGCCAGACGGAATCATGCCCAAGAATCATGCCCGATCTTCAGTGAATACCATCGCTGCAGTGGTCACCTCACCGATAAATGCTATATACTCAAAGATGCTATCCAGGACCTAATAGATGATAAGGTTATTGAGAAGCTTCCTCCTAGACCAAATATAGTCAATAACCCCTACCTCAAATCAATATGATTGAGGTTGATGAAAAAATTTGTGTACCCAAGTTCGAAATGAATAAACATCCCTTACCATATATCATTGTTCCTTTCTCTCCATCTCTATCCATAAAAGAGCCTAGTTGCAATATGCACTTTTGGGACACTATCCTGGGTAGCCAAAATACTTGTAATATTGAAAAAGCCACTTGGGTCGGTGGGGATGTCAACCACCTTACCAGATCTGGCCGAGCCTACCAACCAAACCTGGAAAGAGGTGACCACTCTGGCAAAGATCAAGAAACAGATACGGGGGCTAAAATAGTGGAAGATACTTTATTAGCTCAGATGAAGAAAACTCAGGCTAACATATCCATCTGGGGCTTGCTTTGTGCTTCTAAAACCCACCGTGATACACTGGCTAAGTCTTTAAGTCAGGCTGTTGTTCCTATTGAAACCTCCCCGAATGAACTCACTCAAATGATCGGAAACATTCACTTTGGGAATGTAATTATGTTTACTAATTTAGATCTGCGAAGGAACCAACCACATTGATACTCTCCATATCACTGTGGGAATAATGGAAAAGCGGGTTCCCCGAGTTCTGATAGACAATGGGTCTTCTTTGAATGTATGTCCCACTGGCAGAACTGGGAACAAAAATATCAGAACTTGCTCCTTCATCGCAGACAGTAAGGGCATACGACAACACTAGTCGATGTGTCTTAGGGGTGGTCACTTTAATGCTGACTATTGGGCCATTAACCATGCCAGTAGAATCCCAGGTCTTGGACATACCAGCCACTTTCAGCCTGTTATTAGGACGCCCTTGGATCCATATGATAAAAGGGGTAGCCTCCTCGCTGCACCAACGTGTCAAGTTTATCCACGATGATCATATAGTAATCATTTTGGCTGATAAGATCGTGGAAAATAAGGAAAACGAGGACGTCCCGATCCTCGAAATAGAGCATGATGACACTGGTATATTTCTCAGTGGCTTTGAGGTTATCCCCCAAGCTGTAGTCAACGCCATTGAGTATGGGCGAGAAACTGACATCACCGGGAAGAAGACTACATCCCTAGGAAACATGGTCCCTTTAAACATGTTTCGAAAAATGAATTATATGCCTGGTCTGGGTCTCGGCAGAAATCAGCAGGGACTTGTTAATTTAGTCCAAGATGAACTTAAGGAATGTATCCCTCCTTTCGGTTTAGGATACAAACCTACTCCAGCTGAAGTAGCCGCAGTCATGAAACAGAAACGTGAGAAAATTAAGGCAGAAAGAGAAAGGCGTCCTTATAAATATCCCCCTCTTCAACCATATAGAAAAACCTTGAACGGTTACTTTGTAAGAAAAGGGGAAACAGAAGCCTATCTCATGTTTCCTGAGCCCTGGTTAGACTAGAATGGGAAAAGACACCCCGGTTGGGAGATCTTTGAAGATGTAAGTATTATCACTGATAAAATGGAACAGGTTACCCTGGAGCCCCGTAACACTGCATATAAGACTGTCACAATTGAAAATACTTGGTCTATAGACCAAGATGATTATGATCTGGCCCTATTAGATGACGAAAGTCTGGGAGATAGTTTCCTGGGTATGATAGATGGAGGCACTGATTATGAAAAACTCCCTGCTGAGTTTGAGTCTATTACTGATAAGCCTCTATAGAATTGGTATACTACGACCGGCCCGCTTTTGACGACCGTAGATCTGGTGGACCGCTTCGGATATACTATTCCTCATCCTTCCCTTAACAATGTAAATAACCCTGTACAGTTTGCTATTAATGATAATCTTAATGTCTTTGCTTATTCCTTAGTTGCACCTACATTAAAAGACGCATTAAATAATTATAATAATGAGTCATTTGATGAAATAGACCCAAAAGATAAAAATTATTTGCTTGAGCTAGTAAAGTCAGTTGAGCACCAGGAAAAACATCATTCATCAGCAGCCAATGAAGACTTATCCACTATTAATCTGGGGTTGAACAATGAGACAAAAGAAATCAAAATCAGCATCTACCTGCAAGGCCTGAAAGGGTAGCACTTATTGACCTCCTCAAAGAGTTCGTAGACATCTTCGCCTGGTCCTATGAAGATATGCCTGGGTTGGACCCAGCCATTGTTGAACACCGGATCCCCATATATCCGGATGCTCGGCCAATCAAACAAAAGCTCTGCCAAATTAAACCGGAATGGTCACTGCAAGTGAAAGAAGAAATCATGAAGCAGTTGCACGTCAAATTTATTCGAGTAGTAGAATACCCGATCTGGCTGTCCAACATAGTGACTGTTCCCAAGCCCAATGGGAAGGTTCAGATCTGTGTAGACTTCCGCGACCTCAACAAGGCGTCGCCCAAAGATGACTTCCCTCTACCCAATATTGATATTGTGGTAGACGCCGTCTCTACTCACAAAATAAGATCTTTCGTCGACGGCATGCTGGGCTATAATCAAATCAAAATGGCAGTAGAAGACCAGGGAGGGTGGAATGGAAAGCGTGGTGTCCGCATCGTACGTCGCGCACCCATACCTAAGGGCGCGCGGGGCGCGGGCGATTTCCGGGGCACCCACACATCCATATTTGAACCAATCATTTATGAAGAAACCTCATCAAAACTTGGCCCTCTAGATACCAAACCACTCTCTCTCCCATTGGAGCAGCATTTGAAACTCAATAATCATGACGAAGCTCATTTGTCTGATCCCTTTATATATCGCAAACTTATTGGCGAGTTGTTATACCTCACAATCTATGCCACACATTTCCTTTGCCAAACATCATTTAAATTTGTTTATGCAACAACTTACCACACAACATCTCCATGCAATCACTTGTATTCTACGGTATCTCAAATGGACTGTCACATACTGTTCAATTCATCTAATTATGATCTTCAGCTTAAGGTCTACTATGATAGTGATTGGTTCAGATGCATTGTTACTCGCAAGTCCATTAGGGTGTTTGATAACAAGGAAAGGCCCCAGTTGAAAGACTTGGTGCTGCGAACTCTACAGTCTTGGTGTTTAGTAGATGCTAATACTTCCATTCTTCACCCTTATTCCTTTGGAGATTTTGTTAATAGTCTATCCTTAGATTAGTTTACTGCGTATACTCCTAGTGTACAAAGGACGCGTCACCTTTTTTGACGGTTCTATGATTTTATACTCTTACTTATCAAAAAAAAAAACAAAAACAAAACAAAACAAAAAACAAAGTGTTGTGGCTTATTCATTTGAATAGGTTGGCTGAATACTAAGCCTTGGCCTCCATCACATCTGGAGTAATATGGATATCCTCTTTACTTCAAGCATTCCAGGTCCCCATCCATGTTACCATATTTTGTGATAAATAGTCTGTTATACAACTCGCATGCAATCAATTCATCATACCAGGACTAAGCATATTGGCATTGGTTGTCAATTCATTCGTGATAAGATTTAGTCCCATGTCATCTCTCCTCGGTATATACGCACTTCCCTGCAACTTGTTGATATTCTCACATTAAACCCTTGGCAAATGCATTTCTTCTCAACAATGCAATTATCTCAAGTCCACAAGTGTTGTTAAAGTTGAGCTACAACAAGTGTGGAATCTACAACTTTGTTTGACAGTTAGAGTTAGTTAGTCTTGTAACAACTTCCATATTTTAGGGATCAATTAGTTCAGTTAGAAAGTTTTGTTTATGTGTTCAAGTCTCTTGTATTATTCATCCATTTCATGCTAATAAATCTCTCATACAAACTCTTTGTAAGTTGTAATCAACAATAAGAACTTCAAGTTGAATCTTCATCTTATCAACATCAGTATGAGCATTGTCATTACATATAATTCTTAATGGATCTAATTACTCTGGATGGACACGTGCAACGACTAATGCACTGTCCACATAAATGAATATAAGATTTGTTATAGGAATTTTAGTTTGATTTGAACTAAAAGTACCTAACTGGTTATATAAGTTCATTGAGATAAATGTAAGGATATGTTGATCTCTTAAAAATATCATTTAATTAAAAAGAGATAGGTTAACAATTATGTTGTCTCATTGAACTCAATTACCGTACTTCACATCCATGGTTAGATTTGAAGATTTTGAAATAGAGAGAAAATAAGACGAGATTAGAGTGAAAACTTTAGAAATATTTGTTTAAAATTATAAAAAAGGGTAGTATTGTAATTTGATTTTTATATGGCATTTGGTAAAAATGAGACATTATTTAAATCTAAGGTGTTTTTGAAAATGGACGACAGGGAATAAATAAGAGAGTATTGTAGGAATAAGTAGGAAATAGATTTATGTGTAAAGTATATTTGGTAGAAAGAAAAGAACAATATATTGAAAATGAGTTGCTACAGCATAACTCTATTATATTTCATAGACTGATCACATGTTTTTATCGATAACAAAGGCATAAGCCTTTATATAGATAACAAAATTGACTCTTGAGATTACTCAAGGTACTAAAATAAAGATGCATGTATTTGCAAGTACATGAATACTAAAGTGCATGTATTTCAACAAGTATATATTAGGTTGTCTAGTAGCAGACATATGTTATCGTAACTAACTCTTTCAATTGCCAATTTTGGGTTCATTACATATGATATTACTTATTTACCCCTTCTAATGAAATTTAACAAAAATCATGATTTGGTCAAAATGTGGACAGTGATAAAATCAAGGTTCGTTGTTCCGAAATTGCTCTCCCTACCTCTGTAACATCATACATCGTTTAAGCAACTTGTCTCACCGCAATGCAAGTCTACTATCAGTGGCACCTTGGTTATTTAGGTAAAAGTCAAGTGTCATTTCATAAAAATTGAAAAACTTGCCATAGAAGAATAACAAAGAGTCTCCCCATTTTCTCTGCTCTGGAAAGGAGACGTCAATGGCGATATTGGTTGAAGAAGCAGAAAACCGAACCCCAAGTGGGTTCATTGAGAGATAACAACGTAGTAGAGGAAGAAATAAAGGAGAATTAAGCCAAACTATATTCATTATTTCATCAAATTAATTATATTAGTGGGTGATGAAGACTTCTTTTTTGCATTAAGTTTGTTTTGGCTATGGCTCCAATATTTTCGGGTTTCTCTCTCTCTCTCTTTCTCTTTTTTGGGAGCAATTTTAGCATGTGGGTATTCGTCATTTTTAAATGATCATCACCAAATTTTAGTTTTCAATTATCGTAATTTTTTTCATTTAGAATCGAGCTATTAATTTTATCATTTCCCCTGTTTGTTATTATGGTTTGATCGAGTTTTAGTTTCGATAATTAATGTGTTCTTGTAATAGAGGCCATGATTAACAAATATAAGAAAACGAAATCAAATGTTGCATAAGTTGGGAGCTTACCTTATACATGGAGTTGATGCAAGAGTTGATGCAACCAACACATGAATTCCCTTATGCGAGGTTTCATGGAAGGGTTCCCCCACAAGTCACAGTGTATGAGATGAAACAAACGTGGGCTATTATTCTTGCTAACAGGGAATGAAAGATTATTATCTTTGGAGATAGGACATATAGGACAATGATGTTGATCAACAGTGGGAATGGAAATAGAATGGTGAAAAAAAATGAGTTTAAAGTAATGAAAACCAAACGAAATAGTGATGATGTGATCGTTGTTGTTTATAAAATTAATTAGTCTCCTTGCATTAGTTCTTACATTATTAGAAAACCATCTCCCCTCCTTGCCAAACTCAGACCACATAGAAACTCACCATGACTCTCAGGGCCTAGGCCCAATATGCACTGCCCAGGGCCCCCAAATTTTCACCCCAAAATAGGGCCCTTAAATTCTAATTCCACTTATGCCACGTCCCGGAGATCGCGTTTACACGTCTCACGAGAGGTGAAGAACAAAACCAAAATGAATCTAAAGCAAAAGACAAATTCAGGAAAGTGTTCATGTCAAATTACCAAAATACTATATATATATATATATATATATATATATATATATATATATATATATATATATATATATACCACAGTGTACGAGTACATCAAAGCAGCCATCCTCTGGATACAAAGCAAACCTAAAGAGTCTTATGACAGCCCAAATATTCAAGCCTCCAAAAACTTTATACTATAAAAAATACAATGTCCAAAGGTGAGCTGACTCATGTATCACTGTACAACTTCTAACTGCAAAACCCGAACTAGACACCAAGCTTCCCTCTAACTATCACCTGGAAGGAAGAAAAGAGAAAGGGTGATCAGAAGTAGAGCCGTCAAAACGGACCAGCGGGGCGGACCAACCCGCAAAATGGCGGACCCCGCCAATTGGCGGGGCGGGGCGGACCAACCCGAAAATCTGGCGGACTGAAAAAACAATGACCCAACCCAACCCACCTTGGTTTGCGGGGCGGGGCGGACCAACCCGCCATTTGAAGAAATTTGAACCAACTCCTTGGTTTCCTTAATCTCCTAAGCAGGGAACAGGCAGTTCACCCTTGGCTTCAGCATCTCGTGTTAGATTGCAGGAGTTTAATTGAGCAACCCCACTAAGTATGGTTGTGCTTTTGCTATAAGCAACTGATCCCAAGACAGCAGCTGTATCTCATGCTGTGGACAATATATATAATGAGTTCCTATGTAATTATATCCTTTTGTAAGGCTTGACCAGATGGAGACATGTAAAGCTTCCCCAAGGTTGTTTAATCCTTATTATGTAATATATATTTTCATCGACGTGTTAAGAAAAAGGCTCTAAGATTTTAATTGACTAACCAATATAAGTTAACAAAAATCTTGGCAGTGGAACAGGTTGGACCAAGATGTAGCAGCAACCACTGTGTCGGTGTAATAAATTTATCCTACAGAAGTTTTCAAGTATATTTTCTCAACCCCTTGCAGACAAATTCCTTGATCTATTACCATTATAGGAGTATATAAGATTGGATACTGGATAGAGTGATGGGTGATTGCCTGGAATATACATACATATATATATACCCACACACATATGTATACTATAGCAGGTAAAAATAGGCGGACCAACCCGCCCTGCCCCGCCTAACCCGCGACCCGTTTGGGTCTAACCCAAAAAGCCCGCCTTTTGGCGGGGTCATGTTTTTAAAACCCAACCCATCTTTTTAATATGACGGGGCGGACCAACCCAACGGGTTTGGCCCATTTTGACGGCTCTAATCAGAAGTTGCCCAGTAAGGAACCTGCCAACATTAAAGGATGTGACAGTGTATCGAAACTGTATCGAAGCGAATTTATCAATCTGATAACAATAACTGTGAAACAAAACCAAAGCTGCGAAACAAAGGCAAACAATCATATCTCTCTATCGAAGAGTGGATGAATAATAGCGATAAACAATTATATCAAATCAAATTACATAACACTTGAGCCAACCAAATTCCCAAACCTGCAAAACAAATGAATCAAACATCAAAGTGTCATTGCAGATGCCACTTTGACCAAGAGTCGCAAATACAAATACAAACAACCAGTGATTGAGCAGTCAACTTATGACGCTATCAAATCGTAACATAGTAGCAACTCAAAGTGTGTCTGGTGGAAAAGCAAAACAGATACGAAACATCGATTTCAAACGAGGTCAACAACGAATAAACGATAACAAGCGCAAATCCAAACTTGGTAAGAACAATATCTTTCAAGGGTTTCGAATAACAAGAATCGAATGGTAACTAGGTTGACAAGAACCCTTACCTCACATCCGAGACAATCCAAATACCCAACCAGCTAACTCGCTCCAATCTAAGCATATAACATAATGAAATGATTTAAGAACTAGCTTTAAGTACTATACTTTCAACAATGAACATTAACTATTATCACTACAATTGTAATCTGTAATATTCAAAATAAACACATAATCTGTTTCTGAAGCTAAGTCCATTATAAAGTACTCCAAAAAATTATCGATTTAGTCTTTTAAATCACTTAATTCCAATATAAAATGAGTAAATTATGACCATTTAAAGTTAGTGGCTTTTCTTAAAGTGTAAAATGGTCAAATCCGAAAATTTATAAGCTGTGGGGATTAAGTTTCCTTTCAGCAAGTTAAACTACAGGGGCTTAGTTGCAACTTCCGAAATTATTCATCTTCAACCTCAAGAACCCAGTTGATTTGTAATTATTTTTCTTCTCAATTGGTCTTTCTCAACCCAAATTCAACTACATATATACATACATTTCCATGTTATTAGACAAGATTAACAAATTCATATTTTATAAAGACTAACCCAATTGAAATTATGTATTCAAAACTCAAACCCACCACTTCTTGCATCTTGAACTTTTGACCCATTCTTTATAATTCTCACTCTAAAAAATTAGTCAATCCTTTCATACACAGACATATGTATATCTATATTCCATACTCTCCAAGCTTCAAAACCAACCCAACACATCTTTGGTCACATAGAAATTGAAAGATCAATAGTAGCTAGTATATACGGAATCTGTCAATGCGTTTCGTGATGTAGCTTGTACTGTAGCTACACCGGAGGTGCATTGACCAGAAAGTTAAATATGTAAACAGCGGAAAATTTTAAACAATTAAAACAATAATAAATACATAAGTTTATCAAACAATCTACAAGCTATGCTTGCAGATCCAGCCTTATGGCCAAAAAGATTTAACGAATTAAATGTTTAACAAAACAAATTGTGAAATAACCAAAATACCAAAGCTCTCTCAAGACAACAAGTCTTGGAGAGCAAAACCCACAAAAACACGGTAGAGAAAACATGTGATTAAAAATTAAACTTCCTTGAAACTATGAATGCAAACAGTAACAGCAGCAGTATAGTTCACGATGAAGCTACACCCGGAGCTTCATCCAGTTTTCCAGCAGCAATGATGCTCTCTGTTTCTCTCAAGATCTGAACGTCTGTCTCTCTGTTATGTATTTTGCTCTCCCTCCTCTTATGTACGTCATAGTCCATATATATATATATATATATATATATATATATATATATATATATATATATATATATATATATATATATATATATATATATATATATGTTGGTGGAAGACCTACGATACAATAAGAAAACACAAGACTCCAAGTATCTAAAGGATTAGGAAATAAATGAGTTAGTTTTCATAATCAATTAAATCACCTTTATTACATAGATTTTATTACCGAATATGTGGACTATTTGAGAGTATTTAGGAAATGATTAAATATGTTAATTTCTTACCAAAACTTTGGGACCAAGAAATCTTAAAACAAGACAAAAAATATAACATGCCTATTTTGCCCTTACAAAAATACACACACCTGGAGACAACACATACATACTAACACATATACACACACTCAGCAGCAACACGCACACACACACACACACACACACCCATATATAACCAATATCAATTTTAATACTCTTGATCAAGTTTGGAAACTTACCAATTTCAGTTCTGTTTTTCTTTTTTCTCTTCCTCTGTTCTTCCGCTTTCTTTTCTGATTTATTTTTCTTTTCTTTTCTTTTTTCTAACATTGTCTAACTATGAGTCCACCAAACGTATCCAAAAACCTTGCCAAACCGGTTATGCCTAATTGCATATCAATTTTAAGTCAACTTTATACCTAGTAGGAGTATTATTATATACATATATCTCTTCAACTTATATTAAACAAAAGTCAACAATATAAGTAAGACCACTTCTATGATAAAATAATATCACCAACCCATGCCATTGTTTAGATAATACATTTATATGGTTTTAAACTTTTTAAAAAATAATAAAAATACTATATTTTGGTCAAGACAATTATTTAATAATATTAAAATAGATAAACAGTGGGACATATGTTCTGATTATAATATTTTAGTTAACAAAATATTATTTAGTCACTTATTTTAAAAACAAGTCAACAAATTATTACTCAATTACAATAACAACTCGTACGTAATACAAACTAAAATATGATTATCAATTAGAGTAGAAATTATGCATAACTAATGTCAGATAAACATACATCAGACAACCTTGTATAACCTATTAATAATTTAGCAGGATACTAAACTAGCTTAAGCAATCCAAAAATCACATTTCAATTTAGTGTTCAAAACTATTGTACACATAATACAATTAAATAATGTACATATAAGTGAACTAAATAGTCAGGGTGTTACAATTTAATATATACTATATAGATAAAGAGCCTATTTGAAAATTGAAAAGTAAAGGTAACTAAAGTAAATTGGAAATATGTTGAATCGACTTCCCGACAATCAACTAATGAAGCAGTAAAGAAGGTGCCCCCCCCCCCAATTGAGCAAAGGAAAGGAAGCTGTTAACTGGAACCAAAAACAAAATTGTCAAAATTGAAATTTGAGAAGAAGAAAAATTGTCATAGTCCCATTGGTTCACTTAATCTTTGATCTTTCAATTTTATAGCCACCAAATTTCTGAAAAGTTAAATCTCTAACCCTAATCTCTTTCCTCTAAACTAATTTAAAATTTTGTTTGGTGTTTTTTCTTCTTCTTATGTAAACTTTATTGGAAGAATCAACATGTTTATCTAAGTATAAAGTAATTAGTCAATTTTGTTTTAAGATTTATTTATTTAGGTTTTGCATATTATATTTGCTAATTTGCAATTGATGATTTTTTATTGATTAATCAATATTTAAAATTTTCAGATTTTGTTTACTACTTTATTGTTTATTTCTAAAAAGTTTGTGTTTAAATATTTCTCTGTTACTTGTTAGTGTGTATTCGTAACTTGTAAGTGTGCTATTGTTTATTGATTTACATTTTTTTCGAGGTGCTTGTTTTAATGGCTCCTAAACGAAGAGTTATGTTTAAGTGACACTTTTTTTTGGGACCGTTTCTTTGATTATTATAGATTTACAAACGATGTTTGATGAAGTTTGACAAAAAATTAGTCGTTAATTCTTCTTTTGTTGGCTTTTTTTCTCGGTGCCATGCATTGGCAACTTCTCTCACACTTGCCCCCTGTATTCACAACCCCATTTGTCTCCCTCATTCCATAATCTCTCTTGAATTTGTTTCCATCTCATATATACTCACTAAACTCTCCCAAAAAAAAAAAAAACTCCCTCACCAAAAAGAAGAATTAAAGAAGACCCTCACATCACTCCCTCTTTCATCCGTGATCTAACACCTTCATCCTATATATATCTCACTGTAATACCGCCAATCCCACATCGGGTAGATGTGAGACTTAAATGTGCTTTATAAGTTGGTCATACACCAACACCAATATCATCCATGGACTTTTGAGTCGACTTGTAGTGGGCCCGATGACCCAAGTTGCCACTTGCTCAGTGGGCCACTATGTGGGCTATACGTAGCGGACTGAGCTTTCGAGCTCATGGTGTTACACTCACGTTACCTCAACAAAACTTAAAACATCATATAACAAACAACACAACTTGCCTTTGTCCATTTCTCTCTATCGGTTTATTACCGAGAATTACACTAAGCAACACTTTCTCAAGCTCTCGGGTTGTCCATTTTCAAACAACAAACTCAACAACAACAACAACAAGCCTCCTTTACTCTAGGAAGCAAGACAATGAAGGAAGGAGAAACACAATAGCCTAAACAAGACTTTCATCAATAACCTCCTCCTACTACTAGGATTTCATAATGTAAAGGTATAGGATTCTTAGTGAAATGTATATATTTGCATCCCAAGTGTGTAGTAGTTTTACTCATTTTTTACTTTCAAAATGTAGACATTTAAATGTTTAGTTGTTATCTCAAGATGTAGTTCATGTGTGTTTAGTGTAAATTGTAAATACTTGTATCTTGTTTCGATTTAAATTATTTTCTTTCTAAATGAATTAAAGGTTTTCTTCGGTCAAGAAAAGTCATTTTAGGATAAAAACGGTTCACAATATGCTAGCTTATTACCATGAATGTTAATTTGTTATCTCGTGCGTGTGTTATAATGTTTGACATGTTTTTTTTAATAATATCTAAGTTAAGTATTTTTTTAATGTCTAAATTGATTAGTTTAGTTTTCTTAGCATTTAGTATGTTAATTCATGTTATAAACCTTTTGTTGACTATACTTGACCCTTGTTGACTAGAGTTGACCAACCTTGACTTGGTCTTTTTTGGTAACTTTAATTGTTTACTTGTTTTATTTTCCTCTTGATTTAAAAATTAGTATCATTTCTCTGATATCGTTTGACCATTGACCGACCAAAACGCTTTCACCAACAACAATGAAAGTGAGGATTGTTCAAACACCAACATACTCGTTACCAAAAATACTCTAAATATTCACTCAAATTATGTAGCAGATGACGATGTGATTCTCTATCTTGAACATCACACCTTCTTTTAAGAGACCTCTCATGCTCTGGAATATACTTGTTAAAAATTGTCATGATGAGATACCATATATTTGGCATACGGTTGTAAGTATCTCGTTCATCTTCGACGATCATATTATGTAATATGATAGAAGCCTTCATATTTTTTTTTTCCAAAGTAGATACTTCTCACATAAGTGATGGGCCGTATAATTACAAATTGTGCATGCAATACTCCAAATGCTCAACATCCTCTCTTGTTGTCTCTTGATGTTGAGCAAAAAGCTTATGTTTATAACTTTGCGGAAATCGAACGAACCAGATGAATGTAGCCATTGAGGATCTATATCATATGTTAAATAATAACTCAATTTATAGTGATTATTTGGGCTATGTCGCTTATAAGAATCGTTAAATACCAGCGATCAATCAAGGACATGTATGTCATTACAAGTAGGTAGAGTACCAAAGAATGCATGTCATATCTATAATGGTCGTCTCATCAATGGTCGTCTTTCTATCTCGACATTTCTTCCATTCTTAGTACATGTAAATATGTAATCTATACTACCTAACATATCAGAAAAACCGTGTGTCTAATCAAATATGAAGCAAACAACGGAGGTCTCCCTCTAATGGTTTTTTCAACTACTACTATCCAAAATCAGTAATCACACATTCAACAAAATTCTCCACGCATTCAATTGTTACTGTTTATCCAATACGGACATAGTCATCACATGCATCATCGAACATTCTGTAAGCAAGCGTTTTTTGATGCGATACTCGAACCCTAATATCTCTTTACATAAGTTTGATGCTGAATGATACCGCAACCCAACACCCTCGAGATGACGCGAACCTTGGTATTAGAATTGATGTCACAATTGGATTGACTCTCCAATTGTAAGTCAAATTCAAACACAACAACGAATCCACGATATTGTATTATGAGCTTTCATTCCATAATACTTAATAAACCACACATACAATATCTATGAAAGAAATTACTAAAATTCAATAATTTGTCTCCAAAAGAAAAAAACAATGTTTAAAGGCCTTTATATATATATTTACAAATCGTAAAGAAATATGGAAAGATAAACACATAATCTTGTAGGAAAAGAAATCTAAAATATGGAAAATAAAGACCAAATCGGCAAATCCTAATTAAATAAGGAAACAAAAAACCATAAAAATATCAAGCAGTAAATCAGTAAAACCCAAATTAAAAGAACACAATAACTGGACGACGCGGTCGCCTAAGGCGCCTACTCAATTGCTGGGAGTGTTTGGATTTTCTATCCTTCCAATATTTTCACTTTGACCCCTCTAGGTTTCCAAACAGCTTCTAAATCTCCAAACTTGTTCCTAAGCTTCTAAACTTGTCAAATAAGCTCCTAAACTCGTGAAATCTCTTTTGAGGCTTGCAGGATCGTATCAATTCGTATAGAAGCAATGCACTTTTTATAGTGGTGATAAACCAGGTCTCATACATGCTTCAAATCGTTGTTTAAAATATGGATTATGAGCACTAAAAACTTCCACTACTTGAAGGACGACATGTCTTCGCGTCTGAAATCTCGTATAAAATTGTTCGTCAGTGTATGATGAATCTTTGCAAAGTATTCTAAATATAGGCGTTGTAATTCCCCAATCTCATATCCATAATATGTTGTTCTTCGTTACCTTGAGTAGGCTTTTGTAACACCCAGGGTTAGTGGTTACTTTTATTTTAGTGTTTTGATTTATGTTTACGTGATATGTAAATTATTAATTTATAAATGTGTTGCATCCATGATGTAATACTTCGGTCTCATTTTCATTCTATACTATTCGCTGTTACTTTGAGTGGGCTTTTTGTAACGCCCTAGGTTCATGTTAAACTTGCATTTCCTATATTTAGTTCATGGTTGAATGCCTTGTATTTTTAGTTATACAGGTTGACGTTTTAGTAAGTATGAGTTTTTGGTATTATGTACACTTTGAAGTGGTTTGGTTTCATCATGGAGTCCTTTTAAAATGATATTTAGAGCTTTGGGACAACTTTTGGTGAATTTGAGTGTTGTAGCTTCAGATTTTGGCGCGCATGTGCCATAATAGATAAGTGATTACGAAACAAGAGGAAATTCGGACCAAGTCCCATAACTAGGTGTGCTCGCACCTAGTCCTTAATGCACTCACGCCGCCTCGATGACATTTTTGGATTTTACTTCTATTTAATTCCTAATTTAATTTGGTTAGTCTAAACCTAGTTTATTAAGTTAGTATAATTACAATTAGTATTAATTAAGTTAGATTAGTATTGAGTTGGATTAATTAGCTCAATTAGTGAATAACCATAGTTAGGAATCTACGAAGAGAAATAGAACATCACAAAAATGAGGTTATGACCTTGCCACATCGTACTTGCAATTGGAGACTTATCCTTGCTTGAATTACATGAAGACCAAGGCTCATTCTCCTCATTCTTGGTCAGCCTTGTCGAGACATAGATTGAGTAGAGAAATCAAGAGTGTGTGTGTGTGTGTGTGTTCATCATAGTTGAGCCAAAAATCACCGAGTTAACGTTGTAAAAGCTTCAGGATAATGTCGAGGGATATATTGAATGAATGGTAGTAACCATTTGTAATCGGTGTAAATTTGTCTAAAGCTCTGTTTGTTTCACAAAAAATGATTTCTAGAAACATTTTTCGGAGTTTGATAAGAATTAGAAATCGAGTCAATGAAAAACATTTTCCGAGTCAACGGAAAATCCCCTTAAAACTCATTAAAATGACTTACCGACCTCTTTCTCGATAAGTCATTTTTGGAAGGGACGAATACGATATATATATATATATATATATATATATATATATATATATATATATATATATATATATATATATATATATATATATATATATATATATATGTTTCTTTTCTCTCCTCATCTTCCTATTCGTTCTTCCTTCCAAACCTCCATAATATTGTCACTGCTTTTCTCGCTAACAATCAACAATTATTCAACTTTACCTTTGATTTTATAACTTGTTGATTCCAGATCTCAACCTCTCCATATTTTCTAATTTTATTCCTTGGATTCTTAGGAATGATGATGTTATTGTTAAGCGAGATGCTCATTTTTGATTCAGCATCTTATTAACCAAAATCCTAAAGAGCTGATAAATACTCGAGAAACGCAAATCACAAATCTATATTTCTACATTTAAAGTTACAAAATATGAAGGTAGAATTGGAAACAAGTAGAAATGAAACTGACCTTGGGATACAAATTGTAAAGGATGGGTGGCTAGGGATTAGAGACGATGAGATTTGGGATTGTGAACGAACAAATAATGGAGTAGAGAGAGAGAGGTAGGTAAGTGTTCTAGTCACTAATATTATAATCAATCAAAATTAGTAAAACTTTGGTTGAATTGATACTTTGCTTTCCCCCATTATGGCTTGCATAACAAATCGTGTACATTGATTTCTATGCAAAATAAATTTTACACCAAAGGTATATGAATGAATTGAGTTGTGAAAAAGTGATGACCCGTTTTACAAATTAGAATACGCAAGACCGTCTAATATAACACTTTTTTTTTTCTTGTTAATTTACGAATATGGTGATTTTATTTGTGTCCATAGCGTGTGATGGTGGTTGAGTGATACCATTACCATTGATCGTCCATCAAATTAAAATGACCCAAGTTCAACCCAATGTTTTTACTTTAGGATTGGACCAACAACAAAGAATGACGATGGCAGATTGGGAATGATGAGGGCAGTATCTGTGGATAAACGTCAGACGAAAGGATATTCCTGTACTTTCTCGCACAAATGTGGAAACGCAGCAAGTGCACATCTCTCCGCATTTACCTCTGTATTTCTGGCAAAGCAGACTTGCATTAACCGCCACTATTATTGGTGAGCACACACAGAGGCGAGAGCGATAAACATGGAGCCGGAAGTGACCGCCGACGAGTTTAAAACCGCACCTTCTAATACAGCTCCTCCGCCACCACCCTCAGCTCATCAAAATCAAGACGCCTCCAACAATTCTTTTAAAAGCAGAGAAGAAGGCGAGCTATCTTCTTCCGAGACCGATGTACGACTTATTCTCAAACCCTAAATTGAACCATTCGTGTTCGTAGATTGATCGGACTTATCTGCATGTTCAGATTTTGTTTACTTGTGAGATTTTATGTCATTTGCACATTTCGTGATTTATTCACAGCTCTTCTTTAGGGTTTTTAATGCTTTTAATTCTATCTCCGTTGGTCATTGTCTGCTTTAGTCTCTTTTGTTTTCTTTCCCTCCGATGAATTGTTGATTTATCATTTCTGATTATTGTCCGTGTTACTGGTTTATTGATTGTTCCGTTATTTATTATCTGGTGATGGTCAATTCGTTTGCTGGTCGAGTAAGTTCATGTTGTATGTTTCCATTTATCTTAGCGAGTATGGGCCGTGAACATTATTTTAGTCTCATCTTGGGAATCTAATCTTACAGGATTTTCCTGGTGGCTCCGCCTCTCGATTCGGTGACAGTGTTCCTGCTCAAAGGGAGCCAGTTAAAATAGTTGCGACAAACAAAAGTACCCAGCTTGTCTTGACGGGTAGGTTTAAGTAGCCGATTGAATTGAATTTGTGTTGGTCAGTATTTTTTCTTGGTACACTTCATGGGTATGCCTTTTGTTTGAAGCAATATGCTATTAGCTGCCTTCAAAACATAAAGATAATAATTACATGATATTTTGATAGCTCTTGACTTTTTATTATTGATGAATTGAATAGCCAGTGTAAATTTTTTGGACACACACACACACACACACACATATATATATATAAGGTCTTGTTCTGTTTGGCTTGTTTTGGTGTGCACGGTTTTCGGAAACCAAACTCTTTATGGTAGGGGATACAATCTCCTAGTGCGAATAAGAGACTTGTGTACTGCATTCAACCTTCAGAATATTTCTCCATATATTTGCATGGCAAATCCCCATATTTCTACTTATGAAGAAATTAAATTTAGTGAATTGAATCATAGTTGATAGTGTCGTACAATACACGATACATATTGTACATTATGCATAAAAAATTACCAATTTAGACACGTTCCACATGAATGTATCGCAATGGGCTCTGTATCATGCGATACACTTTGCGTATTATGCGATACTTCAGCATATCACAACTTTGGTGTATCCTACGATTATTTCTATTTCTTAAACTGGATGTCTATAACTTTTTTCTTCTTATATAGTTATATTAAGTAAACTAAAGGTCAGCGCATATTACCGAGTATGGCCTCTTATTTTCTCAAAAACGTATCTCCTGGGAAAAGATTCTCTTTAATATTATTCTAGGGTTTCTCCACTGTTAGTCCTTAGTCCGTTACTCCCCTTGTAAACCCATCATCCTATTCCATGATCCTCCAATGAAGGAAAAAAGAAAAACCTTGTTGATAGTAATAATGGAGTCCATGTATGTTGAAGAGTGAAAAACAAAATTGGAGGAAAATACTAACATCTTGAAATTTTCTTTGCAAAAAAGGTATGACTCAAGTAGTTCTACTACTTTTTTCAACTTTAAGGTTTACTTATTTATGCATGCTTGATGTTACTCCCTCCATTCCTAAATAATTGACGACTTTTGGTATATAATATTTTACTTATATAAAAAAAAGACATATTATACCAATATATATATATTAGAGTCAATTAGTTTTTCTTAGTGCTTGTTTGGTGGAGCGTTTTGATCAAAACGCTGGTAAAAAACGCAACATTTTCTCTTTAAAAGTGTTTCAATGCAGCGTTTTAAAACACAATGTTTTAAAAATGTGCAGCGTTTTAAAACGCTCCAATTTGGAGCGTTTCAAAAATGTGTTGCATTTACAACTATTTTGTTTATAAAAATAGTGTTTTGAAATAGTTTTCCAAATATGTTTACAAGAAAAAATTACGTTTTGAAAATGCTGCGTTTTGAAAACGCTGTGTTTAGAAAAAGCTACGTTTTCAAAACGCTGCACCGGACGAGGCCTTAATGACACAACGATTATTTAGTAACGGAGGGAGTATTTGTTTTCCTTCATTATTTTTCAGTTTTTCCTTGTTCTTTTCAGAACTTGGAATGGTGTTTATCTATGCATAGTTGCTTGGCTTTTTGGGGGGATAGTTTGACTGTTTAAGACTTGTTTTTGGATTCCTAGTAGCAACGCACAATATGAAGTTTAAACTTAATCATTTGATAATCTATTTTTATTAATTTAAACTTAGTCATTTATATATATATATATATATATATATATATATATATTATCAAAAAAATATATATTTATATATAGACACACACACACACACGTATCATAGTGATGGAATTTTTTGATACCCGATACATACCCCATTTTGACAACTATGAATTGAATCGTGTTTCTATCCTTGCAAATACAATTTAATACTTTCTCTTTAAGGGTACTTGCGTTGACAAAAAAATTTCCCCTTCACGGTCACGTTTTGCTCTGTATTGGGAAAGTTAACAGTCCTGTCATTTGACGGTGGATACAAGTAGTTGTGAGATTACTCGCTCTGCTGCAGCTAGTTAGCTAAGCATTGTGCAATTCCTTGGTACTTTTTTCTAGTGGTATTACTATTGCAAGTGGTTTATCTGATGGAAAAACTACTTTTTTTAACCTTAATACTAGTTGGGGAATATCAATTTGACAGTCGTACTATCAACATTACAAATGTGACCATTGTACTCCTAATTTTACTTTAAATTTAAAATTTGATTTCTAGTGCCGCGTTAGCATGGCTAAAGAGACTCCATTTTTTAGATGTCCGTTAACGATTTAGGTTCATTTTACTGCACAATTATGTGTACCATTGGTCAACTTACAAACCTGAAGTGCGAGTGTCAAATTGTATTATCCTGATAGTATGAAGGTAAAAAATAAGTAGTTCTTCCTTTATTTGATTAATTTTTTTACAGTGGTCATGTGTCACTAAACCTGTCTTTGATGTTTTCTGCTTAATTTACAGGCAAGTCTGCTCTAAGCGGCAATGCTACAGGTTCTGTTGGTGTAAATGTGAGGACTTGCGTGCACCCAACTCATCGTAAAGGTCCTGAGAAGAACCGGGTGCCATTTGTGATAAGTTTTTCTGATGATGACAGTGGTAGTGAACCTGAAGAGTATCAACAAGGAAAATCGGTTGAATTTAAAGGCAACACAAAAGAAGTGGACGGAAGTAGAAGACCACCCACATTGCTGGAAAAATCACAAATTTCGCGAGGAAGTGCAGGAATTGTCACTAGCAAGATGCCTCGAAAAATGTCTTTGAGCCGCACATTTGTCTCGTCAATGACCAGAATCAATGGAAGCTCTTCAAGGAATGGTGGGGGATTGTCAGTTGTAAGATCCCGTCTTAAGAATGCTAGTACCCTAAACCAAACTAAAGCAGGCCAAAATGATCTCTTAAACAGCAGTAAACTTCAGGATCTTCGGCAGTTAATTGCGATTCGAGAAAATGAGCTGAAGCTTAAGGCTGCCAAGCATAAAAATGAGATAGCTTCAGTTTCGTGTAATGATCAAACAGTTCTCAATTTGAAAAATGACACAATAAGGAACAGAGATTCTGTTGATTTCTTACATTTCGAATCAGAAGGGCAAAAAAAACGCCATAAAGTTAGTGAGCTTTAAATTCAGATGACCGACTAGATAAACCTGCCACTATGTCAATGTTAGCATCAGCAAAGTCTGCATTACAGAAGTGTGATCAGCAGGGAGGAGGAGGTGATCGCAGAAGTTGTGATAAAGAAATATTATCAGGCGCTACGAGGCCCAGTGCTACCCAAAGGAAAAAGCAAGCGAAAAATAACTACATTTCTTCGGCTAATCTACCTAATGGTTCGAAAGAGAAAAGGGTTTTTCTTATGCTAAACTTTTGTTTATCACACAATGAGAAGTTAACATACAAATTGGTTTTGACCATGTAGGTATGGATGTAATAACCAATAGCAGACAGTGTAACAGAATTACTGAACTGGCGGAATCTTCTGCACTGGTGGCGAATGGGACATCTAAAGCTTCTCCAAAGAAGTTGGTAAGTTACTGGGATCATATAAGGTATATGAGGTTTTCTCATAATTTAAAATTGTTCATACTTCTTTTGGAAATTGGTGTGTTTACCACTTGGAGGTGGCGCTTGTTCCATCCGTCAACTGCTAGTTTCAACTTTATTAATTGA
Source organism: Codonopsis lanceolata (assembly GCA_013146195.2). Lineage (NCBI taxonomy): Eukaryota > Viridiplantae > Streptophyta > Magnoliopsida > Asterales > Campanulaceae > Codonopsis > Codonopsis lanceolata. Next base: position 12,196,205 of record CM028381.1, on the reverse strand, counting down.
AAAAGAAAAAGAAAAAAATTCAGCATGGTCCTTGCGGAATTATCTTGCGGTGGATGGGTACATTTCTCCGGAAATTGCATCAACTCTTTTGAGCATTATTTTGCCATGCCATACTCTTTTAACAGATGCATGGAAGCATGAAAAAACTAAATTGAGGTCCTGTATTATTAAATTTAAACAAGTTTGTAGTTGGCAATCAGTGTATATGCCTAATCAAACTGAGGCCCTAATATCGTTTACATGATGATGAATCCTCTGTTTTGGAAAATGTTGATGGTACTACGTTTAAAGCATTTGCAAATCTCTTTATGGTTTCTACAGTAATTTGAGATGATTTTACTACGATCTCTTTTGCTACAAGAAGCAGAAAACTATAATGGTTGAAAAAAGACTTGTGCTGTACTTGCTATAAGACATCAGTGGATATAGTAACCAAAATTTACGGCACAATGTTATTATGTTAGATGGGAAGTGATTAAGCATGCATGTTATGTGCTTCTCCTATGAGGATATGAGGCAGCTTGACAGAAAGTTTAACTATATTCGTTTTTTCTTTGTTTAACCTGATCAAGGGCCATTGTGACATAGTCCCTATATCCAGGGATGAATTTAAAGGGGGGCCATGGCCATGGCCACGGCCCCGGCTAAGTTTTGAAAATGCAAATTTTATTTTGTAATTTATTGATATATATTTTATAAAAATAGTAGTTTGGTCCACTCAAAATAATATACTCCCTCTGTCCCAAAATTATTGTTTTCTTTCCTTTTTCGTCCGTCCCAAAATAATTGTCTAGTTTGAAACTTTCCTTTTTAAGACAGTACTTTTACCACTTTACCCTTACTTTTTTATCTTACTTTAAATTTGGGCCACATAGATGTGGGCTTTAAAGGAAACTACACATGAAATCAATATTAATAATTAAGTCAATTGTTTTTCCTTAATCCGTGTGCCGGGCCAAACTGGACAATAATTTTGGGACGGAGGGAGTATTTGACAACCCTTATCCTTTATATTTTCTCTATATCAAACAAATGATTATAAGTTTATCAAATACAACTTAGAACTTCTTAAAGAACATATATTTTCACTGAAGTATTCGCAAAATTAAAAAAAATGACTAAACTTCTTATAAAACGTATATTTTCACTAAAATATTCACAAATATAAAATATATTGCTATAGTTTTTGTGATTTTTCAAAAACTTTGCAATATTTCCATTTGCCAATATATTTTTGCCCCACCCCCCCCAATTTTTTTAAATTAATTAATTTCTAGATCCGTCACTGTGTATAACTCTGCTTACATCTTTCCAGCCAACAGAAACATGACCTATTTTATGTTTTTCTCCGCCATCTGAACTCTCGCCCAAAATTCTTTTTCTTCTGTGCATGTCTTCTTCTTTCTTCATGGTGTTGGTGCTTGATTGAAGCAGCGCAGCACCTTTATTATTTATTTATTTTTATGAAATTTCCCAAAATGCAGTGGCTGGGATCAAATATATGCCCTTGAGATTTTACTTAAATTTACAAAGAGGCAGGTGGTAAATCAAGATCTCTTTGTTCTTGTCAGCCTCATCCACCTCCCTTTCCTGCACCCCAAAAGGAAACCCCCTGAACAATTAGGAAAAACTTAAAAGAAGGCGGCGATATGTCAACAGATACGTTGTGTGAGTATACTTGTCAGTTCTGAACTGAACAATTCCCTCTTCATTTGCTTTGCCGTTTACATGCTACGCATGAATTCTGTTGTAGATCTATGTCAAATCATGATATAGATGGTAAACCAGTATAGGTCTAATTTTTATGTATATCAAGATCACATATCTTTATTTACATTCCTTCTAATTATCATGCCTGGTTTTTATTTCAGTTGCGCTAAGCTGTTTTGGAGATTTTGATCATGAATATGGTAGAAACCTAAGATACTGGATTAACAAGTTATGAGATATGGGTTTCTGTTTCTTACTTTGTGATGTGAAGGTGCTCTGGGTAATGATCAATTATTAATTGGGGAGATTAGATTATACCTCACCCACCTCCCTTCCTGCACCCCCTTAAACACTTGAGAAAGAATTAAAGAAGACGGAGTTATGTCTCAACCGATATGTTCCTTGTGTGTACTTGTCTATTAACAGAACAGTTCCCTTTTCATTTGCTTTTGCATTTACATGGTGCTACCAAAATCTGTAGTAGACCTAAGTCCAATCATGATTTATATGGTAAATCGCTATAGATTTAATTTTTTGGTATAGTGAGATCATGTTTCTTATTGACATTCCTTATAATTTATCTTACCTGGTTATTATTTCACTCGTGCTAAGCTGTCTTGGAGATTTTGGTCATGAATATGGTAGAGGCCTAAGATACTGGATTAGCAAGTTATAAGATGTGGGTTTCTGTTTCTTACTTCGTGATGAAAAGGTGCTTTGGGTAATGACATTAACAGGGGCGATTAGATTATAATTGAAGATTTTGTTAGAGATTTTGATCATGAAAATGAAAGAAACTTAAGATACAGGAGGTACTAGCTCTTTAGGAGTTCTGAGATATGGGTTTATGTTCCATTACTTCTGTGATTGTGAAAGTACATTGGTTTCAATAGTTCTTGTTGATTATCCATTTTCAAACAATGAATTTTGATTGCACAGAGACTAACAACTGCCTTGAGTTGTTTGATTATTCACGTTTGGAGTAGGCTGATTTTGTGGCATGTAAAAGATAGTTGATTGATTTTTTTTTTTTGGCAGTACTCCCTTTTGAATTTTGGGAGATACCTGCAGCACATAGCATTTAAAGCAAACTTTACTTAGCTGCTCATTTTTTAATTTATAAATCTTCTGTTTAGCTTGACCTCTTGTTCCTTGTGCACCATACATGTGAATATTGTACTGAAGAATTTGTTATTACTTATTCTGGTCTTGAAGAATTCTTTGCTTTGCACTCTATTCTCTTGGTGTGTAGAGGCTGCGAACTATCCACCGACTTCGAAAATGTCTTTTGTAGAGTTTGTAAATAACATTTCTAGTGGGTAGAAGCTTTTGAGCTTTGTATTCTTCTAGTGTACTAAGGACGCGTCACCTTTTTTGACGCTCATATTAATATACTCTTTACTTATCAAAAAAAAAAAGAATTTGTTATAACTTAAATCTTACCGCATCTTGTTTTAAACACTATTGAGGGCTTATGCTTGACCATTTCATGCTACTAAAACAGCTCAATGCTGAGGTGAAGCATCCTGGCGAACTGAGCTCTCAGCATGAACCAGGTTCCAATATGAACAGTACAGTCCCGAAGGAACCAATCAATGGACATGATTTAGCGACAAACAGTTTGTTGAAAGAAGGCATATCTATTAACAAGGTAGCCAAGCGTAAGTCCAATGATACAGGTCTTGCACGCCATGTTCCAGATAGCATTCTAGAGAAACCTGATGTAAGCTCCATTTGGTTTTGATTGTCTGCTTTTGTTTTGTTATTGAAAGTTCATAGGATTTTCTCTTACTGGACTCACCTCTTTATTATTTACTCATTGCAGGCGTGGCTGAACAATCCAAGCTCGTGGAACGGTTTAGGTAACATGAACGTCTGTGAAACTGGTGACATGGATATACAGTCGTTATTGGAGATTGAGGAATTGCAAGACAAGGAGCTGGAGGATGCACAAGAGCTTCGACACAAGTGTGAAGTTGAAGAAAGAAATGCTCTCAAAGCTTATCGTAAGGCCCAGAGGGATTTAGCTGAGGCTAATGCAAGATGCTCTTATCTGTACCGGAAACGGGAATTATTTTCAGCTCATTTTCGATCTCGTGTGATGGAAGATTCGAGTTTAAGTTGGTTGACGAGGCCACAAAATCATATTGGAGCTAGTGTGAATTCCTTGACCAATATGTCTGAAGATAATATGCATCTTGTACCCATGTCAAGCCATCAAATGCCGGCTGAGTTTGATCTTCAAAATCAGCACCTTTATGATTTAAATGGCACTGATGGTGCTCTTGAAAATTTAACTGATCATCATGAGGATGGACGAAATGTGGCCTCTGAACCATGCAGTGAGCCTGATGCAAGTATATCAGAGCAGGAGGACAATGGCACAGCAAATGCTTTAGGCTCTCCGTCAACTGATATGAACGTTTCAGCAGATGAAGATGAGGAGACATTTCCATTTGACCTTAAAGCTGGTCAGACAAGTCAAGATTGCCAGATGCAGGAGGGATTTCATAATGAACAGATCAAGGATGTGAATGAGGAGCCAAACACTTTTGCAACCTCCGAGGATTCGTTGCTTCTTGAAGCATCGTTGAGGTCCCAACTGTTTGCAAGGCTAGGAATAAAAAACTCAATGAAGAGGGGATCAAGTAAAAGCAAAGAGTCCACAGCTGAACGTGAGGCTCCAAACAGTGGAGAAGTAATGGAAAGTACTAGGAACATTCCATTATCCGTGGTGCAGAAGGATATATGTCTTGATTCTGGAGGTATCTTAACCTTTAAGTGGAACCTGGTTTTTGGTATTTGTCAATTGAAATCATTCATTTCCTACAGTTTTGCTGACATTGAGGCTAAGAGATCCTTTCTAGGGCAGTCAATTTTTTGTTCTATTGCATGTTGCTTTCATTTTCCTCTTTTTCCGTTCCTTTTCTTTTCCTTCTTTCTTCAAGTTTTAGAATCGATCTTATTCAAACCTGATTTCAGTCTGATATAATATCTGGTGTGCTTTTGCTTACTTTTTGTTGTAATGGAATAAATAATATACACTTATGTTTGAGGCTATTTGTTATGGAATCTAGGTTGAGCATAAATGTTTCGGTTGCATGAGTTCTTTCCCTCTCCACCTCCTGCAGCCTGCCGTGATGGGGAGAATCACTGGGGTCTGGTATTGTTTGTGTCTACTGTTGTATTATTGTTTCTTCTCTTTCCTATTCTTTAAAACAATTTTTACCTTGAAGAAATGCAGTAAGGTGTGGGGCAGGGGAAAATTTGGAATCGGCTACAAAACAGTAATAAGTTTTGGTCACAGTCAATCACCATAGACTGTTTAATAGTCATTCTATCGTATACTCTTTCCAAGATAAAGCTTTTATGCTCCTCTTATGTACACCTCTCTTGGAGTTTCGGTCCCACTCCTGATCCAGATGCTTTATACTTTTAGGTGTTTAATAAAATCTCAAAATAAGCTAATAAGTGAACGAAAAGATTGATGTGCTACGATCATAAGTTTGTTCACAAATCTGAAATATGAAAATTATATTCTATAAGCTGAAATGTTTACTTCTGACGTTAGAGACTTAGTTCACATCTATCCATAGTGGTCTGAAGTCACCTCATATCTCTTCTATTTTAGAACTTAAAATTGTTCCATGTGTACCAGACGTCTTTCTTTGATTGTTTCTAATTTATCTTGTTCTTTTTCTTTGACAAATAGGTATTGACAGGTCAGAAAAAAGTATATCTGAGCACTCTGTTGAGATCAAGAGCCAAAACTATACTGAAAAGTTTTGTTCTAACTATGAATCTTCTTCTATGGTTGTTCCTGTTGAGAGCTGCTCAATAACATCTGCCACCGTTTTATGTCCACTTGTGAGGAGTGCTTTCAGTAACCTGAAAGGTGTCTCTGCCATAAATTCAATTGAGTCCCAAAATAAAAATCTGCAGATTCATGCTACTGAAATTGATGATGAAAAGGTCAGTGGTGTTGGTGAAAGTGGACCTACCCGTACCGTATCAAACTCTATGGAACAAACTTCGATGAATGTTTGCGTCAATGGAGGTGGTTCTTACACCAGCCATCTTGCAATCGATCCCTCTTGGCCCCTTTGCATGTATGAACTAAGAGGAAAATGCAACAATGATGAATGTGCTTGGCAGCATGTTAGAGATTACTCTTCCAGAGGTATGAACTGTAGAAAGTCTAATAACACTATGCCTGCTCTGGCACAAACCTTCTAAGTGTGGATTGGGTTGTATTATACCATTTTCATAGTCCAGTTTGTTGTGCAGATTGTCTTGTGGAATCATCTTCGTACAGTGGAAAGTATTATGGCGCAACTAATCCATCCAAGTGCCTCAGTTCTATTCCCTTGGCTCCACCTACTTATCTGGTCGCTTTAGACACTCTCAAAGCTGATTTGCGTCCATATAAATATGGTGTATCGCAAAATGTTGGACAACGCTGGCAGAAGTGTTTCAGTGTGTACCTGGTTCTTTCAAATGTACTTCCATCAGATTTGCGATCGGACGAGTCATGTTTGCATGGCCCAGAAGCTCGTATTGAGGTTCAAGTTGGATGGAGTAGGCAATCATCATTTTTTCACAGTAGAAATGGCACAGTGGTTTGTCCAATAATCCATTAACCTCTTGATTTGTTATCCTTGGGTTATACTCTCTGTTTCATGAGCCACTATTCGAGTTTGAGATGTTCACTTAAGGAGTCCACTATTAAAAAATAAGTCCACTTTCAAATATTATACCTGAAATCTCCATAACCTTTCACTTTACCCTCCACTTATAATATAAGCATCTTGTGAATGGTCAGTTTTTATGTAATTATAAATAACTCCAAGTATACCAATATATTCTTTAATTATTAGATTTATCAAAACATCGACTCTTTGATTGGTACGGAGGGGGTATATTTCCACTTTCCATCATGTTTTGGTTTGTTGTAGGTTTTAATATAGTTTTAAGCATGAACCTCCTCTCTCTCTCTCTCTCCCCCCAACAACCAAAAATAAATAAATAAATAAGAAATACGTTTTTAAAGAAATTAAAAATAAATATATAATTATGATAATAATAACAGTCTTGCAACAAACTTATTTAGGTCCATGAATGGCACTCCCTTATTGTGTTTCTCACTTTTTTATTTATGTTGATTCTTAATTGATATTTAGGAATTTTGAAAGCTATTTTATTTTTTCCAACATACAAGTTGATTTGCAAGTGAGAAATGCCTTCTTTTAGTGTCTTTTAGTCATTGCTTGTAAAGTATTACTTGAAAAGTGTGATTGAATTCATTTCTAGTTCAACTGTTACCTCTGCCTCTAAACGCCTAGTTTTCTGGTTGCCAATTCTTTCTTTTATCCCAATTTAGACTTGTGTGTCTCATAGTCTGGAAGATCGTCCTTCGCTGCCATTAAGTTTGAATTTTTCAATTTACAAGCAAAATATTCTATCCTTGCTGAAAGTTAAGGTGGTTCTAACTTATACTACTTGGCTGGTGTATTTAGAGTCAATTCGATGAACAGATGGCTGATAATGACCAGGCCCTTGAAATGGCTCTCTTAAATTTCAATCGGGAGGTTAGTAAGCAGAACGGCCGAATAGAGGTAATTTTGGTGCTTGCAAACACAATATACCTGTGTAACATTATCAATTATAATTATGTCTTGACATTGATGTTTCTTCGTTTTATGCAGGCTCTCAAAGTGATCGCTCGAGCCATTGAAACAAATCCAACAGCTGTAGTTCTCTGGGTTGTTTATTTGCACGTTTACTATAGCAACCAGAAGTCAATTGGAAAGGATGACTTGTTCCAAGTTGCGGTAGGTAGCTGGTTTCATAATTTTTGTTAGGAATATATGGTGACGATGGGGAAGTCTCACAGACATGGAAACCCTCTTTATGCCGCTTTCATTTTTATGTGGACTCAAAGCTACACGTGGACAGTGAGAAAGCTGTGTTCATATTAGTTAGTTCTTTTGCAGTGCAATGGAAAACTCTTGCCATCAATCTTCCATGTGATGCGTTTGTTTTTGTTTTTAGTGTCTATTTTAAGTAATAAATCCAGCACAACTTGTATCTTTATTTTCATGCTTCCCATATTTTTCTACAGGTGGAACACAACGGTATATCTTATGAACTTTGGCTAATGTACATCAACAGTCGGGTGAAGCTGAACGATCGGTTGGCTGCATTTGATACTGCACTTTCAGCACTCTGTCGGCAGGCATCTGCATCTGACAGTCACGTAATGGCTGCCAGCCAATGTATATTGGACCTCTTTTTGCAAATGCTGAATTTTTTGTGCATTTCTGGGGAACTTGGCAAGGCTATTTACAAAATCTTTGGACTCTTTCCCTCTACAAAGAAATCCAGTGATCCCCATAAGTTATTTCTTCCTGATATCCCAACTCGCTTAACCATTTATGATAAGAGTATCTTCTGGGTATGCTGTGTGTACTTTCTCGTGTACAAGAAGCTTCCTGATGCCATAGTGCAATGCTTTGAATGTCAGAAAGAACTTTATGCTGTAGATTGGCCTTCCATTTGTTTAACAGTTGATGAGAAGCAGCAGGCAGTCACGTTGATGGAATCAGCTGTTGATTCTCTGGTGTTGTATATTGATAGTGAATCACTTGAAAGTGAAACTACTCTTAAAGCGGCACACTTTTTTGCTATCAACCACATTAAATGTATAGCAGTGCTAGAAGGCTTCGAATGTAGTAAGAACTTGTTGGGGAAGTACATCAAGCTATATCCATCTTGCTTGGAACTTGTTTTGATGTCAGCACGGGCCGAGGAAGTTGAATCAGGCAATGTAAATTTTGTTGGGTTTGAAGAGGCTCTTAGTAACTGGATGGAAGAAGTCCCTGGAGTGCAGTGTATTTGGAACCAGTATGTCGAGAGTGCTCTCCGGAATGGGAGATTTGAATTTGCGAAAGAGTTATTGGACCGGTGGTTTCATTCTGTTTGGGAAGTTCAGTTGTCTCATAATGAAAACTCAGATCCTGATACCGATGCTGTATTTGGACTACTTAATCTCTCTCTTTATAAGCTATTACAAAATGAACATACTGAAGCTCGTTTAACCATTGAGAGAGCATTAAAGATTGCTTCACCCGAGGATTATAAGCATGCTGTGCGAGAACATGCTATGTTTTTGCTTAAAGATGGCCCAAACTTTAAGGAGGCTCAGTTGTTGAAGATACTGAAAGACTATTTAACTGACTCACGAGCTTTACCTGTATCTGAACCATTCTCTAGAAAGTTCATTGAAGGTATAAAGAAGCCAAGGGTTCAGCAGCTTGTTAACAATTTATTCACTCCGGTGTCTTCTAATTCCTCTCTTATGAACTCGGTTCTAGAATTATGTTATGGCCCTTCCCTCTTACCTCAAGTATCGGGTAAGCTAACAGATCTGGTGGATTATGTTGAAGCTATGATGGAGATTGTTCCAGCCAATTATCAGCTAGCGATTTCTCTCTGCAAGTTTCTACGTGATACCCGTGACTCTGTAGCTGCCAATTCTAGCATTTCTTTCTGGGCAAGCTCACTCTTGATTGATTCACTCTTTCAGGCGGTTCCAGTTGCACCAGAGTATGTATGGGTAGAGGCAGCTCAAATCTTGCAGACCCTAACAGACATTCAACCTATCACCGAGTGTATTCACAAGAGAGCTTTGTCTGTGTACCCGTTTTCAATAAATTTGTGGAAGTCTTATCTCAACTTATCTAGGAATACAGGAGGAGTAGATGCAGTAATAGGAGCGGCTAGAGAAAGGGGAATGAAGCTCGACTAACTCTATGAATGTCATCAGGTATGTATGTTACATTTCTCACATTAGCTGAGGCAAGTTTTGGGGCATTTTATGTGTTGTTGTGGATGGTAGAGACTGGTCAGAAGTTTTGACTTGTAGATGAATACCAAATGAGATGTAAAGGAATGCTTTAGTTTCAAGTAGATAGTTCTGTAGAGCACAGAGCAGAGCAGAGTATAGGTGGTTTTAAAGGTACACCAAAAAGGGTGTTAATATGGTATACAGGATGATCGATAGCCAATAGGTTTTGTTTTAGATATCACCAAGTTTGTGATATTTAGTTGGGATAGTGTTTTTTTTTGTCAGCAAACTGTAGTCTGCTTGTGGGGAACTCACCATTTGAGTGCGTTGGCTGGATGGATGGTTAGTCCTTGTTTGTTGTTTGATGAAAGATATATGTAGACTGAAGTTCGGTATTTGTACTATCATTTGTTGAATGGGTTTTTTTTTGTTTTTACTGTTGGTAAATGGTAATCATAGTCTCCCTCCGTTTTTTATTTTTATTTTTCATTTTATTGATTATGTATAAAAATAAAAATAAGAATGTTTGTATAAATAAAAGGTTATTTTCATAATTAAAAGATAAAATGGGTAACTAGAATAATTATTTAAACATTATTATTATGTTGCTCTTAGTTGATATTTTGATCAATTTGATATTTGAGGATGGATATTTTACATAGTTTTATTTAGTTGGAGAATTTAATACTCCTATGTAACCCTTTAACAGTATTAATCTCTTCGTCCCAAAATAAGTTTTCCTTTTAAATTATTTAAAATTAAAATTAAAAGAATTAAGAAAGCTGAATGTTTGGCGATTTTTATATATTAGTAAATATACAAATGCATAGTGTTTACACTTGGTATTGCATGTGCACATTGGGTCATAACTCAAACTATATTCCTTTCGTTCCGGGTAAAAAGTTTATTATTTTATTTTAAAGATCTTTCACTTAAAATTTTTATTTTAAAAAATTAAATTATAAAAATATCATTTTATAGCTAATGAGTTGCTAAAAATGTTATTTTTTAAAAAAAATTTGACTTTTAAACGAGGATTCTTTCCTAAAACGGAGATGATTAATGTATATAATATACTCCTTCCGTTCTAAAATTATTGTCTTGTTTTTCTTTTTCGTCGTCTTAAAATAATTGTTTTGTTTGAAACTTTTTTTAAGACAACACCTTGACCTTTTTACGTTTACTTTTCCATCCTATTTTAATTATGAGTTACATACACATGAATTTTAGAATAAACTATACATCAAACTAATATTAATAATCCGGTCAAATGCGTTTTTTAAAATCGTACGCCAGGTCAACATAGATGATAATTTTGGGACGGAGAGAATTTTTTTGTAAATGTAGCAATTATCTATAATACAATAAGGTCAGTTTATACGTGTGCAATTGACTTGAGATAAGTAATGGTTAAGATTTATTGTTTTACTTTAATCTTACGGTCATAATTTTTTCCTTATGTCGCATGTGTGAACGACAATTAGCGGTAATCACTGGCCATGATTTAATATAATCTTAACTGTTTTATTTAAACCTATTCCTATTCACGTTTTATAATTGTAACTGTAATCCAAATTGTATCTAAACATATTCCTATTCACGTTAATCCAATTGTAAACCTACTCCTATTCACGTTAATCCAATTGTAATTGTAACTGTAATCCAAATTGTATTGTAACTGAAGGCTTATTTTGTGGGGCCAGAAAGAAAAAAAAGGAAGTCATAAGTGATAACTCATTATTTTTAATTGTTATCGTAATTAACTTAATCAATTTATTTTTTTCGACCCGCAATTTAGTATAAAAATAATTTTAAAAAAAATTCGTAAGTTTTGTAATTTGAAATATTTGTTTTTTCCTTTTTAACTGTTATCGTAATTAACTTAATCAATTTATTTTTTGAAACTGAATCCCAATTTAATTTATGTCTAAGTTTTAAATATTTATATTTTAATTTTTTTCTTTTTAATTGTTATTGTAATTAACTTAATCAATTTAATTTTTTTCGGGCCCGTAATTTCGTATACAAGTAATTTTTTTTAAAAAAATCGTAAGTTTTATAATTTGAAATATATATATTTTTAACTGTTATCATAATTAACTTAGACAAAATATAAGTAAATATATTTATATTTTAATATTTTTATTTTTAATTGTTATTGTAATTAACTTAATCAATTTAATTTGTTTTTCAGCCCGCAATTTCGTATACAAATAATTTTTTTTAAAAAAAATTGTAAGTTTTGTAATTTGAAATATTTATTTTTTTCTTTTTAATTGTTATCATAATTAACTTAGATAAATTATAAGTAAATATAAAAATACAAATAAGAAGAAAAGATATATTGTTTGAATAAAAAATAAGATAAAAATATTTAAATTAATTAATATATACATTTTGTCTTAATGGATCATATAATAAAAATATAATAAAACATAATAAGTTTAAAGAAAATCTAATCGATTAATTTTTTTTGAAAAAAATGAACTCTTTAAATCCAGTTGTTACACTCATTCATTAAATGTAATATAATTCGTAATTTTTTTTTACTTTAATTATAATGTATTAATGTTTTTAAATCCGTTATAATTGAGAATTATAAAGATAAGATTATAAAAAATATTTAAAAAACTTTTAATTCAACCTATAATAGCCACCATGTAAATTGTGATGTGTTAACTTTTTTTAATAATACTCTTTTTTATAAGAATAAATTTGTTTACAATTTTTTAACGTTATTTGATGATTTATGTCTTATATGTTTTATTTAATAATTGTTTAATAATTTATTTTTAAAAATAATTATTTTAAATAATTGTTAATATATTAAAAATTAATAAAAATAATGTTTTAAATTTTTTTATTAATTTTTTTTAATAATTATATCTAGTAAATCTTTTATTAAATGTAAGTGAGCTACTGAGCGCTAATGTATTATTAATATTCTTCTCTTAGTTTTTTTTTAGGCAAAATATATCTTTCCTTTTTATTGCATTTTTATATTTCATTCATTTTTTTTTCTTTTTTTGTTCATTAACTATATTTTTTAACCTCTAAAAGGAAAAAAAATGTTAATTTAAGAACCATAAATCATTTAATTTTTAATTTCAACTATTATTAAGCACCTTTCTATATTTTAAAAAACTTAGGGGAGGCAACTAAAATTAATTCTGTTAAAAATTGGATGACAGTTAGTGATAATGACGAAATTAAATCTCTCTTTTCAAGTACAATGATATATTACTCGAAAAATAGTATAGTGACAAAATGTAACGATCGGTCAAAATAAAATGACAAATTAATCATTTTTCTTAATTATTTCGCATCGAAAGTGACTTTTTCAATGTAGATGTTGAAAACTTATTTATCAAAATGGATCTGGCTGAATTTCCCCCTACATTTTTGCCCCAAAAATACAACGTGATTCGATTCAATTTGGGCTAAAACCGCAAATCGAATCACCCATATATATTTCAAAATTTCTCAAACCGAATCGAACCGCGCGAAGTACGGAACCGAACCACTCGATTCAATTTGATTTGGTTCGATTTTATGGTTTCAAAATTTTTTAACTAATCAACTTGGAAATTGACAGAAACCAATAGCAGCACCCTAATAAATTATCAAAAATACTAGAAACTAAAAAAAAAAAAACTAATCAACTTCAATGAATAAAGAGCAGCACCAATAAACAAAACAAATATATATATATATATATATATATATATATATATATATGTGTGTGTGTGTGTGTGATAAAAGATTTTTACCATTATTACCAATAGATGATGTATATCTCACATTAGCTAGAAAATGATGTTGAATTTAAATTATTTTATATTATTACCAATAAAAGATATGTATAACACATTGTTTAAAAAGAAAATGTTAGATTTTAAAGTCTTTAGACTAAAGACTTTCACTTTTATAAGAGATGTATCTCACATGGTTACAAAATATTCTACTATTATTACTAATAAAATAGATGTATCACACATTAGTTAGAAATTGATGTTTGTATTAAAAGTACTATTATTAATTACTAATTGAAAAGATGTACTCCCTCCGTCCCTAAATTATCGTCTCACTTTCCTTTTTCGTCCGTCCCAAAATAATTGTCCACTTTGAAACTTACCTTTTTAGAACATCACTTTTACCACTTTACCCTTACTTTTTCAATCTACTTTAATTATGGGCCACATATGTATGGACATTAATGGAAACTACACATTAAACCAATATAAATAATCCAGTCAAATAGATTTTCTTAAACGGTGTGCCGGGTCAAACTGGACAATAAATTAGGGACGGAGGGAGTATCATACATTTGTTATAAAGCGATGTTAGTTTTATAAGTTTTTTGATAAAAAAAAACTTCTACCATTATTACCAATAGAAGATGTATATCTCACATTGGTTAAAAAATGATGTTGATTTTTAATTATTTTAGATTATATAAAAGACTTAATATTATTAGCAATAGAAGATATATATCACACAATTGTTATAAATTGGTGTTGGCTTTATATTACTATTATTACCAATAAAAAAGATAAATCTTACATTGGTTAAAAAGTGATGTTGATTTTAAAAGTCTTTAAATAAAAAGACTTATACTTTTATCATTAATAAAAGAAAGGAGAAGAGATATATCACATTATATAGAAAGAGATGTTGTTTTTAGAAAAATAATTTAGATAAAAAACTTCTACTACTATTACCAAATGATGAGATGTATTACACATTGGTTAGAGAATGATGTAGGTATTAAAAGTCTTTTTATAAAAGACTTAATACCAATAGAAAAAATATGTATTTCACATTAGTTAGGAAAGTGATATTGGTTTAAAATGTTTTTAGATAATGTATATCGCATTGGTTACAAAGAGATCCACATTATTTAGAAACATATATTGGTTATAAAATTCGTAGATAAACGATTTTTATGTTATTATCAATACAAGAGACGTATCACACATTGTTTACAAAGAGATGTTGGTTTCAAAACTATTTAAGATAAAATACTACTACTATTATTATTTTTATGTCATAACCAATAGAAAAGATGCATCCCACATTGTTTAGAAAGAGATGTTGATTTCAAAAGTTTTTATGTAAAAGACTATTATTATTAATATAGAAGAATGCATCTTACATTTGTTAGAAATTAATGTTGGTTTTAAAAATACTATTATTACCAATAGAAAAGATGTATACCACATGGTTAGAAAGAGATGTTTGTTTAGAAAAAGATGTTTGTTTTAAAAGTCTTTAGATAAAAGTTTTAAATTTTTATTACCAATAGAAATAGAAAAGAAATATCTCACATTGTTAGAATATAAAAATGTGTATCTTATATTGTTTAGAAAAAGATGTTAGTTTTATAGTAAATACTTTTACTCTTATTACCAATAAAAGATATGTATCTCACATTGTTTAAAAATAAATGTTGGTTTAAAAAGTCTTTAGATTAAAGACTTTTTTGTTACAAATAGAATAGATGCAAGTATTTCACATTGGTTACAAAGTATTATACTACTATTATCAATAGAAAAGATGGATGATGTTGGTTTTAAAAGTTTTTCGATAAAAGACTTTTACTTTTACCGTCAATGTAATAGAAGAGATATATCACACATTATTTTGGAATAGATGTTGGTTATAAAATTTTTAAAATAAAAGACTTCTACTATTATTACCAAATGATGATATGTATTACACATTGGTTAGAGAGTAATGTTGATTTTAAAAGTCTATAATTATTAGCAATAGAAGAGAATTATTTCACATTGGTTATAAAAGTGATATTGGTTTAAAAAGTTTTTAGATGATGTATCTCACATTGGTTACAAAGAAATGTATCTCATATTATTTAGAAATGAATATTGGTTATAAAAGTTATTAGATAAAGACATATTTTGTTATTACCAATAGAAAATATGTATCTACATTGTTTAGAAATGAATGTTGGTTAAAAAGTCTTTTATCTACTATTATTATTACTAATAGAAAATATGTATACCACATGGTTAGAATCTAGTGTTGGTTTTAAAGTCTTTAGATAAAAGACTTAAACTTTTATTACCAATAAAAATATAAAATACGTATCTCACATTGTTTAAAAATGAATTATGATTTTAAATTTTTTTAACAAAATGACTTCTAATATTATTATCAAGTTAAATGTTAATTTTAAAAATCTTTAGATAAAAAAATTACTATTATTATTAATACAAAATATGTATCTCACGTTAGCTAGAAACTTATATTGATTTTAAAAGTATTTATGTAAAAAAAATCATTTTTTTTAAAAGGTTGGAGGGGACATAGACCGTACCCCAACCCTTAATTTTTTTTATTATTTTTAATGCCTTGAAAGGCTACAATTATATATATGATGCCTTTGGTGTGGCTCGAACAAATAGTGCCTCTCGTGAGGCTTTGAACACCCGACCTCTCGGTTGAGAGTAGTTAAGTCCCAGGATGCCTCTGGTAGGGCTTGAATACTCAACCTCTTCGTTAAGATAAATGAGTAGCTAAATGAAGCCTTTGGATAAGGCTTTAACAACAACGATGCCTCTGAAGAGGCTTGAACACCGATTCTCTATTGAGAGTTGTAAAGTCCGGTGTTCTAGTGAGACTCGAACACCCAACCTTTCCTAGGAGAGTTTTGAGCTAGAGCTCGTTGGTGTAAAAAAATCATTTAATATTAGTAACAATATAAAAAAAATTATAACCATGGAAGAGATTAACAATCTAATTATAATGTCTAAAAGTTATATTATTATTACAATATATATATATATATATATATATATATATATATATATATATATATATATATATATATATATATATATCTCACATTGTACTCGTGCATAGCACGAGCTAAATAACTAGTAGACTAGAATGTTTAATGTTTTTTCAACTTTGAACGGTGATTAGATTTATAGTTCTTTTTGTGTATTGTCTATTGAGCAATTTGAGCTCATGAGTTGTATCAAATATCAATATGAAGGTATGAAGGACATTGAAAAATGAATAGAAGTACAAAACTATGTGGTATTTAGCTGTCAAACACAAAGGAAAAATTAAAAATATAAAAAAGTAAATCATTAATTAGAGATTATATAATATATATTATAGATATATAATATAAAAATATATTTAGAAGGACGGTTCGATTCAATTTTGTTTGACATATGAAATCGCAAACCGAACCACTTGGTTTTTTATTTTTTCTAAATCGAACGAACCACTCTGATTTCAAAATCGAACAAAATCACTCGATTCGATTCAATTCACCTATTCGGTGGTTCGGATTTGAACGTGATGCATTAAGTTATCAAACTCGTTAAGTCGTTAACTCCCTGCGACCGCCGACAGACCCAATTTGCAATCGGTCTCAAACCTCAAAAGGTGTGGTAATTATCAAGTACAGCCTTATGGCCCATGCATTATACTTTTATAGCCTTTGAAACAATAAATTTAGAAAATGGCAAAAATACCCTTCGGATTTTAAGGTCGATCATTGGTCGATCAACTCGATTGTGATAGTCGATCAACTCTACCTTACTCGACCTTGTCCTTTGATATACTTTATATGGCGTATAAAATACGGTCGAGTAATACGGGTCGATGAACTCGACCCTCAACCCTTTGATCGACCGTATTATATTAATGGTTATTCCCGCCTTTCTGCATTCATTACATTCAAACAAGAAGTCGATTAACTCGACGTTGATAGCAGATGAACTCGACCTCCTAATCACGATCAACTAAATTGGTATTTTCAAAGGCAAACTCAACCCTAAGTGCATCAAGGTAAGCTTACATTACATTGTTATAATTTTCTTTTGATTTAGGGTTTTAGGTTCTTTTCATCATTCTTAGTAGACCAACTCAATTTTGATTGTTATAATCTCATTTTTTATTAATTTGACTCAACTAACAGTCAATTTAATATAGGAGTGATGAACATTGTTTACAAAAAACAATGGAATAGTCATGTTCGGTCCAGACCACCGAACATTCAATCTAATGTTCGAGAAATGTAACCGAACACTCTATAGAATTTTCGGTGGTCTAGACCGAACATTACTTAATTTTTGTAATGGAATAGTAATGTTCGGTCCATACCACCGAACATTCATAGTAATGTTCGGGAAACGTAACCGAACACTTTATAGAATTTTCGGTGGTCTGGACCGAACATTACTCAATTTTTGTGTTTGTATTGTTAATGTTTTATGTTTCTAATACAGACTCAATTTTAGTTAGTGGTTGTTTGTTTGTGTTTTAATTAATCTTTATTGTTTTATGTTTCTAATACAGGCAAAATGACATTGTATTTGACTAAAAAAGATGAATGGTACAATTCAAATATCAGTTGTAGGGAAGATTTGAATGTAGTTGATGATGTCTATTCAAAACTTGACGATGTACACAAAGAATTGCTTAGGAATTCTTCATTTGGAAAATTTTGTAGCATCAATAGGAATATGAAGAGGAGCAATGTGTTGTTCCATGTACTGGCAATGTTGTTGATCGAGCCACCCACTGGCAGAAAGGATGAAATGTGGTTTCATATAGGTGGGAAAAATGTAAGATTTTCATTATCCGACTACACCTTAATCACCGGCTTATCTACTGGTTCGGAAGAAGACTGTTGGGAACGAATTCCCACTACGAAGAGGTTGGTCAATCAATATATAATGGTATGGACTGTGAAGCAATCTGATTTGAAAACAACATTTGAAAATGCAGAAAATGAGGATGATAAATATAAATTGGGCTTAGCCGTATATATGAGTGTCTATTGAGAGTTAAGGAAGGGAATACTTCAATTGACCTTAGTGTTTTGGATATTGTGGATGACTTGGAGTTGTTTAAGATATATCCATGGGGGACAAGGTCATATCCTTACCTTATCAATTCGATTAAGAATATTGCTGAGAAAAAACTCATACAAGTACGAACGTATGCTATGGCTTCTGCTCTGCATTACAGGTAAACAATTGTAATTTGAAATATTCTAAAATTTATATTGATTAGCTAATTATTCGATGTTTCTAACATGTAACTTATTTGTAGGTTTGGGCATTTGAGATGTTTAGTGAATTTAATGGATTTGGAGATATATTTCAACTGTCAACCAGAAGATCTGATGATGATGTGGTCATTCTTCCAAGAATGTGCAAATGGCAGTCGAAAAAAACTCCAAAGTTCCATGAAATAATCGAAAAATTGGATGTAAACTGGGTAAATGTTTTCAACTTTTGTGATAGTTGATTAAAATTTAATTTTGTTTGTATAGTTGTTGATTAATGAAGTTGTTTTTGATCAATTGCCAGGATGGTGTTCTTGTTCCATTGACCCCGATGGCGGCCGAACAAAATGAGCCTTGCGTTCTTGCTTTTCGGCAGCGCTTTGGTGAAGTTTGGGCAACATCATTTGATGTTGAGGCTGAAAATTCTAGAAACGATGAAGCCCAACCGTCTCCACCACGCAACAATGAAGCCTAACGGTCGCCACCACGCAACTCCTCTCCAGTCCGGTCCTCACGAGACCACTCCCCACCACGGCGTGGTGAAACTCATGCCACCACTTCTTCTAATGTGATGCTTATTTCCATTCTCGATACGTTGCGGGAGTTGAACCAAAAGATTGATCAACAAAGCATTCAAATAAGTGGTTTGAGGAATGAGGTCTCCTCTTTGGATGAAAAAGTGGTAAAAATTTTATGTTTTGGTTTTGAGTAAGTATTTGTGATCTTTATTCGTTTTTACCTACTTACTTAATTTTGTTTTAAATGGCAGTGTAATACAATGACAATGATAGAGGAATTGAGGGGACGTGCAACATTCTCACACGATGATAATACAATGTGGACTCCTACTTATACTCCCAACACAACTCCTAACACAGCCTTTACTACCACCACATCTCCCCCTCCCCTTCCCCTGTTACTGCCACCACCACAGTTACGTCTCCCCTCCTCATTACTGCCACACTTTCTCATGCCACTACCATTACCACAGTTCCCCTTCCCACTACTTTTACCTCTCCCACTACCATACTTCTCACTCCCACTACCACTGTCTCTCCTACTACCACACTTCCCCTTCCTCTTCCCCTTCCCCTTCCCTCTCTGACTACGTCTTCGTCTCCCACTACCGGAAGTGTGACCAAGCTGTTGGCAAGGGTAAAGGACATTGATTTCGTTTATCAGAGGGCAAAAGGTAAGGGTAAAAAAAGGAAAGAGGTCGATTCTGGAAATGTTTTGCGGACGGGAAAAAAGAGGGGTAGAAAACCATCATTCCATGCGTCTTCTCCCTACACAACGATGCTACTTGACCCCATTAATTCTCTATGATTGGCGAGGGTATTTGTAGATGGAGAAATACCAAACGAATGGCTTCAGATTGATGCGGGAAAGGAAAAATTGATGGTTGATTGGATAAATGTTGCGGATGCAAAGTGAGAATATACAAGTTGATTTATTGAGTTGAGTTTTTATTTATTGTTATCATTATTAAACGTCTTATTTTTTTCCACAGCGATTTTGTTATACATCGGGGATTCAAGTGTAACAAAAGATGGTTTGTAGCTTTTTCAAAACCCAAAGCATATCTATCTGATGAAGTAAGTTAATTAATTACTTACTTGCAAGTATTACTTGATTATTTTTAGTTATTGTGTGATCCTAATACTTGACACTATTGAAAATTTCAGCATGTGGATCTGGTGTTGCTTCATATGAGGATGAGAATGACAAAATATCCCTTGTCATTTGGAAGACAAAATGACAGGTGTATTTTGGATTCTTCATTTCAAATGCTAGTGACCACCATGTATTCACATTTGTTAAGCAAAAATGAAATGGAAATTAACGATGGATCATTAGTGATGTTAGACTGTGCGATGGGTCAGTGGCGAAAATTTCAGGATGTTGAGTGGTTTGCGAAAGCATGTACTGAATCTAGTCATTTATACTTTCCTATATGCGCATGTAATCATTGGATTGTTGGAGACCTTGATATAAAAGATTGCAGGCTCATCATATATGACTCATATATAAAGTGCTATAACAGCAAAGGAGTTGAAGAAACAAGTTATGCCTTTTTTTGTGATGATCCCACGCATTGCAGACCTGGTTGGACTGCACTTTGGCCCAAAAACTTACTTGTGGTCGGGATACTGGTCTACCCGTACAGTTGTCGTCGTGAGTAATCTTTTTGATTTACTTTATATTATATGTTTATTTGCCTTGATATTTAATTTATGTTTTGAATGTGTCACAGGGGTGACTGTGGGATTCTTGCACTAAAATATATTGAGTATTTGACCCTCGATATATACCCAGCTGAAGTAGATGTCAACCTTGTTCGAAAGTGGAGGGAAAAATTTACCATCGATACTTTTTGTGATAATTTTGATCCTTGAATATGCTCCTTGAAATGTAATATTTATAATAAAATTGATGTTTAGTATAGTTTGTGCAAATGTAATCAACTTTTAAATTGTAAATTGTATAAATCAGCCTTAGTGTATTTGTTGTTTAGTAACAATTTAAAATGTTGGGTTTGCACCAACAAGTGTTGATTATTTTATTTTGTTATGTTTTAATTGTATATGGGGGTGTTGAAGTTCCACCAACAAGTATAAAACATTGAATGAACGTTCGGATCACATAGCCGAACATATGCAGTAATGTTCGGTGACAATAGTCGAACATATTCAGAAAAGTTCGGATATAATAGCCGAACTTTTTGATCTACCTTGGCATTTTTTAATCTACCTTGGCTTTTTTTTATCTACCTTGGCATTTTTTGATCTACCTTGGCTTTTTTTGATCTACCTTGGCTTTTTTTGATCTACCTTGATATTTTTTGATCTACCTTCACATTTTTTGATCTACCTTGGCATTTTTTGATCTACCTTGGCTTTTTTTTATCTACCTTGGCTTTTTTTTTATCTACCTTGGCTTTTTTATTTTTATCTACCTTGGCTTTTTTTTGATCTACCTTGGCTTTTTTTGATCTACCTTGTCATTTTTTGATCTACCTTGACATTTTTTGATCTACCATAAGTACAAATAGTTAATACAGTGACAATAGATTAAGTATCAATATCATGATTACAAATAGTTAATACGACAAATAGTGACAATATCATGAGTACAAATAGTTTTTGATCTACCTTGACATTTTTTGATCTACCATGAGTACAAATAGTTAATACAGTGACAATAGATTAACTATCAATATCATGATTACAAATAGTTAATACAATGACAAATAGTTAATACAGTTACAATATCATGAGTACAAATAGTTAATACAGTGACAATAGATTAAGTATCAATATCATCAGTACAAACATCAACATTCCTCCGACGAGATGACCCTGCCTGGCTAGTGGATTGAGCCA
The DNA here is from genome assembly GCA_013146195.2 of Codonopsis lanceolata. Lineage (NCBI taxonomy): Eukaryota > Viridiplantae > Streptophyta > Magnoliopsida > Asterales > Campanulaceae > Codonopsis > Codonopsis lanceolata. Next base: position 12,174,217 of record CM028381.1, on the reverse strand, counting down.
TAATATTCGGGGGTTCTTCGTAAGGTACACCATATAGTGTACAATTCACTTTAACAAGTAAATTCCCCAAAGACTCATATGGAATGCTCCTGTCTCCTTGCCTCCATTGATCAGAGAATGGCATTGTAATACGACGTACTTCTTTGACCATGTACTCATACATATCCGTTGTAGGAGGGACCGCCGTGGTAATGTGTCTTGATCTGTTAGTAGGGTTCTTGACAAATGGATGTGAATGTTGCATGAACCACGTCATATAACCAGGTTCATACTGACCAGGTCGTCGGCACCTGTGACCAAGATCGTCATCTGATAAAATATAGGTGTTAAGCATGTTCCACAATCTTGCAAGCGTCAACCACATAACTCGGTCCTTTGCAAGTCCTCTATTGGGAGTGTCGTGAACAATTGGCATTGTTGGAATTGTTTGTATAAACCCAAATTGCCTAAAAAATCTCTCTGGATGGTATGGCTCAACTATGGTGTCCATACATATACATCCGCGATAGAATGCAACTTGGTCAAATGGAAAGCTTTCCCTAACACGCGCATCGTACGCAAGCCACTCAACCTACAACAGTATAACAAGTTGCAATTTATTCTGAAACTACTAGAACAAACAACATAAAAAAGCACCTTCGTCAATACTCACATCACCGAATCTCAAAGAGTCAATTTGTTCACGAATAGCCCGTAATCACTCCGTAGATGGCCCCTGATTTCCTGCAGGTTTCCACCGTTGTGCAACAGGCTTCCTCTGTCTATAGTCCACATTATGTGGAGGCCTAAAACATGGAAAATATTCGTATATCCATGCCTGCATGAAATCCAATTTTAAATTTTAAAACAAGTCATGCTACAACAATTAATAAACAAATATAAAAGGTATGTTATTACCTCCAATAATGTTAACGATCCTGCGATCTGTTGTGTTTTGGCTCTGGAAGTTTTCCCTAGCTCCCTATATAAGTAAACCAGCGCAACAGCTCCCCATGCATATGTAGAGGTATCCTGTAGATCAGCTAGCCACTCGAGGTAGTCAATACTAACTCGGGTTCCACTCTTTTCAGTAAAAATACTGCAACCCATCATAAATAACAAATATGCCCTCACTGCACACTCCACTATATGCTCATTATCAGATGTTGTGTTTAGCATAAATGTTTGTGAGCCACCACTCAAGTCTAGCAGATGAACCCCGACTCCCGTATCCATCCTCCAATTGCATACGAGAAACTCCCAAAAGTTGACAAACACGTTCCTTTGTCAACTTGCCTTTAGATAGAACAGGCATCCCTCGGATTGGAAGACCAAGAATACAATGGACATCTTCCAAGGTAATTGACATTTCACCAAATGGCATATGAAAAGTATTGGTCTCTGGATGCCATCGTTCCACAAAAGCGCTAATTAATGGTTTATTCACTTCATCAAAATGGACCCGGGTAATTTCACTCAAGTTTGTCAGACGGGTCATCGTTTTGAAATAACGAGTAGACTCTAAAAGTGGAATCTCCCAATCCCGTATTTTCGATGTATGGCCAATACATCTTAGAACCCCTCTCTCATGACCCAACCATACATCTGCAGCGACAAGGCCGGCGTATGTGATTAACAATGTCTTTATATTTGGTGCACATCCATCAACCTCCTCTTCCTCCTCTTCATCTTCATCTTCATCTTCCTCTTCCTCTTCATCTTCCTCGTCATCGTCATCGTCATTGTTATCGTCCTCGTCCACTTCCCTCTCCTCCTCCTCTTCCTCTTCAGATTGTTGTTGTTGTTCTTGATTATGCAACTAAAAATCGTCAAGGTGTACGCGGTATTTGTTTACCCGTAAGGCCTCATCTTTTTTTTTTCTTGTAAATATTTGTCATGTTGTAATTGTTGTGCTTGTCTATTGGCAGTCGTTGGTCTTTCCACGGAGGCATTGCTTTTACTCCCAAACCCAAGAGCCTTTGTTGCCTTCCCTGCAAATATAAAGTAAAACACAATATAGGTACAACATCGTCAATTATAAAAACCCTTAAATAAATAAAACATAAAATTTCAAATATGTTCGGGTGTACAAACCGAAAACAATGAAGAATGTTCTGGTACATAACCTGAACACTGTAGCAATTTCAGGATTCTTGTCTATATTTGCAATTTATCTGAGTTTATAAACATTGAGGAATTGAAACCCTAACTTCGTTCAAAACCACATAAATTTAAACCCTAAGTTATTTCAAACACTAGAAATAACTTTAAAATATAAAACAAAAGAATAAGATTTCAAACCTATGAAGCTCGACATTTCTGGAATCGATTTGGGGGTGTAGCAGATTATGCGTTGTTGTTGCTCGGTTGTTGTTCACTCCAATTGAGAAAGTTTGATTTAGGGTGATTAAGAACCTTTTGTGTTGATTTTCTGTTCGCAGGGCTCTCCTCCTTCGTCTTTGTTTGTTTGTTCGGTGTATATTGAGATACATGGGAAGGGAATGGAGGGAACAACTGAAATATTTTGTAATTTGAAATATTTATTTATTTCTTTTTAACTGCTATCGTAATTAACGTAATCAATTTAATTTTTGTCCGACGTTTTTTTGTTCGGCCCACAATTTTGTATACAAATTATTAAGTAATCCCTCTGTTCCGGGTAAATAGGCCCCGACTGAAATATCAATTTTTTAAGAAAATAATACTTTTAGTAGTTAGTTTAATAACGTTACGGTTTTGCATTTACGTTAAGTTACGTTACTAAGTTACGGTAATTGCGTTACGTTACGTTGCGCTACGGTTACGAGTTACATTACGTTAAGTTACGTTACGTTACGTTACGTTAATTTACATTACGTTACGTTAATTTACATTATGTTACGCTAAGTTACCTTAGGTTACGTTGGGTTAAGTTACGTTCCATTACGTTATGTAAAGTTACGTTACGTTAAGTTACGTTAGGTTACGTTTCGTTAAGTTACGTTCCATTACGTTATGTTAAGTTACGTTACGTTAAGTTTGAATAATCTGGTATAAACCCTAAACCCTGGGAAGAACTGGTCGTTTGCATAATCTGGCATAAACCCTGGGAAGAATTAGTCGTTTGAATAATCTGGTATAAACCCTGGGAAGAACTGGTCGTTTGCATAATCTGGTATAAACCCTGGGAAGAACTGGTCATTTGAATAATCTGGTATAAACCCTGGGAAGAACTGGTCGTTTGCATAATCTGGTATAAACCCTGGGAAGAACTGGTCGTTTGGATAATATGGCAAAAATCATGGGAAGAGCTGGTCGTTTGCATAATCTGGCATAAACCTTGGGAAGAACTGGTCGTTTGCATAATCTGGCATAAACCCTGGGAAGAACTGGTCGTTTGCATAATCTGGTATAAACCTTGGGAAGAACTAGTCGTTTGAATAATCTGGTATAAACCCTGGGAAGAACTGGTCGTTTGGATAATTTGGCAAAAATATCCTGGGAAGAACTGGTCGTTTGCATAATCTGGCATAAACCATGGGAAGAACTGGTCGTTTGAATAATTCGGCATAAACCATGGGAAGAACTGGTCATTTGCATAATCTGGTATAACCCCTGGGAAGAACTGGTCGTTTGGATAATCTGGCAAAAATCCTGGGAAGAACTGGTCGTTTGCATAATCTGGCATAAACCCTGGGAAGAACTGGTCGTTTGCATAATCTGGCATAAACCTTGGGAAGAACTGGTCGTTTGCATAATCTGGTATAAACCCTGGGAAGAACTGGTCGTTTGAATAATCTGGCATAAACCCTGGGAAGAACTGGTCGTTTGCATAATCTGGTATAAACCGGGGAAGAAGCGTTTGCATAATGCAGGTATAAACCAGGAAGGCGGTCGATAATCTGGGAAGAACTGGTCATTTGCATAATCTGGCATAAACCACAGGAAGAAGCGGTCGTTTGCATAATCGGTATAAACCTTAGGAAGAAGCTGGTCGTTTGAATAATCGGGCATAAACCACAGGAAGAAGCGGTCGTTTGAATAATCGGCATAAACCACAGGAAGAAGCTGGTCGTTTGAATAATCGGCATAAACCACAGGAAGGGTCCGGTCGTTTGCATAATCGGCATAAACCACGGGAAAGAAGCGGTCGTTTGAATAATATGGCATAAACCACAGGAAGAAGCGGGTCGTTTGCATAATCGGTATAAACCACAGGGAAGCGGTCGTTTGAATAATCGCATAAACCACAGGAAGAACTGGTCGTTTGAATAATCTGGTATAAACCCTGGGAAGAACTGGTCGTTTGCATAATCTGGTATAAACCATGGGAAGAACTGGTCGTTTGAATAATCTGGCATAAACCCTGGGAAGAACTGGTCGTTTGAATAATCTGGTATAAACCCTGGGAAGAACTGGTCGTTTGCATAATCTGGTATAAACCACAGGAAGAAGTCATTTGAATAAGTATAAACCGCAGGCGAATCGTCGTTTGCATTATAATCTGGTATAAACCACGGGAAGAACTGGTCGTTTGCATAATCTGGCATAAACCTGAAGAGCGGTCGTTTGCATAATCTGGTATAAACCCTGGGAAGAACTGGTCGTTTGAATAATCTGGCATAAACCCTGGGAAGAACTGGTCGTTTGCATAATCTGGTATAAACCCTGGGAAGAACTGGTCGTTTGAATAATCTGGCATAAACCACAGAAGCGGTCGTTTGAATAATCGGCATAAAACAGGAAGCTAGTGTTTATGGCAGTATAAACCCAGGAAAAGCGGTCGTTTGCATAATCGGTATAAACCACGGGAAGAACGGTCGTTTGAATAATCGGCATAAACCACAGGAAGAAGCTGGTCGTTTGAATAATGTATAAACCACAGGGAATAATCGGGTCGTTTGAATAATCGGCATAAACCTGGGACAGGGAAGAAGCTGGTCGTTTGCATAATCCGTATAAACCCTAAATAAACTAATCTGTTCGAGTATAATAACGTTTTAGAAAATGTTCGGTCAGTACCGAACTATTGTTAAGATGTTCGGTCCGTGTAGAGCAGTTATTGTATATTTAGGATTTTTTTCATCAATTTCAGTACATTTAAGTACAATTTCCTTACTTTGAGGCAAATTTGAGTAAAGTGCATTAATAAGCACAATGTTATCATTACATGGGTATTTTACATACATAATAAACTCCTTAAAACTAACCATTACATCCAACCTAATGTAAAAACCCTAAAAATAAATGCTCCTTACAAGCATTCGTGCAAGAACAATAAAATTAAAAACAACTACGATTAATGATGGTGGTTGTTGCTTCTTGCTATCCTGACTTCAAACCACAAGTAAGAACATCAACGGAAGAATAAAACTACAACACCCAAATAGTAGGCAAATGAAAACTTTTCGCTCCCAAGCACGTGTGATTTTCAATTGCACTATCTCATTTCATGGCGATTGATGGTCTTTAGCGGACCGGGGAATAACCTGATCGAGCGAGGGCACATTGGAGGATCATGCCAAGAAAAGTAATCACATCCTTCACCATCTGTAAATAATTGAAATTAGAAAATCGAATGTGGATGTTCCGACCGGTATTTTGATGGTCAAACTTACTTGGGTGTAATTTGGGTAACCAAAGAACCTTCGCCTAGAATTTGTACCGTCAGCGGTCTTGAGCACCCTATTATCACCAGTAGCATTCACCATTGATGAAGAGAAGTTCGTTATTAACCTTTCATGGCGATTTATGGTCAATGACCCTCGATTTTCAGCTCCTTTTATGAAGCTATGCGGTTGAAATGTCTATTTTACCGAGCGTTCTCTAATGCATTTGCTACAGTTGTTCGGCTATATTGGCCGAACCTCTTGAGTAGGTTCGGTCCGATAAGCGACGTTATGCTATAAGTTCGGCGGGTAACGGCCCAGTCGTTCAATTTTAGGTACACCTTCATTTTTTAATGAAAGCAATACACATAATAAAACTAGAAAATCGGATTAAAATCAAATATAATACAACTCAAGGTTGATGTTAACATGACTTCAATGTCAAATAGATGAGAGATTTGAAATTCTACCTACTACAAACCAAAACTAAACTTCTGATTGCCTATCACTCGTAGGAGTTGGATCGGGTTGTGATTGTCTATGAGTCATAGGAGTTCGATCGGGACATGAAAGTCGGTTGTGTCCTAGTTTTGACATCTACTACATTTTTGTCTTCTGTTGCTCTCCAATTGAAGGGATTCTGTTTGTTCTACGATGACCGGCTCGTAGTCGGACTAAAGGTGGCAAGATAGTAATTTCTATGGTTGATTGTGGAATTTCCCAATCCTCTTCATTGGCGACAGGGTAGATGTTTTCATCATATGCCAATCTCCAACAATCTGGCGTATATAATGGTGAGCACAATCGATGATTGAAAAATTTCTCTGTTTGCAGCTGCAATTGCATGCTCGCATGGCACGTGGTCCGTGGTCCAACTTACACAATGCAAGCATTAGTACCAAAGTCAAATGTGTAATGCTTAGGACCGCTCCTCCACGTATTTTGATTGATCAATAGGTTCAATCCTTGTGAAATTCTTCGCATGCTCAATGGCTTGGCTTAATTTTGTTTCCATCACGGGGTTAAATAGGATGTACATGCTTGGGCTACCTCGCGCCTATTACAAAACCATTTACGCAATGTTTTCCCAATACTTTGAAAGGGAATTATAGAAGATGCATCGGGCATCCTGAAAGCAGTCGAGAGAGACTCTACATTGTTTGAAGTCATTATATTGTAATGGTTACCTTTGATGAGATCTAGCCCATGTTTGAACTGGTTCGCTAAGATATTCCCAATCCTTCTCATCGGTTTTTCAATTTGAGACATATGCTTCTTGAATTGTTCTGTATATGCTCTATTAAGCCCTCATAAAAAGCGAATGTCGGGCTTTCGAGTTCTTTGTCTTTAAATTTCCCTTTATGTGGTAGATACAATGCGCATGATGTACATTTTGAAAAACATCTTTATTTGCAGTAATAATGCTCCTATGACGGTCAAAATGATCACAAGTCCTTCATTGTCACTGTTATTGCTTTCAACCGTAAAAACCAAGTCCATGCATTATCATTCTGAATCAACAATAGCCCACGCAAGAGATATATCGCATATTTCCATCATGACAAGTTGCAATAATCAATGTGCCTCTATATCTTGCGGTTAAAAATGTTCCATCCACAATGATTACTGAGCAGGCATTGCGGCAAAATCCGATAACGCAAGCCCCATACGCCAAAAAGAAGTACTTGAATCGGTTTTCACTATCAAGCTTTAAAAGTCGATGGATTAGCCAATTGCAAATTATGGGCATATGCACCTAGCTTTACGTAACTATCCTCGCGAGCCCCTTAGATGTGTTAAGGCAACTTCTACACACCTCACGGATTTTTTGATAGTTTAGATTAACACCAAAATCTCGAGTAATCTTACTGATGATGTCCTTGATCGAAACAACATGCGTCGAGTCGACTCACATTAGAGATATGTACTCAACTCCGATGTTGCTTATACATGTTCGATCATGCATGTTATGGAAGTATGTATATTATTTTCGGATCACGAAAAAAATCACTTTCTAGTACTTTGTTTTCGCGCCATTTCTGATTATCACGGCACAAACTAATGTACTGAGTTTGGTTCAATTTGTTGTTTGAACTCAAACTTATTAGTCAATGCAAGTAAGTAGAGCGGCATCCAGAAGCTCCCTCTTGTTATTGAATACCCGACCTTCAAATCAATATCTTAAGGTAACACTCGCGATGTACTTCCAAGCTGAAGAATTCAATAAATATCTCTTGGTGAAGTAATTGTCTTCAATCTCGGTTACCTTAGTGAACCCATCAAATCTGTCACCGGGGATGTAGAGTAATCATTACTTGCGGCGACCCGTCTCCCAAATATGTCATTTCCTTCATTTTCGGGTTCGGAGTTCGAACTTCTTTAACATACTCCATGTCACGACCAAATTGATTACTCTCTTTCCGGGTTCCCTTCACAATTTTCTTTACGAGTTATACAAATAGGAGTAATCATGCCTAGTTGGTTAAGATTACGAACCCATTCAACTTCTTCATTTAAGTAATTTGGACATAAACTTGTTGACTCGCCTATAGTGGTGGAGTAAAGAAATCTAACTCTATATCATCAACTTTGCAAAAGTTTCTTCTTGATACATACAACTCTTCAAGCGAAGTGCCTTCCACGATTGTAATTCCTTTTGCCTTATGATTGCCAATAAATTCCCACTTTGATCCTCCGATGTTCTCGTTGTCAACAAAATGTCCAAAATAAAAAACAGTGACCCAAACTGTTGAAGCCTGAAGAGATTTGAACTCTTTAAGTTAACATCTTTGAATTAATATGAGATATTGATCATTCTTGACCTTTAGAGGAAAAACCTTTACATGGATCTCTCCTATTTCTCTCTCTTTCTAATCTGTTAATGATCGACTAACTATTACAGAGAGGAATAGATGGGCTATATAAAACAGTTACAACCGACTAAACAGACTGGCCAATTTACACTCGCTACCCCTCAAGAAAGAAAGATTAAACACTTAGGCTAAACTTATCGGGTTAACACTTTCCTTTTCTTACACTCGACTCCCTTGTACTTTAAGGACTGCTTCCTTTGTTCATTGAGCTGCCACTGACCATCTATATCAACATCCCCCCTCAAGATGAAAGTGCAAAATAGATTTTGGACTTGCAGCTTGGCCAAGAGATGAAAGAATTGAGGAGAGGGTAGAGCTTTAGTAAACAAATCAGCTGGCGGCTCAGTAGAAGAGATGTATTTGGTGGATACAAGACCTTTCTGGATCATTTCCCTTACCAGATGACAATCCAGATCAATGTGTTTTGTTCTCTCATGAAATACAGGATTAGCAGCTATGTGTAATGCAAATTTGTTGTCACAGTGAAGAGAAACATGCAGAGAAGGACTGATTTGAAAGTCTCTTTGCAGAGATATAAGCCATTTGATCTCACAGCATGTATTGGCCATGCTTCTGTCTTCTGCTTCTGCAGATGATCTGCTAATGGTGGATTGCTTCTTGCATTTCCAAGATATTAAAAGTTGCCCAGATAAACACAGTAACCAAAGAGAGATCTTCTTGTAATGGGGCAGGTAGCCCAGTCTGAGTCACAAAAGGCTGTAAGATGTAGAGGATTAGAACTGGAGAAGAACAAGCCTTGACCAGGACTTCTTTTTATATATTTCACCAGTTTCAAAGCAGCATGCCATTGGTGTTCAAGGGGTTTTGCCATAAATTGGCTGAGAACTTGGACACTATAGGTAATATCAGGCCTAGTGATGGACAGATATAGCAGTCTGCCAACAAGTCTTCTGTAGGATGCAGGATTTTCAAAAGCAGGACTTGAAATAGATGCCAGCTTATGATTCTTCTCAATAGGAATGGGAGCAGGTTTAGCATTTGAGTAGCCAACATCATTAATGATTTCCAGAGCATATTTTCTTTGATGAATGCAGATGCCTGACTTGTTCCTTGCAACTTCAAATCCAAGAAAGTATCTGAGGGGTCCAAGGTCTTTCACAGGGAATTTGGTTTTTAAGAATGCCTTGATTTGATCAATCTGATCCTTGTGAGTTCCTGTGATAAGTAAATCATCTACATACACAAGGATAGTAGTAAATTTAGATCCAACAGTATGTATAAACAAAGTGTGGTCATTTTGGGACTGTTTGAATCCAAATTGCAGAAGAGTGGGAGAAAATTTTTCAAACCACTGTCTGGGGGCTTGTTTCAGACCATAAAGAGATTTAGATAGCTTGCAAACAATAGGGGAGGAGGATGAAGGCATGTTATGAGAGTAACCTGGTGAAAGATCCATATACACCTCTTCAAGCAAATCTCTATGCAGGAAAGCATTAGAGACATCCATCTGAAATATAGGCCATTGTTTGGCAGCACATATGGCAAGAAACATTCTCACAGAAGTCATTTTGGCCACAGGTGAGAATGTTTCAAAATAATCATTTCCTTCAACCTGAGTGAAACCCTTAGCAACAAGCCTAGCTTTATATTTGTTAACAGTACCATCAGGATTGTGTTTGATCCTAAAGATCCATTTACATCCCACAGTCTTTTTATGAGCAGGAAGAGTTTGAAGAGTCCAGGTACCATTGGTTTCTAAGGCTTGCAGTTCTTCAGACATGGCCTGACACCACAAGGGATCTTACACAACCTGTTGATAGCTTTTTGGTTCATGAGTGGAAGATATGTTACAAGAGAAGAGTTTGTAAGATTCAGATATATGTGAGTAATTACAGTACTTCTCTATGGGGTAAGGTGAAGTGAGATTGACAGAGGACTGGGCAAAATTGGAAGGTAAACCTGTATAGTCTATGAATTTAGCTGGAACAGTCTTATGTCTTTGAGGTCTGGAGGGAATGTTAAGAGTTTCAGTGGAAGAGTTTGCAGTAGTAGGAGGAGGACTGGGATTGAAAGAATGTAAATTGTTAGTTTCATTTACAGTAGGATTGTCAGTTTCTACATTATTCGTTTCATCTGCAATAGGGGTGTCAGATGCCACATCTTTATGTTGAGTGATAACTTCACTGTCTTCTTCAAGGGCAGTATTAGGATTGGGGAAAGTGTTGATATTGTTAGGAAGCTCAGTGCTAGGCATTTGGTTTTTAAAAGAGAAAATAGTTTCATGAAATATGACATCCCTACTATACAAAACCTGTTGAGTATCTAAGATATAAACCTTATATGTCTTTTTATTGCTAGGATAGCCAATGAAAATACATTTTTGTGATCTAGGGGCAAATTTGTCTGTATTATGGGATAGGGTAGAAACATAACACAAACAATCTAAGGTTCTGAGATGTTTGTAATTAGGAAGGGCTCCAAAGAGAATCTCATAAGGGGTTTTAAACTTCAAAACAGAATTAGGAATTCTGTTTATAATATAAGTGGCAGTTAAAAGGCAATCACCCCAAAATTTCTTTGGTAAACCAGCTTGGAATCTAAGGGCTTTGGCAAGTTCCAAGAGGTGCCTATGTTTCCTCTCAGCTCTACCATTTTGCTGAGGGGTGTCAACACATATACATTGATGAAGGAGACTTTGGGAGAGAAGAAGACTGTCAACACCATTGTTCAGAAATTCAGTCCCATTATCACTTCTTATATGCTTCACACTAGTTTTAAATTGGTTTCTTACCATTTGCAAGAAATATTTTAGAGTTTGACAGACTTGGGTTTTATTTCTTAACAGAAAGTCCAAGTGACCCTAAAGATCATCAACAATTGTAAGAAATGAGGAACAACCATCATAAGTCAGTTTCCTGTAGGGGCCCCAAACATCACAATGTATAAGGCCAAAAAGATTAGAACTGTGAGAGTCACCGAGGGGGAAAGATTGTCTGGTTTGTCTGGCTAAATGACAGACATCACAGCAAATATGTGACATAGAATTGAATTTCAAGCCAAGATAATTAATGTGTTTCATAGAGTGTAGAGGAACATGCCCAAGTCTAGTATGCCAAAGATACAACTTATTGATAGGATCAGTAATATCAAAGTAGTTATTGGATTTACAAGTATTAATTTTGGAAGTATTATGACACAGAACAGTAGTTTGCTGGAACTCATTGGCTTTAGATTGGAGAAGTTTGTAAAGGCCACCAGTATAACTACCAATCTTCTTGACTTTCAACTGCGCCTGGTCCTGACTGAAGCAAGAAGTGGCAGTGAAGGTTAGGCTGAGACCACTATCAGTGATTAACTTGCTTCCTGATATAAGGTTAAACTGAAATTCAGGAGCATAGTATACATTCTTAAGAACAATGTCTTCAGATAAAACAACAGTTCCTTTATGAGTTATGGAGGAGGCTTTACCATTAGGTAGATGAATTAAAGTGCTTATAGGAATAGGATTAATAAGGCAGTCATAAGAAATGTTAATGTGATCACTAGCACCTGTGTCAATAATCCAGTCATGGCAGGTGGATTTCAAACTGGCAAGACAAATAGATTTAGTAATAGTAGTTGTAGTACATGACAAGTGTTCTTCGGGAACATCCAGAATGGCAGTGGCAGTGCTCATGTTTTTGGCATTGTTGAGGATGGCCATTAGTTGTTGAAGTTGTCCAAGTGTGAAATGATTGTTGTTGCTGTCAAGTCCATCAGCCTTTTCTTTTGTAACAGAGTTTTTGGAGTGATCTTGGGCAGTAGTGTTGTTGACAACAGTGTAGTTTCTTGGCTTTCCTTTGTTCTTTGGCATTTTGTTGAGATCAGACTTTGTGCCAAATAGAGGGTGCCACTCAGGGTATCCAAGAATAAAGAAGCATTTATCTTTGTTATGAGAATATCCATGACAAAAGTCACAAAAATTCTTGTTTTTGATGTTAGAAGCTTGAAAACCTCCTGTAGTTCTATTTTTATTGAACTTATTCCCAGAATTGTTGGTAACCTTTCCCATTAAAGCAGATGAGACATTGTCAAACTTGATAGTGTTGGTGTGTTGTCTTTGTCCTTCTTTTCGACAGAGATAGGGTTTTCAGATGTAGAATCAGACATGGAAGCAGAAGGAAAAACACAATCAAAAGAGAAGAGACGAGAATGAGATGAAGACACATAGAGTTACCCCTTTAATTCTGCAGACACTGATTTGAAGATCTTGATCTCAGGCTCTGATACCATGAAGAGATTTGAACTCTTAGTTTCACTGTGGGGGTTATCCTTTGTAACAGTGTTGCTCATGTGTAAGACGATAAACATATGGCTTTTAATGATTCCTAAAGTAAGAATCACCTATGTGAGAGAGAAGTAGGGCCACTTTGAGGAGAATTATGTGAGGCTCAATTCTTAGACCCTCTCACAAAACCAGGCGTATATTCAAGGCCAAGAATGAAAATAGCTATGAGAATTGAATTGTGTTAGGAAGATTCATGTGTAAAGTATATGATCGTTTACACAAACGACAGAACAGTTCAAAGACATTATGTCTACTGATCAGCCAGTAGAGTAAATATACTTTTTCGAGGGAAGGTTCAAAGGGTAAAACCTACCTATCCTATGCAGGTTTCAACTGCTGGATTTTATCAACATATTCGCCGATTTCCTTATTGTTGGGGATTGTTGGAAAAATTGTGTTTAAAGAATGAAATTGTGCAATCTTGAGGCATATATTTCTTTATGTGTCATTTGTGTAATGACAAGAGTAATTGTGGAAACGTGTTCTACTCCGTGAGAACATCAAAATCATATATTTATTTGTTCGATTTGGTGTTTGGATGAATAAGTTATGGTTGGTTGAAGTGTGGTGTTGGAAGTGGGCTTATCACACATTGTAAGGGTAAACTTGTGTGGAATAAAGGCTCTCTCTCGCGCACGCCCGAGCAGGGCTAATGCAAATCATGGTCCAGTTTAGCCTTCGGGATACCGTACTCTTGTGCGAGAGCGTCCTGCGGACACGAATGTCAGATCAACCCATGTTTTGTTAATTATTCTTTTGTTTTCGTAACTCCAACATTCAATTGGCAGATATATTTTGATTTCATGACACTTTAATGAGTTTCATTATTGGTGAATCAAAACGTCTGGTTAATTAACGTAATCAATTCATTTACTGCTTCAGCTTATTTAATGGAGATAACATCCACAATTAAAAAACATGATTAAGAACAATCTTCATTTCTCTTATGCATTCTGCATTTTTGTTGAGCGAAGTCCTTCGTCCTCCTGTTTCATATTTGTGATATATAGAGTCAAACACAATATCAGTTCACCGGAAACCTTAGTGCTAAAGGCCTCACCGGTGTCTCCATTGTATCCTGGGAGACAGACATCCAAAGAAGATTCCAAGCATGTACGGGAAGGGACAAATTTGTTTTAAGGAAATTGTGTATGACACAGGCCTTTGACCAGCAGACTACGTTCTCAGCCAGCAGCCCTTCACACCAGCAGACTTCCTGAGGTTAAGTCTACCAGCAGACTTTCACAAACAGACTTCCTAAGGCTAAGTCTACCAGCAGACTTTCACAAGCAGACTTCCAATCAAGTACTCCTCATAACATTAACAACTTCAATTGTTTATCAACTCTGTAATTTTGTATTACATTTCCCCCCTGTTTATTTCTAGCAATTCTCATGTGATAATGTTTCAAATATATTTCTTGAATTTTCTTATCTCCATGAAGGGACCTCTATATCTCTTTTTTTAAACAGTGAAACAATTAAAAGTTCTAATATTTGTCTTCCTTTGCTTAGGAGCTTTTGTGTATTCATCTGCCCTATATTCCTTATTTCGGTACAGAGATCTTTGGCATGCTTCAAATTGCACGTTTATTATTCCTTTCGTGTTCCTCTCTTTAAATACTTTCCTCTCGTCGTTACTCCATTACCCAGTCTTCATATTCTTAATAGAGCTCTTTTTCTTTTATTGATTAAATGGTCAAGGCTTGTTGAAAAACTTTTTATATGAAGTTGGTTTGCTTGTAAGTTTTAGACTGGACTCATCTAATGGTCAAAAGGGATTGAAAAACATTCATGTTGTTTGCTTCCCTTCTGAAGTTAGCATTGATGGTAGTGGTGATAAGATGATTTATTGTGCCATTGTTGACGCATAATAGAGTTTACTGGTTTTAGTTATAAATACTAGTTGGGTAATATTAACGAGGGAGTTAGTTGTATCTAGGTAACACCAACACTAACAAACAACACAATATTTGCATTGGAGATGAAAATTTTCGAGATAACATAGGAACCTTTGCATGGTATTTGGCGACATGGTACACCTTATCAATGTGCGTGTAGTTGTGAATATTTGAACTAGTGTGATCTTATAGTGCAGATCAAGGAATTCTTCAAGTTTCATAATCTTACCGCGTATTCATCAAGAAACCATTAATACGATTGTGGATGCACAGTTTCGTGCTCTTCGTCTTCTCATGTCATTGTTTCCTTTGTTGTTTTCTTCTTTCCTTTTTGGTATTTGAATTCTTCGTATTTGCATATTGAATTTTCTACCTGCATGTTGAAACTAAAATTGCATTTGACCGGTCAATCTATCAGATGTCCCAGACCCGGATACCACTTCCAAAAGAATATATACCGAAATAAAGGGAAAGAAATTCTGCTTGGAAACTTGTTGCACATATACCTTGCAAGGAGTGGTGAATGTGGTTGGCACAGGCACAAGGGGATTGAAAGCTTGTTGGTTCTTCAGTAATTTGTGCTACATAACTAGGATAAGTCAATTATTTGTGCATAAGTCAAAGGATGAAGAAAAGGAAAGGAACCGTATAGACTTGTCAGTTGTTTGTAAGAACAAACCAAAAATAAGAACATACCTGACCACTTGGCCCAAGTACTTTGGTGGTTGGATTGATTGTTTGGTTAGACATAGTGCTTTGACTTGGTTTGATCTTTTGGTTAGGCTAGTAAGCACCTAGCACCATGGGTCACCGAGCCTACCACAAACTCACAAATGATGTTTGTACCTTGTTGTTGTGGGTTGCCACTTTATAAATCACATTTAATCCTCATATCTACCAAATGTGGGATGGGGCCACTAAATCTCTTTCACTTAAATCCCTGAAGAGGACTGATAGATGTGTTTTATATGCGTCTATAGGGTACTTTTATTGCTTAGAGATAGCAATTCCACGAGGCTTTTGGCTACTAATATATATTTTTGTGCTTTATTGTGAGTTTCAGGGTTTTAGGTGAAATTATGGGATTTACAAGGCTTAAAGTGAAGAATTGAAGAAAGGGTGCAAAGTGCTGAAGATTGAAAAAAGAAGAAGAGAAATCTGGAACCCCTTACGGAGGCAAGGGTTAGGCACCTTGCCCCCGCAAGGTGTCCATGACGGAGACCCGGAGAAAGCAAACCCCTTATGGCCGCATTCCTAAGGAACCTTGCCCCTGCAAGCCCTTCCGAATATCTGAACGGGTGTTGTTTTAATTTTGCATTGTATGCACGGTCATAGATATTTAAATCCCAAGCTGGCAGATTTAAACGAAAGCATAAATAATCTTGGTAGAAATCAGGAAAATCCTGATAATTTTGACAATCCACCAGTTAATCAAGAACAAGTAGATAGAGAGAATCCTCTAGCTGATCCTCCAATTTAAAATCAAAATCTTGAAAATCTGGTTCCCCCAATGAATCAAAGAAGGGAGGAACCAGCTGCTAGAAATATGGAAGTGGTAGTAAATCAAAGAACAATAAATTATTATCGTCGTCCAATGCTGAATGCGACACCATCATGTTTAGTATTACCGAATGCAGTAAGATATTTTGAACTAACATGCCGTTTTTATAATATGTTGCCTTCATTTTATGGATTGCCTTACGAAGACCCAGTTACTTTTGTGAAAGAATATAGTTTTATAACTGATAATTTTCCATTAGGAGGTCTAACGGAAGATCAATTAAAAATGTGATATTTTCAATGTGCATTAAAAGATGCAGCAAAAAGATGATTTATGAATTTAGCACCAAGGAGTGTTTATACATGGACTCAATTATATGATTTGTTTATGGGTAAATGTTATCAGTATGCATCTCTATCTGACTATAGAAAACAAATTATTGCTTTTCCAAACTAAACATGGAGAAACATTTCATGAAGCATGTGATAGGTTTAAAAATTTACAAATCATGTGTCCTCATCATAACCTATCTCAAGATGTTTTAGTGACCCAATTTTATCATGCACTTTCTTCTGCTCTTCAAAGTATGGTTGATAGTGCAGCCAGTGGTTCCATTAGAGGAATGACACCAGCTGAATTAGAAGATTTGTTTGAAATGTTATGTGTTAAATCTCAACAGAAAAGCACTAGAGGTAAAAATATAAGTTTGTATCATATTCAAGATAATCCGAATTATGAAGTTAGATTTGAGCAGATGCAAGCACAAATTGATACCTTTCTACAAAATAAGTCTCAAATTCAAGAAGTGTGTGCTATTTGTGGACTAAATAACCATGCTACTAATTTTTGTCCATCTAGTTTTATGTTTCCTGAACAGGCAAATGATATGAATGCATATCATCAAAGACAAAGGAATGATCCTTATTCCAACACATACAATCCGGGTTGGAGAAATCATCCCAATTTTTCATGGGGGGGAAATAAGTCATTGCAGCCTTAACAATTTCCTAGACAAGGACAACTTCAAATTGGAGAGGCAAAAAATAACGAGTTTGAAAATAAGCAGATTGCTTTCAACAGGAAAATGGGGATATCTATGGAAAAATTGTCGAATGATTTTGCTCAACTTTTGAAAGGTAGAGAAGAAGGGAAGTTCCCTAGTCAAACTGAGCAAGAAAAATCCATCACTACTCTGCGTAGTGGAAAAGTCATTGGAGAGGAGGTAAGTGATCCTACTCATTTTGCTGATGTTCCTAATAACGTAAGTAATTCTGGTCCATAGGGTTAGCATTTTTAGGAACCGATACTTGCCTGACATTTGGAATTGGGGATCCAGTAGGCTTCATGATGGATTTCAGCAGACATTCATGAACCAAATGGCCTAAACATTTACAAAAAGTACAGCGATGGAAATTACAAATGTTATGTTGAGAAAGCTGATTTTCGGTAGACATTTGAGCATTCTTTCTTTTAGCAGCAGCCTTAGACTCAATAGACTTGTTGACAGCAGGTTTAGAAGGTTCTGTATGAGTTTTCTTAGGTCTATATTCAGCAGTTCTTGCATTAATAGATCTGTTGATAGTAGACTTATACTCATCAAACATTTTGCCTTTGAGCTTAATGTCAGCAGTCTTGGAAGCAGCAGCATTATCAATAGTGCTTTTGATGAATCTGATAGGCTTAGGCAGACTTTTAGTTTTCCTAGAAACAACAACCTTTACTTTAGCAGAGGTGCTGGTAGAAGGATCTTGTGAGTCAGCACTACCCTTAGCAGACTTTTCGCTAGCTGATAATTGTTTTGCTTTAGACACATTATTGGTCTTACTAGTTTGAGTCTTAGGATATTTATAATAAATAGCAGCGTAACCAACTCCTTGTCTACCCTTGTTGTTAAACTGCTGATGATATGGAGGATCATCATCAGTTCGCATAGTTAAGTCTTCTATTTTTTGTTCAGAGGTTGTGCCAGAGGTGTTCTCAGAGAAACCCAGCCCAATTTTTTCTGTAGTGGGCTTCTGGTCTCCAAGGATTTGGTCAAAAACAACCTTAGAGTTATTCCATGAGTCGATAGTTTTTTGTATCTCATCTTTCTCAGCAGATAGCTCTTTGGCATGACCAATAAGGCAAACAATCTCATTGAGAAACTTGTTCTCTTCTTTTAACTTGATACTTTCCTGTTGAACTCCATTGAGAGTTTTTAACTCGGCTTCCAGCAAGGATTTCTCAGTTCCCAGCTTCTCATGACTTTTAGCTAACTTTACATAAGCCTTTCTAAATTCATTGAATTCCTCAAGCATATCCTGAGCATCCGTGAGGATTTCTTCTTTAGAGGGCTCTTTAGTAGGTTGTTCTATGTTAGATTGAAAATGAGAATATTTGATTTAACTATCTGAGTCATAGGTGGGAGGTGACTCTAGAGCAACGAACCAGATATGTGCCTGCTCAGGTGAGTCATCACTATCATCTTCATTAGAATCAGTTTCAAACCAAGTGGACACTTGGCTTTCTTCTAAGTCCTCAGCCAGTAGACCCTTATGTTTTGAAAAAGATTTAGAGGGTCGCCTTTTATAAGCTTCATATTTGGGCTTAGGACATTTAGATGCAAAGTGACCAGGCTTCCTGCAATTGTATCAAACTAGCTCATTATTTTGTGAGCTTTCAGCAGTCTTTATGAAAGTCTGCTGGTTTGCTTTCTTCTTCTTATTAAATTTTGTGAACTTTTGAAACTTCTTAACGAACATAGCAAATTGCTCGTCAGAGAGAATTTCATTGTCATTTGAAGAAGAAGAAGTAGATGGTTTATTTTCTATGGCAGAAGTTTCTTGAGAGATAGCAGAAAAAGAAAGAAGTTGAAAGTGTTTGTCCTGTTCTTGAGCTTGAAGCAGTTCTTGCTCATAGGTAGTTAAACTCGCATACAAACTTCGTAAATGCATGGAGTTTAAGTCCTTGGACTCTTTAATGGTTGTGGTCTTAACATCCCACAAACTTCCCAAGGAAGCTAAAAATCTCATAATAACTTCCTTAACACTATATTCTTTTCCTAAGGAATAACAACTATTTACTACCTCACAAAATCATCGTAGGCTTGTCGTAGTGTCTCATTTGGGTCTTTTGAAGGAATCAAGCTGTTGAATATAGTTGTACTTTACATTGTCTACGGTGGGCGAGGTCTCCTTCTAGATATTCCACTAGTGCTTCCCACATTTCTTTGGATTGTTTTGCACTGGTTATCTGGCGATATGTGCTTGTATCGATGGAGCTATATATGATATGTATAGCTTTCTTTGTCAAGTTCAACAAGCTTCCTTTTTTCATCAGTCCATTCATTTATTGATTTGGGTACCTTAGGAGGTCCGCCTGCTACTTCGACAAGAAGGTTTGGCTTCATTGGAGTGTGAGGACATGTTTGGACACATTGCCATAAACGATTGTCAATAGAGTTCATGTATCTCATAAATTTGTCTTTCTATACTTCGAAGTGACCTTCGTCCAATATCGGGACGTGGCTTGTATTCGAGGTAGGCAGCATATAGTGAGCCATAGGATCTATTCTCAAGAGATCAGTCTTGGAAAAACAAGTTTTCAAAGAATCTAGCTCGATACCAATTGTTGGTCCCGAAATAGGCTCAATCTATGCTAGAAGGGGGGTTTAATAGCCTAGTTGTGTTTTTAAAAACTTTTTAAAACACTCCTCAAAAGTTCTTCTTTCCTCTTAAAAACAATTGTACAAGAAGAGTTAATGCAGCAGAAAATAAAGAGTGCAGAACTGATTAAAGGTTGTTGTTGATGTTACGCAGACCCAACAGCAGACTTAAGCAGCAATGATAGAAGTAGTTCAGATAAACGGAAGTAATTCAAGAAATACACATAATTTAGAAGTGGTTCGTACTGTGAATAGTACTACGTCCACTACCAAAGTGGTTAGCTTTGGATTTTGAAAGGTGCACTTGTTTATCCACTAGGTGTGAAGGTAAGATCACTAATGGATTGTGTACAAAAATAATTTTCAACCAAGTGTTTAATGATGAGAGAAACAATCAATGAATAATTGTTCTCTCAAGTGCTAAAGTAAAGAACAGTTTAAAACAAACTAGAAGAAGTAGAAACAGAGTAAAGACTGGCAAATCTGCAGCTTCAAAAAGTTTGGTGAAGTGTTAGTTCTCGTTCTTTTGATCTCTTGAATGCTTGAGTAATGAAGATGAAGCTTGAGTATTGAATGTGCAAGAGATTGTTATTTCTTCAGATCCTCATAACTTGAATTTATACCGAGGGAGATCTTTTGGACCATTGGACTGAAAGTGGAGAGATGTGTCCAACGATAAAATGCATTGAATGCATTTCGGCGCTTTGTAGGAGGAGTGCAACAACAGACATCAGAGATGCAGTGATTGCAGAGGCAAACATTCCTAAACAGTGTAAGGTTTCAGCTCACATGCGTTACAGCTTCGAAAGTCTTCTTAGCCAAATGAGGTAATGTCTTCAGTCTTCATGATTCAGGTGATAGTCTGGACAGTTTGTCTGTGCAGATAGTCTGAAGCTAGATTAATAACATAGTTGACTTCTTTGGAGGGAAATCTGATGAAAATAAATTAAATATTATTTGACTAGATATTAAAAATATCTAGATCAAATAACATGTGACCTTATTCCACGTGTTTGGCTGAACTTGATTTTGAGCTTGAAGCGGACTTCCAAGTCTCTTGTTTGAGTTTGAGCGTGCTTTCAAAATTTCTTTGTTGAATCCTATTTGGTCCGCGCCTTAGAGAAACTAACACTAAACTAGTTCTATTACACCTTTGATTCTAAGGCAGGTTGCCACACTAAGCGATGCAGAGACCTATTAGTCCTTTATGCAGTAGAATCGAGAAGATGACTCAACCAAATCTAGAACCTATGAAGGTCAACAGTTTTCTTGATAGTTTTTCTGGTTACAATCAAATTTCACTTGCACCGGAAGATCAAGAAAAGACTACATTTACTTGTCCTTTTGGTATCTATACATTTAGAAGGATGCCCTTTGGATTATGTAATGCTCCTGCCACTTTTCAGAGATGTATGATCTCAAAATTTTCTGATCGTAGAAAGGTGTGTAGAAGTATTCATGGATGATTTTTCAGTATTTGGAGAATCATTTGATAATTGCTTATAAAATCTAACATCGGTTCTTAAAAGATGTTGTGAGACCAATTTGACCCTAGGTTGGGAGAAAAGTCATTTTATGGTTAAACATTGAATTGTTTTAGGTCATATTGTGTCTAATAAAGGAATTGAGGTAGACAGAGCAAAAATTAACGTTATATCGCAATTACCTCCCCATTCTGATCAAAGGTGTTAGGTGTATTATAGATCATGCATGTTTCCACAGAAGATTTATGAAAGACTTTTATAAAATCTATGCAATCTATTGGCAAAAGATACAAAATTTATTTTCGATCAAGAATACTTAAATGCATTTAATTTGTTAAAAGAACAGTTAACAACAGTCTCTATTTTAACCAGCCTTGATTGGTTTCTCCTTTTCAAGATCATGTGCGATGCATCAGATTTTGCAGTTGGGCCTGTATTAGGACAAAGGGTAGATAAGAAACCTCATGTAATTCATTATGCGAGTAGGACATCAAATGATGCACAACTCAATTATATCACTACTGAAAAAAATAATATTTAGCAGTTGTGTTTGCTTTAGAAAAATTTCGTCCCTACTTGTTAAGAGCAAAAGTTATTATATTTTCTGACCATGCAACCCTAAAATATCTTTTGAGTAAAAAGACAGCTAAGCCTAGACTCATTAAATGGATGCTATTATTACAAGAATTTGACATCACAATCAAAGATAAAAAGGGGTCATAAAACATAGTTGCTGATCATTTGTCCAAATTATAATTTTTACCGTTACTTGAACGTTAACTTTTTGATAAGAAAATTCTCATGCATGGAGACTTTCCTGACGAACAACTTTTAGCAATTAAAGATCATGAACCATGGTATGTTGATTTTGTGAATCATTATGTAGCACATATCATAAATCCTGATTTTGATTATAATCAAAGGAAGAAATTATTGGTAGATGCTAAAAAGTATTTTTGGGAAGAGCCATATTTATTCAAAATGTGTTCGGACTCTTTAATTAGAAGATGTATTCCAGATGAAGAATAACAAAGTATTCCGGCATTCTGCCATGAATACTCTTGTGGTGGACATTTTAGTAGTAATAAAACTGCTAGGAAATTTTTTCAATCTGGTTTATACTGGCATATTATTTTTAGAGATGCTGAAATATTTTGTAAAACATGTGATAAAGTGACCTTATCGATGCACGAGAGTGATAAGTTAGGGTCAGGTTCATATATATGTTCCTAAGTGACAGATAGGAAATGCATACGTTATTGTTCTTAAGGGTATAGGGTCGGATGAATTATTTAGGATGGGGACTGAATTATAATTTGGCGACCTATACCAATCCTTCGTGAACGAACTCAAGATTAAATTGATTGATATATTAGGCAAAAGAGCATTATAGTAGATACAAGTGAATACACATTCCTAGATTCTCCTCCACCATAAGATCTTCATAAATTGTGTTTGTTACTTTAATTGGTTAATTAAATTCCCTGCTTTTAGTAGAATAAATTAGATTATTAAACAAAAACCCCCTTAGTTTAATTGTTAGTTGTTTACTTGCTATAAATTCTTCTTGTCTCTGTGGTTCGACCCTTGCTTTCCGTGCGCTATATTGCAATTGATTCGTACACTTGCGAGGTTAAAAAACAAGACATCAAGGACGTCAAGATCAAACATTACCCTGGGCGATGCAAGACACGGGAGGTGGCTTACCTCTCACCTCCCATGGTGTAATACTTTGGTCAGCCCAACTTTGCCCAAACATTTTCGGCCATGACCTGCCTTGATACCATTTGTAACACCACGAGCCTGAAATCGTGATCCGTTACGCATGTCGCACGCACTGGCCACTAAGCCTCTTAGCAACTAGGCCTCACCTAAGCCCTACCACAAGCCCACCGAAAAATGAATGGATGACGTTGGTGTACGTGTAACGCCCCAAACTTGGTACCGACACCGCGGTCCCACAATTTGACCACGTCACTTATAATAACATCTTAAAGTCATAAATATTCCAAATCCAAAATAAATAAAACCTTAAATCATCTTCAAATAAAGTCAAATAACTCAATAAACTTTACTACAAACTTGATGCTAAATAAAAGTCAATCATTCCTAATAAATCATCCTTTATTTGAATAATGTTTAGATCCAAAATCTCTCGGAACCATCATCCTGGTTTATCCGAGTTAAGTCTTCTCATGATTCCTACTCATTACCTGAAGAAGGAGAATTTGAAAGAAAAAGGGGTGAGCGAACCATGCCCAGTAAGATCATATACAACCCCTCCGGTTACTAAGTAGGAGTTGACCAGAATAAATCAAAGAGGAATAAATTTCAATATTCAAAGTTTACAATTCAAGTATCGATAAGCGGAAGCAATTTATCAAATTTTCAATTCAAAACAAAAAGATAGTCAAATGAAAATTTAACAACAAAAAAACGACTCGAGTGATCAACCGTCACCAACCGGCCCCATACCGATGGAGACGATAAATTACTCACGTAAGAATCTCTCATGATCATAAAATAATTTTTAAATATTTACTCCGAAGAGTATCGATAAGCAGATCAATAATTACTCCGAAGAGTATCGATAATTCGATCATATTTGGTATATCCGGATAACCATATACCACTAGCTAGGTGGTATTCAATAAGTTCGATCATTCAATAATTATGCTCACATTTTATGTGGCATTCGATAGTCATAAGAATCATTTAAATGATCATGGCGAGTTTCAAGAAGCGATAGTCAAATTTTACTACAAGGGTCATGCATCAGAAAAATTATGCATCACAATATTTTTCATCGCATCAATCATATATTTCATGTAGGAAGAATAACTAACATGAAATTCAATAATTAAATGAAGTCAAACGTGAATCAATTTATGATTTTCAAAGAAGCGAAATCGATGGAATTCAAATCAACCACCGACCCAAGTCGATGCGTTTAAAAAATATCGATGTCAATAAAATAATTGGAAGTCTAACGAAGGATAAACAAAAATCGAGACTATAAGAGGCATAATCCCTTACCTTAGTGATGATGCTAACAATATCTTGAGCACAAAGTACCGCCTACCCACGCTTATAGAATCTAAATAAAATACAAAAATATAATTTTGACTTTAGAGACCTTCTACTAAAATTTAGAGTCTAAGAAATAATTTTTAACGAATTCGAATCTAAATTATCATAATGCCAAGTACAATTATGAACTTAGTGACCTTCTACTAATTTCTAAATTTTTAATACATAATTAACAATTCCTTGATATAAAGTTAATATCATTATATAGGGTCTATTTTTAATTTTTGTAACTTGGGGTAATTTCTGAAAGTATATGTATCGAAAGGAAACTATTGCTGCAACCCAAAAGTATAGGAAATAAACTTATTTGTAAATTTCAAAGTGCAGAGGGGGTGAATTAAAAAAAAAATATATATATATATATATGCATATCATCATTCACCAAATTATTCATCATGTATTGTTTTGGGCTTTCTTGGAATGTTTGTTTGACTTTTATTATTTTATTATTTGTGTTATTTCTTCATTCAATAGGAAAGTCTCACCTCCAGCTTCTTCCTCCACTTCGTTTCTTCCATTTCTGTTCTTCCGCCATTCCTATGCTCTGCTATTCGTTTTTTTTTTTTTTTTGTTCTCTGCTTCTTTTGAATACCTCTTTCTTCTTTCTTTGAAACATCAACACAATCCCGACTACAACTCTCCGTTGATCAAATAACAATTTACAAAATTTTATTATTTAATATTATTTTTTCTTCCTAACCTTAAACCGTAATATATATATATATATTTTTTTTTTAATAACCGAGGAATCGTACTACAGAAACTTACAAAACGGAAGAAGAAATATCTTACCTCTAATCACACGATTCGCGATTTCGTCTAACGATGACTCGGTGCGTCGTCGATTCCTTCCACCGGAGATCTCGCCGACAACTTCCGATTCTTGCTTCCTCCTTCACTGGCGTCTCTCTCTCACTCACTCTCTGTGTGTTGTGTGCTTGTTTATGTCTAAAACCAAAACTAGAGGCATACTGTTTTATATTCCATGTGAGGAGTCTTTTGATCCTCTCTTGTGGTGTGCTTCTCTCTTCCCAAGTTCATTAGACCCTTGCTCTTCCGGCCGGCTGTACAGAAACCT